>CAWUFW010005077.1:0-600000 GCA_963921515.1 Calotriton arnoldi | reverse complement strand
GCTGGGCCGGGGAAATGGCGGTACCACGCGGCGGTGAATGAGATTGTGCCTGGCTCCTGCAGCTCCCCATTGCCAACCTACCTGCCAGTGCTGCTTGGATGCCCCCCTATCCTGGCCCAGCAGAGCAGGGACCAGCAAGGTCGAAGCACAACAAGGAGTCCTGCCCAGGCAGGCGAGCCCTGACGGCAGTGCAGCCTACCACATGTGGCCTGCCTGGACCTCGGGGGGGGCCTACGCTGAAATGATCCTGGGCCACAGGCGGGCCTCACAACTACGACGACCGAGGAGCTGGTCCTGAGGCGGCGGTGCAAGGGTGGCTGCTTACAGACAGAGTGACAGCGTTTGGGCAGTCCCTGACCTCCAGGGCCCACACGGCACCCGGGGTCTAGTGAGCGACAACAGCCTGTAGCCCCTGAGGGCCCAAGAGACTAACGCCAGAGCTGTGGGTTGAGACTTTGTGCCCCTTGGAGGCCCGCTCCCATAGTGACTGGCTGCTCATGGGATACTCTCCCCCTCCCTGACGTCTCTGAGGGCTATATTATTCCGCAAGCTGGAAGCAGAGAGATTTCTGCCCAGTCACGGCTCGCCTTCGAGGATGGGGGAATATCCAAATCCTGGGGACACCCCTTCTGCATAGTCTTCTGCCTGGAGGAGAAGCTACACCAAAACTGCTCCTTGTCAGAGGCTTGCAGGGTCCTCCTCCTTTAATTATCAAGCGCTCCTCCAAGATTTCAAAATGGTTCTGGCGCAATGCAAACTTTATCCTCTCTCTTGGCTAGGCAGGATAGCAGCAGTAAAGATAATGCTCCTGAAAATCCTCTTTCTTTTCAAAGCGCTACTGGTTGAACCCCCCCCACCCCAGCATCCTTCAGACCCTACAGAGAGAATTTAATACACTTTGTGTGGGCTGAAAAGCAGCCTCCGATGAGCAGGTCATTGAGCTATCAATCTCCACTGAAAGGAGGATTGGGGATTCCAAAACTCCTACATTATTACCACGCTATCCAACTCCACCATATGGTGGAGTGGTCTAGAGAGGAATCAGAAAAGCGATGGTTGTTTATGGATCGCTCAATTGCGGTTACCTCCCTTTGGAAGATCCTGTTCATGAATCGTACGCATAGACTTTGGGGCCTCTATTCCTCACCCGCAACTCATACAACTTTAAGAGTGTGGGATTGCATTGCCATGCGCAAGGGGTTATGTATCTTCCCCTCCCCACTGACTCCAATAGTCAACAATGCACCTTTACACGGGGCCTAGACCAAGTTGCATTTCGGTACTAGCATAGTGTCGGCTGTCACTCAGTTGGACACTTCTTTGACAAAGAGGGCCTGCCCTCTTTTGAGAGCTTACTGTGCTTCCTGAGTCGGAGAGGATGCGATATCTGCAAATCAGACACTGGGTAGGCATCCAAAGATGCTTGCTGGAGTGCAGCGGCCCCTCGCGGCTTTTGAAAAATTGCTCCTCATGAAATCAAACGACAAATGCCTCATTACTGACGTATGTAACTTTCTGCAACACACACCCTCAGCGCCTTAGTTGTCGGGACAAACGCTGGGAGCTGGAGCGTGGTTAGCAGCTCATGGCTAAGGAATGGGAGGAGGTGTACTACACAGCGTGCCACACGGCGCGTGATACGGCAAGTATAGAGATGGGTATGAAAATCACCACGCATTGGTTCCTCACACCAGTGCGGCTACACAAGGGTAATCCCATTCGTAGTGCGGATTGTTGGATGTATTGTGGCTCTCCTGGGATGCTGGTACACTTGCTTTTGGAATGCCCTAAACTCACACAATACTGGGAGGAAATTCTGAATGATATCGACATGCACCTAGACACCCAACTACCTAGATTTCCCGCATATGTCATTGTAGGATTACCTAATGTCCTAACCTTTCCCTCTTAAATTCTTTAGGGGGCGACAGATTGGCTTGGCACTCGGGGTGGCCCTCCAAAACCTTCTCGCTCACTGGGGCTCTGATACACTACCAACTCACCTGGGGTGGCTTTGCTGGCTCTAGCATGTAGTAGGAATGGAGAAGGGTACCTTAGCACTCACTGCTTAGGGAGCTGCTTTTACGTACCTCTGGCACCCATACCTGGCTCTCACCTTCTGTGGAGTTCTGGGAGTTGACTTGCCCCAAATAACAGACTCCTGCGGCTGACAGATATAGATGGCTGCACATCACCCACAGGGGACACCTAGGAAGTCCCCATTGGACTCATCTTGTGCCCTATAGATTAGCAAATTTTGTAGAGGATACTCTGGGTGGGGAGGGGGATTGTTTTGTTGTAACATGTCAATCCTGGGGTGTTGCGCCGCCTCTCTGTGGTATGCTCCCACTATTATGTCATAATAAGCTTGCCAATAAAGAGTTAAACCACGTATCCCCATACATCATCCTGGCTGACCCTCTCAGCTCAGACTACCACGCCTGTGGCATTGAGCTGACCTTCCCCTTCTCCCAACCCCCTGCCCTCAATCAGCCAGTCCACAAGCTTTAATCTGTTTTACTCATAGGTCTCAAATTACTACGATTGGTACTTGACAAGCTGGCTAAAGCTGTATACCATCTCAAGAAGTGGGAAATTGATGACAAATCCTGCCCTGTCTCACTAACCCTCCCCTCCAAATGCAGAGTGCATCATGCCATGGGAGCCAGCCCCACTGTAAGAAGCAGGTGTGTTAGGAGGGCCTAAGTGCCATTCTCTACTGCCTGTTAAGAGGTGGGACAAGACTAACTAGAAGTAAGTCAGGATAACTTGCCCTGGTCATGCTGTAGGCGGTAGATTCCTTTAGAGACCAGAGCCTTGGTGTGCATAGAAGGAATGTGTGCTACCCTCAGAGAGGGGATGCTGTGCTCCAGCATCATGGACCCTTTACTTCCCTGTGCCAGATTTCACCTGAGTCAATTTATTGAGTGCAGTGCAAACACCATGTGTGTGCAGTCCCTCCGGCAGATGGTGAAAGGCTCAGAGCCTAATGGAGAAAACAGTCCTCTTCGTGATCCGAAGCAGGAAACACGGGCAACAGCTGACTGACTTTTGACATACTCTTCAGCCCTCCTGAGGGTTCCTCCTATTTACACCAGAACAAAATGGTCACTTACCTGTAGGACTTGTTGTTCCAGACCCAACCACTAAATGGCAGAATAATGCACAGCATGTGAATCCAGAAATATTCAAGCTGCAAACCTTTTTCTGCCTTCACCTAACAACCATCATCGGCGGCTGCAGCTCTTGCAGTTTTCTGCAGTAGGGTTCTTCTCATTTTGGACTTGTTGGGAACCTGCCCGACTGACCTTTAAAGTGTTCTTGGATCTTTTCTGAGCAGAATGTGGCCTTATCCTGTTAAGAGTTCAAGGTAGCATTTGTTTTTCTTGATTATTAAAAATGTGATCACGTTCTAACTTCCGTAGAAATATGCAACCTAAATTTAATTCGTTTTTACCTTGAGTGTCTCAAAACAGTGGCGGTAACCCCGGAGCGCTGTGGTTCAGATACATTGTTGAAGCGATCCAATAAAGAATTATAAATTTGACAGCAAGTGCAAAATATAATCGAGAATGGTGACATCAAGGTGAAAAAGCCTTAGCAAGGAATTGGAGTCTAAGAGTAGACCTCTGTGGACAGAGCTGATTTATAAGTGCTAAACCAGCAGACCGTGTCATGGATATTTGTAAAGTCAAAGTTTCAAGCAATTTTGTGTTTAGAATTGTGTTCCGTGAAGGCTGCTGATGTTTTTTCTATCCATGTGAGTGAGAACGCTTTCACACAGATACATTAAAAGGGCAGGTGAAGGTGTTGAAAGAAATGGGGTAACTTTGAGACTCACCCGAAGAGCCTCTGCTGCTGGTTGATGTGGAAACAAAACATTTGGCTTCTTTGGAAGTGTTTACACTACAATGTATGAAAGTTAAAAAAAAAAAAAAAATGTGTACATCTCTAATTTGACTAGCATTGTAGTGGTGTCCTCCAGACTTGGGGATCTCCTTTCTGTGTTAGAACTGGGGCCCGAGACCCTGGGCCACGTATGTACAAAGCTAGGAAACTCGTTTTAAGTAAGCATAAAAATAAAAACATATGAAAAATGTTTGTATTGAGCCATTCCAATGAAGAAAGCGAGCTGCATAACAGACCATCAAGGAACGAAAAATAGATACTCAACATGGTGTGTTTCATGTGAATATATATGTACGTTTGCCCCACCATGCACATTTGAAGAGCTCTGCTGGAGTGCCCATTCGGTGGTGCTGGGTGTAACATCATGGCATTAATTTGGTGTGGTTACTGGGCACCAATGACAAGGTCAGTGAGTAATCAAATTAAACTGATTAGCGATGCAGTGAATGGACCAGCCATGCCAGCTGCCTCTGAGCTGCTTGAAGTCCATCCATTGTTCGGCTTCGGGCTGAGCTTAATTGCAAATTAAGAGACACAAGCTGCAAAGGACTCCTTTGATCTTAATTAGCTTTTTGGAAGCCACCTCCTTGGAGAGACAAATGGCCACCGTAGTACTGGGCTCTAATTTGCTTGCTCTCAGCATATTTAACTAGGGCTGGTAATGGCTAACGAGGGCGCACTTCAGTGTATAACAGCAGAGAAGAGAATTGGCCATAGTATTATTGTATGATTTATTCCCCTGTTAACAGTAAATATTTAAAGATTGTTTAAAGTCACACATCTGTGCATGAGTCCAAGTGTGCTCACATTGGACACATTTGAGTGCACAGCCCTTCACTGGGGTGTCTTTCTTCTATTTAATAGCGGGCAGGCAGCTTTGTCCCCCTCCTCACCACTTCCTATTGGCTAGCATCGGGTTCTGTGATTATACATAACTTGCGCTGCTGGCCAATCAACACCTTAATATTGGCTGCCGCATCTTTCAACAGTGTAGAGGAAGAGCTCCGGGAGAGTTCAGTTCTCAATGAAGGTGGCAAAGTGCCTCGACTCAATTTACGTTGGGATGAGGTGGTGCCCTAAAAAAGGTTGCGGATGAAATGAGGAACCGTTCCATTCATAGTTCCAGCATAGAGAAAACACTTACATTTTGCATTAGATATATTTTGTGGTGTCAGCAATATTCTAAGCCAAACAAAAATAAAGAATGCTCATAAAGCAGCCTGTCCTCAGGAGGAAGGTCCTAAACAGTAAGTTTGGTGTTCCAAATTTGGTACGGTTTGTTGGCTGATTAATAGTAAGTACCTGGGTTTTATTGCCACTTTTCCCCTGAAATCGTTGGTAATATCTGTGTAGGCTGATTGAGATTTACAAGCTTAAAAAGCAACATGTCCCTGATTTATTGCATTTAGACAATGTGTGATGTGTGACATTTATATTCTATGTATTCCAAAACCTTATCGGCAGCAATTTTAAGTTGAATACAATGATTAAAACATGGGGAGATTTTTTTTTTATGGATTAACTTGCCTGGAGCTTAGCTTCCTTTCCAACAAAAATAGTTGCTAAAATTAAAAAAAAATGGTCACAATTTTTCTGCCACTTTCTATCGCTTTTAGTGTAGTGGGCTGTGCAGTGCCTAATCTGAGTTGGGGGTTGCAGGTGGGACCTACCAGTACTCCTTTTTGAGCAGGAGAAGGAAGAACACACAATGAGGAAAGAAGGAGGAAGGGAGAGACTTAAAGACAGTGACAAAGGGAGAGTAAAGTAACTGGTAAGAGCGAGACAGAGGGAGGGACGTCTGGTGGTGGATTAAAGAGGCATGAGGTGGAATCAAGACTATGCAGCATTGGTATTTGGGATGCCGCCATTCAATAGCGCCAGCCGTGGCTTCGGAGCAAAACGTTGGACCCAACACTTATTCTTTGACAAATTAAGCATTAGGGCTGTGGTCTGCCCCTCTGCTTGACATTACTGACCTTTGACCAGTCCTAATAGTCTTTATAGATGTGCCTGTCTGCCCTATAACTCGCTGTGCCCTGTGGCTCGCTCTGCCCCCATAATACTGACCTCAGAAGCACTGGCCTGTTTTTGCACCAGCCCTACCACCTTTTCAAGGTACTGGCCTTGTCGATACTCTGTCACTTCTCCAATAGGCAAACTAAGGTTTGGGAAAAGTTTGTTGACGGTGGAGGTTTTGACAGAACTCTGTAGCCGAGCAGTCAACTTGGGCAGACGCAGTGGACATCCCGAGTTCCCTTTGTGAGTTGGCCTTCTCTTTCAGATCAGATGGTTCGATGTTTTGGAAGCACTGTTTGGGGTTCTGGACATACGAAATCTGAGCCTGGTCGCACTTCTAGTGCACTTCATGCAGTTGTCTATCAAAAAGCTTGTCTTTTGTAGCTGCCTTAACCTATGTGGCACAGGCTGTTTCCATGGAGAGAGAGAGAGAGAGAGAGAGAGAGAGACTTTTGTCAGGGAGGACTTTAATTACCTGAAAGTCAATATCTGTTTCCAGCGTGACTTTTATTTAGACTTGAATTGTACGGCCCGGGGGCCCTCGGTTGTGTCAAACGATCTGTATTTTATTATTGTTAAATCATTTTACTCAAGTTACAGAGGAGATTGCATTACTCCTGAATATTTCATCGGTCACACTCTGCCCGAAGCAGTAGCGTAGCCAGTGTGTCATGGGCCATGGTGCAAGGAAAGAAATGGGCCTTTCAGCTATAATCGGGGATCAGTAGGTCCCTCGGCCTCTGGGCCCCGGTGCCACTGCACCTGCTGCACAAGTGGAAGCTATTCCCTTGGCACGGAAGTGTTTGCTCAGGTCTAGGCTTGTGGCAGGGGCTTCCCGCTGTTTTCTCAGCTCCCACATGGCTTTCCTTTCAGGGGGAGTAGTGACATGGGTGGGACAGGAACAAGCGCAGGGCCTGCAACGCCTGGAATGCGGGAACGACACCTCTCGGCCAGGTGGCTGCTGGCAGACGGCTCCTCGGAAAACAGCAGAAGCATTCACTAATGTAAAGGAAGGAGAGCGCCTTCCCGCCAGGAGTACGCTTCCAGAGACTAAACTTATGATGCAGAAGATAGGGCGAAGAAACCGAGAAGAGGGGAGGAAAAAACTAAACTTGAAAACAATGTGCTGAAAACGGGCCCTTTAACTCCATTCTCTGTGCTGTCCAGTCTAGAATATATGCTGCTCACAAAATGGCCACTGCTTTTCACTTCGGAGGCAGGAAGCCTGACATGTGCCTGGCGTCTGCCAGTTTCCACTGTTACCACGTGCACATCAAGGATAATACTTTTAACATTCTACTTCTGATTATTTTAATCGAGCTGGCATATATGGTATTTGGGTGGACTTTGTTACTTCATTAGTTCCAGCTTTATCATCATTTTAAAAATACTGAAATCAAGCTAGGCCAGACCAAGCGTTATTTCGAATGTACCTAATATCATTGCTTTTCTTCTCCAGTGCTTCGCAAGTGGCCTCTTCTCTGACTTCTCACCAAAGTACTGCTGAAAATATTGCTAAACTAGTACCATTCAAATTTAGAAACACAACTTTTGTTCACATTCAATCTAGTAGCATCCCCTGAATGGTTTAAAGATGCATTGATGTTCGGTGCAGTAGGGACTGCTGGATCCATGCCAGAGTTTCAAGCAAAACACTTTCTAAATTAATGAGTTCCATTAAGATGCGCAATACGCAAATGTATCCTAGGTGGCCTTCCTGAAAATCCGGCATGGATGGACCATTTGTTGGAAATCCTAGCTGCATCTAAGTGCTTTGTTTTAGATTCATCCTGTAGCCTTTAAAATAAATGCCCACATTTTATTTATGATGCCTTCTGCCTTTTTAGCCAACATTACATAGATTGCATTGACTTTCTGATAACTTTTACTTTTAACATTTTATGTATGGACCTATCAAAAAACAGCTCTGTGAAATACTCTTGGCTAAAAAGCCAGGACTCGCTGAAAGATGTAAATGGCAGCGAAGCATGCTCTGTGTTTCACCTTTATATCCGAGGGCAATGCCTACCATTCAGATTAATGGATGTAAATGTATGCTCTAAAATGTGGGATTGATTCAGCCCCTGCAGGCCTGTATTGGACACTGTCCTGGCCTTCCTTCAGAAAGGTTTACTCGAACAATTTCTGCTTTAATTCCTCCCCTTCGCCGTCTGTGGAAACAGCTGTCGGTTCAGCCTCCCGTAGGCCTCAAGTGACTCTCGGGACAGGAAGTAGTTGAAGCTTAATAGGAACTGTGCGGAAAGAGAGGCGGGGAGGGTGGCCAAGTCATCAGCTGAAAGTCTGCTCTGTAATTTAGGGCGGATGGTTAGTGCGAGGAGTTTGGCACAGGACTGCCAGGTCCTGTGATATTTAATTCAGGAAGTTGAATATGATTTGAGGATACAGAGGTGGGGTTGCGGGACACTCACCGAGGCTTTTTTTTCTTTACTCTCCTCGCCTGGTGGGATTAGATAGAAAAATAAAACTACTTTAAGCACTCTGTCCGACAACCCACATGCTCGCTGAGTCTTATCGCCCTCAGCTTCAGGTCCTTCATTTTTAAGAACATTATAGCCCAGTTTTGCCATATATGAAACCAAGATATTCACCCATTTGATAAATGGGCACCAAATTTATCAGCCACTTAGTCCATCTACCTCTGGTTCTTTGTTGTAATTCAGCACTAATTAGGGAAGTGGGTAAGAAATTAATGGGGGAAAAATGTAGGGGTATGCAGTAAAAATCCTTATGTTAATGTGTTTTCTTCTCTGCAACAGCTTAAATCAAGGATATATGTACACTGTCTTGGCACAGAAACAGAGTCTTGGCAGAATAGGTCCTTTTTGAGGTTTGATGTAAATCTCCTTGATATGTTTGTAGATGGTAGCGATTAAGAAAAACAAAAACATCCACACCTGATGGGGGTTCATTTTTTGTTATGATCTGCTAATCGGTCTTTTGATCAAAACTTCACTTATTTAAATAACCACATAGGTAAGCGACATTTCCAGTCCCACCACCAACCAGTTTAATGATTTCCAGCGAGACAATGTTGGATGGAAGGGAAGGGCCTGCCTTGGATGTAGGATTATTGCGATGAGCAAGTGAATGCTGCCATAAGCATTTCATTTCTCGGGGTTCTAAGGATCAAGAACAGGTGCTTATGAGCCCTAGGGCGATAGACAACAATTTTGAGGTGTGCAAACTGCACATATTAACTTAAAGGTAAAAATGTGATACACTTTAATACAGTGTCACTCTGCATTGAGGGATTTTTCCTTTTGGATGCAAAAACATAGTATCAGGTGTGTGTTCTCACATTTCATAGAACCCAAAACATAGAGTTTGAGGGCTCAAGCAGAAGGCCATGAGTAAAATCCATGGCTGCACACATTTTCTATATTTGATCACGATTCTCCATTCAAATATCCAGTATTATTATTGGTTTCAATTTTCACAGTTCTTCATCTGGAATGTGTTTGCACTTACTTCTGACACAATGAAAGTGTGCTGGTGTCCCACCTATAAATGGCAGAAGTAAACCCTGTAGAAACAAGTTGATGCTTTAGCATCCGGAAGAGGTAACTCTTCTCTTTCTGAAGCAAACTGTTTGTCTACTGAAGGTTCATTCGTTTTTAACTCCCTCAAGTTGCCATCTGTTTGTGCCCTCGATGTATGCATTGTGTCTTTACTCCATTTCACGAATTAGTAAACTTTTTGTTAAAAGCGCTATTAGAATGTCAGGTCACTATGCAGATTAAAGGGCGTCTTAAATGAACCTTCTTAATTACCCTAAATCCAGTCTTTTTGGGTGCCACCATATGGTTTACGTGTTACACCAATACTGCTTATCAGTTCAGAGAACTTCAGAATCGAGTTTACAAGACTAGTTTGTTTTATTTGTATTATATATGCATGTATTGCAATGCACTACATCTCGTAGCTGGGGTGATGCCAGCAGACAAGTTATCCATGTTGAGCTCGGGCAAGGGGTATTGTCCTCTCCCTTCTCACCTGCATCATCTTGAACTTGAGATTCCTGTTGCGCTGTGTTAGTTTTGGGACCAATTGATATTTGTCCTACTTTTAAAACTGCGACTGGCCGCAAGGATTAAGCTTCTCGATCAATTGAAAGGGTATACTTGTCCTTTGGGAACTTTTTGTGAGCCAGATGAGTGTGTTGGCCCACAGCACCTCAGTACTTACCATGGCAAACACACAACCGAGCAGCAATCGCCCACCCATCTGTGGCTGGCACCTTGCAAGGGGAAGCTGTTACCAGGTGTGGCAACTTGGTTAGAAACTCCCTAAATGAATTACTAGCGGTGCTCCACATCCTTACCCACACACCCAACCTCAGTGGCACTGCATCCAAGTGGCTTTCGCCTCTGCCAGCTCTTACCCACAATGGTCAATTCTAAAGGGTTACTGCCCACATTTGTCTTGTTTTTTCTCACTTACTTTGGTTAATTTCCAAGCAGTTTTCAGGACGAATATGAAAACCACGCATACTAATGCACCACTACGGGCAAAATCTGCCACACATCATTTCAGAAGCTTCCTGTTCCCATCAAAGGCCCTCACATTACCCTGCACAAAACCACATCCCCCTCACCCCCAACGTAGAAACTCGACTATCTTCACATGGTGCTTTATACATAGAATGCCAGCATCATGCGCCAAACCCTCAATCTACCCAGTTCCTCAAATGATTACTGTAAATGTTATTTGCATTTAAATAGTAGCTTCCTGCCATTAGCAGGCACTTCTAAGGATAGATTTATGGAGTTGATTTCTTGTGTTTGTTTGTGGTTTCGAGCCCCAAAATGCAGGGTGTTGGCATCTCAAGCCATTTCCTTGGGCTTTGATGGAGCTAGAATACTGTTTCTCTTGGCCAGTCTTTGGCACACACCTCTACATTGTCTTCCCACCATGCCCACTGGATCATGCATTGGCGATTCATGCCCACCCTGGTGTGGCTTTTGGTTCCTGATTAGTCTCATGTGTATTTTACTATGTCTACTTTAATGGAACCCAATAACACAAATAAAATCCAAAGATGATAGCCGTGTAGTCCTGCATTGTGGGCATACGATCAATGCCATCATGAACCATACTGACTCTGCCTGTTGTCACCTCTTAAAGTAACATGTTTGCAGACCCAACCACTTAATCGTGGGAGCTGCAAAACTATTGTTACAGGTAAGTAACTTGTTTACCATCCCATTTCAGATCTTCAGAGGATGGGCTTTGGAACCCACTTGTCTAGACATTGTGTTAGAATTAATCATAAATATATCAGCAAAGAGACTAGGGGGCTCTCTTGCACCATCATTTGGGAAAATTATTCATTTAAAAAAAAAAAATTCCTTTCATCCCTTATACTAGTGTTTAGCAATAAGGAAGTCGCACTTTTCTTTTGCAGTTGCGTGGCTTTGCTTAAAAATTGGAGTTAATTCAGTGCGTTGGTGATCTGTGACTTCCTTGAACACCAGACCCTGCAGTGAATTTAAAAGCTTAGCCGTTGTTCGGGTAGCCTCTCCCCTGTCTAGCAAATTATGTGGAGCAACCTGCATGCATCAGTTTGTAATGGAAGTTGTGCAGCTTTCTGCCCTTGGTTGTGAGGGGTTGTTGGTCTATCCTGATTGCTTGTTATTTTACGCTCTGTACTTCTGGCGTTTCACTTATTAGATCACCAGGGCTGCTATCGCAACTCCCCTTCCCAAGACGTGGCATCCTGTTCTTATGAAATGTTCTACCGTTTCCTTCACTTCCTGTGTTATTGCTCCCTAAGGCAAAGCTGTCTTCTGAAAGCAAAGGCACTCTCCTACCATTCCATCCTATTAGAAACCAGCATCCATCTGCTTTGCTGCATCTCTCATGGCTGCTATGATCAATGAAAGTAGTTTAACAAAAGGTTGCAATGTCCTTCAAGAAGAGACCATCCAGAAGGCACGGTCTGTTTAGAGCATACATGGGAGGATCTGAAACAGGTACAGGAGTACCAGCCCCACCTGTGCTGTGGCGGCAAAGCTTCATTCAATCATGTAGAAGGTTTGTGAGCACTGAGAAGATTGGGTTAAGAGTGCATTTTTGGCAGAGGGACATTAGGGAATTCTGAATCCCTAGTGCAAGGGAGACATCTAGTATAGCCTTAGACTTGGAGCCTGCCGTAGTGGGCTCTACCGGCCATTAAAGGCCCGCTTCAGCATTTCGGCTCGGGCTTTTAACAAGGGAGCGGGCCTTTAATGGCCAGTAGAGCCTGCTTCGGAGGGCTCTAAGACTATTAGAACATTCTGCTCCTAGAGGGCAGAATGTTCTAATTTGTAAAACAAAGGCCTCATGGAGCCTGAGGAAATTGAAATTCCCTCGGGCTCCGTGAGGCTTTTGTTAAACATTGGAATGTTGATGCCCTGGGCTTATACCGGCCATTAGAAGCCCGGAGAACTCCATTGTTTTCAATATAGCACTCAGCATTTCAATGTTCTAATATAAGGTGTGAACTTTCATCCGCATTTTCCGTTTTAGAACACCATAGTAACCTGATATGGCCAAGGAGTTCAGTGGGTCAATCTGATGGTTGATAATGATGAGTAGAGGGACAACCCAATGTTATCTCACTTGACTCATGTTGAAAAATCTTGCTCAAAATGACTTGCATGAGGACAGCTTCTTTATTAAAACTACGAATGGTCCAAGTCTGGCCATTTTCTTTGTGCTCTACTTTGTGATCACGTGAAATCCATTGTTCTTGGGAAGCAGCCCTTCTCACAATTTTTCTGGTTTTTGGGCAGGAAAGTCACCCCTGATGTCTTAAGCTGAACACAGTGTTCTGTCACTAAATCCGCTGAATCGGGCCAGGGGTGCCATTGGCTGCTATGGCATGAGTGACTGTCTGCAAATAGTGAGGATCTTCACCCATATATGCAGACCATGGTTACAGCGTGTCCAGAATGATCCATAGACTACTGAACTGCATAGACACTCGCACACTATCTGGCTCTCTTTCACACTATTCTCAGGTGCACGGTTTTTCCAGGGAAGTTGTGTACTACAGTGGATGGCCTTGGATTCAGGGGTTTGCTTTTCCACTGTAGCCTGCATTGCGCATTACCCGCCAGGGCACAGTTGGAAGATTTGTTTTGCATGTGCTATCTGCTGCATGGAAAGTTAAAACTGAGATATTAAGAAACATTTGTTTTGTTTAAAATCAGTGGTCTTTTAAACATAAATATGGGGAGTGTGTTAGAAGTAGTCCTTCACCAAGATGACTAAAAATTCAACACCTCACTGTTTCTTTTGCCCTACTTCATGGTAAGAAAAGAATTCTAAGATAAGTGTCAAAAACGAATCTGACACAAATATTCACTTTGACTTTCTCCCAGAACGGTCACCTCATCGGCCTATTCTCCAAGCTGGGCTTCCTGCTAACCAAACTGTGCCTGTGGGCAGCAATGTGGACTTTGTTTGCAAAGTATACAGTGACCCACAACCCCACATTCAGTGGCTGAAGCATGTTACTGTGAACGGAAGCAAATACGGCTCTGACGGACTACCTTTGGTTCAGGTCCTGAAGGTAAGCTACCTGTTGTGTTTTTAATGTGGTCTTGTTGTTAAATCGTCACCTATGGGCTGGACGTGAAGTCATCGCTCGGTTATAAAAGAACCGTTTAGAAATTATCTGAGTTTTTTATAGATCAATATCCACTGTGTCGTAGCACAGAACAAAGCATTATTTAGTTCAGTTCCAATAATGTTGTCTTGGAGTAGAGAAAGTACAATGGTGTCCCAAGTGAAAGTCATTGAGGGAGTCCTCTAAGGTTTGGTTCTAAGACTGATTCCCAAACCAATGATATGTTAGTCTGCTAACCCCCTCCCCCCCATTTGATCCTCAGTTAAGGAAACAAGCGGGCATTCTGTAGTCTGTGTAATCCTTGATGGGTGTGGTTGAACATGCATGCCACACTTTAATGTGGGGAGGGTCAGGGGACAAAATTGCTTTCTTCATCTGTTGGGTATCGAAGATACTTTGTGTATTGCCTCATCCATGCTAGCCAACATCCTGTGGGGCATTTCACAGAAAGGTTCAGAACTGTAAGATAGTTATTTGGGTACTGTGTTTGATGCTCCTGGAAGTTCTGGGACTCCATAGAACCAGTTCACTGTGTAATGCAAGTGCTAGACGCATCAATTGCAGTTTGCAGTAGTCACTCCTCGGTGAGACCGTAGATGTGATTTTCTTTACGTGCTGCAAGACCGAATACAGAATAGTCGATGATGTCTTGATCTAGACATCTTAAAATCCTTCATACCTAAGGTGATAAATGGGGAAGGATATGATGGATGATAAATTTTCCTTGCAGGAAAATGTAGAATTTTAGGAGCATAAAGAGATGCCTTTTATGCTTTCAGATATTTCTGAGCTAATAGGTTTGTATTACATAATTTGTGCCCAAACCGTGCACATTAGTATGTGCCAGAGATAATCTGATATTGGTTTTGTGTCACAGCACCTTCCTGTTTGGTATCTCCTGTGTTATATATTCATTTTGTTTTCAATTTACAAGTTACTGCTCTATAGAAAACAGTCAACATCTATTCCATATGGTTTCTAAAGAGTGATCCTATTATGCTACAGAGGGTCGGTGTTCTGCTCCCAGGGGGAAGATGGCCTGTAATCGCCAGTCACCGGTCTACTTAAATGGCCTCATACAAATGTGTCCGGATGTATTTTAATGTGTTTATTTTCTATTGGTCTTGTCCTTGTATAATACTTAAGTGCATCAGTTGGACATGATCATGCTGTACACCTAGTGCTCATACTCAAGTGGAAGATGGTCCTTGGGTGAGATCACTAGGGGACTGATGCAGCAGGTGAAAAAAAAAAACAGACCCCTTCTATTCAGGAGGCAATGTCATCCTCCTGTTGGTAACATTTAATTGATTTTCAGTCTCTTTCCAACTGTGTCAATGTGACCTCCTGTATTATTGGTTTGTTTTAGCATTCGGGGATTAATAGCTCGGATGCGGAAGTGCTGACCCTGTACAATGTGACAGAGGCTGAGAGCGGCCAGTATATTTGTAAGGTTTCCAATTATATTGGCGAAGCTAACCAGTCTGCGTGGCTCACTGTCAGCAGACCCGTGGCAGAAGGTAAACCCAAGAACCTGCGGCAGACAAACCTAAGCCTGCAAATGTAGGACAATCTGTCCCTAGTGGTGGGACAAAACGTTTGATTTCTCCCTGTTTCTGCTCCGTTTCTGGTGCAAAGAGCCATGGAAAAATACTCTGAATGGGCATTTCGCTCAGTTTCGACCCATGTCTCCTTTCGTCTTCCCTGTGTTTTCTCCTTCCTTTCTGTTTCACGCTGTATTAACAAAACACCTTTATTGATCAAACCAATCCTTTATCAATATATTTTTAAGAGCATAATCTTTGATTTCTATATGAACTCACAGTTTGCACCATAATTCTAACAGCAGACTTGCCTTTTATTAAGCCTAGTTTTTAATGACAGCCACATGGTATCTACCCTATCTTTTGCTCACTGATCTTTATACTCCTTTCTCGTATATGTTCTTCTGTTGCTCTCCTATAGCAGTAATTCCTTCCTTGTGTCGACTGTACTGTTTACGAAACTGAGCTTCCCCATTTGTACTGAGTTCATTTTTCCATGTTGCCCATCGCCAGCATGTTCAGATGGGCAGGCGATTCAGTCTGGTGAAGGGTTAACTGACGAGCAAACCTCTCCTTAGGTCGGCTTGGATCTGATGTTCTCCTAAGGTCTTTAACAGGTCTCCAGTGGTCTTTACTTCCTCTCTCTGCTACCTGATGGTCCGGCAAATGGCACTCACGAGGCATGTTCGCACCCAGTTCCCGTGAAGGTCTCATGTCGTTTGCTTGTCCGTTTTGCTTCCATTTATCTCTTAGGCAGCTGGTGTTAACACGACAGACAAAGAAATGGAAGTCCTCCACTTGAGGAATGTCTCTTTTGAGGATGCTGGGGAGTATACGTGCTTGGCGGGTAACTCTATTGGGATCTCTCATCATTCTGCATGGTTGACGGTCATCGAAGGTATATATGGTTCTCCTTACTGTCCTTTCTTAAACTTCTGTTTTACAAAGTATGCATTCCAGCCTAATGGGGAGAAGTCAGTCGAATGTAACCCATAATATTTTTCCCTAAACAAAATTACATAATCACTCCTAGTCCCAATTTCTTTGTACTTAAGTGAAGGTCTTTCAAAGGCTTCTTAATGGTTTGTTTTGGCGCATGGAAGAATACCTCCCTTAAATCGTTTGATGTTCCATGCCACCCAGGACCGTGATTGGTTTTGTTTAGAAGCCTGCTTTTACTAAATCATAGCTTACATTAGCTCGAAAGACAAACTCCCTCATTTGTCCAAAAAATGCATACAGGTGATTATTTTAACAAGAATGTTATTTTCTCAATGGCGCTCTTCGCTCCTTTGCCAATGCCAGTTGTAACCATGTGTGCTAAAGCCACCACTAATAGCTCTAAAGCTCTGGACAGACACGCTTTGCATTAAGATAACCAGAACAAATTTGTCCATTAAGAATTGGTCACTGAAAAATTAATTGCTTCTGCTGCAAAATAAAAGTTAAAATGCAGTAAACCATCCACAGCCGCCCTGCGTCAATGATGACCACAGACATCGAAGCGTTCTGTAGTTTGCTTAAATATGGTGTTCAGCCACGTCTGCCGAGATGTAATCGAATAAATGAAGCCCTCGCACAGGGCATTTGAGATGTTTTTGGCATACTACGGACTTAAACAAAAATGTGGAAGCCGGCTTGCCCCTAGGCCAAGCATTGGTTATTTCACACTTCTGAAGGCCCACCCTCCCTCCACCATTCCCTCAGATTTGAATCTATGTCAGTGTCCCCATTGACATAGGGAGCTTCTAGCAGTGGTTGCTTGTAGATTACAGGGGACGGGCACTTGGTTTGGCATTTCCAAGGAGTGGAGAATCCTGCTGCGGTGCAGGAGTTGCTCCTGCTCATAGGCGGCTCAAGTGTGTTTGTTTGCGGCGCTGCTTGGGTGTGTTCTCGTTTTGGGCACGCTCCATTGATGTGAGGCGTAACCTCGCCATCAATGAGGCAATTGCTGATAACTGGCACCTAGGGAAAGGCTTTGGGTTTAGCCAAATCTTTCTCAGTTATCGGGTTCCACTCTCTAGTCATGCATGCGCGGCTTCGAGATTTCCATCTTAGCCCTTCATATTTCTTTTTATTTCTTTTTTTTCTTTTTAGCCCGTTTTTCCTTTGAGATGCTCTTGATTTCCCAGCAGGTTGGGGGGAGTGGGGGCTGTGTGACTGCTCATGTTGAAGTGGTATGTGGTTTTTAAGCTTGTTCACTTTATTGTTAAATCGACTTTACCTGCTTTGCTGAGTTTAATGAACTGCGTGTCATGGCATGTTGTGCATTTGAGCGTACAAACTTATCTAATGTCCATAGCTTTCCGAGATTATTTTGTAATTGAGTTTAAGTAATTTGTGCACCTTCAAATGAGCATGGTTTGACTGATAAATCTTATTTCAATTACCAAAGCAGAAGGTTTTATTGCAGTGTATCTGAGATGAATGAATGCGCAATCTAGTATGACTTATGCTTTCACTCGGTCTAGAAAAGAGTAAACTGGAATAGTCATCATTCTCTTAGGTTTAGTAGAATCCCACTGGAGCCTGAAAGCTGCTGATGTGTAGGGGCTGCAGATGTGTTTACCAGCAGATGTTCACACCTTGGCTTCCTTTTTAATATTTTCCGGTCACAAGTTGCACCAGGCTTCATGAAATTCTCTGTAGAATTAATGAAAATAATCCCAGTTGGGAGCTGGATATCTGCAGCTGGTCTAAGGAGATCCGAAATACTTGTTTTGTCTGGGAAGGGACATGTCCTAATAGTAATTTTGCGCTAGAAGCGAATCTGAGGCATGTATGACCCAGTTAGGGAGACAAGCTGATAAAACCAGTCTGCTGGAATGCAGTTGACTTTGTGGACTCTCCTCAGCCATGGAAAAGAACTCCTCCTCACTCACTCCTTCCTTACAATTGATGGAGAGGCAACTCCGGCTACCCACAAGCGAGCAGGAGTTAAATTAGTTGCCTTGCTCATCCCTTTGCATCTTCAGCCTGTATATGATAGTATTCATCTTTTTTGTGACTTATTTCTGCCGCTGCAGGACCCACATTATCATAGTCCTGAAATAGTTACCTAACTTAGAATGTCCGGTGCTTACAGGGAATGCTGATTGGTTGACCCAAGTCGCCTTCGGTAAAGCTGAAAGATGAGGGAACGCCTACTGATGGTTGCTGTCACCGCAGTATGCAGAGAAGCCATCCTCCGTAAAAGGGACAGAACTTCTGTGCCCTACTTCTACCAGCACCTCAGTCAACATTTTTTGCTGCCTTTCAAGATTGCAGCAGTCTTCAACTCCTAAATAATTACCCAATTTACATAACCTTAAAATAACCCTCCTCAAAAGAGCCTCTTACAACATGAACCCTTGTAAATCATGGGCCCTATTGCTGTCCTCCCTTCGATATTAAAATCCTCTTAACGGTAGCCTGCATGGTGTACTACTTCATCGTAGTTGCCTAGTGGTCAGAAGTAATTCCTCAAAAAGGCCATCTCAGTTGGACGCATCTTCCTGTTGGACTCTGATGGGTAATTGTTGACATTCATATCCTCTCAAACAGTCTTGAGTATCTGATGGTCCCTCTATGACTCTGTTATACCTGGCCCATTTTTCTTAGGCCTGAAGAATGATGAGACATTTCCTCAAAAGGTTCATGTTCTTCCTGCTTGCAAAATCCCATGAACAAAACTGAACTCTTGAAGTTCTCCGATCACCTTAAAAGTGCTCCTGTGCTTAAATCTATATATGATTTCTTGAACCAAATCTCTCGATCATCTGTCTTGCTTTCTAGTCATCACCTGGTGACTTGCTGCAAGCTCTGTAGGGGCATCCATGAAAAGTTATGGATCGTATAGAGTGCTAAGAATTTCTGCTTCTGGAACTCTATTTGAAATTAATATCAATTCCCAAGCCTTTCCTGCTTTCCTTATGGAATAACTAGATTTTTTAAGAGCCCATCAGATCCTTGTTTTGCCATTTACAAGTGCTGTCTGTATATAACAGATGTTACTATTAACCAATTTAATGGTACTTTTAGTAGTGTGAAACAAATTAATGCCTGGTAAGGTAACCAAAACATTGTATGTTACTGGTTTGTTGTCAACTTATTGACTCTTGGGGCTCTTCCTGTCGATTGATGACTGACGGAGGCAGGGACTCTGACACATATGGAATTGGGAGTTATTTTTCCCTTGCCCGCCTTTTTATACCGAGCCTCAAACTTCATTCCCCCTACCATTCTAGAATTACCAGCTGGTACATATACTACAAAATTCTAAAACCAAAACATATATTTCCGGGCAAAGTAGAAATAAAATGCAGCCTAGCAATTTGTGAGGTTTTGCCTTAATCTGTTTTTTCCTTTTCCGAGAAGGGCAGCCGATTAACTGATTAGAGGATGGCGCTTCGGAGCTACAATTCTGGGCCCCCTCAGGGCTTCCACTCTCGACTTAATTTTTTCCAGCCTTTATTATTACAGTGAATTCCTCTTGCACGAGCCTGCCAGGGAGAGGACAAGATGTTCTTCTGAGCAGGCTGCTCTAATATCCGCAGCGCATTCAGCAGGAGCTGCCTACTGGGAGCTGCAAGAGAGGTCTCTGAGCACAAAAACTCTTTGAAGCAGGCCTCAGTTGTCCACTCATATGGAAAACGATCTGGATTACAGATGCAGAAATGTCATGGGTGTTGTGAATATCATCAAAGTATGTCAGGGGATAAGCTCTTCAGTGATGCATTGGAGTTTGTGTCGAGTGTCTTGGTAGAAAGCTTGCCAGGAAGCAGTGCACCCATAAATTGCTATTGCAGGCTTTGGGTTTGTATTGTGCTGCTGTGGCAACTCTTCGCTTCCTGAGGTCACTCTAGGTAGGGTAGCTCCGTCAGGATACGGGTCACCACTATGTTGCTTCCACACGGCACAGAGAAGCCACCTTCATGGTTTGATGTCCTAAAGAAGGTTCTACAGACGACTGTAAGAGTTCACACCAGCAGATGCAGAATTTGTGAATAAGTGTGGCTATGGTACCATGTTTCCATCCAGCCTCTTTCACAGAAAAGCCCTGTTTAGGTTAATCTCGACCCTATTTAAATGGATATGAAATAGTTAGAGGTCTTGGATTCCTTTAAATGCTAAATCTGCAGTCACTGTGTAAATTTTCAGACCCAATTGGACTCAAGCCAGATTAACCCACAGGCAAATTCTCCTGCTCTTCAAGAGCTATATGGATGTTGATCACTTCAGCCTGAACTACTTCTCCGGCTCTATACTACTTTTGTAAACGTATTGTCTTAATCCCAGGAGTATATACCGTCTCTGAATACTACACTACATTGGTTTTTCATGGAATTTTTTTTTTTTTAATTCTATGGAATTTTCTAAGGAATGGTCATTGTTAAAATCCGTAATATGTTCTCCGATTAGGTCCCATGCCTTAAACTCCGACTGTTCATTGAGTACTCCAGTAAACAGAAATGATCGCAGGAAACTCCTATTTTGGTTTTTCTTTTCGACAAGCTTGTCAAATGTCCATCATGGTTCATCCCATTCAGCATTTCTAGCAGACTGTAGTAAACTTCTGCTTTGCATATTAATACAATATTATACCAATATGTTGAGTGCTGGGAGTGGAACCGCCTGCTTTCTTTGTGTTGTGATGCAGTGGATCCTGTGTCTGTTAAGGGTTGAGAATATGTTAGTGTATGAAGAGCTGTGACGTAATGACTTGCAAACCTTTCAGTTGGTTTTACTCTGAATCGGACACATGTTGCACTTATCTGATTGCATAGTGCTCCTTGTTTGGATTCTTGCTGCTATGGGCATGGAGTGGGATGCCTGGTTCCGGGGTGTATACCTGTTGATCATTCTGTCGGAGGTGCTCATGTGAAGTGTTTCTATGTTTAATGTCTTGCTCTCGCCTACTCAGCCATTTCAGAGAACCCCGTGATTATGACCTCCCCACTCTATCTGGAGATCATCATTTACTGCACGGGAGCCTTCCTCATCTCGTGCATGTTGGTCACGATCATCATCTACAAGATGAAAAGCACCACCAAGAAAACGGACTTTAACAGCCAGCCTGCCGTGCACAAGCTGGCCAAGAGCTTCCCCTTGCAGAGACAGGTAACAGAAAGTATATAGGGGGTTTCCAAATTTATTTTTCCTTGGGAAGACGCTAGAGAGGATGGGCTGCACAAGTGTGTGTGGGTGGCAGAGGTGTTGGGCTAAAGGGTATAGGGAACAGAGTCGAACATAAATTCCCTCTTGATGCTGTAGTAGATGGGTACTGAGTGCGGACAATACTTGATTAGCTAATTGGGACATTTTTGGTTCCCACATTGAGTATCTTCCAGGTGAATATTGAATAAATTTGCCCAAAACAGCAGGTTTCAAGTAACTTCTCAGAATATCTTTGATTTCTTCATATTTGTCACATTCAGTTATGAAGATTGATGGATATCCGGTTTGCCACAACACAACCACATCACTGGTCAGGACCATGCCTATCCCACCCAAAGTTTCCCTATGTAGAGCATGTAACAACCACCTCACTAACTGATTCTGCAAGTCTTCCTGTAATGCTCCTGGCAGCTCTGAGCAATACAGTTATACACTACATATACTAGATAGCTTCTGATAAAATGAGTGGACATTAATCATTAACCAGAGGCAATGTCTCTTATTTATGCAGTTTTTTTTTATTTCCTCTTGGGCTTCTTAGCGCCAAGAAAAATTGATAATTTATGAGAGATTATGGTGCTCAAGGACTGCAGTAAGTGACGTCTAGCAATTGTTGCTGTGAAATCTGAGCTCGATTCTGAAACCTAGTTCCTATACATAATGGCAACGGCTAGTAAGCTGTACATTTAGGCTTGGTACTCGATCTGTAAAGAAAAACCCAAACAAAGGGATCGAGGGGCTTAATTTTAGAGCAGCAGTTATTGCAAAATTAAGACGAGTGTCACAATCACATACTTGGAGCAGTTCCCATCAGCTGGTATCACTGTGAACCGAGTCAAAAGCCTCAAATAGAAACAAAAATGGGTTCAAAATATTTGCGTGGTGACAGGTGTATGTTAGGAAGGGTTGTAAGTTGGCAGACTCCTTAAAAGTTGTATTATCTGAGGTGAGTGGGGCATACAACTCTATTTTGTGAATTTATTTTTGCTAATCATTGCCGTATATTTTTCTCTGCTTTGTTACCATCAAAATAAGCATGGATTAAGTGAGTACAGTAGTTTTTTAGGTCGAGCGTGAGCCAGTGCGCATGCGCTGCTCTGCGAGACTTCTTGTGGTGGATCTAGCGAATAGATGCCACGCCCACTCTCCACCCATATTTGCGATTGGCTTGTGTCATTGTCTGACCCAAATGCTGGCTTCTGATTTGTAAATAGGCTTGTTAGTCCCGCCTTAGTACCGCCTCCTCTTCATTCGTAACCTCCCATGGTGACTGGCCCCTTTACTTTGGCTGTTACACGGTACCTGTTCTTTAGACTGGCAGCACTATTTTGTTTACTAATGAGGTTCTCCTACTGCAGGCAGGACATGCTTTGTTGCCTTCTATCCCCCCCCCTCCCGTTGTCCGTGGCTTCTCCCCCATCACCCCGCCCTCCCGTTGTCTGTGGCTTCTCCATATCTCCTTCCCGCCCTTCCGCCCTCCTGTTGTCCGTGGCTTCTCCCCCCCACCACATGTCCCTCCCTCCCTGTTGTCCGTGCCCTCTCCCTCCCGTTGTCGGATGCTTGTTTTTATTGCCATGCCTGCCCGTGAAGCACCAACACCAATTCTGTAGCTATCGTTTCTGCATTCATGATGTGTCTGCAATGCTTAGGGCGCTTCCTCTATTATGTAAAGTCCAATACAGCACACATGTTGGCAGTGGCTAGATTTGACCTGATCGGCATTCCTTTTGTTTTCAGGCACAAAGTACGTGATTTAACCATCCGGTAACTTTAAGTATTGTATAGCAATACTAACAGATACACTTTGCCTGACCTTAAGAAGGCCACTCTTCGGGACACATCCCCCAAATCTTATAATAGTGCATGACTGCTGTAGTGCGCATGAGCGGATTTTGTAACTTGTCTACTTCCTTTTCCTTGCTGTAGGCGGCCTTGCTAGAATTGTCTGTGCAAGTTGCTTTTCTTTCGTTGCGGGATATTTTGTGTTGCATGGATGTTAGAAATTAGGCAAGCGTTCTGATGCTGGGGTAGTTCACACTGTCAGACTGCGCAAGTTGCTTTTCTTTAATTGGGGGATATTTTGAGTTACATGAATGTTAGGAATTATGCGAGCGTTCTGAAGCTGGAGTACTTCACGCTGTCCTTGAAGATTGTGCTTTTTCTCTCGCTGTGACTTAGCTTTCAAAAGCTCCTTCAAGGCTGTGTGGTTAAGAGAAAGAGAGAGAGAAACAAGCTCTCCACCTTAAGGCTGGTCTGCATATTACTTTTAAGGCTAGTCTACAGTATTAGTTTTAAGTTTGCTTTACAGTATTACACTAAAGCGACTATTTCTACTGATTTCATTAGCCTTAATAATATTAGTCATAAGCACATCAGGGTCGAACAGTGTAAATGAAGGTCTCTTTAGTGACACGTCCACCTCACAACAATAAGGATGAGGGGGGTAAATGGAATGTGTTGTTCTCATAGACTCAACTTCGGGGGCTGTGTAATATGCAACCACAGTGGCTAAAGCGTCTTTGAATCACAGAAAATCAACGACAGTTCCATTACAAATTTATCAGTGGTAGGAAACGTAACAACTGAATTATGCAGTCAAGTTGTTCTTTTTTTCAGTATATTTATTTTGGGTAAGCATTCGCGATTGATAGTTTTCAAAAATACGTCGACTGTTTTATGCCCATCTTTATACTTTCTGAAAGTTTTTCTTTAAGTAGATAGAAACAATTTTGGGGAAAAAACTTAAAACGCTGGGGTTCTTGTTGGCATCAGGAACTTGAAGGGTGCTTTAGGTTTGCATGCATTCGTTGAACTGACTGCACAGCTGTTGTTTAATCTCTATTTTGCAGATTTGGTCACATTAATGTGCTAGTCAGGTCTTTTCCTCATAAGTTTGTTACCTGATGTTACAGAACACTTTAATATGTAAATGCTGCAATTGTAATAGCTCACTCCAGGGTTTGGAAGCTTCATATTGTTTATTTTTGGTGTTATTATGACCTTCACTTTGTTAGTGGGTATGGTAGGAAAATGAATTTTATGGCTTTTAAGGAAAATACAATTGATTACTTGAATATACATATTCAATTGGGAGGCTTTTCCTAATGTGGGCACTTGTTTTTATATATTTTTTAGGGTCGAACTGAGACTCTGTTCGATACAATATAGGGCTTACAAACTGCCCATTGCTTATCCATTTGTTGGAGTCTCTATCATTCTGCTTTGCCGACAGCAGACGGCATGCGTCACTTCCGTTCCTTTCTCTGGTGCAGGAGCCAAGCACCGATTGATTACATTTAATTGGTGTCTGTTCGCTCGTGCCTTGATTGAAGTGCTATTTGATAAAAGTGCTAGGTTTTTACATGTATTGCTGAATTCCTCTCACCCACCACCTCTGCACATTGCTGTCTCCTTTTCCTCCACTCCTCCATTCTTGCTTGTTTTGTTTTAATTGCAATAGTTTATTTTATGATTTCTAGTAAAGGTCGCCTTAAATATTGCATGCTCTTTGTGCCCTTTCAATAGCATTTTTATTTTGTGTTTCTCTTTTGATGGGTTATATGTTGAGTTGTTTTAAACAGATTAATTGTCTTTCACGATGATCTGTGTGAAATATGCGCACATTTATTTATTTTGTACGATTCTTTACGTTATCTTTACAGCCTTTTCTTGAACTGACAAATTATGGGCTATCACAGAGCAAGACTCTGTGGTATACAATATAGGGCTTAAACCCCGCCTATTGCTTACCCAATATTTGGAGACACTGTCATTCAGCTTTGCTTCACCTAAATGGACAGCAGAGGCCATGTGTCACTTCCTTTCCTTTCTCTATCACACGGACCAAGCAAACATGGATTACATTTAATTGGTGGCCGTTTGCTCAGGTCTTAAAGTGCTAGTTGATTGAAGTGCTAATTTTTTTTACACATGTTGCTGCTTTTCTCTCCCACCCACCACTTCTCTATGTTGTTATCCCCTTCGTCCTACCCCTCCGTTCTTCCACTCAATTCAGCTCTACACATTACCATTCCACACCACATAATTCAACAACAAACCACATAATTACACAACACACCACATGCATCCAATCCACACCACAGATCTCCATATTATGCTGCAAAATTCTACAGCACACCACATAATTAAACTCCACTACATATCACTCCACAACACAAAATACCATTTCACATAGTTGCACTCCATTGCACACAATCCCACTCCACATAATTCCAGTACACTCCATACCACATAACTATCCACATAATTCAACTGCACAAAATTCCACTACACAAATCCACTCCACGCCACACAATTCCACCACACACAATTCCACAACTAACAATTCCAATCCAACCAACATAATTCCACTCCACACCACGTACATCCACTCCAATCCCAACCAAAACGCATGGGTAAAAGACACTGTCATTTACAACGCCAATAGCTCTAACTCTCACAAATGCGAGACCTATTGCATTGCAAATGCTTGTTTAAATTACAGAGCTCAAACAGGTCGCTATATTCAGGAGTTGTTCCAGTTCTGCCCCTGTCCGAGCCTTTCCTAGGCAGTCATGTTGCCTCACAATCCTCTCAGACTGTTTCCCAGTGGCGGCTGGTACCCTAAACATTTGGTAGGGCAACCACCCAAATATTTAGGGCACCAGCCACATGTGACTGTCAGTCATGGCTCGTTATAAACAGCGTTTATAATGAACCACAACTGACGGCACTGAAGTTGAAGGTGAGGCTGAAAATTACTTAAAATGAAAAATAAAAATCCACTTGCCGCCGCTGACTTGTCTCCTCTTGTCCTTGTGAGTCCCTTGGCACTCTGACTGCAGCAGTGGAGTTCTCCACACAAATCCTGACACTGCTTTCATGTTGAAGATGAGCAGCATGAAAGCAGCGCCAGGATTGGCTGGAACAGGCTGCCTCGACCCTCCTCGAGGCAATGGGGGCATGTGTCTGCTCTCCACCTAGCTGTCTTACACAGCTGGGTAGAGAGGTTTACACTGCGCAAGTCAGGCTGGCGTCGCAAGACAGCTGGCTAAAATGACCTGCACAGTGTAATCGGGTGGAGTGAGCACCACTCCCCTGCTGCCAGTCAGCAGCGGTGGCCCCGCCCCCAAACAGGGCTTGGCTGGGGAAAGGGAAAAATAAAATGGTAATAAATGTTTTTTTATTACCATTTTAATTTTCTCCTTTGCAGCAGCGCCGGCAGTAGGGGAGCGACGCTCCTCTGCCCTAACGGAGGGGCCGCCGCTGCTTGTTGCCACCTTTCATTAGTGAGAGTTGGTCTTAACTCTGTCTCTTCTTCAATGTTGGTGGATGAAAGGAGTTTAAGGGTGGTTTGAAGGTATCATTCCAGTGTCGTCTGCTGACAGTTTTGAGCATTATTGCCTGGCATCAATTCCCGTCATAAGGGCACAGGATTATTTGGAGCAGAAGTTTCTCCATTCTCTGTGGTCTTTGCGTTGGTACATTTCTCAACTGTCATCACGTGAAAGTAGGGCAGATGTGAGAAAGCGTACTCTTTGTGAAGTAGCATACAGGAAGGTGACTCATTTACTGAACTCTTGTGAGTGTATTCTGCTGTGTGTGGTTGCGTGTGTGTTTTCCTTGAAACATATGTTGCAAGGACGTAATAGTTGGAATTTAAAATCTTAAAAACAACTGAAGTAGGCTATTTACTTTTGGATACAACCAAACTGCCACCAATGTATCGCTCATGACCTCACACAACATCACTGATGACGCTACTAACCTCACAGATGAGATCACCAGTTACATTAATGACATCGGTGATGTAGCCTAATATTGCACTATCCACATCTTGTGACACAATTTAAGCATATACTTAGACTTTTCCATCTTAAGGATACAACCCAAGCAGTTAGTCTCTTATTCTGAAGAAATTGGACCAGATTACCCTGACTACCGAAGAGCATCATTGGCACCTAGTGTGTCAGAGAATAAAGTTTGGACTACTTTAGAACTTTTTCAAAGCACATTGGGAGTCCAGTCAAAAGTACTCACAGAACACAGCACCACTTACTTTACAGCCCCAGGACAGACAAAGCAAACCTGATCACACAAACCAGATTCAAGCATAAGACTCACGGAGGTCAGACCGTTTGTACTTTTGCTGCTCATTTGTGCTATATAGAAAGGCCAGATCTTAGAAACCAGCCTAATCTGTCCGCATTCAATATAAATCGTACAGCCAACCTATTGAAAGACACCACTGGGGCAAAGCCCCATTTTGGACAGTAAATGTTCCTCAGAAGTCTAGCACTGAAGATAAACAGTTGATCTCTCCTCCTCATTGAGCGACCTCTTCAGACTCAGACCCTGGGGAAAGTCTGATGCGATGGATCCAGTATCATTTATGAGTCCTACAAAGTGACATTCTGTAACCATATAGTCCCCTTGAGGACATTTGTTGTGTGTCAGCAGATCTGTGTGATTACAGTGGAGCTAAGGATTTGTATTTACATGTAATGTCTGTGGGGGCATATGTGGGCATACAGAAGAGATTTGAATGGCTTTTATTTCACTGTGAGGACATCTATTGAGTGTCGCTGAAAATACACATTTAATTTTAAACATGTCTGTGAGAACATCTGTTCCAGAAGTAAGCCCCTTTTCTTCATCTGTAGCCAGGGCCACAGAAATACTGTGCTTCTGCAGCCACTGTGTTTTTGCTTAATTATGACTTGCCTCACTTGCCACATAATCTACCATCTGCTGAATAATCTACGTTTTTCAACAAAAATCAGTTGTTTCTAGCTCAAACTGGTCAAACGTTTCCAATAAACACCACACACATGGTGCAGCTGCGCCATTGTTAGCTAAAGTTAGCTGATCTTCTTTCAGTAGTTGATTGCTGCTTTTGGATACTGAACAGGTACTAAAGAGGTGGAAAAGCTGTCCAGAGAGTGTCAGTGGCACCAGTGGGATGGACTGTGAAGGGTCTCTGCCTGCAGCTTGAATAAACCTTTCCCTGTATTAAATGTTATTCATGCAGGGTAAACATGGTGATTCCTTCATTGTCATGAAAATAGTTTTTAGGTCTCGCCTACGCAGCGCGCATGCGCTGCTTAGGAGGGCCTTTAGCCGTCGCTCTGCTCATTTCCAAGCACACACTCGTGCTTGTGGCGGCATCCACCTTGCGGGAGCGAGCAGCGGCGCGCCACAAGCACAGTGCTTGAAAATGAGCACACTGCTCTCCCAAGCGCGCGTGCGCCACTCGTGGGTTCACCTCGTCGACTAAGTCGCGCGCGCTGTTTATAGCGCGTTCACTTTCTCCCTGTTGCTCTGACTGAGACCTCTTCTCACTGCCTGCTGTGCGCTACTTTCATCCCTTGTTGCATCGCTTGTGTTACTCTTTTCTACCTCTTCCCTTCTCAGCCTCTCAGTCCCTCACAGCCCATGGTCTTCCACTCTCCTCCTCTGATTCCCTTTTCTCCTTTTATTTCTTTCCCTGTTCCTCTTGTTGTTCCCATCTTCACTTCGCCTATCCTGTTCGCTCCCTCTGTCTCCTATTATCCTCCCTCCCTGTGGCTTTCCTTTCCATCACTGCTTCCTCCCTTCTCTTTCCTCTGCACACCTGCCTCTCTCTTCCTTCTATCTTTTGTGCAGGAGTGTGTGAAAACACGGAGTGTGAGTGGATGAGTGCGAGATTCAGACAGAAAAGAGACACCTCTTTTTTGCCTTCTTTCCTATTCTGAGAGGTCAGTCGGAGCTCCCTCTGCTCTTTTAAGTTGCTCAAAGAGCTGTCGGAGAATGGCGACGAAGCCCGTAAACAGGCCGAGCTCTGGGTTTAAGCTTCGGGGCCGGCTTGTCTTGTGACCTGGTCATGGCAACCCATGAGGCCCCTATACATTCTCACTCGGCCCCCGCATTTAAACCAAGATCACGCATATCTCCATCCCTGACACTGTCTTCCCGATGGGGGTCTGCCTAGGTTTGCAAAGGCTACAGAGGGTCGGAGCTGCATGCAGACGCAGAGTGTGACCGTGAGCAGGTTGCGCGCCCTCCATGGGCTCGCACAGCACATTCCAGTGTGTTCTGTTGTCCAGCCACCCTACCAAGAAAGGAACGAGGCACAGCAAGCAGAAAGTCAGTTTTCTCCGAAATAATTAGGAGATTAAATTAAGAAACGCGTCTGGTGTTTGTGTTCTCGCACGGAGAGGACGTGGCCACGCACTTTGGGCTGGACAGTCCCTTTTGGGGCGTGGCAAGACAGATTACTCGCCTTCTTTGGCAGTGACGCAGAACAACTGAGCGGAACGCATCAAGAGTAAACACAGGAGTTTGAGATTAGTTCTGGCGTTTCCACCTGTCTGTTTTTTTAGGTCTCGCCTACGCAGCGCACGTGCGCTGCTTAGGAGGGCCTTTAGCCATCGGTCTTCACTTTTCAAGCACTGCACTCGTGCTTGTGGCGGCATCCACCTTGCGGGAGCGAGCAGCGGCGCGCCACAAGCACGAGTGCAGTGCTTGAAAAGTGAAGACTGCTCTCCCAAGCGCGCACGCGCCTCTCTCCTCGCCCACACGTCCCGGCCACTCACTCGCTCCGCCCTCTCCGTCTCCTTTTTGCTTGCGCTTCTTGTTTTTTTTTTTTAATGCAGATTTCTATAGCGCGAACTCTAGCTGAAGGTATTGGAGCGCTTTACATGAGCTCCGGTTACGTTACACAAGGGCACATTCAGGCACGGGGAGATTATGTGATCGGCAGGCAGGGCTGCTCGGGAGGAGCGCTTGAGGCAGGCTGGCACGGTCTTTTTTTTAATTTATTTTTTATGTATGGCGCCGCCCCTAACTCCTTTGGAGACCTCATCTCCAGACCTTCTTCGTGACAGTGGAATCCCCTCTAATTCTCAGACGTGAACAGCATGGGACTTGCCTCAATTCTTTGATGTTTGTATTAAAAAAAAATGTAAATTAAAGGGAAGTTTTTCCTCTTCTCATTCATGCGGCGTAAGTTTGTTTTGCTTGCAATCTCCCACCCAGTGCTACACGTAGTAAAACCTGTAAATGTTAAGCACCCAGAATAATGTGCTGCATGGCTAAAAACTTATAAGGGCCCAAAGGCGAGACCTATTGGCTATGTCAATGCTTGTTTTCTTTATCATGCAAGTTCATGCAACACTACCAACGCTGTGCCAAATCAGCAGTTACTTGGACCAAAACTCTCGTAATGTAGCAAAATCCCAGACCTTTATCTTCTCTTTGAAAAGTTTGATGTCTTCATCACACAGAGTCCTACTGAGACACTTGCATGGTACAAACACAAAACTGGTTGGCCAGACTGAATGTGTTTTTTTTTTTGATGGACTGAGAAGGTTCTTGAGGCTTGTTTTGTGGAACCAAAATAAACCTAAATCTGAAGACCAGTTTTAAAACCATTTGGGATGCGCAGAATGAAAAGGGAACTTCTTTCATTACAAGATGCGTGAACATGTAGCTTTTTTTCTACTCGGTGAAACATTAAATGTTTTATACAAACTATTTCACTCTGGAGGCGGGCCAACAGCGTAAATTAAGATGTCTTTCTGTGGAAGAAAATAAATCCTTGTTTGCCAGTGCATAACATTTCTTATTGAATCTGCTAAATTGGTGTATATCTTTTTCTTAAGAAAACCTTATATTTTCTGCATTGTTTGGGATCTCTTTTCCATAGTCTATTAAAATGTCACAAACTTATAATGCTCTGTAATGGCATATAAACTGGCTTTCCTTGCCAAATAATTTAGCGAATCCTGCTGCTCAGTATGATTCGTCACTGCTGCATTATTCTAAAGGACTTGCTGATAATTTGTACCACTTCACCAGTGTGTACCAAACGTTCTGCAATAGTTCGCTTGCTTGGAGTTTGCCAGATTTTATGCAGAATGGTCAAGGGGAGGCCAAGATGTAAAGAGAGCACCATAAAAGTAGAATTTTCTGTGGCGTATATATTTATATATGACCTGATATTCTAACCTTGGTCTCCACAAAAATTCAAACTGATATCTTGTTAAAGTTCTGCACGCTATCCTCTGAGACACTGTGGTTACATTCTGTACAGATGTTAAAAATGCATTTCATTTAGGACTTTGAAGAATAGGAATGAAGACTGGGTTTAACTAAGATTACACCGCATGGAATCATTTGAACTTGAAGGTCCAGTCGTATACCTTGCCTTATAGACAACTTACTCCAGGTAAAATGATTATTGAATAATGGAAAAGCAGAATCTGTAATTCAGAAATCCATAAACATATTAACATATTTAACACTCCATTAGATGCACAAGAGCACCAATTTTGTGCTGAAGTCTCACACACAGCTCTGATCACACTCCCCCGCAGACCTCCATTGTTCCAAATTCAGATCTTGTGCAGAATCTATTTTTGCCATCAATCTGTGTGTCTGTTGTGTTCCATCAGTCAGATACTTCCACGTAAACCACCACTTGATCGCGTTATCAAGGGCCCACATTTCATCTCGGTCAGTGGGATATCCCTGCTTCCCCCTCCCCTCCCTTCCCAAAAACTTAAACCTCTTCCAAGATTCATATGTTGTGCATTTGTTCACCATCTAGTGGTTGGTTCCAGAAGTATTTATCTTTACAGAGGCTTTTTTTCTGTAAGCCTATTATGCCCACTAGTTGACCTGTTTTAGAATCCTTTTCCCCACTAACATGTTCTCTCCAGTGTGTGGCAAGTTTATAGTCAATTGATCAATCGGGATTCTTATAAAGAACTACTCACCTGTGAGGGTCTCAAGGTGCATTTCCAAAATCTTCCTATGCCGCCTCAACAAACGTTTTGGAACCACATGTCGGATGCTGTGGTCTTGTAGTATCTGAAGGTGTGTTGGGAACAAAAGGGTGATAGATACTCGGGGAGCTATTCCCGCCCCACAGGTGTTGCAAAGAAAAGGCACTTTGTGATGTTATCCGCTTTTAAAACTGCCCGGCTTAGGTCAGTAATGCCTGACAACCAATGTTTCCATTCACCAGTATTCCAAGATCTTTCGTCATGGTTATATGGGTAAAGCAATGCTTTGATCTGGGAAGGAAACGAGTTGCTGGACTTTTATTTTCAGCTCTGCTTCCATCTGTACATTCCTCCTTTTTTGGGCTTTGTGATAATGGTACATATATGCTTGAAAATGCAGCGGCCCATTGGAGGACTACTAAACCCCTTCTTAACCACCACCATCCTCGTTCAGAAACAGGCTATAGTCCAGATTTCAGGTCTGATGTTAAATCTTCCATGTTCCCTACAGTCGTGTGCATGTAATGGCAGTTTCACCACTCAATTAGGCAGATAATATATTTAAATGCTTTTGCATTTGAGGTAATTCTTCCTTTGGATAAAAACCATGTTCTCTTTTCAAACTCTCATCCATCTGTCTCCTCACAGAGCTGCCAATACAAGTTTTTGGAGCTTAAGTCAGCCCCTCTTTTATATTAGTACTCTGATGTGGAGAAGGCCCTACTAAGAGGCCTGGCAGGCTTACAATTCTTGCCTCCTTAAAAGCGGTGTTCAACTACAAGCATTGATCTCAAAATAAACGGTCTCCCTCACGAAGAATTTCTCCATCTTGGGTCGTGTGTGAACAATCTGAAGGCAAACCGGAAGAAGACCCCACCTGCAATCTTATCAGTCACATCCGACTGCCATTTCAGCGAAAGGTTAAAGACTCTTCTATTTGGAAACTTCTGCTGGCTCCACACTTGATTTGTGAGGAGATTCAGCTCGAAACTCAAAAGCTCAATACTGAAAACGTGATGTAAAACTATTTTACCAAGGGCATTCCCCAACAATCGGGCTTCAAACGTGTATTTTACGATGATACTTTGTCATAAAAACATGACAAAATTATGATTAACACCAAATGAAGGCAAATAAAATAATATGTTTATTTTCCTGTATCCATGGCCACTGCATTAGTCCTAATCTCAGTCTTAATGCTTCGCAATGTCCTATACCTTCCCTCAGTTTCTTTGCTTCTTTGTAAGTTTTTTTGTTATTAACTCACAGCAAAATCTCTTCTGCATCTACTCAAGGCCAGTTAATCACATCTGCAAGAATGAAGATGTTGCTGACTGCTTTTGTCCACACCTTATCTCCTGGGTGGTATCACGTGGGATGGGTAATGAAGGAAACATGCCCCGCGCAAGGGTTCCTGCTTCAGAATCGTGACCGCTTGACAGTCCTTAAGTAGACCTTGTGCTGAAGCACGAGGGATGCTCAAGCAGCAGGCATCCCCCAGGACATGACTTTTCCCCCCTACCTTCCTCACCGTTCCCTTACAGCTGCCAAGTGTGCAGCCGATCAGCAATACTAGCCAATACGTACACCTAAAAGGAAAATTCTGTGTTGGGTGGGGGCGGGGGACGAGGGAGGCGGGGGACTTTGGTCACGCATAGGCCACTCTCTTATAGCCTGACTTCCCCCTTCCTTCTTTTTCACGCTGAATTCACGTATCTCTTTTCTAGTCCCTGTGGGACAGATCAATATGATGCAAAACTAGACCCGAAGAGCGCATTCATTTTACTGTTTTTATTCCTCAAAATATTATTTTTGGGGTGGAATCCGGCTTTTGTTGCCTCACCACTAGTTGCCCTCTTTCAGCACTCTAGTGCCCTCTTTTGGTGGGTGAGACAATAAGGCGTGCTCCTTAGTTTCCACCCCCCCAACCCAAAGTTAAACTACCCACTCGCCCTCATCCACCAGTAAAAAAACACAAAGGGTAATGTAGTGGGTTGTTGGACTCTGGGCATAGGGCCAAATTTCACTGCACCCCACCCACACGCGCACATGCCTTTCAGGTCCATTACATTCTAGAACATGGGGTTCCTGAAACTTTATTAATCCCTGGGGATTTTAATATGTCTCCAAAAGTGCATTGTGGAGTGGGGGCCTGGGGAGAATCTGACTTCAAGGCGTGTTATAGAGACCCCGTCCAATCCCCAAGATGGATCGGGGCGATATTGGAGATTTACTGCCTAATCTGGTCCCACCCATAGTGGAGCTAAAAGCAACTTGATAACCCAGGATTAATATAGGGGCAATTCCAGTATGAGTTTATCCCCTATGGTAGGAACTTACCTATTCTCCTGATTTGATTGGCTAAAGTTAGGGAAATGACCCCTGAACTTATCATGTCCTCCCTTACCTTGACTTCACAGGGCGAAGTTTCTCTTAAATCTGCCACACAGAGGACATGACCATCCTATAGCTAGTCCTTCAAGGACATAATAAAAGTGGACAAAGGCAGGGCAATTTGAAGCCAAATTTCCATCTAATATCGCACAATCACTCCACCTCCCTTTTAAGGAGAGTTCATGTGGGGGCTGATATAACTGTATCCCCACGCCTGGTATTTGTTCCCTCAAGGGAAAAGAAAGGCCTCAATAAATGGTGAACACAATGGGTTCAGGGCAACTTGCACACAACATAATCTCCGACTCCTACCACCAGACACCCTTTTGTATCTCTCGGGGCCCCACCACCCAAACCCAGAAATCTGCCCCGGCCCCCTGCTAACTCTGCCCCATGAGTCCACTAGTATTCAAAGGTAAATTCATCTGAAAATAAAATATGGGGGGCTTTCATTAATATAGAACCAGAAAAAACTCTCCGCATCAACCAGTTCATATTTTTCTATAGCCTAGATAAGGCAGAGGGAGGAATACCGCTCTAAATTAGCCCCTCCCCCCGACCACACAAAACAAATTTCGAGCCCCTAGGCCACGTTTTCATCTTTCCTCAAAATAGTTGAAGAGGCATGCCCTTTCTTTAAGGTCCAAAACTGGGCCCAGTATTACGCTCCTATAGTTAAGCCCCTCCTACCCTTATCTGCAATCAGCAGTGATTTAATATGGGTCTGGCTAGACCAAGAGGAGACAAATGCCTGATTTAGTCACATCCCTCCCGTCACTTTTTTTTTTTGGGAATGTGTTTATTTACATTTTCTTATTTGCATTACAGAGACAAGTCAGATGTTCAAAGCATATTTCTTCCATCATTACAGCCAGAGCAGATTTCAGCGATATTGACACATAAGTAACCAATAATACAGAAATAATTCTTATCAACAAGACCCCTTCTCCCTCCCATTCCCCCCACAGATCCCCTCTTACTGCCAGTTCACTGCGAGTCTGTGAGCGTGGGACCATAGTATGCCAACCATGGCTTCCATATTTTCCAGAACTTTTTTGGACACCCCCTTGCTTTATAAGTCGTTTTCTCCCCCAGCATGTACATGTCCATCCCCCTCCGCCATTCGGCTAGTATTGGATTAGATGCAACCCCCCATGCCCTTGCCAAGTCTCTTTTGGCCACTACCAAGCCCAATTGGAGCAACATTAATTTTGTTCTAGGGAGGTCAATCTCCATAGGTATGCCCAGCAAAATAAACATGGGATTCGGGGGTATCGATTCCTGTAGAATGAGCTCCAGCTCCTTCAGCAGCATTCCCCAATATATCTGTATCTGCGGACACCCCCAGATCATGTGGAGAAATGTCCCTTCCGTGGTCTTACATTTCAAGCAGTTGGGTGACTCTGCTCTAACTATCCGATGCAATCGGGCTCTATCATAGTATATTCTGTGTAAATACTTAAATTGGATCAGTCTAAGTCGTGACCTAATAGCTACGTCCCTGGGATGCATCGGCGCCATTTCCCAATCTAGGTCTTCTATCTCTCCCAGATCTGCCTCCCACCTTAACCTGAGCTTCCGTAAAGGGTCTGGTGTATTGTTTATGATTGTCCTATACGTCCAGGATACCGCCTTCTCCTCGATTTCATCCATCAGTAACCGTCCTTCCAATGGGGCATACTCAGGGACACCCTCCATGTCGATATGTTGTGCCCGCCATGCATGCTTCAACTGCAGATATTTAAAGTGTTGCGTTTGATTCATGTCCTATTCTTTCTGGAGGTATGAAAACGTCACTAGCTCTTTACGATACACTATATCTTTAAGTTGAGAAATGCCCACCAAATCCCACTTCCGAAAGCCTGTCAGCTTAGCAAATTCCTTAAGTCGTGTTCCCACCCAAAGCGGGGTTTCCCTAGTCACCCGGCCATCCCATTTCATGCATCTCTCTGCTTTCTTCCACGCCGCTATCACAATTTGCGTGGCTGGCAGCAGCTTTGCAGTTCCCTTGCCCCCATAGAGGTAGTGCGAGTAAGGTCTTTTGATAAACTGTGTGTGTTCAAGCGCATATGTGGGGTGGTCCCTCTCTCCGTATGCCCACTCATTCACTACAATCAGATGGGCCGCCCAATAATAAGCCAGAAGGTCTGGCAATGAGATGCCGCCACTGTATTGGTTGCATTGTAACTTCGCCAGTGCTATCCTAGGGGGCTTCCCACCCCATAGAAACTTTCTCAAAATATCGTTGATCCTGGTGAACACCTCTTCCGGTATCAGGTGGTAGGTATTTTGCAAAACATATAAAAATTTTGGGAGTGTTATCATTTTGTAGAGCGCCGCTCTGCCAAGTATCGTCAGTGGCAGGAATGCCCATCCCTCCCGTCACTTTTATACCCTTCTCCCCGTGAAAAACATCAGATCAGAGAGTATGGAGTTACTCTCCAATCTACCAAACATGGAAGTCTAATATCCCTGTAGGGGACATTTAAAAGTGAGAAAATACAGTGCCTCCCACCCATGCACTCACCCCACCTAGATCCTCTGGGGGCTAGTTTGGCGAAGGTACAATTTCTAACGGGGGTGCAGTCTATATCAAATTGGGTCATCCAGGGGATCCAAAAGGGCACCAATTCCCATGGGATTATTTTCTGGAGAAGAAAATGCTGAGCACAGTAGGTGGTACCTTCTTCACTTGCACACATCTGTCCACGCCCCCAATTTTCAGGGCCCCAGCTGGGCTAAAAACTCAATATGAACTCAATACTCTGCCGCCCTGAATATGGACTTAATCCCAAAGTAGCCAGGTGTCATTAGCGTGGGTGCATAGATGGTCGGGGCTGAGACACTGATAAATGGCCTAACAATTCCCCCTTTGCACATCTACTTTGTGGGTTAGATTGCGTAGGGAAAAATCTCTGAATAAACCCCGGCCTAAAATAGCAGATCATAGGTTACGCAATTGCTCCCCAATATGCCTAACAAAGGTGGTTGCATAGTCCTCTAGGGAAAATTAAAGTGTGATCAAATGCAGCGTATTCTGGGGCTTTAGAGCCAAATAACCCACCCCTACGTGCAGCAACCTCTATCTGGGCGGTTTTGGGAGAGGAACTGTTTTTTCGGGGGTGCAATGCAAATTGAATGGTCTCATCCAAGGCATCTGAAAGGCCACCAATTCCCAGGTGGTATTTTCCCCAAAAATAATGGCGAGCACAGGAAGTGGGGAGTGGAATGGCTGACCTTCACTCATGCACACATCTTGCTCCTATGCTCCTTCACTAGATGTGATGTAATCGAGACCCGCCCAACCAAGCGACTATATAAATGAAGAAAATGAGGCAAATAAAGTGCACCCCACCCCCCTTAACATGGTGTGGAGCAACATTCACCCCTCCATTTAGGTTGCTTGGGCCGGTCAAGATTGAAAAGAGAAAAGCATACATTTGCAGCGTGAATCTTTTCTGGATTCACATGCTGTGCATTATTCCGCCATCTAGTGGGTGGGCAAGCATACATTTCATCGACACCCCCCCCCCGACCCACCTTTGACTCATGTGAAGCTTCTGAGGAACATAAACAGTGCCCCCATGCAGCCAGATCCCCAGGAGACCTAGACTGGAGGGTTTAACCCATCCCCCTTAATTAAGCCATTCCAGCTGACTTTAACAGCACCTAAAATCCACAGGAAATTTTGCAGCGTGAATCTTTCTGGATTCACTATGCTGTGCATTATTCCGCCATCTTGTGGCTGGGTCCGGAATTGTAGTATTTCTTCTTTTGTTTCTTTTCTTTTTTTTTCGTGGCCCAGGTGGGTGGCGACGTCCCACCATTTGGTGTCCTTCGTGACGTCGACGCGCTTCCTGTGGAAGCTCCCACCTTTGGTCACCATCTTCAGATTCTTTTTTCCTCCGTTGGGTCTGGATCGTCGCCGAAGAGTTCCAGAAGTTTGGAAGAGGAATCAAGGCAAATAGAAGAAAACCGACGAAAATCAGTTTGAAGTACACCGGGCTACAGGTCAAGTAGCCGGGACGACGAGGGAGAAGGTTTACGACCGAGGTCTCGACGTCCTACAGAGAATGCGCTCGCAGGGGGCTCCCTGAGCGCGGGTATGGACAAGACACTGTTCAAGTTTTGCACCAACTGCCACCACAAGTACGCCCAGAAGGACCAGCATCCAGTCTGCAACTTCTGCTTGCCGCTCGACCACAGCAGCGAGGACTGCAACGCGTGCTTGGCGTTTACACCCAAGACCCTCAAGGTGAGGGAGAGGCAGAGAAGGGCGAACCTCAACATGCAGGGGCAAGGACCACCCCCATCGCTCCGAGACCTGGGCCTCTCAAGTGGAGAGGAGGACAACATCGCCGAAGGACCGGAGGACTGTACAGTCGTCGAGGTCCAAAAGAAAACGTCTAAGGAGGTAAGGGAGTCGTCGACCCCTAAACACTCGAGCGACACTCGAAAGGGTGAAGCCAAAGCCCCGAGCGACACTCGTAGAAGTGAAGCTAGGTCCTCAAAGGGAGCATTGCCGCCGAAACATTTGTCGAAGGCAACAGCGACCAAGGACAGTCAGCCGAGCGGATCCTTCGAAAAGGACTCCCAATCGGCAAAAACCCTCGAAAAACCAAAGGCGTCGAAGGTTGCCCCCGAAAAGCACACCTCGGCGCCAAGAAGGGAGGGGCAATTGTCCACGTCGACGGCCCCGAAGAGAGCCGCTCCAGCCCTCGACGCCGAACAGGCACAAGAGATGGAGAGGAAAAAGAGGAGGCTCGAGGCCGAAATGGCGAGCATCCTACAGCGGAAGAAGGATTTCAACCGCAAAATGAGCTAATACTCCATCCCGTCGAGACCCGCGCTCGAAGTCGAAATAGACTACGAAGACGCCGAACCGCCAAACGCCCGAACCGGTCGAGGAACAGGGGGGCGAAGACTATTACTTCGAGGGAGAATGCGACGAAGACCTGCAATCCTACCGGGACTTGACGTCCTCGGAGGCACAAGACCTGGAATGGCAAGACCTCGACGCAGAATCGCCGGAAAAAGGGGTAGATACTTACCCTTCGAGGCCCTCGCCGCCAGACGACATCGGGGTCTACAACACGGTAGTCCTGAAGGCGGCACAAACCTATGGGGTGAAAATGGAAGCAGAGAAGCCCAAGGCATGTTTCCTCCTGGAAACTCTACTGCCTCAACAAACCAGGAGCCTATTCCTTCCCATGCTCCCTAGTGTGCTGGGCCAAGGGAGAGATGCCTTCAGGGAACCAGAAGTATGCAGGGCTGTCACTCCAAGAACAGAGAAAAAGTACAAACACTCTTCACAAGACCCTGCATACATACAAGGATCAGTGCCAGCTGACTCCATAATTACGGCAACGGCCAGGAAAAGGGCCAATGTGCCCACTAATACCGGACCACCTCCAGACAAGGAGAGTAAGAGGATGGATCTGACGGGGAGAAAGGTGGAGAGAAATGCGGCAATACAGTGGCGTATCGCAAACTCAAACGCCCTAATCAACAGGCACGCATACCATCACTGGGACGAAGTGGGGCAACTCCTCAAGCATCTACCAGATGAGTACCAACAAAGGGCAGCTCACCTGGTGGAAGAAGGCAAAAGCATGGCAAACACATGCTTGAAGTCCGCCTTGGATGCTGCTGAAACATCCAGCAGACTAATGATGATAGCAGTGACCGAGAGGAGACATGCATGGCTCAGGATTTCAGGATTCAAGCCAGAGGTGCAGAGTAACATCTTGAATCCGCCCTTCAACGGCGAACAACTGTTTGGCACGCCAGTTGATGAAAAGCTGACGCAGCTCAAAAAGGACAACGAGACAGCAAGGTCCATGGGAGCGCTGCAGTTCAGAGGGATGAGAGGAGGGGCACCCACCAGAAGGCCGGGTGGTAGAGGAGGTAACGTGCCTGCCACATCGCACCAAACGTTCCAGCAAGGCTACCAAAGGAACAACCAAGGCCAGCAGCAGCCTGGCTGATGAGGGTTTTGAACCCGAAACCGGTCCCAGGATGCTTGTTTCCGGTCCAGGGAAGACATGGCTTGGCAGTTCGGGCTGGACTGTTCCCATGAGGCACAGGGTCAGACTGATTTGCATATGGCCATGTCTGAACTGGGGTGGTGGAGTGAGCTAAAGAATGATGATGGATTAAACCCAGATCAGTTGACTGGGGGTGAGTGTTTGATTTGCTCTAGCGCTCCGTCCATCATCCCCTTTGGTATCGCAGCAAGGACAGCAGCAGCAAAACTGGCAGTATCAGCCCCGGGGCCAGTCCTTTCGAGGGTGCGGAAACGGACGAGGACAATCTCGTAGAGGAGGCCAACAGCCCACCTCCAAGTGACTTCACCATCAAGCCCACAACCACCCTAGCAACACCTCGGGGTGGGGGCAGCAACAAACAGAGGAACAAAAACCTAACGATCCACAGGAAACAGTCCCTAGAACACACAACACCGGTAGGAGGCAGGATAAAGAACTTCCTCAAGCAGTGGAGAAAGGTCACTACAGACAAGTGGATACTAAACATCATACAATACGGATATTGCATAGAACTGGAAAGACAACCCCCAACAAAAAGACCAAGAAACAAGACCCACTCAGCAAAAGAACTCTCGCTCTTGCAGCTGGAGGCCAAGGAACTGCTCAGCAAAAAGGCAATAGAGACAGTACCGCACAACAAAAGGAACAAAGGGGTTTACTCAACCTACTTCCTCGTGCCAAAGGTGGACGAAACACTACGACCTATCCTAGATCTGAGATTCTTAAACAAATTCATAAGAACTCAAAGATTCAAAATGACTTCCCTACAGGAGGTAATACCACAAATACAAGAAGGGGATTACATGGCAACAATAGATCTGAAGGACGCGTACTTACACATCCCCATCAACCACAGGCACAAACAGCTACTACGGTTTGTAATCAACCAGACTCGCTACCAGTTCACAGTACTAGCATTCGGACTCAAATCCGCACCAAGGGTGTTTACAATGTGCCTAGCAGCAGTAGCAGCGCACCTACGAAGGCAAGGAATACACGTATATCCCTACCTCGACGACTGGCTCGTAAAGGCAAGCTCTTACAACAAATGCAAAGAACACATCCAGCAGGTCGTGCAAACACTAAGTCAACTGGGTTTCTCAATTCATTGGGAGAAATCGTCAACCAACCCAGAGCAGATCAAGATATTCTTGGGGGCCGAGATCAACACCATACAGGCCAAAGTGTTCCCCAGCAGGAGGAGAACATTGGCGATACAAAAGGAAACACGTCCTTACCGCAAGGGGCAAGTTCTGACAGTGAGGACGGTGAGCAAGCTAATGGGAATGATGGCGTCATGCATCCACCTAGTCACAAATATCAGGCTACACATGAGACCATTCCAGGAATGGATTCAGCAGCAATGGTCACAGGCAACAGGGAGTTGGGAAGATCTTGTGGTTGTCACACACGCAGTGCATCAGGAAGTGGCGTGGTGGAACAAGGAAAACATATCACAGGGGAAGCCATTCACACAACCAACTCCAACAGTGACCATCACAACGGACGCCTCCCAACTGGGGTGGGGTGCACACACGAGCAAGCTCAGGGTGAGGGGTCTATGGTCGCAGCAAGATGCGGTCAAACACATCAACTACCTGGAGCTGAAAACTGTGTTCCTAGCCTTAAAAGCCTTTCAGAAACAGCTGTACGGAAACAGGGTGTTGATCCAAACAGACAACACAACCACCATGTTCTACATCAACAAACCAGGAGGAACACAATCAGTGGCACTATCAGGGCTAGCACAGGAGATATGGAAATGGGCCATCCTGCTAGAAATAGACCTACTGGCAATACATCTCCCGGGGAAGGACAATGTGGAAGCAGACCGACTCAGAAGGCAGGCGTCAGCATCCCACGAGTGGGAGCTCAATCAACAGGAAACAGAGAAGCTATTCCAGAAATGGGGTACACCGCAAATAGACCTATTTGCAACACACCAGAATGCAAAATGCCAACACTACACATCCAGACAACCAGACCATTGGTCACAAGGGAATGCGCTATGGATAGATTGGTCAAAGACATTTGCATACGCTTTTCCCCCGATACCACTGATACACAGGGTACTCAGCAAATGCAGAATCAGCAACATGACACTAATACTGATAGCACCCCAGTGGGCCAGGCAGTCCTGGTTCTCACAGATAGTAGAAATGGCACAAGAACCAGCACACAGGTTCCCAAGAAGAAAAGACCTGTTAGCAATGCAGAACGGAAAGGTGCTACACCCAGAACCGGAGAGCCTCAGCCTAGCAGCATGGCTCCTGAAGACTTAGAATTTGCACACCTCAAATTACCACCAAGTACCATGGCAGTACTCAGGGAGGCAAGGAGACCTTCCACAAGGAAGTGATACGTAGCAAAGTGGAAGAGGTTCTTCGAATGGTGCATCAAGGAGAATCTACAACGGAAGCTCACAAGGGAATCAACGGTACTAAAATACTTAACGCACCTGCTACAAAGCGGATTAAGCTACACATCCCTGAGGGTGCACTTGGCTGCGGTAGTGGCCTACACAAGAGGAGAGACAGGGAGAAGTTTCTTGACCTCCCAAGTTGTGAAGAGATTTCTGGAAGGGGCGAAAAGAATCGCACCCCCAAAAGGATGCCAGCGCCTGCATGGAACCTCAATGTAGTGCTCACTCAGTTGATGAAGGCGCCATTTGAACCTATTCATAAAACTACACTGCACATGCTCACGCTAAAGACGGTCTTCTTAGTGGCTATCACGTCACTATGAAGAGTAAGTGAGTTGCAAGCACTGACACTCCAAGAGCCGTACCTGCAAATACACAAGGACAGGATTGTAATGAGGACGGACCCACACTTCATGCCAAAGGTGGTGTCTCAGTTCCACATTAACCAAACAATCCAAATACCAAGTATTTTCCAAAACCCTTCCACACAAACCGAAAGGGCGCTGCACACACTAGACGCCAGAAGGGCGGTAATGCACTATATGGAAAGGACAAAGGAGTGCAGGAAAACAAAGCAGTTCTTTGTCTCCTTTGCCAGCAGTTTTCTGGGACGACCAGTCACCAAAAATACCATTGCACGATGGATCGCGCAGACAATTCAACTCTGCCCCAAACAGGCAGGACAACAATTACAAGGAGCAGCTCAAGCTCACTCAACAAGGAAGAAGGGAGCAACAATTGCGTTTCTAGCAAACACACCTATCCAAGACATTTGCCAAGCTGCAACATGGTCTTCAGTGCACACGTTCACTAAGCACTACTGTGTGGATATTCAAATGAACAAAGAAGCGAAAGTAGGACAAAAGGTCTTACAACATATTTTCAGTAACCAATGCTCATCTTCCACCCAGCCACCGCAATAAGGGAAAAACCGCTACCAAGTCTATGCACAGCATAGTGAATCCAGAAAGATTCACGCTGCAAAACGTATAGTTTCTTACCTGTCGGTGTAGTTTTGCAGCTTAAGGACTTTCTGGATTCACTAGCGATCCCACCCTCCTCCGCCAGAAAGATGAGGCATAAGGACAAAGGAGGCTAAAATTGCATACACAGCTAAAGGAATCAAACAAGCGGACAACAAAACAAGAAAGGAGAAAAAAAGAATCCATAGATTGCGACCAAAGGTGGGAGCTTCCGCAGGAAGCGCGTCGTCATGAAGGACACCAAATGGTGGGACGTCACCGCCCACCTGGGCCACGAAAAAAAAGAGAAGAAATACTACAATTCCGGACCCAACCACAAGATGGCGGAATAATGCACAGCATAGTGAATCCAGAAAGTCTTCAAGCTGCAAAACTACACCGACAGGTAAGAAACTATACGTTTTCCCCCGAGAAGATAATGGTCCAGATAGTGGGGACATCGGCACAGGACCTACTCGTGCCTCGCCATAGAATTCCTCTACGGATTATGCCCACCCCGTTGTAGCATGGATAAAATAATAGATTAAAAAAAGAAGTTGCCCCGGCCTCCTGACACCCTCTCCCACTACTCCCATCTTTGGCCCATTAGCCACATTGGGACTAGATTTGCTTTAGATCATCACTAAACCATTAGAAGTATTTTATTTAACTACGAACAGCCAAAATGAGAGTGGGTGGTTCACTGACACAGGCCCAGCCGCTCTCCCATCTTGGCACCCTACCACTTTCAGTTTACTGAGAGAGGGCTAGAGCACTTTGCCGCCAGATATTCTCTCCGGGGGCAGCAGAATCCTTTAGTCACTCTACCTTGTAGCTAACTGGACAAAACAATCTTTGGCAAAGTCAATATGTCCTGCCTTTTGGACATATTGGCTTTGCCAATGCTGTTTCGGGGGCATGGTGGGGTGCTTGCATGGGGAAAGCACGTAATGGAGAGAGCAACACATCACATGGGGGGGGGGGGGTTGTGGGTGAGGAGTACACGAGGGAGAGAGCAACACAGAGTGCCGGGAGTGTTTTCAGAGGTAAAAGCGCACTGGAGAGGGCAACGCAGAGCACAAGGGAAGAGTTTGCAGGTAAGTACAAACAAGTAGGACAGAGCAAAACTGAGCACGAGGAGAAGGACATGAGGGAGAGCAGCATGGAGAACAGGGGGACTTTGTAGGGGCAAGCACACGTGGGAGAGCAACAGCTCATGGAGGTGTTTAGCAGCTGGGAATGCATAAGAGGGAGAGGGCAACACATGCCGGGTGAAGCACATGAGGAAGAGCAACAGCATGGTTTTCCAGCGGAGAGTAACACACAACTAAATGCAACACCGCTTGGTGGCGAGAGGGTTTAGTGAAGGAGAAACACATGAGGGAGAGAGCAACACTGAGCACAGGAGGGCCTTGTAAGGGAAGCACACAAAGAGGAGAACATCACGGAGCACATGAGTGTTTTGCGGGTGGGAAAGCATAAGAGGGTAAGAGCAACACATGGCGGGGAAGCACAGGAGGAAGAGCAACACGGAGCACGGGGTGGGTGGTTTTCTGAAGGGGAGAAGCACACAACTGAGCACAACACAGCGTGCGTGGAGAGAAGGTTTACGGTAGGAGAAGCACACGAGGGAGACAGCCACGTAGAGCACAGAAGGGCGGGGGATTTGGAGTGTGGAAAGAACATGGAGGAGAGCGCTACACTGGAGCAATGGGCATGTTTTGCGAGTGGGGAAGCACTTGAGGCAGAGCACAGGGTAGAACACGAGAGAGAGCAACTTGAGCCCAGGAAGCAGGATGGTGTTCTGGAGGGGAGACGCATACCACAGAGAGAGCAACACAGAGTGCGAGGGTTCACCGGGAAAGTATACAAGTGAGAAAGCAAAACAAGGCAGGCGGATGCTTGAGGGAGAGAGCATCATGGAGTGCAGAGACTGTTTAGTTCACAACCAGTATTAAGCAACCAGACAGCTTGTGTGCTGTCTGGTAGACAAGATCTAAAAAGTTAAAGCCATAAAACTGGAGTAGGGTCTGACAATCACAATGTGCACTCAAGTGCACCTCATGTCGGTGATTCCGGTTTCTAATGGACAAGCAGGTAGAAATGCCTTCACTCACACACCTTTTCCATCTCGCGGTAGGGGACAGGCGATTGGGTCCGCTACAAGGTCTACACTTTAAGATGAGGTTACACCCGACACCATAATGTACTGAATGTACCCATAAGATGAGAGGGTAGATTATGGGGTTTGTCCCCCATCTGAATCACCTGGTTAACAAAGATCTCCTCTAGTCACCTAAAGCAATGACCAAATACAAAAAATTAACAAATGAAATCTGGGATCAGCCCCTTGACAGATGGCTAGGTCCCTTTGCCATCCATCCACGCACCCCATTGTAGGTACCTTAGTGGAAATATCGAGGAGGGTTTTTTTTAACCCCAAATGTATCCTCGCATAGGACCTGAAGGGCACTAGAACCAAAGTATATTTTTTTTGCAGACAACAATGGGAGGATCAAGGGGTTCCCATAGTGCATGAAGGTGCCATCATGCACTTAAAAATACAAATATTCTCAGAATTCTGCATTTTCTAAAACCAGGAAACCGTATCATCAAATGATAGATAACGTCATGCTTTTGTGACTGCTCACACCAGGTATTTTAAAAGTACTCGTACATGACCAAACTACATTTGAAGGTAACCTATCGCCCATGTGAATCTCTACCCCTCTGTGCTTGGGGGCTTCCATCTTCACCGCTACCACCCTTCACTGACACTTCGAGCCTACTCCAGATCCCAAAATGCATATTGTTTGTCGTTTTGGACATTACTCTCTTTGGGGGTTGGAGGGGATATGATATCCATGTGTGCACTCCGTTGTCTAGAAAATCTTTTTTCGTGTCTGTTCCAGCTCCTTTCTTCTTCTCCGTGCCACTGCTAACATCGGAGAATCTAAATCTCTTGGAATCACTGTACACTACCCTTCCCAGTTTCTTCACTGTTCTCAAAATTCGATTCCAGACAGACTATTGAGCCAAAGGATGATTGTGGGAAGGTGTGCTTCATGTGCTGTCCCCATTTAGGCTTAGGTGAGAATTCACTGTTGTAGAAAGAGCAGCCAATTCTTTCCTAAGAGGAGGCATCGCAGGGGTGACTTCCAAAATGCTGGATCCTCTGGACCCTCCTGATGCTGCAACGTATATAAATAGTAGTGGGGACTGATTAGAATACGATAAACAAAGTTGTGCTGAAACTAGAGCTGAGGGTGAACAGTATGGAGGGTGAAATAGACCAAAGCAATATTCTTGCAGGTCTCTTTTCTATTTTACTTATGACATATGTGGAATTGTGAGGTTTCTTCTAGGTGCTGGGCCTCCCGGGCAAGGAACGGAAGCATAGCCCATTCATGAATGTTGAAGCAACCATAGCTGCTACTTTGACCCTACACAGTCCTGTACTTCAAACCCACTTAAGTTTGGTACTTTGCTGTCTGGGAGCTTTGCTGATTTTACACTGTTATCACATGGAGACTGAAGTCCCAGGCCACGTTTTTGAATCCATCGAGTTAATTCAATAATTGCTACTCAGTCTAACACTGAAATCTTTGGGGGTTTCTCGTTTCATCTTTGCAGATTGGTAACTTTTTTTTTTTTTTTTTACAGAGTTTTATATAGCGCGAACTTGACCCGAATCGGGTATCAGAGCGCTTTACATAGGACTAGTTGCATTACATGAGTACACATTCATTTTTGTTAGACACGGGGAGATTAAGTGATTTACCCAGAATCACAGGATGTTCAGCATCATTACCGAGACTCAAACCCAGTTCCCCAGATTCGAGGTCGACCGCCCTAGCCGTTAGGCCAACTCCTCTCCCCTTTGCCCCTAAAATGTGATTCTAACAAGATAACTTACTCAGTGCTTTTAATAAGTCGAGCTTTGATGATACTCTACTTGAATTGGCAACCTGCAGTTCTCATATGGGGATTTGGCTAATGACTTTGAAAAGGTGGCATTGATTTAATTTGGTCTTTATTTTGATCAAGGTCTGGATGATAAAGATGAACACTAGTCTTGGAATACTGCATATCTTTGAGAATTTATGCACACTTTTTAAAAACGGGACTTTTGAAAAATTGTAAGGTGTATTGAAAACACGTTTATGATTTCCTAAGCTGAAATCTGAGAAAAGCTTCAGCAAAATGAAAAATTTTCTCCTGAAAGGGAAACTTGCTTTCCTTAATTTCAAGTTGACTGGCAGGCTTTCACTGAGGTTCAGACCCATTATTTGGGCATAATCCTTTTTCAGAATTTATCAAATGGCTTGCTACAATAAATATGGCCTCTAGGCACCCCTAATTATCCTTGTTTCTGCATAAAAACTTGGGCAGATGGATTTTGATTTGGTGAAAATGGCATTTACTTCCTTTACCTGTAGACCAGTAACAACCTTCAGTTGCCTGTTCATGTAAATTTAGACACACCATTTTTTGGAATTATCTAAACAATTGGTTAAATATATCGACTAGTTTCCGCAAAACGATTAATTGTGGTATTTGTGTATCTGAAACAGTTTATATATGTAAATAGATGTGTAAGGTTTGCCTTCCTGCTGCATGAGTGTTGTACTTTCACCCATGTGTTCCAACAGTGTGCAGTTTGTCTTTCTAGACTGGTTAATGTAGACCTGAAAGGAGTAAGTGTTCCTTACTAAGTCATTAGTTTGCACTGGGCCATACTGGCTCCTGTCCCCTTACCCATTAGCATTCTCAGAGTAATTTCAAGACATTGAGCATCCAGAGTATGTTTTCTCTCTACAGAGAATATAGACTGCGATAATGTTTGTTTGACTGAAGTTAGATGCCTGGCTTTTCGACTTCCCTTCTGCCAGTTTCCACCTTTGCTTTCCTGATACCTGTCAGTTTAATAGGCCTAGTTTCGTGTTTGTGTGTTTTCAGACTCCTTGTTCTGATCGTATTGCTGCTATGCTCTAGAGCGTTCACCTTCTCCAACAATTCCTATGCTATTCTTACACAGTGTTGGCTGGCATGTACAGAGGGTGGTGGGGCAGGTGGCAATAATATAAAATAAAAAATAAACCACTTACCTTGATGCGCGACGTCCTCCTCCACCGGTCTTCTCTCTTCTAGGCAGGCTCCAACACGGGACCCAGCAAACTCCCCTAACCAGTCCTGGCGCTGCTCTGGCCAGCATGATAGAAGCGCGAGGATTGGAGGGAGCGGCCTCACTCAGCGCTCTTAAGAGCCCTGGAGGCCTGCGCTCTCTCTTACCCATCTGTCTTAGACAGCTGAGCTAGAGAAGTTTAAAATGCACATGTCTGGCTGTCCATCGCAAGATGGCCGTCCAAAGGGACATGCACATTTTAAACTTCAGCACACAGCTCCCTGCTGCCACTCTGCAGCAATGGCCCCACACGTCCTGACACTCAGTTCGGGATATGTTGGTTGCTGAAAAATAAAATGGTACTTAACTTTGTTGCCAATTTATTTTTCAGCTTTGGCCTGGGGCTTTTCTTTGTGGGGCGACGTTCCGCCACTCAAACGGAATGAGCTGCTTCTGGAAATCCCAGAGCAGAGCCCAAGTGTAAGAGCAAACACCGAACAGTGGCCCCAAATTCTTGTGGAGTGGATCTCCGTTAAGAACTGTATCTAGATTTCACCTACTTGTTACTCTGGCTATCTGATTTATAATTGGGGCTCCCGGTTTTATGGCATTTATTTGTTTGCCATTTCCGTCTGTATTTATCCATATTTATTTTTTGCTAATTTTATCTGTATTAATCTATATTTATTTTGGGTTTTGTGGAAGAATTAAGCTGAAATGAGTATTTCTACATTTATTTAACCGATAAATATGAGCTCATGCTTGAATGTCTGCCAGGTTTCAGTGCCTTGAACACCTGCAGAAGATAAATCAGTGCACTTATATGAAAATATGCAAATTTCAGTATCTACCTTGTGCATATATACTGCTGTTAAAGCCTCTTTACTAAAAACTCCTTTCTTTTTTTAATCCCCTTATTTATCAATCCACACATCTATTGGCCTGGCAGTCATGGCAGACAGTATTTAGAATTACTCAAAAAGGAACACAATTTCCGTTTTTATTCACATTTAAAAATAAATACAGACAAGAAAATGAATGTTTTCTGGCTGTATTTATCTGTAAAAATCAGTGAAAACAGGGAGCCTTATTTCTAATACATGGCCTCCTGATGTGCATATGGTTTTGTTCATACTCTGACACAGGAGGGGTTCGCCAATTAGGATCTTGGATCCCTATTTTTATTGTGCTCACCTGGGTATCGTTTTTCTTCATCTTTGGGAACCAATGCCAGGTTTTCTTGTGAGGAGAAATCATTTCCTAATGCCTGATTTGGTGGGCCTAGGTTCAACTTCTAGTGTAACATCAGTTTTTGCAACAGGAAAGTGTCAGTGATCTTGTTTGGCAATGGGAGAGCATAAGCACCATTTCACTGGATTGCTAGGAAAGCAAGCTGGCACAGGGCACTGGTAGTGTCTTGAGTGAATGACGTCCCTCAGTCTCTCCAGAGCCCACTCCACTCAGAGCAATGTTCATGCCCAGGGTACTCTGCGAATGCTACTTTAGGTGCTTCGTACAATTATGTCAATACTGTACAAAGACTCGTCTCCTTAAATTCAGATGGTGCTTACAGTTGGGAATCCTGTTTCCAGTCCAGTGTTGGTTCACAGGCTATTTCATGTTTGAGGAAATGCTGGGGTTATGCCATGTTTGTTGTCTTCCCTTGGTAGGAATCTGGTTCAATGTCATCTATGCTGGATCTTGTTCCAAAAGGTAACCTCCACCTTCTGTTCATCTTTCTTCACCATAGGTGTCTGCAGATTCCAGCTCCTCCATGAGCTCTGGCGTTATGCTGGTGCGGCCGTCGCGACTGTCGTCTAGTGGAAGCCCAATGTTGAGCGGAGTCTCAGAGTATGAACTGCCAGAAGATCCTCGGTGGGAGTTTTCACGAGACAGGTATGTTGTGTTTCTCTACGATTCTCTAGGTGTAGAGTGGCTTCAGGGAAGTGGCAGTGTCCCACGCCTACCCTCGTTGCCAGCCATGAGCTGAAGTGTTACAGTAAGGGACCTCATCTAAGTGCTAGTTGACCTAAAACTGCAGTTTACCCTCTGAAGATAAAGGGGATACGCTCATTGGATGTTGCTCAATTGTTAAAATTCTCATTACTGTTTCCTGGCTGATTTGTAACCTCGAGTCTTCATTCAATCCTTGGCTGTAGTGATCGGTGTCTGACATGGCACTTAGTGTTGGTAAGGAGAAGGTATTGGGTGTGCTTCTCCTTTTTGCTCTGAAACTTCATTATACATTATTGGTGTCTGATCTCAGAATCCATGACACTTCTGCATTACTTTCATTCACATGAACAGGTATTCACTCGTCTTTTGTTATCACATATTGCTTTGCCTATCAATTGCACTTTTCTATAATTATGGCCTTGTTTGTCCTCTTCTGCTAGTTCGGTCAAAGCTCACTGCTTGTTTTGCTGTCTGTCAACTGCATTTTTGCTCATTTCACTACTTCGCACCTATATTGTTGTTTTTCATTTTCCTGTTCTTTCTTAATTTTACACTCTTTGCTGGGATGTTGCTTCTGATTCAGGATGAACAAAAGCTGTGTGTATCAGCGGGTATCCTGTCGGTTTCTGAGGTGCATTGTAAACTTCACTAATACTCTTCCTCCGTGGCTCGCTTCCACTTCCTGCAATTGTTTCAGCCATGCTTCTTTCTTCTTTTTCCTGTGCTGCAGCATGTCTCCTTTTTTCCATTCCCAATCTGTTCTGCCACCTTCTCTGCTTTCTGTGAAATTGCTGACTTCCTAAACTCTCTTGTTACCCTTTACTTGGTGTCTGTTAAACCTGCAGTGAATTGTGCCTTCCTACTGGCTTTTTTTATCCTTCCGTTGCATGGCTCCACCGTTTCCTTGCTTCACGTATTCTTTAAGCGGAAAATTTGTGGTATTTTTTTCTGCATTTTGTGCCTCTCTGTGGAACACGTGAGATAATGGGGTTTCTCAAAATATCTTCTATGTAAGGGATGAGAATTTAATTAGGCGGACCTCCCTTTTGCCAAGGCAAAGGCCACTTACGGTTAATATCCAACAGTGACAGCGGACCCCTTGAGGATGCCACACCTAATCTGTATGTCCCCAAAATATTATCATACCCTTTACGTCTGTTCGATACCTGACCATCGGTTCGGAATTCTGAGTTTTTCCACCCTGGTGTTTTGCGTGGGGTCAGACTGTTATCCACCCACACTCTATTGGATCCCCAGCGTTCAAAATTTGAGGGGCGTCTGGATGGGTCACAGCTCTACATGTCCTGAACTAATGGACTGGTGAAATGGCTTAAGGGCTGTTGGTTTGCTGCGGATTTTAATAGTCTGGAGACTTACCTTTAAGAGAGTGATTGACGAAGTCACATTATTGGTTGCGACATTGTTTCTTGTCATATGTTGCCCTGAAGAAGTCCATTGTTTGGTCGAAACGCGTTGGCTGCTTGAATGTTGCACGCTCAAAGGACCATTCCAATTGAAAAGCTCAAAATAAAAGAATGTTCTAACAAAAATTGAAAGATTATTTGCATTTGGACTATTGATTATGGTTTATGAATGTCATTTGGTGCACCGTATTGTATATGATGGCCACTTAAGGTTAATTAACTACAGACAACATTACAAGCTTGTGGCCAAGCCTAACTTTTTCATGCCTTTTCACTATGCAACTGGATATAACGTTCCTTTCCTGTCATTTCAAAGCAATTGTGTACTATGCCATCTAGTGAATGTCTGATAGTCTACTTCGAAGGAAGGGACCCCACAATTTTAAATACCTCACCTTTCTGTTCCAGGTTAATCATGGGCAAGCCTCTTGGAGAAGGCTGCTTTGGTCAGGTTGTAATGGGAGAAGCAATCGGCTTGGACAAGGAAAAACCCAACCGAGTGACTAAAGTAGCAGTGAAGATGTTAAAATGTAAGTAATTTTGTAAGTCCCTACAAAATATCATCAGTAATAAAAATGCACTGTGCAGCCTTTTCCACCCACGCGTCACTTGTGTGTTTGGAATTCAGGAAATCCACGTGTGGGACAAGAGTCAGCTTGTCTTATTGCAAGGTTAGCCCAATGTAAGAAAGACACACAACATGTGCTACATGTTGGCTGCGTTGCTGCAGTCTTCACTTTGAGCAGATGTATGTGAAACTTGTCTCCATGTATCCTACAAGGAGTCTGCCCTGGGTTATGGAACTCCTGCCTTTTGGTCTGTATGCTAGCAGTTACTCACATTTAAACATGGTGGTATTTATATGTGGTCACCTAGTATAGTGCTGAGGAGCCTGTGTTCTCGGCTCCTCTCCTTTGCTGCAGTTCCTGGCATATGATTTTTTACAAGGGTTATCCCACTAAATGCACAGCAATTAAATTCAGTTTAAAAAAAGTGTATGTATTGTTAAAAAAAAAAAAAAGTGATCCTCAAGATATGTATAGTAGACCTGAAATATATTTTGTATAAGGGCATAGGGCTGCATTGGGCACTTTCCAGGAAGGGGCACATCTGTGTAGAAAGTATTTACTTCTATTGGAAAATTGTAATGAACTTCAAGTCCTGCCTCCTTAGTATTGGCTGGAAAACCAGGACTAGCTGGAAGTCATTATCTGTCATGAACCAGTTGACCACTTTTGTTGTCAGACCCTAGCTCCCAGGATTTCAACAGACCTCATTCTGCCAGATCCCTGCCCTGTCGCAAAATGGCAACCTCATTTATTAGTTGTTGGAAAAAACACTAAAATCCTTCTTTTTGTCTTTAAGAATTAGTCATGGCATAGAACAAACCTTATTCTCAAGCATACAGTAACACACCAAGTATGGCAGAAAAACGTCATTTTACCTATGTGTCCCATTTTTATTTGTGTAAAGGAGTGGCCAATGGCAATGTGGGTGTCTGAACAAATCCAACTTTAAATACTCTTGTGTGCTCTCCTGTTGCCAGATCGATACATCTTTTATAGACTCGCTCAGTTTTCTTAATGATGCCACAAGGTGGTATAAGTGTACAGTTTCAGAGCCCATGAAAGATTTATGCTGCAACATAGGTGTTACAGATAAATAACTCTCATGGAGTTTGGAGACCTATGCAGGCAGTTTACTGGTAACCGTGTTGTATAGTCGGTATCATTTAACACACCCTTGTTTTATTTTTATTTTTTTAGCTGATGCAACTGAAAAGGATTTGTCAGATCTTATTTCTGAGATGGAAATGATGAAAATGATTGGAAAGCACAAGAATATCATCAATCTTCTTGGCGCTTGTACGCAGGATGGTAAGGGTGCTTTTTCCACTTTCTTGACTCGTTGTCTTCTTAAGTTCTACCCAATGCCTCTAGCAATTGTTTTCAGGAGATGCATTTGTTTACGCTGTGCTAGTTAAAGATATAGAGCGTTCAAAATTGCCTTTTCCAAGTCCTACTCGTGGACCTCCTCAATCAATCCTTCGTCTGTGTTGGATGCAGTCACTGAAAAGGTAAAATATCCGTGGTGGTTCTGCTGCTGAAATTCAACCCATCGCATTTATGGGTCGTTGCTACCCACTTTGCTTGCTAGTTGAACCGATGAAACATTCATGGTAAATTTAGATGGGCTGACCTTTTTATTATACAGTAGGCATGTCCACACTCTAGAAGTCGCTGTAGCAGCAGTAGCGCTCTTAATACCATTATCCTCCCACAGAGAACTATCCAATGGCACCATAAAACCAGTTTATTTAAACAAAAAAGAATCCAAGACTGACTTGTAGTGGGACATCCCTCTAGTGCAGTAACTGTACCACTTGTGTGAAAACCACAAAGAGTAGCACGAGTATTAACACTCCAATGCCTACAGCAGGACGACACTCTTGCAATAACAAAATGCTGGCTAAATGCCTCCTAATAGGATCCTTTTGTGGTGTGACAAGATGACAGCGTATCTCGGATAATCCCCATAGTAATGTGACACTGTTCCAAAACCATTGTGATGTTCTAAAAGCACGCACAAAATGGGCTTCTTAAATTGTCAATTAAGATGGCTACTTCTAGCTTCAGATTCCACACCTTTTAAGTTCCCACAGGCGGCAGACTAATCTGGAACTTTTCCTGCAGTAGCTCCTGTGCACTGGAAGGTGGCATCATCTGACTCCGTAGCGGCTTAGTCCCACCTCCGAAGCAACAACATGAGACCGCATATAGAGGGCACCCATACATGCTGGTGTCATTTTCTTTCTTTTCTCACGCTTCAGTGCAACCCCAGGTTTCTGCTCCCAGACCTTTCGTCGGTATTCACCAACTTTCACAAAATGTCGAACAACTTGAAATTTGGGAGAATATCCACTCTGAAAAATACAGGTTTGAAACCATGCAGCACTTGAAGAAAACCGATGTCAGTCATGGCCCCCACCACATCTGCCTTTGGTGCCTGGGTGCCAAGCATGAGGAAGTCTTGCTATAAGTGCTACTTGATGCACCCCAAGGCTGTCAGAGAGCATGATGGGAAGGTGCATATTACAGAGCACAAGAAGCAAGGTTGGTGGCGTTATGAGTCCCAGGCCCATTTCCTATCTTAGTCGTGGACCTGGTTCAGGTCACTGTCTTTGGGCAAGTCCAAGGCGAAGTTGCAAGGCAAGTTCTGGTGCAAGCACAAAAATTCTAAGAGGGGCTCAAGATACTACTCGCTGTATTTTTAGTACCCAAGGAAGATGGGCTGAGACCAATCTTAGACCTTCGGTTCTTGAACTTCTTCTTTCAAAAGGACAAATTCAGGGTGCTGATCATGGCTCGTATCCTTTCTACTCTTAGACTTGGAGATTGGATAGTGTCCTTGAACTTGCAGCTCAGGTGCTTCTAGGTGTTCATCCTGCTGTCTCTCAGGTGTTTCCTCCGCTTTGTTTTTTTGGGTTGGAAGACTTCCAATTCACCATCATTCATTTTGGCCACGCATCAGCCCCCTGGTGTTCACCAAGGTGATGGCAGAGGGGTTGCCACCCATCTTCGCAAATCGGGAGTTCATCTATTCCTGTATCTCGACTACTAGCTTTTGAAAGTAGGCTCAACACAGTCAGTTGCAGGCCATCCACAGATGGCAATACTACTACTGTCTTCCCTGATGTTCTCTGTCAATGAGCTAAAATTCCACCTTCAGCTGTTGCAGAGGATCCCATTTATAGGGCCTTTCTGGCAAGTTGTCTTTCAAAAACTTTCTGACCGCAGAGCGAGTCTAGGGACATTCAGGGTGTGATCCTGATGTTTCAAGCTCATTCATAAGTTCTGTCCTGGATGGTTCTGAGGCTTCCTTGTCTCATTTTTTCTTGCATACTGCTGGTGCCTCAACCATCGGCGCATAGAGGTCCTGAAATGAGACCTTCGCATTCAGTGACCTCCGCACTGGGGGTGCCTCACAGATGACTATTTGTTGGACGTAATGGTCTGGGACCTCCCATGTTGGTTGAAGGTAGCCAACATGGCCTTCCATCAAGGACAGCCCTGTTGGGATTGTGATGGACAACACAACTGCCAGGTGGTATTGCAAGAAGCATGGCAGTATGGGGTTGTGTGTTGTGCTGATGCTGTAGCGCTGGCTGCACCTTCAGGAAATTTCCCTGACTGTTAACCACCTGGCAGCTTCTCTCAATGCCAAGGCATATGAGCTGGGCGTGGGTCAATTAGCTGACCAAGAGTGGCTTCTGTACTGGGAGGTAGTTTGAGGCACCTTTGCCGGTAGGGCGTACCTGGGGCATATCTTTTTGTTACCTCCAAGCGTGCTCATTGTTGCGTCTTTTGAGTTCTGGATTTTCTGTCCCCAAGGCTCGCTGGTTGGCACATTGTCTTCCATGGGACGTTTGGTCCTGATCAGCCCTCTGTGTTTTTTTAAAGGACTAAGCGCCATTTATTATGCCAAAGTAGAACCTTTTTTTTGGTCCTTACTTAGAGTGCACGCCTTTTGAAATCATGCACAGTTGCCCTTTGATATTTTGGACCCTTAAAAGTTTCATGCGGCGAAACCATAATTACAGGTAAGTATCTGGTTTCTTCTCATTGCAGTCACCTCTGCGTGTGTTAGTTAGCTGCAAGCATGGTCAGTGAAACCTTCTTATACTGCTTTTTTTCTCTGACAAGTTGATACTTTGCACTTAGGCATCCTCCGAAAGTGGTATCACCATTCCATGTGGGGCAGTCCATTAGGCTTCCCGCTTTCTTATCTTCATCCTATCCCTCTGAGGAGGTGGAAGAGAGGCGTCACTGATTGAATCCCAGGAGAGCCCTTGGCCTGTATATCAATCTCAATAGGGAGCACCTCGTTGGACAGCCAGCTCTTCTTTGGATTCACAATTGCAAAGAATGGAAGGGCAGTTCTGAAATGGACGTTTTCAAGATAGATCATCCTTAGTATTAAGACGTGCTATGCCAAAACTGATAAGAACCTTCCTGAGGGTTTTCAGTCAGATTTCACAAGAGCTAAAGTGCCCACTACAGCTTTAGCTAGGAGTGTTCTGGTGCTCGACATCTGCCAGGCTGCTAAGTGGGCATCTGTTCAAACCTTCACCAGGCAGTACTATATCAGTGCTCAGTGTCCACAGGGAGGGGCATTTCTCAAAGTCGGTCCTGCAGGACTTCCCAATGTAAAATCTACTCTTCAGACCCATCAAGGGGTATTGCTTGGATATCTATTCAAATGGAGAGGAATCTGCGGTTAGAGGTATCCAGCAGGAGGAACAAGTTACTTACCTTCGGTAATGCTCTATCTGGTGGATGCCCTTATTAGCTGCATATTAAACACCAACACATCCTCTTCCCCATCCTGTGGAGTCCTAATGGTTCAAAAGGTCCCATTTTAGTTTCACCACGCTGTTCAACTACCAAATTGTCAGTAGCTACACATCTGAGGGTGCGCAAGTTACCTTTGTAAACTGGTGTCTGCATGCATGGGTGGCATCTATATGCAGATCAACATCACTTTAAGAGGCTGGATGAAGCTGTTGGGGAGTCGGATGGTGCCACCTTCCTGAATGTGGGAACTTTTTGCAGAAAAAAAATCCAGTTCCAGACTGGTGCCTGGATGATTTCAGATGGTGAGGAATCTGTAGGTAGTTAGTGTATCCACCAGAAAGAGAGTTACCAAAGGTAAGTAAATTGTCCTTTAACCGTGTCATGCTGGCTGAGTATGTAATGTAATATTGACAACAAGGTAATGTTCAGACTATCTCTACACATGCAAATATAAACATACAGAATACTAGATTGAAGCTATTACTAGGACAAAAGTGAAATTTAGCACAATGCAAGTACTTTCACGCAGGTGAACTGCACTCTGTAGAACATTATTTTCCACTGTTCAGAGATTTATTTATTTAACGCAGGTCCACTCTACGTCATTGTGGAGTACGCCTCAAAAGGAAATTTGCGAGAATACTTGCGTGCCAGACGTCCTCCCGGCATGGAGTACTGTTATAATCCCATCCATGCATCCAAGGACATGCTGTCTTTTAAGGACCTGGTGTCCTGTGCTTACCAAGTAGCCCGAGGAATGGAGTATCTCGCTTCCAAGAAGGTAAGTCTGAAGGGGCTGGCCGCCATTGCTTTGTTGTACGATGTAATGGATCCAACATTGATAGTGGTCCAAAGGGGCTGGCCGCCATTGCTTTGTTGTACGATGTAATGGATCCAACATTGATAGTGGTCCAACCAATGCTTATCTTGCTTCATTTTATACGTGGTTTATATGCTAGGAGAACAGCATTTGCAGAAACAGAAGCCTGTGGCTCTTAAATACAAAAATGTCTGTCTCTGCCCAACTCCTCAAGTATAGCACAACGGATTCCTGGGTCGCAGGATAGTGTGCTATCAAAGATATTTTCTTGATAAGATTTAATTCCTGCACATCTTTTTCTTCAGTCATTGAATGATCAGTAGAGTCAGTGGTAGGGATCCTTAAATGACCACTGCAGTGATTGCAGCAGTTTTTCTCTTTCCAAAGAGACACCTACTTTTCTTTCTGATATTGGCAATGTCACATGCACCTTTTGTGTATATACACACAGTCTAGAGTAAAAACTGATCTTGCACACTTTGGCACTTCTCTATTTTCAGTTAATTACTTTCATGTTCTTGCAGTTGATTCTCTGATACAGTGGATGCTTCAGCTTTCCACAATTGAACTCACAGGGGAGCTATGAGATATTTAGTCTGGTCTGATACATATTTTTCTTTTCAGTATAGCAGGGCAAGTATTTAATAAGATTAACCAAGAAGTATCTGCGAACTAGTGTATAAACATGCAGAGACATTGCATTTTACTCAGACTTATTTGTTAGCTGCATGTTACCATGATAGTTGTTAAGAGGTTGTGTTTGACCTTGCAGTGCATCCACCGAGACCTCGCAGCTCGAAATGTGTTGGTAACGGAAGACAATGTTATGAAGATTGCAGACTTTGGCTTGGCGCGAGATATCCATCACATTGATTATTACAAGAAGACAACAAATGTAAGTAAAATGTGCTGTTCTTTAATGTTATTTTGTATGGCTGCCAGTTTATAGCATTAAACATGATGTCCCTTTTTTCATTGGTCACAAAAGCAGAGAAACCTGCTGCACATTTGGTCTAGTTTGTGCTTGATGCACTGTAGCCGGCAAGAAAGAGAAATGAATGGTGCGTGTTCCTAGCCAGTATATAAAGTATGTGTAAGTATGAGTAAACTGAACAAGACTTGTGATGGACATAGAGCAGCCCAGGTGGCTCACTCATTAAGGAGCTATTTTATTTATTTATTTATTTATTTTATTTAAACCTTTCTAGAGCACAACTGCTACTTCTGGAAGTGTTCTGGCGTTCTATCTAACTGCACTAATGCAGAACTGGGAAAATGATTCACAGGGTGTAGACCCAGGTTTTTAAAACTTTGTGGAAATAAAGTCCTCAGTGTCTCTATAATGGCATGGGAGGTTATTCCAGATGCGACTATCCTGGACTGAGAAGTATCTGCCTCCCGACCAAACCCACTTAAAGTTAGGGAGGGTCAACAGACTGGATCCAGAGCAGCGTAAAAATGCATAGGTTAATGACAAAGGAATTCATGTTGAAGGAACACCGACCTTTATTGTGAATATCTCTTTGCACAATGCAGAGTGACTTGAAGCCTGCCCTCTTAGGCACAGGGAGCCAGTGTAGTTGATTTAATGTCACAGAAGCTGACGAACGATATGGCAGAGCTAATGCCAGACTTACTGCAGCGTTCTGTATTAGTGACAAGCTTTTGAGCTCGTAATCTGGAGAGTCCGAAAACAAGTGTTGCAATAGTCTAACCGGCTCTAGATAGCTGCATGTACTACCAAGGTCTGTAGATGTTTTTAGCAACACAAAGCAGTTGGACAGCTTATTGACTTGATTGATTAAAGAGAGATCGCTGTCAAATTGAAATCCCAAATTTCTAACAGCAGAAACGGCAGTCGGAGGCAACATCCCAAACCAATGGCAAAAGTTGGGGGGGGCGAGCATGTGATTCTATCAGTAGAACATCAAAGGATCTGTTTTATCTGCGTTAAACTTAAGTGCATTTGTTGTAAGCCATGCGGTGATGACTTTCATGCAGAGGTAAAAGGTCTATGAAAGTTAATTAACTGTATCGTTCGTGTAGTTCATGAACATAACTCCATGAGCACAGATCCATTTCTTAGAAAATCCCTTGTCCAACCTTCGTGAAATCAGACTGATATGGTGAAAAAAGAACTAAGTGCTATGTATCAGTAGGATAGGATGACCCCCTCACTCCAATCTCGACCAACCTGGTGATCAGAGTGGAATGGCTGACCATATCGAAGGCAGCAGACAACTCCAATAGGATAAGAGCTACAAAGCTGCCCCAGTCTGAAGAGATTAACTTAAGTGTTGAGTTTGACTGCTTCAGACAAAAGATGGCTCTTGTCCGACATGAAAGGCTGACACAATGATCAGAAAGCACTTCTATAGTCAGGCATTATAACAATACCGTGAGGCTTCTTCCAGAGATCCCTACCTACTATATTTCTAAGGCGCATTTGCAACCTTATCTCCCTCTAGTGAAAATGATTCCCTACTCTACCTATGGAATGAGACTTTGAGGAACAATTTGCCCTTGCATGGTCTCTGAAGGATTTGTAGCTGAGGTATGATCTACCAAAATCTCAAGAGTCTGAGTTTATGCTGTAGTTCAGTGACCTGGCTGCATCCTAGGCTTCAGCTGCTCCAGTTGAGATTCTGCGAATAATGCTTTAATTTGCCATCTATGAAAGGTAACACAAGTGGATGCATCTCTGGACAATGGCACCACTTTGTACAGCAGCTTTCCTAAGAAACCAATGGTGAAGCCACAAGCTGTTTATGCAGTGCTTGCCCACTGCTTTAGAGAAAGCAAAAATTCAGCCACAATTTGATTCGCCTAGAGATTTATTGACTTCTAGGAGAGATATGAATGCAATTCTAGACCTTTTGTTAGTCTGTAAACCCACCTTTTAAAGTCCGCTTGTATACTGACACAAGATGATGCTCTATATTTTACAGGTTTCTCCAAAGTTGGTACTGGAGGGCCAAATCCATGCCAGATTTTTAGCATATCTCCATTTAGATAAATGTAGTTATCTTGAAAATTTGGCATAGATCCGGCCCCCTAGGACTGACTTTGGAGAACCCTGCTCTATAAAATGCCAAAAAGTATGCATTTAGCGATACTGTTCATAGAAGGGTAACCTCATTGCTCTCAAAGCTGAGAATCCCAGAATATTTTCCTGGCTTTTTGAAGATATGTATGGGGATATTATGCCATTGATATAATTTCTTTTACCACAGGTTGGTCTCACTTTGTGCTCTGTACTGTCTGTTTTCCTGAGTCATAAAATAAAATATTTTCAGCTTTTCAGGCTTGATATCGTTCATTGCAAAGGCAGTATTAGTATTAAAATCTGCCCACATATCTTGCTGGTAAATACATTCCATTCTGGAACTAGAAAAGTAGAATTTGTAGCATTTGCAATCCAGTAGTAATGTTTCACTGGTAAGTGTACTCCGGAACCAGGATATCCTTCTGGTAAATGGACTTGAGATCTTACTGATAAATGATTTTGAGCCTATCTTCATGGTAAATGCAGATTGTTGTGAGCATGTGACTCTTAAAAGAAGTCTGCCGTGACTAACTCAGGAGAGTGGTGTTTGTTGAATATTCTCAGCCAAATTGAATTAAGAGATTAATATGAGTCTTTGTTTTAGGGACGATTACCGGTGAAGTGGATGGCCCCTGAAGCACTCTTTGACCGCATATATACTCATCAAAGTGACGTGTAAGTGTTCAAGTTCCACCTAAAGTATGTGCTCTTCAATTTTAACCAACTCTGGTTGTGCAGCCTGAGTGTACGCAGGGTAAAGTGTATTCTGTGCTTGATGTTATCCATGGCTCATTCTTCAACCACATCTATAATGGACAATTAACGAGATCGGTAGTGGCTCTGCAGACATGGCGGCTGTGGTGACAGAGGAATGGTAGAATAAAATTACCAAGGCCACATGCGTAGTTATGTTGGGGCATGTGAAAACAAAATGAAAGAAAAAAATGTAAACACTGACAGATCATGGCAGTTGTAAGGCATGGCAGTTGTAAGGAAACAGAACAGTTAATAGGAGAAGAGGATTAGGGCAGACTAGTTGAGGGGGCTTGGTGAACAACGGATGGAACATGTAGGTGAGTGGCGAGCTTTGACCCAGAAACAGTAATGAGGAGTCTCATCATGGCCCGCACTTGCAGACAGAAAAGGAAACTATCAGTGAAGCTTAAAGTACAGGTAGGGAGGCATTACCAGTGTAATTGAAATTTGGGACAGATCCACATGGACTAGTGGAATCAAACGGGGGCCACTAGTGTTACAAGTAAAAAGAAAAGTGCATGTGTGTTTGTGCTGTGGTAAATTGTTATTGCTGAATTCATCTAGAATCAAAAGGTCTCTCAGTGCCAATAAGAAATATATTGTCAGAGGCATGTGTAGCTGTAGATACACATGCTTTGCATACTACTGCTATCTAGTGTTGGATCCGGATGCGTGCTAGTTGTTTTTCTTTGAAGAAGTCTTTCGAGTAACGAGTTTGAGTGACTCCTCCTCTTGGTGATAATGCGCATGGGAATCAACTCCATTTTTAAATTGTTTTCTTTCTTCCATCGGGCTCGGATGTGTGTGCCTGTGCTCCGAGTCAAGACAGTTACGGATCTCTCTTCGGTTCCTAATACACTCTAACCCGCACCAGTATTGTTTTGATTGTGCTTACCACTCTGCGTATCCAGGTACAATCGCTCGTTGAGTAGACCCGCTTCTACCACGGCCCCTTCAGGGCCTCACCTTTCGGGGCCTTCAAACTCAGCCTCCACCAGGTCCTCCATAGAATGCCCTGCTGGTAATTGAATTTGGTGTGCCCTCGCTGCCACGCCAAATACCCACGGACCGACTCCCATCAGGTCTGTAACCTGTGTTTGTCACCAGAACACAGGGAGGCGGACTATGAGGCCTGTCGCTCTTTCTACTCGAAGAAGACCCTCGGAGACCATCGGGCATGCTGGCTCAAGATGCAGTGGAGGAGCACCAAGGACACTCCCAATCTCTTCGGGCATGAAGACGTCGGTGAAGAACACCACCACACGAAAGCTTCTGTAGTGGAAGAACAGGTGTTCTATACTGAGGGCAGTTCTGAATCTGAACACAAACTCAGCTTTGAGTTAACAAATGTCACACTGGAGGCTCAAGCAGTGAGTACGGTACCCCCTGCACCACAACCGCGTGTTGAATATTTGAAAAAACACATGGCACCTCTTGAACAAGAGGCCTTCGGACCACCACTGCATCATGGCCGGCACCAAGCGGCTGGTTCAGACACCCCTCCCTCAGGCTCGGCACCGAAACACCAGCCGAACCCTTCAGCGCCGGCAACTCTGGCACCTACCAGTCCATCGGTGCCGAGCCGACTGTCCACATCCACCGCTTCGACACCGAGTGGAACTTCAGCACTGAAGCACGGCACCCGATCCAAAACATTCCAGGCCGGCTCCGAAAAAGCATACCGAAAATCCAGTGGTGCCTATTCTCCATAAATTACATGAGAATTGGATGCTCGACAAAGGCAGATCCATATTCAGCCTGAAACTGGACGTTCCTCGCAAAGCCTCCGGCTCCAAAAGCATCCTCAAAAAGACAGTTGTCTTTTCAAGAGGCACTTGATTCACCTACTCCATTGAAAAGGAATAAAATAGACAAAGCAACTAGTCCTTTGCCTCTTCCGCCACCCTCTCCGCCTCCTCCACCACCACCAGCATCACCATCTCCACCACAGTCTGTTGAACATTACCCCTAGACACCTCACCTCAGGGATCCCCTGATGATGATACGGGTGGACATAATGCAGGAGATGACAATTTTGGGATGACCCCTGGGGCGCCTACGATATAGATCCTCCAGAGGACACTGATCCAGACTTATACACCGCACATCCATTGCCTCCTGATGATTCCACTACATATCAGGTTTTAATAGGTAGGGCTGCTACTTTGCGCGATGTACAGCTGCACAAAAAAGCCCTGGAAGAGGATTTCCTTTTCGAAACACTGTCATCTACACATAGGGGCACTCAATACTTACCTATGCTAAAGGGCATGTTACGCCACATGAACGACATTTTCAAAGACCATGATAGGGCTAAAATAATAATAATAGTAACACCCAGGGTTGATAAACATATAAACCCTCTCCATCAGATCCCATTTATATTAGAAGGCAGGTACCACCAGACTCGCTAGTGATAATCACAGCTCGTAAGAGCAAATTCACAAGGTAGCGGTGACGTTCCCCCACCCGTCAAGGAGAGCAAGCGCATTGACTCGGCAGGGAAAAGGGTGGTGGCCCAATCTGCAAACCATTGGCACATTGCCAACTCAATGGGTTTGCTTGCTAGATATGACGGTGCTCACTGGTACAAAATGAACAACTCTTCCATTATCTACCAGATGAGCACAGAAAAAGGGGACAAGAACTTGTAGCAGAGGGCAAACTTATATCAAACCCCTCTATACGTTGTGCCCTAGACTCTGCCGATACCGTAGCAAGATGGATTAGCACCAGCATCCTGCTCCGCTGCCATGCATGACTCTGTATTTCAGGCTTCAAGCCAAAGGTACAACAAACCCTCCAAAATGTACCCTTTGATAAGGAACATCTCTTTGGGCCCAAAGTCGACGGGCCCTGGAGAAATTAAAAGAAGACACTGAAACAGCAAAATACATGGGGGCCCTTCAAACACCTACACCTCTGGGCTCCTTTCACCGCTCAGCGATCATGGAGGTTCCAAAACCACAACTTCAGAAGCCCCCACCTCCTACCAACATAGCCAAAATCAGTATTACTCCTCTAGAGGTTACTATAGAGACTCCTACAGGGCCAACAATACCAAGGGTAGAGGCAAAGGTGCTTCCCACATGGTGGAACACCCACTAGACAGTGGCTTCTCTCACCTTTGCCCCCCCACCCCTCCCCCCCCCGGCCATACAACACCTGTCGGGTCGTTTACAAAACTTTCTACCTATATGGCAGTCCATAACATCAGACCAGTGGGTGTTAGACATTATCCAACATGGCTATTGTCTGGATCTCATTACCACACCCCCCAACATCCCACTTCACACCCACAGGTTATCACTGGAATATCAAACACTGCTCAAACAGGAAGTTCAAGCTCTTCTCCTCAAAGGAGCTATAGAACCCGTCCATCTACACCATCAAGGGTCGAGAGTACACTCCTTAGACTTTCTGATCCCAAAAACGATGAATCTTTACTGGCTATTCTAGATCTAAGACCCCTAAACCACTACATCATGTCAGGGCACTTTCATATGGTCACACTCCCAAGATGTGATCCCACTCCACCAGCACTGCGAATTTCTCGCTGCCCTCGATTTAAAGGATGCCTATTACCACATTCCAATGGACCCAGCACATCGCAAATTTATAAGATTTGTGATAGCAGGAAAACACTACCAATTCAAAGTCCTACCCTTCAGGGTCACTTCTGCACCTTGGGTGTTCACCACGTGCCTAGCAGTAGTAGCAGCACATCTGCGCAGAGAAAACATCCATGTATTTCCTTATCTGGGCGACTGGCTCATCTATACCAGCAACACACACACAAGCTTGCAGAAATCTAATTAATCATTAGGCTTCAGCGTCCATATAAGCATATCTCACCTTTAACCTCAACAAATTCAGCCATACCTGGGAGCAATCCTAAACACACAACTAGGATTAACTTATCCCAATGCTGCAACACTTCAAAATTTCCAAACATTAATATCCTGTTTTCAGACCAATCATCAGCTCACAGTAAGGATAGTCATGAGGCTCCTAGCCATGATGGCTTCATTCATTGCCATAGTACCTCACGCTCGGCTTCACATGCATCCATTACAGGAATGCCTAGCACTACAGTGGTCTCAGTCACTGGGTCAGTTAGAAGTTCTAGTGGTGATAAACAACCTCACTCATCACTTTGGAGTGGTGGAACACCAATAATCTGTTAAAGGGACGGCCTTTTCTAGACCCTATTACCCACATAATTCTGGCAATGGATGCATCCCTCACAGGCTAGGGGGGAAACTTACAGTATCTCACAGTTTAGGGTCTATGGGATTCCAAGCACCAGACTCTCCACATCAACTACCTAGAGCTTCAAGCTGTTCACCTAGCATTGAAAGCTTTCCTACCTCACTTCATCAGCAAGGTTGTCCTAGTCTGGATGGACAATACAACAACCATGTACTATCTAAAAAAAACAAGAAGGGACACACACACTCCACAGCTCTCGTTCCCTATCTCAGACCATTTGGCACTGGGCCCTACATCGAAACATTCATCTGTTAGCGGAGCACCATTTGGGAATGGACAACAATTTGCCTACCTCTGAAGGATGCGGCAACATGTCAACAAATGGGAACTCCACCCCCAAGCGGTCATCCCCTTTACTTCCACAAATGGGGATTTCCACAAATAGATCTGTTCGCAACTACAAACAACACAAAATGCCTACTCTTTGCCTCCAAGTTCCAACACCCACTATCCAAGGGCAAGGCTCTATGGATGAATTGGTCAAGGATATTTGCCTGTGCTTTTCTGCCTTTCTTCTTCCATTTCTGTTTCGGAAACTCAGCCAAACATATCTCACACTCATGCTAGTATCTCCCACATGGGCCCGACAGCTGATGGTACACAACGCTACTAGATCACTCAGTAGATCCCCACCAGAAGCTCCCCATTAGCTGGCCCTTCTCACTCAGAACCATCGAGAAATCAGGCACTAGATCCTAAGGCACACAGTCAAGCGATATGGCTCCTGAGATCATAGAATTCGGCTACCTCAATCTCCCACCCGAATGCATGACCATTTTTAAAGTGGCATGTAAACCTACCACAAGGGCATGCTACCTGGCTAAATGCAAAACATTAGTTTGTTTGTGTCATGCTAAACAAATTAATGCATTCAATGCCACTATACAAAGCATTATTTGTTACCTGATGCATTTGCAGCTCTCTGGGATCACTTTCACATTCATACGATTACACGATGTCGCAGTAGCTGCCTATCTGCAAAATAGATAACATCTGTCTTTTTTCAAAGTGCCAGTTATTAAAACCTTCATGGAAGGTCTTAAGAGTGATTCCACCTTGGATTCCACTTGCACCTTCCCGGAATCTTGACATTGTTCTCACAAGACTCATTGGTCCTCCATTCAAACCCCTTCATAACTGCCCCCTCCAATTTCTCTCTTGAAGGTGGCATTTCTAATAGTCATCACATCACTTGGACACGTTAGTGAGCTCCAGCATTAATTTTAGAAAACCCTTCTTCCAACTTCATAGAGACAGTGTGGTCCTTCGCACCAACCCCAAATTCCTTCCAACGGTCATCTCCCACTTTCATCTCAATCAATTAATTGAGTTGCTAGTATTCTTTCCATTACCAGACTCCGTTGCAGAAAGGGCTCTCCATACATTGGATGTCAAGCGAGCCATCATGTACTACATTGACAGGACTAAAACGTTTAGAAAAACAAAACAACTCTTTGTTGCGTTCTCACCATGACAGAAAGGAAAGCCTATGTTCGAGGCATGTGAGCTGCAGAGCTCACACTGTGCATTAGATCGCCATCTGGTGTTGGGCTCGGATGCTTGCACTTTGTTGTTGTCTTCGAAGAAGTCTTTGTAGTCATGTGATAGGTGACTCCTCCTTAGGACAATAGTGCGCATGGGCATCGACTCCATCCTCAGATTGTTTTTTTCCGCCATCGGGTTCGGATGCAATTTCGACACTCCGGTTCGAAACTTGTTTTTTTGCAGCGTTTTCCACTTTTCAACGCCTGATACCGACATCGACATCTCGACGTCCCTTCCTCGATCTCCTTTCCAGCCGTCGACGCGGGCCGTTGGGCCCATCGACGCCGTAAGGCCTACTGCCCATGGAAAGGACGCCATTCCGAAAATGCCCCCAATGTGGAGCAAAGTTTCCTCACAGTGACCACCACCAGGTCTGTAATCGGTGCCTCTCACCAGACCATAACGAGGCCACTTGTCCGGCCTGCGCCTCCTTCCGCTCCAAGAAGACAATCCGCGATCGTCGAGCCCGAAGGCACATCATGGCGCACAGGTCCGCTCCGGAACCCGTCAACATCTTCGACGAGGGTCCCGATGTTCCGGAAGAAGACTCCGAAGACCTCGCTATCATCTCCGAGGCAGAGGACTCCGACAGTTCCATCCCTTCAGGGCAGCGTGTGAGTACTACTGCCCCTGCCCCAACCCTCCCTGCAAAATCGAAGGCACCGGTCAGTACTTCGCCTACGGGCCCCAGTCGAGACCGTAAACGTGTTTCGGACGCCCCGCCTCCGGGTTCGGCACCGAACAAGAAAACAAAGCCTTCTAGTTCCTCGGCACCGACCAAACCACATGTGCCCGTTACACCGGCACCTTCGGCGCCGAAACACAAAGACCACCCGGCGCCGAAATCCAGTTCGGTCCCCAAATCCGCCTCCAAGCACGCGGATCCCTCGGCACCGAAACCGAAGCTACTCGACACACCCCCTAAACTAAAGCCGGTCGAGCCTGTAGCTAAACCGAAGGACGCCTCGACGCCTTCTAAAGCAAAGGAACATTTAAAGAAGCCATCACCACGTTCGGAACCGAAAAAGTCGGCGCCGAAAACTAATATTCAAGGAGAGGAACTGTTTACACCGGATCCCATCGATCCTAATCAACACAAACTTTATATCAATCCTAAAACAGGACACATTTCCTCTGTGCCACGTCACAAGCCTGTACCTCCGAAGAAGAAAGACTCTTCCACTTCCCCTATGCCTCCTTCTTCCCCTATACCTCTCTCTAACACCCCTCCTCTCCACATCCCTATCACACCTCCTCAACCTGCGGATTCTCCCCCACATGAGTATGAGGACAACATGGGGTACGGGGATGACCCTCCTAATTTATATCTAGATCCAGATAATCCACCACAGGATGACTGGGGTTATAATGACCCCCAGACCCTACAGACCTCCCCAGCCCTCCACCTTATCCCACAAAACCATCTCCACCAGATGATCACATAGGTTTTGGGCAACTCATACATAGGGCGGCCGTTTTTCATGGGGTGCATATTCACACCGACCAACCAGAGGAAGATTTTCTTCTAGACACTTTTGAACGGTCTCAAAAAACTGTTCAAACTTTGCCCATGATCAAGGGTGTCATTAAACATGCACCTGAAATTTTTAACGACCCGGTCAGAGCCAGGATCCTTAATCCTAGAGTGGATAAAAAGTATAGACCTGCCCCCGATGACCCCACCTACATCAAAGGTCAGCTCCCCCTTGACTCACTGGTCGTTTCTAATGCCAGAAAACACGCCAATTCCCAAACTTCAGGGGATGCTCCGCCCCCTGATAAAGAATCCAAATTGTTAGATTCCTCTGGCAAACGCGTAGCTGCGCAAGCCACCAACATCTGGCGCATCGCTAACACCCAAGCTCTACTAGCTAGGTACGACAGGGCACACTACGATCAGCTAGAAACCCTCCTTCAACATCTACCTGATCAATACAAAACACAAGCCACTGACCTCATTCAAGAAGGCAAACTTATTTCCAATGCCTCTATTAAGTGCGCCTTAGACGCAGCCGACACCGCCGCTAGGTCAGTTAACACTAGCGTGCTTATCAGACGACACGCCTGGCTTCGCATTTCAGGTTTTAAGACAGAGGTTCAGACTACCATACTAAACCAGCCATTTAACCAAAACCAACTATTTGGTCCTGCTGTCGACACAGCACTAGAAAAGATGAAGAAGGATATTGACACTGCCAAATTAATGGGAGCATTGCAGTCCCCGCAGCAACGTGGCTCCTTTCGCCGCTCCTTTTACAGAGGGGGCTCCAGGAATACCACCGCAGACAGTTCCTCTTCCTATCGAACAAACACCCAAACCTCTCCTAATAGAGGATACTTTAGGGGTGGTTACAGAGGCAACAACTCTAAGGGCAGAGGTCGAGGTAATAATAACAACACCCGTACCTCCACCACTCCCAAACAGTGACTTTCCTCCACTTCCCCCGACCACAACACCCCTGTCGGGGGAAGGCTATCACAGTTCCTGCCTGTCTGGAACTCCATTACAACAGACAGGTGGGTGAGACAGATTATCCAACATGGCTACTGCCTGGAGCTAACAGCTACCCCCCCACCATACCACCCAGACAGCGTCCAATGTCCACAGACCATCTTACACTTTTACAACAAGAGGTACTTTCCCTGCTTCAAAAGCACGCCATAGAGCCAGTGCCTCTGCTCCAGCAGGGCACAGGGGTTTACTCCCTGTACTTCCTCATTCCCAAGAAGGACGGCACTCTCAGGCCTATTTTAGACCTCAGACCTCTCAATCAATACATACACTCAGATCATTTTCACATGATCACTCTCCAACAAGTGCTTCCCTTACTACAACAACAAGACTTCCTTGCCACATTAGACCTCAAGGACGCCTACTTCCACATTCCCATACATCATGCTCACAGGAAGTATCTAAGGTTCGTTCTCAATGGACAGCACTACCAGTTCAAAGTACTCCCATTCGGAGTCACCACTGCTCCAAGAGTGTTTACCAAATGCCTTGCAGTAGTAGCAGCGCATCTACGAAGACAACAAATACATGTCTTCCCATACCTGGACGACTGGCTTATCAAAGCCAAATCATCCAACCAGTGTGTCCAACACACCCACCAAACGATACAAACATTACACAACTTGGGGTTCACAATAAACTATACCAAGTCCCACCTTCAGCCCTCCCATGTCCTTCAATATCTGGGAGCCACAATAAACACTTCCACTGCTCTAGCTTACCCCAGCCCAGCCAGGATAGCCAGTATAAAAACCCTTGTCCCCAGGTTTCAAATGCAACACTCTCTTCCAGCCAGAGTGTTTATGCAGCTCATCGGCATGATGGCATCCTGCATTTTTCTCGTCCCTCATGCAAAACTTCAAATGCGTCCTCTACAAGAGTGCCTAGCGCGCCAATGGAACCAGGCTCAGGGACATCTTACAGATCTGGTGTTGGTGGACAGCCGCACACATCGCTCTCTGCAGTGGTGGAACACCAACAATTTGTCCAAGGGGCGGCCGTTCCTAGAGCCGGTTCCACAAGTAGTACTAACCACGGACGCATCCCTTACAGGATGGGGAGCACACCTGTTACACCATACAACACAGGGCAAGTGGACCACTCAGCAGAAGCTGTTCCACATCAACCACCTAGAGTTACTAGCTATATTCCTAGCTCTCAAGTCCTTTCAACTCCACGTACAAAACAAAGCTGTCCTGATCCGAACAGACAACATCACAGCTATGTACTATATACAAAAACAGGGGGGACACACTCTCCACAACTGTCCCAACTAGCACAGGACATTTGGAGGTGGGCCATTCCACAAAACATATACCTTCTAGCAGAACACCTACCAGGGGTTCACAATCAGATTGCAGATCTGTTAAGTCGACAGACACAACAGATTCACGAGTGGGAACTACATCCACAAGTTCTTCTACCTTTCTTCCAGATGTGGGGCCAGCCAGACTTAGATCTGTTCGCCACACACCAAAACGCCAAATGCCCAACCTTCGCCGCCAGGTTTCCACACCCGCAGTCCAAGGGCAATGCGATATGGATGAACTGGTCCGGCAGATTTGTGTACGCTTTTCCACCGCTCCCACTCATCCCACTTGTAGTACGCAAGCTTCGACAACAGTCTCTCAAAATGATACTAGTAGCCCCTACATGGGCACGCCAACCGTGGTTCACCACACTACTGGAGCTATCAGTAGTCCCATACCAAAGACTACACCTCTCCCCAACAATGCTAACGCAGAGCCATGGAGAGATAATGCACCCAGATCCATCTCAGCTGAACCTTGCAATTTGGCTCCTGAAGTCCTAGAATTCGGTTACCTTAACCTACCCCCAGACTGCATGGACGTTATAAAAGAAGCTAGACGCCCAACTACCAGAGCCTACTATGCAGCTAAATGGAAAAGATTCGCTATTTACTGCACTAATAATAACATCCAACCATTACAAGCCTCTACGCAAAACATCATTTGCTATTTGCTACATTTGCAAAGATGTAGTCTTGCATACTCATCCATACGTCTGCACCTCGCAGCCCTTGCTGCTTACTTGCAAAACAGACAACACTTATCAATATTCAAAGTTCCCGCCATTAAAGCCTTCATGGAAGGCCTTAAGCGGATCATACCTCCCAGATTACCACCTTCCCCAGTGTGGAATCTTAATATAGTACTTACCAGGCTCATGGGTCCACCTTTCGAACCCTTACATAAATGTGAACTTCAATTCCTTACATGGAAAGTTGCGTTTCTAATTGCAATCACTTCTCTCAGGAGAGTCAGTGAACTACAAGCTCTAACTATACAAGAGCCTTTCTTACAAATACATCATAAAAAGGTAGTTCTCAGAACAAACCCAAAATTCCTTCCCAAAGTCATTTCGCCTTTCCACCTTAACCAATCAGTAGAACTACCTGTGTTCTTCCGTGGCAGAAAGAGCTCTCCACACCCTAGATGTCAAAAGAGCCCTTATGTATTACATTGACAGAACCAAATCCTTTCGCAAAACCAAACAATTGTTTGTGGCTTTCTCTCCACCACACAAAGGTAATCCCATCTCAAAAGCCGGGGTTGCAAGGTGGATTGTTAAATGTATCCAAATCTGCTACCAAAAAGCCAAACGCACATTATCAGTTCCCCCTAGAGCGCACTCAACACGCAAACTAGGGGCATCCATGGCATTCTTAGGGAACATTCCCCTAGAAGACATATGTAAGGCAGCCACGTGGTCTACAACACACACCTTCACTAAACACTATTGTGTTGATGTGCAAGCCAAGCAACAAGCTTCCGTGGTCCAAGCTGTCCTTAAAACCCTTTTTCAAACTACTGCAACACATACAGGTGACCACCGCTAGGGGAGATACTGCTGTACAGTCTATGCACAGTGTGAGCTCTGCAGCTCACATGCCTCGAACGGAAAATGCTACTTACCAGTATGCATCTGTTCTTGGCATGTAGAGATGCAGATCCTCACACGCCCACCCACCTCCCCGGGACCTGTATGTGCTCCAGTCCTATCTTAATTAGATACACACACATGGACATCTCTTTTCTTTTCTACTAACTCCATCACTCCCCAATATGGCGAAAAACAATCTGAGGATGGAGTCGATGCCCATGCGCACTATTGTCCTAAGGAGGAGTCACCTATCACATGACTACAAAGACTTCTTCGAAGACAACAACAAAGTGCAAGCATCCGAGCCCAACACCAGATGGCGATCTAATGCACAGTGTGAGGATCTGCAGCTCTACATGCCAAGAACAGATGCATACTGGTAAGTAGCATTTTCCATCCAAATCCGGCATCGCCAGATGAATAGTTAAGTGCATTAAAACATGTTACGTTAAAGCCAAAAGAAATTTACTTACACCCCTTAGAGCACACTCTACTAAAAAAAAAAAAATAGGGGCTTCTATGGCTTCTCTGGGCAACATCCCACTAGCTGACCTATGCAAAGCAGCTACATGGTCTACATCACACACCTTCACAAAGCATTGTTATGTGGATTTTCTAGCACGCCAACAAGCTAAAGTAGGACAGGCAGTGCTACTTGCACACTTTCAAACAACTGCAACACTCACAAGTTAGCCACCACTTTGAGGAGAACTGCTTTACAGTCTATGCAAAGCATGTGTATGTACAGCTGCACATGCCTCAAACAAATTATTTTACTTGCCCTGTAAGCATCTGTTTGTGGCGTGTAGTGCTGTAGATACACATGTGCCCACCCTCCTCCCCAGACACCTGTGGGCATTGCAGTTTACCTTTTTGCTCTGCATGGACATCTCTTTACTGCAATGACATTCTCACCCGCCTGCGGGAAAACAATCAAACAATGGAGTTGATGTCCATGCGCATTATCGCCAAGAGCAGTCACTTGAACTAGTGACTCAAAAGACTTCTTCAAAGAAAAACACCTTGCACACATCCAGATCCAACACTAGATGGGAGGAGTATGCAAAGCACCAGATACCACAAACAGATGCTTACAGGGTAAGTAACATAATCCTTAAATATTGAGGTAGTGGTGCCCATTATGAATACTTGGGTTATTTTCAGCTGACAATCTCAACATTATCTCAGCATCTACTTATGACCACATCGACCAATGCATTAAATAAAAAATGTTTCCAATACTTTTCTCCTCCGCCACTGTGCACTGGGGAAAGTCCCTGTTTATCAAGCTTCCTCAAACCCCTGATCAATATGCTGTCCATATATTGTTTTTTAAAAGACATCCAAATTCATCCCCCATCCTCAGCGGTAAATTAACAAAATATTAAAGAAAAAGTAAAACATTAGGGACTTTTATACCCCATCATGCATGATCCTATGTTCAAGGGTCATTGTCCGGTCCATTAAGCATACAAATTTGTATACAGCTTAATGTTCTAAATTTCCTTGGTATCTAAACTAGGACATAATAGGTCATTAAAGGGGGTGGATGATACAGAATTCTGCTACAGATGTGAAGAAATATGAACCTTTCTTGTCATTTGCTGGCCAAAGAATTGGCCTGGTGTGGCCGATTTGAAGAACTTGTATTTTGGTCCACAACCAATGCAAAAATGTGATGGTTTTTGGATAAACAAAATGTTAAAAGGACAAAGCTAGTTCATTCAGTCAAAAACCTTTATTTATTCTTAACAAAAGATCATAAAAGTACAAAATGCAGACCGTACAAAAACATCACAGATCAATAAAAATACATAAACCCAATTCTAAAAGGTTTAAGATCAGTTACTCTTCCATAGAGTTCCTACTTCGAATGGGCATTTACTTTTTTTTTTTTTTTAAACTCTACAACATATCTGCTGATTGCTTAACATCTGTAAATACAGATGGGCCTTCCTACACTTTTTTAAAAGCCAGCAATTTCACTGTTTGCTTGAGGCAAAGGCGAAAAAGTGTACAAATCAATTTACAAAAAAAGACTAAATGTAACAACAGTTCCGTCGTTCCGTCACAAGAGCAAGGAGGCAACTGAGAATCCCACACATTAGACCCTTAATATTCAAGTACAGAATGCTATCATAAACAGCCATCAATTCTTCTTCTTCTTCTTCGAGAGAGAGAGAGACAGCTCTTCAAAGCGGGTCTTAACCCGTCCCTCATCCAACTTGCTAATGGTATCTGGTGTGGAGAACAAGTCTGAAACTCCAATCTCAGCTAAGGTCTTGTTGATTTAACTCCACCAAGGAATGGACAGACCCTTGTCAAGATTAAGACAATCACGAATAACCTCTCTATTTAAAACAGCTTTGTTATTGGACAATATATGCACCCATAACAAAAAGGGGGGCCAGCTTAATATGGTCGGTTACATAGGCCAAATTAAGCTCTGAATCAAAGCAAAGTTGAAAGTAGAGGAAGGTAGATACATTACTCGCCTGCAGATCTATTTTCCTCGTTCTGTATTGGAGTCACATTATGGTATCCCCACACCCCCAACCCATAGGTGGCCGTGCGGCCACATTGGAAGCTAGATATCTTTAATTAAGGAGAAATGGTACCTGTGCCCCCTTCTGAGAGAGTTTGGATAACGGCCCTGCCGCCTTCCCTAGCTTGGTTCGCGCAATATTCACCTGCGAGTGCCAAGAATTATTTGCGTCAAACAATGTCCAAATAACAGACATTTCGCACAGAGCACAGATACTGCTCTTGCTTTTTTAAGGATGGCAACTGGTTCCGGCCCAGCCACAGACTATTATGTGTGACTTCCCAAAGTTGGTCTTCATGTCAAGACTATCCATAAATGTTACGAATGAGTCAACCAGGCGCAGAGAGCAAGCTGCGTCCTAGCCATTCGCACCGCCTCATCGGTACATAATAATGCCGGGACAGGAATATTTGCAACCTTAGGGACGTCCTTAATTGAGCTGGATAACTGGGTGCAGAGACCATTGATGTAAATAATAGCAGGGGAGCTAAATCACACCCCTGATGCACCCCACTCTAAGAGAAAAACATCCGAGTACTTCTGCCTATCCATACCGCACCCTGGCGCCCAGAGGTTCGTGGAGGGAGTGAAGGAAATTGAGAGAGACCCCTAGGTGGAGCAACATCAACCACAGTTTATTTCTGTTCACCCGATCAAAGGCTGATGACAGGCCCAGGAAGGCCAGGAACAGAGGGAAGCGCCTAGCCACTGTATACTTACAATCAAATATAAATTCAGGCACTGATCTACTGTACCTACCCCAGGACAGAAGCCAAACTTGCAGGGAGAAAGAATATTGTTAACCCAAGCCTGAAGACAATTGAAGCAAACCCTCCCTAAACCCTTCACAGAACTATCAATGAGGGAGATGGGCCTATAGCACTTCAGTGATCCTCTGTCCCTTTTTTAAACGATTGGAACTATGATGTACAAAGTCCGAGAATCCGGGACCCGGGTGCACAGAGAACATTTACAAGCAGGGGAGCTCATAAATCTGTGTTACGTTTAAATGGGTCCATAGGGATCCCATCAGGGCTGGGAGCCTTACAATTTGGGCTAAGTATAAGTGCATCCTCTTCTTCCTGAAAGGAGACCTGGAAAGGCACAAAATTTACTAAAAGCTCCCGAACCCTGTCCAGGCAGGTGATAAATCACGGTAGAGTGGTTAACCCGATCCTGACCAGAGATGTTGCCCATCAGTCATTGATTCGGGGAAGCATCACAAAGGCGATTAACCGAATCCCAGAAGACCTTACTGCAGTTATGCGCGGCTGCAAGCTCAAGAGTTTCCCAAACCCTTTTAAACAAGGCATGCTTCCTCTCCTTTAAAGAAAGCTTATAAGCTTGACTTGGTACTTTTATCTGCCCCAACATCTCTGGGTATCCTGGACAAAGCCTGCCTCAGATGGCCATTGGCTGATTCAGAGATGGCTGGTTTTCAACAAATGACCCCTGATGGTAACACATAAGACCTGATACCAATCTGCAAGAGCCTCGCCAGAATCGATTCTTAAACAGCCCAAAAAAGTAGACAGATGCCTTTTAAGTAAAACACCCAGTGTGGCCTCAGGCTTTTTAAGAAGCCACACCACCCATAGTCCGTCCGTGGAATGTTTATTAATTTAGTTACACATTGGGGGAGGTTTGTCTCTCAGAAGAGGAAAAGCCCTAACAATCAAGAGCACATTATGATCACCCGCTGGGTTTCGACTGCCTCGCTAGCTAGGCACCACTGCACCAATTGCCCAGAGGCAAAGATGTAATGTATTACTGATCACCTATATGTGGGTATAACGGGCCCAGTGCCCCAAAATATTCCATAAATGTAAGTCCAGCATGGCAATAAATCTCCTCAGCTCTGCCCCCTAGCATCTCCAGGTGCGCAAACTGCCACTGAGCTCACACAGTCTAGCTCCACTATCCCATCCCCCAATTTAGTGTTTAAGTCCCCACATAAAAGGAGCCAAGGCTTCAGAGCATGCCCCACCCCTTGCACTTCAAGGCCCATAAAAAAAGCAAATAAATGCTCAAACAGGAACTTGAAAAATCATTTATAAAAATTAACTAAATAAAAACAAAAATCACCATGCCTAACTCTTATGAACACGGCTTGAAAACATTGGCTGACTGTGTCAACTATTGACATATCTATCCTAAGGTTCATCCTAACCCAAATGGGCAGGCCACCCCTGGCCCTTCCATGAGAGGAAGCCACTGCAGGAATCGAATAACCAGAGAATCCCTTGCACACTATGAGAGAGAGCCCAGTTCTCCCGCAAAACTAGTCATAAGAGGCAAGAGCATCTTTTCAGAGTTCATCAATACATGCAGAAGCCTTTGAACTAATCTAAAGTATTTGTATGCCTGAATTACAACTTACCGTACCATTTTCTTTTACTCCAGCTGGTCTTTTGGCGTGCTGCTGTGGGAGATATTCACACTGGGTGGCTCTCCTTACCCCGGGGTTCCAGTCGAAGAACTCTTCAAGTTGTTAAAAGAGGGACACAGAATGGACAAACCCGGCAACTGCACAAATGAACTGTGAGTATCAAGCGAGAGACCGAGGAGATTGCATAGCTAAGAGTCCAGTCTTTTCAATAACATTTGATTATATTGCTGAGAAGGGACTAATCATGTAAAAGATTATTGAATTCCCCCCAGCATATCCACATTTTCAGTGGAACTGATAGCCTTGCAAAATTGGCAGCAAGAATCAATGTTGCTGCTGCTAAAGCTTAGTAATGGGAGGGCCTTGTTGGCTTTGCCATTGGCCCTCTCAGCTTATTAGGTGTCCCTTTACAAATGCTTCCCTTGTTTGCTCACTGGTGCACACAGTGTGATGCCTATTACAATTTTCCCCCAATGGACTGTTTATCTCTGTCTCAAAACTATTTTTGAGATTGCTACAAATATTCTGGCACAGTGATTTAGGGCATTAAGTGTAACTATTGTCGCGTTTAATAATCACTGTATGAAGTGTCTGTTACAGGATTTTAGTGACCTGCTAGTTATTTTCTGAGGCCAAGTTTATAATACTGATGAAAATATATATATTTTTTTTCATCTCATTAACTCTACCCTAGCAATTTTCTTTACTATCTTCTTTTTTTGTGTTTTTGTAGTGATTGCCTCTTGACCACATTCTCCCACCCCGTTCTCCTTCCGCCCATCCATATTTGGACTGCTCACCAGTTTTCATGTAGAAAGAACTGTTTCCAAGATCATATGCCGTGGGTGAAATGTTTGAGTTCCAAAGGATATGTTTACATTAATTTTCCCTGCTAATCCTGCCCCTAGTTTCTCGGCATTGAAGTTCCTAACACCCGCTACTTGCACAGGACAGTACAGGTGTAGTCCATTGCTACTGCTTAGGGTGAATACCCTGTAATGTCATAAGCAGCATCGAGAAGTGCAACCAACCATTGAAATGTTATTGCTTTTTTTCAATTCCGTTTTTAATCCATGCAGATTGGAAATGGACCCTTAAGTCTTACTTTGTTTCTGAGTTTGAGTGGCTCAGCTGAAATGTGTAATTTCTAAGGTGTCTGTGTTCTAAGGATACTTAATTTTTGTACCACTTTGTGTCAGTTGTGCAGACTCCACGCATCTAATGGGTCATATCCTTATAGATGGTTAAAAGGCGCTTACATTTTAACCTCCAGTAAACCCTAGCGCTGTGCCTCTAAGCACTTGGAGAGAATGAATGAAGTGGTCTTCATCGCCCAATAGTTCATTTAACTTATATATTCGAAGGCTTGTGAGACACAGAAAAGTGTTTGGGGTGTGTACTCCAAGTAATCATTGCGTAATACATCCAGAACCAGACATAAAACATGAGCAGAAGAGCAGTACTAAACAGGGGAGCCTTCAGACGAGTGTAAACGTCCCTTGGATTCAACGTAGGCTACACAGGCTAAGTACATGCCAGATTTTCAGAACAACCATTAACTGTATAACTGATTTCCTCTAAGATTAATTAAATAGCTTGAAAATCTGGAATGAATACATCCCTTCGTGAACTATACTGGACAGCATCCCTTAAGTCTTGGGTCGGGAAATTAGGGTCCCTACCATGGGAGATATCTGCATGAGGATCCCATTCTGAATCCTAATTTATCATGTATGCTTAGACTAAGATTTCAGGATTCAACTGTCTGCATTCATTTGTTGTGAAGAGCCATTTTAGTCATGGCCAACACCACAGGACCCCAGGCTTTGCAATGATCAAGTCCCGGCTGTTGATAAGTCTAGGTTTGACGTTTCGGTTTCTGCAGCAACACCAATGTTCTTTGCCAGGTTTTGCCCTCTTTCTTTAATGATCCCCCACCTCTTTTCTGACCAGATACATGATGATGAGAGACTGCTGGCATGCAGTTCCATCCCAAAGACCAACCTTCAAGCAGCTGGTTGAAGATTTGGACCGAATTGTAGCAATGACCTCCAATCAGGTATTTTGTTAGCTTTTTCTTGTGTTCCATCGTGTGAATAAGTGCTGATGAGCCAAGGGCATGAGGTTATTATTCAGAAAATGATGCAGGCTGTAATTTAAAAATACAGAAGCCGACATAGAATGTAACTGTATGATAAACATATACTCACTGATACAGTTGATGTAGTGACCATGGGGGAAAACAGTTCTTACTCTATACTGTAAACAAAATAGTAATAATACAGTATGGGTATGGAACATGGAATGAAAAATTTAAGATCATTTGCTTTAGGTCATTGCACAATATTACATGAAAGCCGTATAATAAAATGCAAGTCTAAAAATACGGGCTTTAATATATTAATTGCTTCAAATCATGCAATAGTAATCTACTGGACAGAAATGGCTCACAAAATGTAAAAAGACAATTGGTATAATCTGAGAATTTTAGAATCAACCTACAAATTTAATCTGTCGCATCAGTTATTTTATTTTGCACTGTACCAATCATAAACAACCAGCCTTCTGAGTGGGAGCAAATCATGTCAGAATAGTTTTTGCTATGGAATTCGCACAATCAGCACCTTAACATTTCTACCACCAGTCTTCTTTCTGGCAGCAGCATTGACCAGTCTTGTATATTATAATGTGAATTGAAGATGTTGTATAGAGCTGAAACTATATAGCTAAATCATTGATTGATGAAGCTGAGGCAGCGATTCAGAGCCCACACCTGCCAATCAGTTAAAAAGGTGTCCCATGGTCTAGGCATCTTAAAGCTTTTGTTGTCAGCAGATCAGTAGATGGTTATATGACCAAAGGACATGTATGCAGCCATTTAGCTTAGTTGTATAGTCTAGGGCAGAAGTGGCTAATGCATGTTGGTCATTTGATGTTTTGAGTCTCTTCATCTAAGTCTCCATTGAAGAGGAAATTTGAAAAGGAAGGGCTTGTGAATGGAGAATTAAACCTATCTGAGCATATTTAGAAGTATGGCATCCGTGTATGTTTTGGCACTTGCTTGACAATCTCCCTTTATCCCTGCAGGAATATTTGGATCTGTCCATGCCAATGGATCAGTATTCTCCAGGTTTTCCAGACACACGCAGTTCTACGTGTTCCTCAGGAGAGGACTCTGTGTTCTCCCATGATCCGCTTCCAGATGAACCTTGTCTTCCCAAGTATCAGCATGCCAATGGTGGCCTTAAAAAACGCTGACAGTCGTGACTTCCAGGCAACAGAAACTGTGACCTCGTTTCTACCATCTGGCCTCTTGTTTTTTATTTTTTGAGGGGGGAGGGCAATGTTGCCCAGCCATCGAACTACCAGGAAATGTCTTATTTTTTGTATTATGGACCATAACATGCGCCAGTGTAGCATCTCACCAGACCAACGCCACCAGCCCACTGCAGCATGCCAGTTTAACAAGCCTTAATCTTGTATCACGTTGAGTTGTGTTTTTTTAACTTGAACATTTTCCTTACATTTTGGACAATGTATTCGTCAAGTAGGCAGGACCATAAAGTCTCTGCGAACAGTCTGCTATCTGGGACCTTGATAGGAAAAAGTGAAGCAGTCTGACCTGTGGCTTCTTGAGATGCATCTAAGACCAGAATGCCCTCCAATACTTTTCAAAAGAAATAAAGAACAGTTGATCCATCACAACACAGAGTACGAGAAATAGACACCTAGGAGAATAAAGGGATGGAGAATAGTCTACCCGCTTGCAGTTCCATACGGCTGAGAGCAGTGTCTACTCACGGAAACTGGATGAGCCTATTGGGGGGAGTTCTAATGAGTCTTAACCCTCTTTTGTTTTGGATTTTGGAAACTTGGATCACCCTTCAGTTCCAGATTGATCCACCCGGGCCTTGCCTCGAGGACACAGCAACGTATGATTGTCTCTTCTCTTTAGGGATGATTGAAGCTTCCTTGCCAGTCGTTGTGGTTGCAAAGAGGCGATCTGTTCTATCACAGAGTAATAAGCTAGTCCAGTGGAGATCTACTCCAGTTCCAGCAGTAGTTTTCTTGCCTTGACGTATGAAGGACTGTGGAGTCATAGCACATTCAGACCAATCTTTGGACTCTTTTATGGGAGCACCAGGTGCTGACATGCCTCATGTTTTTTTTTGTTTTTGTTTTTTAATATTCATAACCGGGCCCACAGTTTTGATAATTCCGGTACTAATGTTCTTTGCTGACCAAACAGACTGTACTTTTAAAATGGCCAATTGCGGCCTATAAACCTTCTGCTGAGCACTGACAAATAGAGCAGGCAGCCAAATACAACTCCAGTGCTAAAATAAATCTTGTGTATATAGCTAGAACTGTATAAATATGAATTATATATTTACATGTTTTTTGAAAGGGTGGTTACCTGAAAGATGCCAGTTTAGTAGTAAGTTACTATTAACTGGTAGAGATGTTGATTGCTGTAAACAAACAAAAAAGTTCATATATTTTGCTACTTTCCTGTTTATTTTTTTAAATTATGTTCTAAACTTCCGTATTCCAATGTAGGTCCCTGAATAAACACAGAAAATGCTGCTTTCGTTTTATATCAGCTGTGTTGAGTAATGATTGTGTTCCGGTATATGGATTCTGGAAAAGTTCCTTCATGATCTATAACATTACTGCACTCTAAGTGATGGTTCAACCGCAAAGTATCTTTCGATCATATACCCTGTGGGGTTCCTTATTTTGCCAACAACTCCAAGAGGCACCCATTCTCTGGTCATTGCTGACCCTAAGTGACATTTAGATGAGGATCAAATAGCATCTCTAGCTACGGAGAAATTACTTGATTAATTCTTCTGTAGAAAAGAAATGAATTCTGCCATCTAAGCTGGCCCTCCTCAGCAATTTATAGAACTATTCAAAGGACAAGCAGAGCTTTTGGAGATGCACAATTTCATAGAAGAATGCTCACTATATGCTGCTATGACACCATCCAAAAGCTGAGATTCTTGTAAAAAAAAAAAATAACAATAAAAGGGGGGTATTTGTTTAAAGGTGTCTGTCAACCAAAAATTATGTATTCTCTTCTAACAGCACATCTGCGAGCTGTTCAACCTCAGACATTCCTGAGTGTTCCATCTTCCCTGTGGCGCTTGGTTTCACCTTGCACAAAACTTGTTGCACACTTCGAAGTTTATTTCAAGGCACCTTAAAATCACATTTCGGTTTTTCTTTTCTTTAGAATCCATTCCCACATCTGTTTGCAGCTCTCTTTGTAGTTTCTAGACTTGCTTCATCTCTCCTTCATGCACAGAGTTCGATGGTTGGCGTGTTTCGCTATGTATATGTGAAATGTTAGATTTGGCCAATACTAGTGTGGTTGCGTGTCTCTGCGCATGTTGGTGGTGCTGACCACTGGGTATATAGAATGAGGGTGGGTCAGTCTCTCTGTGACTCACTAAAGCTGTAGCTGTTGGGGTACAATACAGGTCTTTGCTCTGTAGTCCATAACAGTGGCAACCAACATTCCTGGTGAAAATCACTGCTCTTTGTTACCCCTAATGATCAGCCAGTGTTTTCAGGAGGTGAAAAGCAGATGTGCTACATCCCCCACCCACTCTGCTTTGTTATCACCACGCTGCCATTTTTCACCAGACCTTACAATATACAGAGTGGTGATTTGGCTTTGCTGTTCGCTGCTTCCCAACACTGTTGTTACTCAGTTTGTTTGCGACACTGTGGGAAATGCACTAATTTGGCCAAGTGAACCTATTCTGTATGCGCTTTTTTGTTTTATTCAGCCATCAAGCGGTTGAGAACAGAAAAACGTGTATAAAAAATAAAATGTTTCTATTTGGGCATCGATCGTAGATGGACTCTGTGTCTCATCCCCTGGAACGCAAGCCTTCAATACCAAACTATAAATTCACCATCTTTCCTTCTGCCCAACAGGTCTAATTCATGTTTCTACTAAAACAGTAAACCCAGCATGGACGCAAGTGTTTTGGTGCGGTTTGTCCCAGTCAGCTGCTTGATGCTTTCTATTGAACACTTGTAGACGTGGTCTCTGTTTTACGATAAGCTTCAAAGGCACACATCTTCTGGGCTTGGACTTCCTGTAAAACAAGTCATTTCTGCCCCAAAAGATTTGGGAGTCCGTTCTGGGTTCTCAAAGTAAGCAAAGTTTATGAGCAATCCTGTTTAGTACTGTCCTAACGGTTATCAAGTAACCTCCCACCCCCTCCCCCCCCCCGATCAAAGTCATACTGATTGTAGAAGCACGCTATACAATATTGGTAACAAGAGGTCTTTGTCTAGTAATATGCTTATTGTGAATTATCATTGGTATGTCAGAACACTGTTGCTTTGGAGCGTGGAGGCGCATTTCTCTGTGCTCCTGCACCACTGTGAGCCGTCCTGCTCAAAATGGCTTCCCCACTTCCTGTACTGTGGCCGCTGCACCTGCTGGGATACTTTGTAAGAGTGGAAGGGATGTTTGCGTTGCTGTAGATTCCTCTAGTGAGGCAGGGCTACTTTGTTTCAGCGGTCGGAGCTTTGCTGCAGCGGTCCTTGCTTTTGCAGCGTGAATCTTTCTGGATTCACTATGCTGTGCATTATTCCGCCATCTCGTGGTTGGGTCCTGAATCGTAGTCTTCTTTCTTTTTTTTTTTTTTTTTTTTTTTTTTTGTTGGCCCAGGTGGGCGGCGACGCCCCCACCATTTGGTGTCCTCGGTGACGTTCTGCTTCCTGCGGAAACTCCCACCTTTGGTCGCCATCTTCAGATTCTTTTTTCCGCCGTGGGGTCTGGATCGTTGACGAGAAGTTCCAGAAACTTTGGACGAAGAATCTCGAAAATTCAAATATCACCACAGAGGATCGTTTCCTGAGACACCGGACGAGGAGACGAGTACCGGAGGCGATGAGAAGGACGACGAGGTAGAAGGTCCACGACCAAAATCTCGACGCCTACAGAGAATGCGCTCACAGGGGGCCCCCTGAGCGCGGTTATGGACAAGACACCGTTTAAGTTTTGCCAAAACTGTCACCACAAGTACGCCCAGAAGGACCAGCACCCAGTGTGCAACCTCTGCTTGCCGCTCGACCACATCAGCGAAAACTGCAACGCGTGTTCGGCGTTCACTCCGAAAACCCTCCGGGTGAGAGAGAGACAAAGAAGGGCGAACTACAACATGCAGGGCCAGGGACCAGCTCCATCGCTCCGAGACCTGGGCCTCTCGAGTGGAGAGGAAGACAACATCGCAGAGGGACCGGAGGACTGCTCAGTCGTCGAGGTCCACAAGAAAACGTCGAAGGAGGTAAGGGAGGCGTCGACCCCTAAGCACCCAAGCGACGTTCGAAAGAGTGAAGCCAAGGCCCCGAGCGACACTCTTAGAAGTGAAGCCAAGTCCTCAAAGGGAGCGTTGCCGCCGAAACCCTCGACGAAAGCAACAGCATCCAGGGACAAACAGCCGAGCGGATCCTTCGGAAAGGACTCCCAATCGGCAAAAGCCTCCGAAAAACCAAGGGCGTCGAAGGTAACCTCCGAAAAGGAAGCCTCAACGCCGAGAAAAGAAGGCCCGGCGTCATCCTTGACGTCCGCGACCACGAAGAGAGGCGCTTCATCCCTCGACGCCGAACAGGCCCACGAGATGGAGAAAAAAAAGAGAAGGCTCGAAGCAGAGATGGCGAGCATCCTGCAACGGAAAAAAGACTTCGACGAAAAAATGAAGCTATACGCCATTTTGTCGAAGCCAACACGCGAAGCACTCGGGGAGGCCAACACCGAAGACATCGAACCCCCGAAAACCCCCGAACCGCTCGACGAGCAGGGCGAAGAGGACTACTTCTTCGAAGGCGAAGAAGAGCTGCAGTCTTACCAGGACTCGACGTCCTCGGAAGCACAAGACTTAGACTGGCAAGACCTCGACGCAGAATCACCAGAAGAAGGGGTAGACTCTTATTCCTCGAGGCCTTCGCCGCCAGACGACATTGGAGTCTACAATGTGGTCGTCCAAAAGGCTGCAGCAACGTATGGGGTCGAAATGCAAGAGGAGAAGGCGAAAGCATGTTTCCTTTTGGAAACCCTACTTCCTCAACAAACCAGGTCCCAGTTCCTACCCATGCTTCCTAGCGTCCTGGACCAGGGAAGGGAGGCCTTCAAAGAACCGACAGTCTGCAAAGCTGTTACACCTAGGAGCGAAAAGAAGTACAAACACTCCTCAAAAGACCCTGCGTACATCCAAGGGTCAGTGCCAGCAGACTCCATTATCACGGCAACGGCCAGGAAAAGGGCCAGTGTGCCCACTAACACAGGTCCACCTCCAGACAAGGAGAGCAAACGAATAGACCTCACAGGACGAAAGGTGGAGAGGAACGCAGCCATACACTGGCGCATCGCCAACTCCAACGCCCTCATCAGCAGACATGCATACCAGCATTGGGATGAAATGAGCCAGCTCGTAACACACCTGCCACAACAATACCAACAAAGGGCTAATCACCTAGTGGAAGAGGGCAAGTCTATCGCCAACACTTGCCTAAAGTCAGCCTTGGACGCAGCAGAGAACTCCAGCAGGCAGATGATGATAGGGGTGACTGAAAGGAGACACGCATGGCTCACGATCTCGGGTTTCAAACCGGAGGTACAAAGTAACATCCTGAACACGCCATTCGACGGCCAAAAACTGTTTGGAGCCCCAGTCGACGAGAAGTTGACGCAGCTTAAGAAGGACAACGAAACTGCGAGGTCCATGGGAGCACTGCAGTTCAGGGGGATGAGAAGAGGAACCCCTTCAAGGCGGCCCAGTGGTAGAGGGGGCAATGCGCCCGCCACTTCCCACCAATCTCCCCAGCAAGGATACCAGGGGAACAACCAGGGCCAACGCCAACAGGGACAACAACAGCAAAATTGGCAGTATCAATCCAGAGGACAGTCCTTTCGAGGACGCGGGTACGGACGGGGACAGTCCCGAAGAGGGGGTCAGCAGCCCACCTCAAAGTGACTCAGCAAAGAAACCAAACCCTCCCCTATCACCACCAAGGGAGAGGAGAAGTCAACAGAAGGAAAAACTAAAAAACACCCACAGCAAACAAATAACAGAGTATACAACCCCGGTGGGGGGCCGAATAGGAAACTTCCTCACACAATGGAGAAAGTTTACCACGGACAAGTGGATACTGAACATCATACAGCATGGATACTGCATAGAACTCCAAAAACACCCCCGGGGCAGAAAACCAAGACACCGCCCACTCCCCGCAGGGGAGCTTGCCCTCCTACGTCTAGAAGCGGGGGAGCAGCTCAAAAAAAGAGCAATAGAAGCAGTACCAATCAACAAAAGGAACAAGGGAGTCTACTCAACGTATTTCCTGGTGCCAAAGGTAGACGAAACACTAAGGCCAATACTGGACCTCGGATTCCTGAACAAGTTCGTAAGAACTCAAAAATTCAAAATGACGTCACTTCAGGAAGTAATACCTCAAATCCAACAAAGGGACTACATGGCGACCATAGACATGAAAGACGCATATCTGCACATCCCCGTCAACCACAAACACAAACGTCTACTAAGATTCGTGATAGGCCAGAATCACTACCAGTTCACAGTGCTAGCCTTCGGACTCAAGTCCGCACCAAGGGTGTTCACAAAATGCCTAGCAGCAGTGGCAGCGCACCTACGGAGAAAGGGCATACATGTATACCCCTACCTCGACGACTGGCTTGTGAAAGCAGGATCATACAGGCACTGCAAAGATCACATCAAACAGGTCATACAAACACTGTCCAGACTAGGTTTCTCAATCCATTGGGAGAAATCATCAACAGAACCGCAGCAGATCAAGATATTATATGGGGCACAGATCGACAGCACACAGTCCAAAGTGTTCCCCAGCGAGAAGAGAACGATAGCGCTCCTGAGGGAAACACGTCATTACCGCAAGGGGCAAGTTCTGACAGTGAGGACGGTGAGCAGACTAATGGGGATGATGGCATCATGCATCCACCTGGTCCCAAATGTCAAGCTGCACATGAGACCGTTCCAAGAATGGATCCAGCAACAATGGTCACAAGCGACAGGGAGTTGGGAAGATCTAGTGGTTGTCACACACGCAGTGCAGCAAGAAATAGCGTGGTGGAAGAAAGAGAACATATTACAGGGAAAGCCATTCACACAGCCAACTCCAACAGTGACCATCACAACAGACGCCTCACAGCAGGGCTGGGGCGCGCACATGGACAGACTCCTCGTCAGGGGGCTGTGGTCACAACAAGATGCAGTGAGACACATCAACTACCTAGAACTAAAAACTGTGTTCCTAGCCTTAAGAGCCTTTCAGAAGCAGCTTTACGGCCAGAGAGTGCTGATACAAACAGACAACACAACCACCATGTTCTACATCAACAAACAAGGTGGAACACAGTCAGCACCGCTATCAAGCCTGGCACAAGAGATTTGGAGATGGGCCATCCCTCTAAGGATAGACCTGCTGGCAATACACCTTCCAGGAATAGACAATGTAGAAGCAGACCGACTCAGCAGGCAAACGTCGGCATCCCACGAGTGGGAGCTCAACCAACAGGAAGTGCAGCGGCTGTTCCAAAAATGGGGTACACCACGGATAGACCTGTTTGCAACACTCCAGAATGCAAAATGCCAACATTACGCATCCAGACAGCCGGACCAAGGGTCCCTAGGGAATGCGCTATGGATAAGTTGGTCGAACGAATTTGTATACGCTTTTCCCCCGATACCACTGATACACAAGGTACTCAGCAAATGCAGGAGCAGCAGCATGACCCTCATACTGGTGGCACCTCAGTGGGCCAGACAGTCCTGGTTCTCGCAAATAATGGAGATGGCGCAGGAACCAGCGCACAGGTTCAGGAGAAGGAAAGACCTCCTGACAATGCAAGACGGAAAAGTGCTCCACTCCGAACCAGTGAGCCTCAGCCTAGCAGCATGGCTCCTGAGGACCTAGAATTCGCACACCTCAAGCTGCCACCAAGCACTATGGCAGTACTCAGAGAAGCAAGGAGACCCACTACAAGGAAGTGCTACGTTGCAAAGTGGAAAAGGTTCTCGCAATGGTGCCTTAAAGAGGGACTGCAACGAAAGGTCACAAAAGAATCAACGGTACTAAAATACTTAACGCACCTACTACACAGCGGACTGAGCTACTCGTCACTAAGGGTTCACTTACCAGCCATAGTGGCCTACACCAGGGGAGAAGCGGGGAAAAGTTTCTTCACCTCCCAGGTGGTCAAGAGATTCCTGGAGGGGGCTAAAAGAATAGCACCCCCAAAAAGGATGCCAGCCCCGAGCTGGAACCTCAACACTGTGCTAACACAGTTGATGAAACCACCGTTTGAGCCCATACACAAAACTACACTGCACATGCTCACACTAAAGACGGCATTCTTGGTGGCTATCACGTCACTGCGAAGGGTCAGTGAACTACAGGCTCTGACACTACAAGAGCCCTACTTGCAAATACACAAGGACAGAATCGTCATGAGGACGGACCCACACTTCCTGCCTAAGGTGGTGTCTCGGTTCCATATTAACCAGACAATACAGATACCAAGTTTCTTCCAAAAACCATCAACTCCCACAGAGAAGGCGCTACACACGCTGGACGCCAGAAGGGCCGTGATGCACTACATAGAAAGGACAAAGGAATGCAGGAAAACAAAACAACTCTTCGTTTCCTTCGCAAGCAGTTTCTTGGGACGACCAGTAACCAAAAATACCATCGCACGATGGATTGCGCAGGCAATACAACTCTGCCACAAGCAGGCAGGACAAGAATTACAGGGAGCCGCCCAGGCTCACTCAACAAGGAAGAAAGGAGCAACAGTTGCTTTCCTAGCGAACACACCTATCCAAGACAAATGCCAAGCGGCAACATGGTCTTCCGTGCACACGTTCACCAAACACTACTGTGTGGATATCCAGATGAACAAAGAGGCACAAGTAGGACAGAGGGTCTTCCAGCACATTTTCAGCAACCAATGCTCATCTTCCACCCAACCACCGCAATGAGAGAAAACCGCTACAAAGTCTATGCACAGCATAGTGAATCCAGAAAGATTCACGCTGCAAAACGAATAGTTTCTTACCTGTCGGTGTAGTTTTGCAGCTTGAAGATTTTCTGGATTCACTAGCGATCCCACCCACCTCCGCCAGGAAGATAACATAGGAGGTCAAGGGTAAAACTAGACTACATACAGAGTTTAGAGGGATCAAAAGGAAAATAGGAGGATGAAAAGAGAAAGACATAGACGACAAAAACAGTAAGAGGAAAAGAAAAAAGAATCCGAAGATGGCGACCAAAGGTGGGAGCTTCCGCAGGAAGCGCGACGACGTCACCGAGGACACCAAATGGTGGGGGCGTCGCCGCCCATCTGGGCCAACAAAAAAAAAAGAAAAAAGACTACGAATCCGGACCCAACCACGAGATGGCGGAATAATGCACAGCATAGTGAATCCAGAAAGTCTTCAAGCTGCAAAACTACACCGACAGGTAAGAAACTATTCGTTCCTGAACGTCTGATCGCAGGCTGGAAAACCTGGTTCCTAGCTGCTTCTTTTCAGATGACGTCTTGCTTTGCTTGGGAGCCATTGCTCATCTTTAAGTGGTCTGTATTGCGCTGGCCAGGAGACACTGTCTGGACTGAGAAGGATGCAGGAAGCTGGCAGCTGGGTGGAGCAGAGATTTAGCTGCGTGAACCTCATGCTTTGAATACTGCTGCCATCTCAGTGGTTGGACCTGGAATAGATTTTACAAGTTTGAAAAACAACTTTTTGGGCGTAGCCTGTAAGGCTTGTTTAAACCAATGTGCTTGTGATTACGACTGGAACCTCAGCACGTTGGGTTATTTAAGACTTTTTTTTATATTCCTCTGTTACCTTCTTCCAGGAATTAACAGTGCAAAGGGATTTCTGTTTTGAGAGCATTTATTTTCAGGACCATCTCAAACTGATAGCAATGTTTTGAACCATATTTGTGTGACATTTGATTTTGCTCTCCTGGCATCTAGGCAATTAGCTTTGTCCGTACAGAGTTTAAAATATGCCCTTGGTGCCATCATACATATGCGTTGCAGATAGAGAGAACTGCAGACTAGTATGAATCGTGATAGCTTCATAATGACGTCTTCAGCAAAACTAGATTTGCTCATGTTAAAGCAACCTTCGGCTTCTTTAGAGCAATGTAGCCCCCAGGAATCTCAGAGTGTGGTAGGATAGCTCCCGGAAATCTCAGTGTGTGGTAGGATGCCTACACTAACAGGGTTCTAAACCTGAACCATCACAGTTCACTTTCAGTTCACTTTCCCTTATACAGAGACTGCTCTTTATCTCAAAGGTCAAGATTTGGTTCTGTGTGCCCTGAAAAAAATATCTTTGACAATGTCACCCACAAATTAGGTAACATCTGTAGTTACTGTGATTTCTTAAGTCAATGGCAGAAGAGGGTAAACCTAGTGAATACTTGAGACGCGTATCATCAAGGTTGCAGCTGTTCTTTAGCTGCATGTGGATGTACAATGCCATGAACCTTAATGTCTTGCACGGCTGAGTCTTTGGCACCAAATGGCTGGCATCGGAGTCTTCTCCGTTACGGGCTGTGTACATTACAAATGAACATAAAATGCGATAACTTTCATTCCACTAATACCGACGCATGGTAATTAGAAGGTTCAGCCTTCATCGCATTCATGCGGCCAGTATTTGCAACGAGGTTAGAATAAACACGTTGAAATAACTTAACTTTTCTGCTACACAGATTTGTTTGTTTGTACAGATGGACAGTTTCTGTGATGTAGCTAATGGCTATATTTTTTCGCGTGCCGCAGTTGGGCAGATGGCACCAATTCTGGAAGTGAATATGTGCATGTGGCAAGAAAATTCACCATCCCAGCTTTCATCAACCCACTTACCTCACTGAAACGTTTAGTGGACACAGCCATGGGTGGTAAAATATGTATTTTTTTAATTTCAAAGTATTTTATTGATTTATACTGTACATTCGCTACATTTCTACAGGATACAAGTAAGTCTTGGTTACAGATTTATGGTTACATTTCAACTTATACACTTGTTCTCCTGAGTGCCATACATTGTCTTGCTCAGAGGTGAAGAAATCTGAGTGAGGTGGAAAGGAAAGAGAGAGGAAAGAGGAGAAGCACAGGGGATATTTGTTTCGCGGCGGCGGCTGGTCCCTTCTGGGGCTGTGGTGGTTTGTGTTGTATTTGGTGTTGTCCCTGGGTGGTATTCATGGGGGCTCGTAGGGGTCCAGATACTCGTCTAGCATTTTCCACATCTCCCTGGTAGGTGTACGCCATGGTGAGTTCTGTAGTGCGATGCTGTCCGACCCTCTAAGATATATCACCCAATTGAGCCAACCTTTGAAAGATGTCTTTGCCGTGTCCTTCCAGTTGGATAGGACCATTTTCACAGCCGAGGTTAGTAGGAGGTCCAGGAGGTCTCTGTCGTGTTGTGACTCTAGAGGTGTGGTTATGAATGCGGTGGTGAGGGTAGCGAACTCTGGCTTTAGTGTGCACCCCATCGCCCTTTTTATGAACTCAAATATCTTATTCCAGAATATTTTAATTTTGGGGCAATAGAAGATGAGATGGGCTAGGTCCCCTTTGTCTGTGTTGCAATTCCAGCATTTGCCCTGAGGCCCGTCGCAGCTAGCCGAGTCGGGGTCCAGTATAACTTGTGCAGCAGCCAAAAGTTTGTCTGCGATAGTACTGGGGATATTTTGTGGTGTGCTGGTGATGCCCAGAGTTGGGCCAGGTTACGCTCGCTTAGTGGGGTGCTGAGTTGTTTTGTCCAGTATGCAGTTGCTTTATCATTAATTTTTGTGGTGCCTGGCAGTAGGATTTTATAGAGGTGTGATACCTGGTGCCCTAGCTTATCTAGTCTCACCATATACTGGGGCAGTGAGGGTGTATGCTGTGCTAGTTTAGCTTTTGTGAGAGCTGTTTTTATTTTTAAGAAATTGTAGAACTCGATGTCTGGTAGCCCCCGTTTGCTTTTTAGGGTTTCAAAGGTCATTGGTTTCCCTTCCTCCTCTAGATCAGCTGGGAAGGAGATTCCTTTCCTTTCCCATATGTCCAGCTTCAGGCATCTCCCCCCGTATTTAATCTTGTTATTGGCCCATAGGGATTCCCATTTCGAGTTCCTAAGACTGGTTTCCATTTTCTTGTCTACTTTGAGTAGTGCTATTTTTGTGTTTTTGACTATAGGGTTGGCTGCGTGTCTGTTTGTTGGCTGTCAGTAGGGTCATCGGGTTCTGGTTGTTTATGATGGCTCTCTCTACTGATAGCCATACTGGTGTGTACCCTTTGGGGGGTGCCACCCAGTACTCTCCCTGCTTGGCTATGAAGGCGGTTTGATAGGTTCTGTAGTCAGCTAGGTTTACACCTCCCATGGTTTTGTCTAGCCTTAGTTTTTTCATACTTATTCGTGCTTTTTTCCCCCGCCACAGGAATTTCGGGATCTGTTTTTCCATCTTACGATGGAAGTCATCGGTAAGGATAAGAGGCAGCATGCTTAACGGGTAGAGTTAATCATTGGGGTGATCATCATCTTAATCGTTTCTATTCTACCCCACCAGGTTATGAACTTGGGCGACCAGGACTCCAGGAGGTTCTTTGTTTTCTCTAGTAATGTCTTCTCATTTTGGTCTAGGGATGACTTAAGATCGTTGCCGAATTGTATCCCTAGGTATTTAATGAACCCTGTCTGCCATGTCAGTCCCGAGTTCCCTAGGTTGTCTCTGGTGGTGTGTATGTTGAGGGGTTTACATTCAGATTTGTCCCTGTTTAGTTTGTATCCTGAGTGAGTTGAGTATGTGTCAATATTGTCCATCAGGCCTTGTATGGATCTCCCTGGTTGCTCCGTTATTATAAGGATGTCGTCCGCATATGCGGCTAGTTTGACCTCTACGCCTTTGATTCTGATCCCCCTCACCTCTTCATTAGCATTAATATCTCTGATCAGGGGCTCCAGGGCTAAGAGGAATAGTGAGGGGGATAGAGGGCATCCTTGTCTCGTTCCCCGTTGGAGTTTGAAGGGCTCAGAGAGTGAGCCGTTCACTACAACGGAAGCCCTGGGGTCTTCATACATAGCCATGACCTTCCGTATAAAAGCCTCTCCGAGATTAAATGAGTGCATGTATTTTTCCAGGAAAGTCCATGAGACTCTGTCAAATGCCTTCTCGGCGTCTAGGGTAATAGCCACCGCTGGATCTGTTATTTTGCTGGTGTGTTCAAGTACGTGGCATAGGAGTCTAGTATTGTCGTTCGACATGCGTGACTTAAGGAAACCTACCTGTGAGGAGCTTATTATTTTCTGCAAGATGGGGTTTAGTCTCACTGCCCGTATTTTTGCGTATATTTTACAGTCCACATTGATTAGCGAGATGGGCCTGTAGTTTTTGGGTAGTAGTGCGTCTTTTCCCTCTTTTGGGAGGACGGTTATATTTGCCTCAGACATGGTTTTGGATACTTTTCCCTTATTCGCGCAATGGTTGAACACCTTTTTCATGGTGGGTTCCAGTTGGGGGAGCAACGCTTTGTAAAAGGTGGCTGTGTAACCATCTGGGCCTGGTGCTTTGTTGTCCTTCATTGATTTGACGGCCATTTCGATTTCGGTCGTGTTTATTTCCTGGCCTAGCTGGCGCGCTTCTTCCTCCGTCAGTTTGGGTAGGTCAAGCCTGTCTAGGTATTTTGTGCACTCCCCTAGGTTTAAAGTTTGGTCGTTTCTGTAGAGTTCTTGGTAGAACTCTTGGAATGTACGTAGGATTCCGTCGTGTTTTGTATGTTTTCTATTGCGTGAGTCTGTGATGGATAGCAGTTTGCCCGCTTTGTTTGCCTCACAGAGATTGATGGCCTTGTATTTGTTAACCCACATCCCTGCTCTCTCGCTCAGTATTTTATTATACTCGTACTTTTTCTTTGTGATGTCTGTCAGTAGTCCCGGGCTATGTACTGCTTTGGCGTGCTCTGATTCTAGTCTTTTAATGTCTGCTTCGAGTTGGTTCAGTCTCTGGTTTGCGCTTTTGTTGAGTTTGGCTTTGATGTCAATTATTGTCCCCCTTACTGTCGCTTTGAGTGCGCCCCACAATGTGTTGGGGTCTGTTTCGTGTGTGTCGTTGAATGTGAGGTACTCTTTAACGACCTCCTCTATCTTTGTTTTGTTGTCTGGGTTGGTCAAGACGTCGCTATTAAAGCGCCATCTCCTAGGGATGTCTTCATTGTGTATGCTGCTTAGTTTGAGGCTGATGCACGAGTGGTCTGACAGCAGTCTCGGGGCTATGTCGGTGTGTTCGATTAAGTGCGTGTGTGGTCCCGTGATTAGTATGTAATCTATCCTGCTGTACGAGTTGTGCGGGTTGGAGTAAAAGGTGTAGTCCCTGGTGACGGGGTGTTGGAGTCGCCATAGGTCCTTGAGGTTGAATCTGGTGCATATGTTGTTTAAGGTGGCGTGAGCGCTTGAGGGCTGGGAGTGGCAGTGTGATTGTCTGTCTAATATGTGATCAAGGGCTATGTTGAAATCTCCTGCCACCACGGTGAGGTCGTTCTGCTGAATATTCTCTACTCTGTGTGATATTTCTTCCCAAAAAGCCGCGTCATCTGTGTTGGGGCCGTATATGTTGATCACGTGGATTCTTTCCTCCCCCCTTTTCAAGTGTGTGAGAAGTACTCTGCCTGTGTCATCGTGCTGGTGTGATTCTATAGACAGGTTGGATCTCTTGTTTACTAGTGTTATAACCCCTCGCTTTTTCCCTACTGCCGGTGAGCACGCCACCTGCGAGATCCAATTGGCTCTCACTAGTTTGGTGTCTTCCAGGGACAGTTTGGTTTCTTGTAGTAGTATGACGTCTCCTTTACTTTTCGCTAGGTAATCAAGTATCTTTTTTTCTCTTCACTGGGTGGTTAAGGCCCTTCACATTCAGAGAGACTATCTTTAGGTCAGAGCACAGGTTAATCTTGTTGGTGGGTGTCATAGCCTATGGTGTTTGGGCGCTGTTGTTTCTAGTTCCTGTCTTGTGTGTCCCCCTGACCATTGGGTTGCGTTCTCCCCCCTCCCCACGTGTTCTTTTGGTCGGCCTGCCGCAGCCCCGTACTCCGGTCTATCGTATTCCGTGCTTGGTTTGGTACTAACGTAGTTCCCTGTGCAGAAGAATGTATGTGAAAAGGAAAGAGTAGACTGAAAAGAAAAGGAAATATACAAGAAAGCAAGACAAATCCGCTGAATACCCCCCCCCCACGTAAACACATGGTATGCTGAACGTGCGACGACAAAATCGCCGTTCCGTCTCCCCCGGGAGTTTGCTATATTTGTTCTTGGTTTGGATTCCTCTCGAACGCTACAGTCTTAGGTCTATATATATATATATATATAGCCATTTGGAGACCCTTTATTTAACGGTCTGCGAACTTGCCAGTCTCCCCTCCCTCCTCCCCCCTCGCAACTGGTCGGCAGGGTCATGCACCGAAAAAGGATATGGAGGTCTTTTTCTTCTTGGTGAGCGATGGATGGGTTGGCTGTTATGAGCCTCCCCGTAGGGCTATGCCCAGGTGCTTCTTTCTCTATTCCCCGAGTGTCAGTGATGTCCCTATGTTGTGAGGTAGATGTCTTGCGTTACAGTACGTTACCCTTGTCGCCTTGCTCGGCCAATTCAGTTCTTACTCCACTCTCAGTTCCGGTGATGCCCTTCTCTTGTTGGTGCCTGTCTGGGAGGTCTCCATCTCTTGTTGGGACGGCCCATCCAGGTATCTGTTTAGCTCCCTTGGTTCTTCGAAGGTTTGTGTTCGTCCGTTGTCATTTATCCTAAACCTTGTCGGCCCGGTGAAGGAGAAGAGGATGTTTTTCTTGCACAATTTGTCTCTTAGGGCCAAGAAGCCCTTTCTGACGTCTACTGTTTGCTTCGAGTGGTCTTGTGTTAGTATTATTTTTTGGCCATTCCAGGTTATGTGTTGGTTCTTCCTCGTGTAGTTGAAGATGGTGTCTGTGTGCTGTGATCTTAGCGGTTTACATATGATTGGTCGTGGGCCTGTCTTTGTGGGAGATCTGGTTGCTGGTATTCTGTACGCTTTGTCTAACTCGAAGGGTTGGACAAATTTGAGGTTTGTTATCTTCGGCAGCATGTCTTCAATGAATGCCATACAAGATCCTGCCTTGTCCTCCGACCCCTCCGGGACACCTAGGATCCGTATGTTCCCCCTTCTGTTCCTGTCCTCCATCTCCGCAGTCTGCTTTTTCAGTGCTGCTGTGGCTTTTGTCAGGGCTTTTATGTCCTTGTCGACCTGCTTGTCTGAATCTTCTATGTCGCTAATTCTCTGTTCTGCCGTTATCAGTCTGTTGTTCATGGCATGCATGTCCGCCCTTACTGCTGCTAGCTCTAGTTGTATGGCGTCAGTAGTCTGTTTTGCCGATTTTGCCAGGTCATGAACGTCCGCTAGTTTTTTCAATATCATGTCCAGTGTGCTGTTCATGTCCGGTTTATGCTTTATTGGCGAGTCGGTTAATACTGGCTCTCCCCTGTTCTTCTTTAATTGCTGTTGGGCCTTTGTTTCGCTTCCCGCCATGTTTGCCAGCCCTCTGTTCACCTGTTGCAGGTCGAATCTTTTTACTGCCTTAGGTGTCGCTTCGATGGGACTGTTTGTTTGTTGTTATCCCTCGTAGAGAGCGTCTAGTTTCCACGGTTAGGGCTTCCCTGCGGTACTTTTACCAATTATGATGCTGCGGATGTATACGCTTGCTTGCGTCAGGTGCTTATTTTGGTCTCTTTGGCGTATTTCTTGACCGCTTTCCAGCGCTTTCCAGTGCTTTAAGTACTGACTCTTTTGTTTAGTGATGTCTTGTTACCTTGTTGTGCCTGCGTATGTGCAGATTCTGATGTTCAAGAGGTCTGTTGTGTCCTGTTGTGTCCTCCTCTTCTTCGTTTAGGCTTGTGTTGGTTCTTTTGGCTTAGCGATGGGAGCTGAGCGGTGGGCGGCGTGATGTTCGCGGTACCTACCACTCCTCTTGGTTGACTCCTCGACTTTGTCCTCCCCCTGGTGCGGTGGTGTACTGGTACGCCAAGCGCGTATCTGTATGGCGCGCCTCTCGACCTGTTTTGTGTGGGGGAGTTGGGGGGGGGGGGGGGGATCGAGGGTCTCTAACGGTCTTGCGGTGTGGCTACTTCTTCTCAAGGCCTTCCGTTTCCTTGTGGTGCTCTTCTTGTCTTGGGCCTGCTCCTTTTTTTCCTTTTGCTGCCAGTGACTCCTTTGTTGCTCTTGGCTCAGGCCGTAGTAATTCTCAGAGCCTATCCAGAACTGTGTTTAGATCCGCTGACCTCTTGCACCGTCTGCGCTCTCTGCCCTCCTTGATGGTCCCCCTTGGTTACGTTGCTGTCGATTTATGCCTTGCATAGGCTTTTCCCTGTATCTTGTTGTTGTCCTCTTAGCGGTTTGGTCGCTCTGTGTCTTGGTTTCGGGAGTACCGTGGGGCTGCGTGCAGCACCTTGGGACCGCGTGTAGATATTGATTCCTAAGATGGCGATCGCTGTTGTGCGGCTCTGCTCTCGGTTTCAGTTTTGATTGCGTGCGCTTATTCTTGTTTGCCCCCTTTAGGACTGTGATGTTGGGGGTTCTCGAGAGGGGTTTTTCCGGGAGTGGGGGGTCTGCTATTGTGTTGACTCTCCTCACGTCCCCCTTGGCTCCCTGATACCTCCTCTTTTAGCCCCGCGTTTCCAGTCCCTCGGGTGGGTTCTAGGGGGGGGTCCTCCGCTCTGCTTGCCGTGCGGTCGTGCAGCCGGCTTGTAGGGTCTTGGGTTTGGTAGTGCCTGGTGCGTGGTTGGCTTTATCACCCCCGCTGCTCGCTGCCGCTGGTCTCCTACCTTATAACCGTGCTGACGGGTGCCGCGCCCTCCCAAGATGGCGGCCGTTGTTTACTGCGCTTGGTGCGTACTCCCCTCTGTTTCAGTTTCTGTTTGTGCCCCTTGTCTTGTCTCTGTTGTCGCCCCTGGGCTGCCTCACCCTTAGTTGTTGGACCGCGCCTGTTGTAGTCCTCTCCTTCCTTTATAATCGCCCTCTTGGTCTCTCCGTGACACGCGCCCCTTTGCCCCCATCCGATCAACTTCTTATTTGTTTGATATATGCTCCTTACGCCCTACCCTGCCTTGTTCTGCTCTGGTCCCCACGTTTGCTCGCTTGTTCCGGGTTGTGTGTAGCGCGCTGTTCCTCCTTGCGCCGCGCTGCGAGGCTACGAGGCTGCTGGCGGTTTCAGTTTCGTTCTTGTGGCGCCATCTTGTGCCTCCCGTGCAGCCTCCAGTCGCTGTCGCCGAGGGTTCTTTTTTTCTGCTTTCCCCGTCCCAGTTGTTCATGGGATTGTTACCATCTTCTTCTGCCAGCGTTCCGACATCCGTGGTTGTACTTTCTTTTCCGGATGCTCCGGTGAAAACTCGAGGGGTCGCTGATTTCCCTCCCGGTCAGACGGAGCGGCTGAATTAGGCAAGCATCTCCCTTGCCGTCCAAGCCATGCCCCCGTAAAATATGTATTTCTATTCACCATCAAGGAGTGAGAGAATTTATTGGGTAGTCCTACATCTTCCAGAATTGTAGTATATCAGACGTCCAGTCCAGAATGTGCCAAATAGGTGAGTCTACTCTGACAGGCCGTATAATAGCCATATTCAACATTTTACTTGGCTGTCCTGGCAATTCCCTCCCTGTTTCCCTATATCCATAAGTACAAGATACAGAACCAGATTTACTCTAGCTTTGGTTTAGTATTGCACCATTTTTAGTTCACACGTTGCATGCTCCCATTTTACCACACAATAGCCTCTAGCCAATAGATTTAGGATACTAGTGGGTAGGTGTACGAGGCCCTGATCCTAGAGTAAACCAGAGACTCCGCTTGGAGCTTTAAAAATTGGCTGAAACATATCAATCAGTGAAAGCGGAATAAAAGCCACCCTCCTTAACCTAACTGTTTTTAATCTTACCATAGGAGAAAGAATTATCAAGTGGCTATCACTTAATAATTTTAACTTGCTTATGGTCCCATCACCTTCTCTCTCAAGCGACCGATGGTAAAAGTGGGACAATATTACATTTTGCAGCCATAGGGGAAGATCTCCTACAAAGTGCTCTTACAAGAGGACCCCTTGAGTACAAAATAATTGTTGTTCAGATGCAGAGCAGGCCCACTGATTAGGCATGGCGTCTCAGTGGGTGAGAGGTCCTTTAATAATTGTCTTTTGTTATAACACTATTCACTGATCATACAGAAACATCATTGCTGGATTTCATGTATGTGGTCAGTCACACCTGCACATGTGAAGTAGGAAAATATGTACCTCGTCATCATAAACCACCTAGGGAGCCAAGTCAGTGATGGCACCGCATTAGGGGTGTAAATGGAAATAGAAATTGAATACCTACTTGATGATAGTGCCGTCTTACAAGTGACATGTAACCTTTCACAGATACTTAAAAGCCAGCAGTAGATTTGGGAACTATGCCACAAGGCTGTTTGCTACACCCTACATGACGCAACTGCTCCAGGCTCCATGATAGAGCAGAGGTACAAGCACCTCATAAACCTGGATTTTATTGGGAGTATTTTGTTTGTATGCAAAGTATATTGAACCAGATATATGCAAGGACTGATTCCATCAACATTATGGTAGCTTTGTGCAGAGAAACCGGTTTTGTGAGCTAGAAGAAATATATCCACATAAAAGTACAACCACCAAAAACCTTTAGTTTGTGTAGACGCCATCACAGTGGCCCCAAGAAGAGAACCGTCTCAATACTCGATAAGGTAGTCATTGATCGAATTACAGAAGAGGAACCAGCAGAGGTAATGCCCCTGGGTGGACATCTCTCCCTCCTAAAGGCGAACATGGCCTAAAGTTCTCTTTATTGCTAGACAAGAATTAGATGGGGATGCAAAGGGCATACAGTGCTTGTTACGTTATGTCACGTGTGTTTGTAGAGTGCTCTATCACCTGGAGGATATCCTGAGGCTGTGCAGGTGTGGCCTCGAGAGTGGAGTCATTCGAAAAGCCAAGTCTTAAGCTTCTTGTGGCACTCAAGAAATGAGGATACTCTTTGTGTGAAGGGAGGTTCCACGCTTTAGAAGCGATTTATCCGGAAGCTTGGTGTACTCTGAATCTGATTCTTTGTATGCATGGTATGTGTGCAAGCAGGAGTCCTGCTGAGCTGAGTTGCTGGGAAAGTAGATTCAAGGAGATGCATTTGTTAAGGTAGGCTGGGTCTGTGTTGTTGAGTGCTTTGTGTGGGTGTGTGGTTTGAACTGTGCTCAATTGTGTATTGGGAGCCAGTGGAGCTCCCTCGGGTGTGGTGTGATATGTGTTCTGAGTCGCAGGTTCAGGATGAGTCTGAGGGCTGCGTTTTGGATGGTTTGTAGCCTTCTGGCTTCCCACACAATTTGAAGAGTTGTTATATGTAAATAAATACTAGACGAAGCAAGAGCGGAACACCGTGTTCAGTTTAACGAACTCTGCACCTGCACTTCTTGCACTAAGAGCCTTCTTTCCATTCCAAGTCCAGAGTTGTGGAAAAGATGGTATGGTTAACATCTGAACTGTATAGACTTTTGGGTATTTTTGAGGATTGCTTTGGTTAATTCAGGTAGTAGTGTGCTGCATTTCATTGCAACATTAAATTAAGTGTGTTAGACCTGAGACTATTTCAGACTGAGTGGATGTGAGATCGTTATTAGGGGAAGAGGCTTTTCTGACTTTTGTTATTAGAACTCTTACTTATAGGTACAGAATGTCTTCGCTAAGCAGAATGAGGGCCTCCTAAAGTGTGTGTTTTAAATCACACAGCTCTGAATGCTGTAGTAGAAGGGATCTGTAAGTAACACAGGCTATCTGAAAAAGCTTTGGCAAAGCCAACAATGCGTCTTCCGCTGGCTGTCCTTTAGCCTTGTCAATCCTTGTTTTATTTTCTAATGGTACTTGTAAAACTTTATTGTAAAAGGAGCTGCCTGGCCTTCACCAGTATAAAAAATAGCTAAAAGAAAAATATTTTTGGTCTCAAAAGGCACGCATTGCCACGGTAGTCCCTGGCACTGAATGGAATTTACTTTGTGTGTGGATGTACTACTTGTGAAAGAGCAGACTGCAGTCGTTCACTGTTAGGTTAACTAATAACGGAGAGTGGTTTGGCCACTGCCCCATCCTGTATGAAGAAAAATGTGCTTAACACAACAGAAAACCAATAGATAAATAGGGCTTGTTGATAACCCTATTATGAATAAGTATATTGTACATATAACAAATAAAATCCAAAGGTCTTGACTAACACTAGCCTAAACATGATAGAGGGCTTAATTTGGGGGTGAGGGCGAGTTATATCCCTTTTCCTTGGGCCCGGGCAGTTAGTGGTTTTGTAGCATACATTTTTTTTAATCACATGCTGTGCATTATTCCACCATTTGGTGATATGCCCGTTCCCTCTGACGTGTGCCCCAGAAGTTCCAGTGCACGCTCGCCATCTTCACATTCTTTTTACTGCCTGTAGGACTGGAGGCGAGATGCGGGAGTTCTGAGAGAATCACAAATAACCTGCGTATTGTCTAGGAAAACACCGATTAAAATGGGTTTTTAAACCAACCGAATACCACCAGAGGTCACTTGCAGTGAGAGAAAGCCAATGGGGCTTTTCTTGGCACTGACGGAGAACTCGTAGGACCACCAATACCAGACTGGAAAACGCAGGAAGGTGAGGCAGCGAGGTGAGATGGAGAATGTACCCTTTAAATTTTCCCCATAGTGCCACCACAAATTTGGGCAGAAAGACCACGACAAAGTTTGCAATCTGTCTCCTAAAAGACCATAGCTCCCGGGACTGTGAGGCCTGTTCAGAGTTTCAACCCAAGAGACTTAATGTGAGGCAGAGACAACGCTGGGTACCCTACAGTACGGTCATCACCCAGAAGAAGCGGCCTTCCCTGAAGTAGGGGGGCTTGACTTTATGCAGAGACACCGAACTGGCGCACGGGGAGAGTCGTACACCGAGGTAGGCATAATCCACTTTGAGTGATTGGGTCCCACAAGCAGAGCAGCAAAGGAAGTCTACTGTAAGATCAGAAGCTAACTAAGCAGCCGACAGGTTCATACTCTGTTCTAGAAGGCCCCCTCGAGGTTAAAAAGGACAGCAAGAACTAAAGGAGCTGCATTTTTCCAAACACAAGGCGACTGATGGCGACAGGCCTTCTAAACACACCTCGACACTGGGAGTCCTTCGAGACAGGATGAAGGTAAGGGAGCCATAGGCCAAGAAGCGCTCTTTCAGAGGAAGAAAGATTTTGAGAAGTCCCTAAAGGATTTTCTTGACATTACCTATACCCTCAGAGCTGAAAGCGGGTGATGAGGAACAATTGGAGATCGAACATCTCTCGACGCTGGAACTTCGTAAAAAGAACAAGACGTGTCTTTGGCCTCATAGTCAAAAAACCTAACAGTCTTCAAGGAACAGGAGCAACAGGAGGAGGTGTGGCAAGACCTCCACATCGAATCTCCTGAGGAAGATGTCAACACCTATCCCTCGAGCCCCCCCCACCCTTCCTCACCCCCAGATGACCTATCGATCTATAAGATGGTGGTCAAGAGGGCTGCAGACACCTAAGTGGTGCAATTCTAGGAGTAAAATGAGAATTCCTATTTCCTACAAGAAACATTGATGTCCTCGCAAAAGAGGAACTTGTATCTACCCATGTAACCGAGCAACCAGGGGGAAAAGGTCTTCTGGTTGTCAGCCACGTCAAATGCTGTGACCCCATGGACAAGAAAAAATGCAAGTACTCCTTGCAGGACCCCATCTTCTTCAATGGAAATGCAGTTGTGGACTCCATCATTATGGCAACTGCAAGGAAAAGAGGTAACATCCTCACATCAATGGGGCTCCCACCAGACGGGGAGAGTAAACTAATGGAGCTTGTTGCAGAGAAAGATGGAGAGAGGTGCAGCAACCCAATGGAGAATTGTCAACTCCAGCGCCCTTCTCAGCCGCTAAGGTCAACAGTAGTGGGACAAGATTGAGGGCCGCCTGCAGCATCTCCCTGAGGACTACATGAAAAATGAGCCAAGGCCATATTACAGGAAGGCAAGACCATCACCAACACCTGTATCAGTCGTCCCTCGAAGCTGTAGAGATAGCCAGGCGGCATATGTGCACTGGGACAACCCTCCGACAGAGAGTCTCTGGGTTCAAGACTGAGGTACAAGCCTCAACAATTTCTTTGTTAATAAGATTCGCGCCATACAGGCAACGTTCACAGGTCAGAGCTTGCCCAGGTCGGAAGCTGTGCCCCCTGTTGGGGCGCTAGCTCCTTCGTTCATGCTTGAGGCCTTTTCTCCCATTGACTTGCCGGAGTCTCTTAAAATTCTTAAGTCCATGAAATCCGGGTCTCCGTATGACCCCTGCGCGGCCAAGCTTTTGGCCTCCGTTGCAGAGTCTGTCAACCCAGAGGTCAATGCACTTATCAATCTCTCCTTTCAAGAGGCGCTTGTCCCAGCAGAGTGGAAACGGGCAAAGATCCTGCCGCTTTTAAAAAAAACATTGTTGGATCCGTGGGACCCGGAAAGCTACCGCCCTATCTCTCTGCTCCCTTGTGTGGCAAAAATCTGTGAGAAGGCGGTTAACAAACAGCTTACTGATTTTATTGAAGGCTCTTGCTTACTCCACCCGGCGCAATCTGTTTTTAGAGCTGCCTACAGCACTGAGTCCGCTCTAGTTGAAGTCTCCGAAGCTATTCGGGACTGCTTGGACTCTGGTGGAAGTGCGGCCCTTATAATGCTGGACCTTTCGGCAGCATTCGATACTGTCCCCCATTCGCTGCTTCTGGCCCGGCTGGCGGACATAGGTATCTCAGGTTTGACATGGAGGTGGTTGAAATCCTTCCTGGAGGGACGTTCACAACAGGTCTGGCTCCCGCCTTTTTCATCGCCGCCTCAATCAGTGACCACGGGAGTGCCGCAGGGGTCCTCTTTGAGTCCCCTGCTCTTTAATATCTACGTCACTCCTCTGGTCCAGTTGGCGGAAGATCGGGGAGCCAAAATCGTGGCATACGCCGACGATACCCAACTTCTGTTTACTTGGGGTAAATCGGAGTTTTCTACTCTGTAGGCAAAAGATTGCCTGACAGCTGTTTTTCAGTGGCTCTCTGCTGCTCAGCTCAAATGCAACGAGGATAAGTCGGAAATCCTTCTTTATGGGAATTTCCCTCCCCGGTTCAGAGAATCTCTTTGGCCGTCCGACTATCCTCTGCCATCCTCCTCGGGCCAACCAGTTAAGAACTTGGGTGTTTGGTTCAACGAGCAGTTGTCCTTCTCGACCCAAATAAAAAAACTGGCCGGGGGCTGCCTTGGGATATTAAAGTCCCTTAAGAAATTCCTTCCGCTGCTTCCCAGGGCAGCGAAGGAAACAGTGACCCAGTCACTGATCCTGTCCCGAATTGACTATGCCAATGAATTGTACATTGGCCTCCCAGACTACACTCTCCAAAAACTGCAGGTGGTCCAGAATGCGGCATCTAGGCTTGTGTTTAACATTCCTATCAGAAACAGTGTCAGGCTACATCAGCGTATGCTGCACTGGTTGCCTGTCATCAAACGTGTAAAGTTCAAGGCCTTGGTTATGGCGCACCGTGCACTTCATGGAGGGGGGCCTGAATACCTTAGGAAGTGCTTTGCATTTTACACGCCTGCCAGACACTTGAGGTCGGCATCCCAGCTTCTTGCACAGATACCCTGTGCGCGCCTTCAAAGAATGGGGGGCAGGTCTCTTGCCTTTAGGTCAGCTACAGTCTGGAACTCTTGACGGTGGAGGCTGCGCAGTAATCATTTTATTAGACTTGAGCGCAGCCTTCGACACGGTTAATCACCCGTTGTTGATTAGTAGACTCAAAGATGTAGGAGTGACCGGAATGGCACTTAAGTGGTTACAGTCTTTTTTAGAAAATAGTCTTTTCAGTCTTTGAGGATGAAATCTCGTCTAAACAAGTGCCCCTTACATGTGGAGTTCCCCAGGGTTCAGCACTGAGTCCCACCTTATTTAATATCTACATGAGCTCCCTGGCACAAATAGTCATTCCGTTTGGGGTGCAGATTGTCACTTATGCGGACGACACTCAGTTGGTCGTTTCCCTGAATAAAAATGACAATTCTGGACCGGGCATAGCCTCTTGTTTAGAAAAAGTTGCCAGATGGATGGACACCTCATATCTGAAGCTCAATGGGGCAAAAACTGAGATTATGCTCCTTGGCAATTCCGCCCCCCTCACTATAGACTCCTTTTGGCCTAACTGTCTGGGCCCTCCCCCTGCTCCGAAAAAGCACATAAAAAGCTTGGGGGTCTTGCTTGACTCTAACTTGGATTTCAAGGAACAAGCTCGGAAAGTAGCAGCCCCCTGCTATGGCCTTTTGAGGATGATCAGGAAAATTCTTCCCTTATTACCTTTCATGGCTAGAAGGCTGCTAGTTCAAGCTCTGATTTTGTCACAGCTTGACTATGCTAACGCTTTATATTTAGGAGCCCCACTTTCTACAACCAAAATATTACAGACTGTTCAAAACTGTGCCGCCCGGTTGCTCCTAAATATTCCGAAACGTCTCTCAGCCAAACCTGCTCTTGCCTCTCTGCATTGGCTCCCAATTCAGGAGAGGATTCAGTTTATGGCTATGTGCATTGCACATAAAGCACTTTCCGGAAAAGGATCCCCGATGATTCGTGCGATGATCCATCTTTACCAGCCCAAAAGAGCTTTAAGATCAGAAAATAAACATCTGATGACTGTTCCAGAAATTAAACGGATGAGAAGTGGATGTTGCCTCTTTTCATACAATGTTGCCAAGACCTGGAACCACCTCCCCCTCCACACTCGTTCACAATTAAACTACATGAACTTTCGTAATCAGCTAAAAACTCTCCTTTACCCCTGATATGTAACCAGGTGCTCTACAAGTGCTACCTCATTCATTCATTCAACTCCCTGCCTTATTCTTTGCGTAGCATTCAGGATCTGGGGCAATTTAAGAAACCGCTCAAAACTTTCCTGTTCTAATCAGTTTTTATTCTCAGCACCTCGGGGCTCGCGCCGGGACACTCCTTGGAGTATCTGTGCGCGTTATAAACTTCAGTAACATAACATAACATGCGCTTACACTGGATGTCCTCTTCGGTATGGCAGTAGACGAGGCGCTACAAAGAATGATGGACAAAGACAGCAAAGCCAATGCGAGAATTGCAATTCTGTGGGTCCTTCACGCAGGGTAGCATGTCAGCCAGAAGGCCACAAAGCAGAGGAGGGTTCCAAAACTGTACACTCCCTCAACAACAAGGGTTTTGCTAAGCAACCACAACTGAGGCTGCACCCTAGCAATTACAGTACCCTGCAAGGCAGCCCTTTTGAGGGAGAGCAAGAGGGAGAGGACAACCCCTAAGAAGAGGGGGGGCAGCAAACAAGTGACTCCCAGAGATAATTTCCCCAACATAAAACACCAATGGGGGAACGAATAGGGGGATTCCTCCAGGAATAGGCATCAATCACCTCAGACAAATGGCTAATAAATTTAATAAAACACGGCTATTGTATAAAACTCATCAAATGGCCTTCTTCGCTACCACCAATGGAGATAACACAAGCAAAGGAAGAACTCCTGTAACTATGTCTGGAGGTAAAGAAGCTTTTAAAAAAAGAGCCATAGAAAGAGTCCACCTAAGAAGTATTCAAGGGGGTTTACTCATTATATTTCCTTGTACCAAAGCGAAATCAAACGTTAAGGCAAGTCCTGGACCCCAGATGCATGAACAACTTTATATGAAGTCAACGCTTCAAAATGACAATGTTGCAACTGGCCATTCCACTATCAGTTCAAGGTGCTTTCTTTCAGCATAAAATCTGCACCAAGGGTGCGACTGCACAGCTCAGGAGACAGGGCATCCATGTTTAGCCATACATAGAAGACTGGTTAGTAAAGGCAAGTTCAAAGTGCTAGTTTTAACAGAGCATACAGGCTGTGATGGAAACACTATACAAGAGGGGTTTCTCAGTGAGCTTAGAGAAGTTGTCTCCATGCCCAGAACAAAAATGGTATTCTTGAGGGGTGACAATGAACTCAAGAACAGCAAGGGCCTACCCAATACACAGGAGTCAAGGGGCTAAAAGAACAAGCTTGCCAATACCAGAAGGGACAGTCTCTGGCAATAAGGACAATAAAGAAACTAATGGGTATGATTGGGTTCTGCTCACACCCCAGACAAAGCTACACATGCACCCAATCTAGGAATGGCTGTACTGCAGATGATCACAAGCCACAGGGAGTTGGAGGATCTAGTGGTTGTCACAGAAAGGATTCAAAAGAGGATAAGGTGGTGGAACGTGGTACTGTGAGAAAACGTGTAAAGTAACCAACTCCAACAATCACCCCAGACGCACCCCAGTGCGGGAATGTGAGCGCATTTGGGAAAACTAAAAATCAGGGATCTTTAGAGCCTAACGGAGGCCGTGAGATGTATAAATCTTTTGTAACTCAAGACTGTTCCTTGAACAGCCTTTCGGGCACATGTAAAGGGAAAATCTGTGCTGATCTAGACAGACAACATGACTACAATGTTCTTCCTCAACAAACAGAAGAGGGGGGGGGAGAAATAAACAGCTACCCACTGTTATAATTAGCACAGGACATATGGAGATGGGCGATTCAGAGTAGGTCAACACTACTGGTGATACATGTACCAGAAGTCCAAAACATCAAAGCAGATAGGTTAAGCAGACAGGAAAACTCATCCCATGAATGGGAGCTAATACAGGAAATGCTATAAGACATTTTCCACAGATTTGGTACTCCAGAAATAGATCTGTTTGCAAATCCGGAGTACACAAATTGTCAAGACTTTGGGTCCAGACACCCGCACCAACTGTCGAAGGGGAATGGGCTGCTGATAAATTGGCCAGGGACATTTTTTAACACCTTTCCACCAATGCCAATGGTAATAGACAAATTCAAACACTCAGACATGATCCATATCCTAATAGCCCCACAGAGGGCCAGAGAAACTTGGTTCTCTGATCTAGTGGAAATATCTCTGGGAAGAAGGAATCCCTGCCAATGACTCAAGATCTACCCACAATGCAAGGAGGACTGATCTGTCACCTGGATTCAGCCAGCCCCAGCCTAGCAGCCTGGCTCCTGAGTACCTAGATTTCGTCCACCTCCATCAAAGAATGATGGAGATTCTCAAGGAGGCCCGAAAACCCAGCACTCGCAACTGCTACACCCATAAGTGTAATAGACCCATCTCCTGGTGCATGAAGCAAGGCATCATGGATAAGGGGACAGAGATCATGATGGTCCTAATGTACCTAACTCACTTGCTCGATAGCAGCCTCACTTATGCATCACACAAAGTTCACCTGGCTGCCATTGTGGCCTGCACTAGAGGATTCATGGGAAACTACTTCTTCACCCTTCCAATGGTAAAGTAATTCCTGGATGTCGCAGGTCCTCACCATCACCAACGTGGAACTTAGATACCATACTCACTCATCTGATGACATAGCCATTCGAACCCATGCACAAGTCTGAAGTCAAATTTCCAACATCGAAAACAGTGGCCATCACTTCTCTATGTAGAGTCAGTGAACTACAAGTGCTCACCACTCTAGAACCCTACCTACAAATCCATAATGGCAGGGTAGTCTTGAGGACTAACACGCAGTTCCTCCATAAGGTGGTATCACACTTCCATGTTGACCAGGCTATACAACAAACGGCCTTTTTCAAAAGCCAAAGACACACTCAGAAAGAACCCTGCAAACACTAGGTGTATAAAGTGATCTGTTGACACTGTATTTGGTTGTTTCACATTGTTTAGAGTTGAGTTACACTGATATTTACTGCTATTTAGTTTGACAGACTAGATTTGTTTCACCTCTCGTGAGTCTTAGCCCATCCCCACACAGAACAATGACAATAAGCAGCGTTAAGCAGGGTCTGCATATAGCACAATTGTATGTTCACGTAAAAACATAGTTAAAGCAAACCTAATAAACCTAAAATTTGTCAACTCTGGTTAGCTGCAATCCATAACAAAGCCATAGAAACCGTAACTTGCACACCAAATGTAATACTTGTGACCTCACCCCTTGATGTGGCAGATGCAATCACAACCATCATAAATATTCTTATAAGTCAGATTACATGTAGCACATTGACAGTAACAAAGAAACGACTCTGAATAAAGTGCTCATTTATTTGAGTGTGTTTTTTAGGGACGTTGCGCGTTTAGGTGTTGCCGCTTATTGGTATAAATATTGTGCACAAAGTTTGCAAACCACAACAGGGGACCCAACATGGGTATACAATGTTTTTATTTATTTCGTGTTTTATAGAGCGCAAACTTGACCCGTTACGGTATCAGAGCGCTTTACAGGGATAACAAGTTGTTTACAAAGTGCAGAATAGGCGATAAAGCAAGCAATTACGATCATGCATACACTTGGGGAAATAACAGGTCATTTACAATATTCGGAACAGGCGGTCATGATAACACTTTGCAGAGATAACAAGCTATTTACAGAGAGTAGTAATGGGCAAAAGGATACCCTAGCGGGAGATAGGGCAAGAGACAATGAAGTATGAAAGATGCACAGTAATGAGCCAGCGACCATGGTACAAGAATGCAGGGTTACTGCAAAGAAATCAAGACCGGTATACACAGGTGGGGTTCAAGTAAGGAGCAAAAACGTATCGCTAGGCTGCTGAGCTGTGTGTGCACTAAGTGTTTATGTGAGCAATTTGCCCATTCAGAAAGTCTTAGCTTCCTTTTTGAATCTTGACAAAGTCGATATTCTTCTGATGTTAGGCGGCAACGAGTTCCAGATTCTAGGTGCGGCCCCAGAGAAAGCTCTGTTGTATGGTTTCTTCTTTCGGAAGAGGGGTGGTTTCAACACAAAGTCTCTGGCAGACCGGGAGTTCCTGACTCCTCCAGATACCACGATTTTCTGGGCAAGATATGCAGGAGAATTTGAGTGTAACGCTTTGTGTGTGATGCAGGCCAATTTGAGTTGTATTCTGGCTTCAAATGGAAGCCAGTTCAGCGCCTTCAGGTGCGGTGAGATGTGGTTGAATTTTTTTGAGCCTGTTAAGAGTCTAGTGGCTGCGTTGAGACAAGCTTTTATGGGGGGCCGTAGAGATCTTGGGTAGGCCACAGAGAGGGTTGAGCATCTGTATTCGATCCTAGAGATAACTAATGCTTGTACTGCCATTTTTAGGTCTGATGTATCTAGGAATGGTTTGTTTTCTCAGGTAGCTCAGGTGAAACCTGGCATTTTTGGCCATTGAGTTGATGTGGGCTTGCATATTCAGGTTGCTGTCCAGTGTGATTTCAAGTGATTTGGCTGAGTCCACTATGGTCGGTGTGCAGTTTAGCGCAGTGATCGACTTGGTCCATTCCAGTATGTCGGTGGTACTTTTAGGAGGGGAAATTAGGAGGAACTCAGTTTTTTTGCACATGAAGTTTAAGCTAGTTGCTGGCGAGCCATTGTACAGTCAGCTCTAGGGCCTCATTCATTGATTTGATCTCCTCTAGGGATGAGATTTTGATGTAGATCTGAGTGTCATCTGCATACATGTGGAAAGAGATGTTGGCGGTACGCAGTATTTCAGCTAACGGTTCCAGGTAGGGGTTAAAAAGAGTTGGGGAGAGAGTTGAACCTTGGGGGACGCCGATCCTTATCGGCGAAGGAGAGGATAGATTATGATTGACTAAGAATCTATGAGAGCAGTTCCGTAGGAAGGATCTAAACCATTCGAGAACAGTTCCCCCTACTCCCATCCTATTTTCAATCCAATCTAGTAGTTTCTCGTGGTTAACTGTGTCAAACTGCGATGAAAGGTCCAACAAAATTAAGAGACCCGTTTTGTCTTGGTCAAGAGGTTGAAGGGCGTCATCTACAATATGGAGAATAGTGGTTTTAGTGCTGTGATCTGGCCTGAAACCAGATTGGCATTCGTCTAGCAAGTTGAATTTGGCGATGTGTTGGCTCAGCTGTTACACAGATTTCTCGAGTACTTTCGCTAGAAGAAGAATATTGAATATTGGTCTGAAACTGTCCGGTTCAGCTGGATTCAGTGTGGGTGTTTTTATAAGATGGGGATAACTTGACCAGCTTTTAGAGAGTCCGGTATGGACCCTTGCGTTAGGGAAGCGTTGATTATTGAAGTCCAGATGGGTATGATAAATTGGTTGGTTACGGCCAAGCAGTTGGAGGAGAGCGGGTCATTGAAGTGGTTGTTCGGTTTTATGGAGGATAGAATTTTAGAGATGGAGTGGTCGTCGTATATCTTGAAAGTGGACCAATGCGCTTGGTTTTTGGGGACTGCCTGGTGGGAAAGTGTAGAGAGATGGGTCTCTGAAAGAGGAGAACGGACGTTAGCAGCGGAATTCAGCTCGTTTCCCAAAAAGTTGATTTTGGCTGTAAAGATGGAGGAGAACTCATTACAGGTTATTAGGGATTTTGTTGCTTTTTTAGTGGTTTTTGATAGTTTGTTTGATTGCTGTTTTACCATGTCAAAGAGTTTACGAGGTCTGTTCTTAGCGTTCTCAAGTTCCAATCTAAAGAATTCTTTTTTTGATTTGAGGATGCTCTTGTTGTACGCATTTCTGGTCTTTCAGAGAAGTTTTATTTGGGAGGCGGAGGGGTGTGGTCTCCAATTCCTTTCTGTTAGCCGAAGATTTCTCCTTTTGTTATTTAGGGACCCGTTGAACCAGTGATTTTTGTCTTTAACCTGAATTCTTTTTAGTTTTAACGGGGCTAGAGAGTCAATTATGTCAGACATTGTTGAGTTGTAATGCTCAGTAAGTTTGTTGACATTTGATAACTTCTCGCATCGCGCTGCCAGTTTCTCAAAGTCTAGGCTTTTTGTGTCCCTAAGCCAGAGTTTAGGTTTCACTAGTTGCGTTGATCTTTTCTTATGTACGCCCGGTAATAGCGTGGTGGTCTGACCAGTCGCAAGGAGCAATTGAGTTTAGTCTGACCGCCATTGCCTTAAAGATGATCCAATCCAGCGTGGAGCCTTTCATGTGAGTTGGTAGAGTGCAGGCTTGAGTAAGTGATTGGTCAGCTAGGAAGTCTTTGAGGGCGCTGACCTGAAGGTCAATAAGGTCGTTCTAGTAAAGATTAAAGTCCCCTAGGAATATATCATTGGAATGGGGGAAGACATTTGCTGTAATAATTTCCATGAGGTAGTCGATAAATGTATCATTCTTACCCAGGGCGTGGTAGAAGGTGTGCAGTTTGCACAATTGGTTCGAGTCGTTCCTTATGGACAGTGCGAGATATTCACAGGATTCAAGGGGATCAGAGCAAAGTTCGGTAACGGAGAGGTCGGAGCGGCATATGCAAGCAATTCCTACCCCTTTTTTTTATTTGCCTGTCAAGCCTTTGGATGTTGTAGTTTGAGGGGACCAATAAATCCAGGCAGGGTCAATGATGCTTAGTTGAGCCATGATTCAGTTACGATTGCTACGTCGATTTCTTGGCTCAGGATGAGTGCAGCTTTGTCGGAGGCATGCTTCACTGCAGATCTGCAATTAAGTAGGAGACCAAAGAGCGGTGGGTCTGAGTTCCCCGGGGTTGTGTTGTGAGTTGGGGTAGATACGGGTACTCTCATTAGGTTGTTGCTGTTTACGCCTCTGTTTCTGAGTGTTGGCATTCTATTAGAGTTGATTGAGACCGTGTGAATTTTGTTTTCATCTTCCTTGACTGGCAGACTGGAAGCGGCAGGAGTTGCCTCGTTGGATAAGAGGAGAGCTAGAGTTTCATCCGCCGATAGGTAGTTGAGTTGTTTGCAAGGGCGATAGTGTCTATTGGCCAGCGACATGGGTTGAAGGAAAGGCTTGGTTTGTGGGTAGAGAACTGTTTTTTGAGTGAACTTGATTTTCGAGAGAGTGTTCCTTAAGGTGTGGATGCTCTTCATTTCGAGAATAGCGTTATGGATGCTCTGAGCTATGCTGGCTGTTCTAAGGTTTAGAGCTTCAAGGTCCATTAGTGAAGGTTGTACTAGCGGCGAGGGGACTCGTGGGTCAGGACTTGGTCTGCTAGTATACTCGGGGAACCTGGTAGAGGAGTTCGACCTCCCTGTGGCTGGATTTCTGAGCAGAGAGGTGCGCAGAGGGCTAGCCTTTCTCAGCAGGAAAGACGTCGAGCTCTGGGTGGCTTGTGTGCTTGCTGCTATGGATGTGGGATGGAGGCAGGGGTTGGGTGATGGGGATGCATGCGTTGCCATATTGAGTTTTAGGGGTTGTTGGGGGGGGGGGGGGGGTGCGTGGTACTCTATTAGGTTTGGGTGAGATGCTGCCCTGAGTAATGTGCTGTGGGGACATCACGTTGAGGAGATTAGTGCCAGTCCAATCTTTGGGGGAGAGTGTTAAGGGGCAAGTGGTAGCTTCAGCTTTGGTGGTCATGAGCGGGAGGCCCTTACCCTGAGATGCAGGCTTTGTGCTGTAGTGAACGGTGTTCCAACGTGGGTTATATTGAGACAGCGGGCGCTGGGGGTGCGTTGAGGAATTGGAGTCATGCACCTGCTCTTTGAGGGTGGTGAAGAAGACCTCGAATTTTTTGAGGTCCTTGTTTGGAGCTTGGATCATAACGGTGCCATTTTTATAGATTGTAATGATAGGGTCAGTTCTTGGGTTTTGAGAAGGAGCGATCGTGAGTTTGGCGCCGTACGGAATGTTTCTGGTTTCAAGGACATTAAGTAGGTTTATTATGTCCGCCATAGTGTGGTTTTTCTGGTGTAGAATATAAGGTCATTAACAATGATGCCCTTATCGGCGTTAAAGTACAGGTCAGAGATCAGTCTCTCAGGGTGTCTTCTCAAAAGATTGTGCTTGAAGGTTTTCGAGGCGGTCTTGGATAGGTTGGGTGGGTATATGATAGTGGAGGGATTGCATCCTGCTGCATTCAGGCATGATCCTACCATGCTGGTGAGAGAGGGGAAAGCAGGTACAGCAAGGGGAATGAATCTTGGCTGATTGAAAGAGTGATTCTATCCTCTTTCTAGGTAACTACCCTAGATAGAGGAAATACAGTGAGAGAATGCAGGTTACACAGACTAAGTGGTACTATCCACTTACATAGTGGCTTCTCTTGAGTTCTGCATGGGCTATCCAAGGCAGAGAGGATATGGGGGTGGACTAATTGGAGTAAATAGAGTAGTGTGGCTATGATTACAAATAAATAAAATAAAATCCCTATCCTGTGTTGTAGGGAGTAATACGCTGTCACTTCAAAATGTAGGTTAATCGAATAGGACCGGCAAATGATGCAAGGATCCAAGGTGAAAGGACCGCAAGAAAGTTTCCTGTGCATGAGGACGTTTAAAGCTGGGCGCTATGTTGCCAGAAATAACAGTCCTATTTTTGTTTCTGAGGACAGGTAACTTGGGCCTATATCCATTCTTGTTGCTGGCAGACCATGAGGAGGGGCAGGGGGATCAATCAGGGATGACCATTTTGGAAACAGGAAAACAAGTGATAGACATGGAGCAGTAGAGAGGCCATTTTGAGTTGATGGAGAAACAAAGTAGATTATGAAGTCGCAGATCCACTCAAAAACAAGGCCCGGTCAGGGCCAGGACTCTGTACTCGGGAAGGCGCCCAGTCAGTCACACGTGTCTCATTGCTCATTTCAGTGACGGGCTAAGCATGCGTCGGAAGTACAAGTTGCGGACCGGACCAGCGTGCGCTCGGCGGCTCCCGGGGGGAGGGGTCTGCACACGGGAGGACGGCTCTGGTGCAGAGGGGTCCACGAGTCTCCGGAAGGACAGACAAGCTGGTAATCGAGGCTTCCAATCAGGAGCGCGATAAGCAGCAGGCAGCAGGCAGCGGGCGGCAACCTCTGGCAGAGGTCTCTAATGGAGGTCCCAGGGCTGCATCCGACATAGATCATAGCAGCAGGCGGCGTGGCAGCACACGATGGGGAGCAAGTCCCGTTGCAGGGTTGCTCCGTGCAAGGATTAGGATTGAGAGACCCCCTATGCTGAGCTGCCGGTGGTCAACCAGGCTGTGGTGAAAGCAGGTACTCACCAGGTCCCAGGCATCCGGGCTCCACCGCCACAGACCCAAATGCCGGAGGGAAGAACGTTGGACTGGTCGATCACACGAAGTCGACGACCACCACCTTCTCTGCAGAACGACCCCACAGCCAACACCGGAGCAGAAGACCCAGCAGCCAGCGTCGGAGCAGAGGATACAAAGGGAACTACTTTCTGCTTGTAGGGAGGGAATCAATTTTACTGTCCAGATCCCTCAATAGCAAAAGTATAATATTAGACAGTTCCTCAGTGTTTCTAAATGCCAACGCGTTTCAAAGCATACTCTTAGGGTACTGTGCCTCTCATCAGGGCTTCTTATTCATGGGTATTCACGAGATTCTGAAAAATAAATGATGCAAAAAACCAGTGTAAGAAAGTAGTTCCCTTTGTTAGGTATTTCCTTCAGTTTGGGTTTGAGTGACAGCCCCAAGGATTACCGTGTGGTAAATAGAATGGTGTAAAAAATAACGCTGATTGAAATTTTTGTTGCATATAAGTAATGTCGCTTTTAATGTTTTTGTTCATGAATGTAATTTGTGAATTGTTTAATGTATTGTCTGTTGATGTTATTATGGAATTTGTGTCTTCCTTTCATACTTTTGAATTTTGCTAAAAACATATGAAAAAATTCTTAAATGGAATGGTTTAATAAATAACCAAATCAAACAAAAAAGAAATTGTTTGGTTGATGCTATAAACAGATAAAGCAGAAGTATTGAAGGTGTCAGGTACCCCCCTTTGTATTTGATCAATAAACTGGGCAGGAATATTTGCATATGCTTTTCCACTGATTCCCTGTTCCCAAGAGTGTTGGACAAATTCAACAGGCAAATATGTAATTCATATTCATCAACCCACCTCTGTCTGGCCCACTGCCAGACAGAGGTGGTCCTAAGATCTACTAGAGATGTCTTGAGGGCAGATCATACCCATAAGGGCATCACAAGATTTGCTAACAATTAGAATTGGATGATATGTCACCCGTAACCAGCCACTCCTAACCTGGCAGCCCGTCTCCTGAATACCTAGCATTTGACCAGCTCCAGATTCCCATTAGGACAATGGAAATCCTCAGGGAGGCAAGAAGACCGAATACACAAAAGTGCTACATGGCTAAGTGGGTCAGTAACATCGCTGGGACAAGGACCATGAGAAACTAGAGACAATGACAGAGAACAGCACAGTGTTAATGTACCTCACCCACCTACTGGACAACGGCTTAACCTATGCATTATAGAAGATCCCCCTGGCCGCCATTGTTGCATACAACAAAGGAACAACAGGGAACAGCTTCTTCACCCACCTGTGGTGAAAAGACGCTTAGAAGGATCAAGGAAAGTAGTATCTCCAAGTTTAAGAAACCTTAACATTGTACTCACACAGCTAATGACACAATCGTTTGAGTCTATGTACAAGGCAGAACTAAAATTCTTAACTTCAAAGACTGCCTTCTTAATAGCAATGAAGTCACTACGAAGATTGAGCGAACTACCCTAGAGCTCTAACTACAAATCCACAAGCACAAGGTGGTATTGAGACTAAATCCCTCAGTTCCCAACAAAGATAGTATCATAATTCCATGTCAACCAGAGCATCTAACTACCGGCCTTCTTTCAGGATCCAAAGTCTCGGGTGGAAAAGGCACTGCACACCTTGGACATGTGAAGAGCACTTGTGTACTACCCACAAGAGACAAAAACAATAAGAAAGGGGAATCAGCTCTTTGTCTCCATTACAATGGCAAGCATGGACACACCAGTAACGAAGGGAACCACTGCACGATGGATAGTAGAGACAATCCAAACCCGCTACACAAGGGCAGGGAATCATTTGACTACACTGCTCAGGGCACATTCCTCAATGAAGAAGGGAGCAACCCTGGTGTTTCTAGCAAGTGTGCCCATCAGCAACATCTGCATGACTTACACATGGTCATCCACACACATCTTCACAAAACACTACTGTGTGGACATCCAGATAAAGAAGGAAGCACAGGTGGGACAGAGAGTACTCAACACTTGTTTGCAAACTCAAGCACATGTCAACTCGACCTCCCCAGGGAGATCAGTACCATCATGAAATCAATGATTTCATGATCTGTCCAACAGAACTCAATGTGTCCAGTTGGATTCCTTTGTGTCTCAGACCACTCTGGTGGATAAGGGAGTCCCGCAGGGATCCATTTTAAGTCCCACCTTGTTTAATATATATGTGGCCCCCTTGGCCCTAATTATTAGAAGTTGTGGGTTTGAGACTATATCGTACGCAGACGACACGCAGGTGATAGTCCCTATAGAGGCGGACCCTGCAGCGACCAAAGTAAAGTTAAAAAACTGTATGTCTAATATAGAAATATGGATGAGGAAGAACTTCCTTCAGCTCAATTCCATCAAAACAGAGATACTGCTGTTTGGTAAAGCTGAGGAACTGTGGACCCCAGATTGGTGGCCACCAGAACTAGGAGAGGCGCCCTCCCCAAAAAGATGGGCTAAGAATTTAGCCATTAAAATAGATAATAAACTGTCTATGGAGGAACAGGTGAAGACGTTGTCAGGCACCTGTTTCGGAACAATGCGGATGCTTAGAAAGATCTTCCCTTGGATCCCTCTTACGGCAAGAAAAACCCTCATTCAGTCGCTCTTGGTTAGTCGACTGGATTATGGCAACGCTCTGCTGGTGGGAATAAGGGAAGACCTATTATCAAAACTGCAGGTGGTTCAAAACACAGCAGCCCGCCTTGCCCTCAATAAACCGGCTTGCACCTCATCCTTACCTCTCCTTCGTGAACTACACTGGCTTCTATAAGAAAACGAGCTATCTTCAAGCTCTTATGTACTGTTTTCAAGGCTCTCCAGGGGACTGGCCCTTCTTATCTTAAGAAAAAACTTGAATGGTATCTACCCGTGCGTCAGCTGAGATCTAGCAATCACAATCTGCTCTGCACGCGGAGAATCAGGAAGGCCAAGATGGGTGGTTGGGCTTTTTCTCATCTAGCCCCCAGCCTTTGGAACAATCTCCCTGAGGAGATCCGTGCCTGCTCCAGCCTGTCTCGATTTATGAAACTGCTTAAGACCTGGTTGTTTTAAGATCTCACTGTTTATTAGGTGTCCTCTTCTCTGGCGCTGAGAGATCCCCCTGGGGATGATTCGTCGCGCCATACAAATGAGTATAATAATAATAATAATAATGCACAGCAGGTGATCCGAAAAAGGATTCATGCTACAAAACAAAATGGGTACTTAGCAGTTGGAGTAGTGTTGCAGCTTGAAGAGTTTTCTGGTTCACATACGACCTACCTACCTCCCTATAATGTGAGGGGACAAACAGATGAGGTCAACAACACTTCAGGAGAATGGAAAATTCCAACTACTAAAGTCACCAAGATTTAAAAAAAAAAATCTGAAGAGGCAACCACGCACAGGAACATCCAGGGTGCACATCTGCCATCATCACACAGGGGATGCACTTACCACCAAATGGTGGTGAAAGACTCCAAGAAAAGAAAAAAAGAGAAGAAACATGATTCCAGACCCAACCACTAGATGGCAGAATATCTGGTAAGTAACTGTTTTATTATGCTTTCTCAAAATTACACATTATAAGGGGCGTCAGTGTATATATATTAGGTATGCCTACTTGCTTTGTCAAGGTGTCTCCACAATAATAAAACAACCACATGCTATAATTCACCTTCACTTCACCATTCAATTTACTGAAACCAATACTACTATTCTAAAGCATTCATAATAATGGTAAACATGTAATTGTTTGATCACCATACAGTCCATAAAGCATTTGAAGTCAAATCAACATGTGCACCTGAATCCTTACTTGATACAGGTCCGATAATGTAGCCATAGGACCAGCCACCAGGCGTCCCCAAGCTCAAGAGCAAAACCTGCAGCTTGTGGAGTGCTTGTAATAACAGAAACCTCTCCTGAGGTCATGCTTCTAATGTCAAAAGAGACTTGGGGGTTAATTTTTCAGAAATCCTTTTGCAGCCCCCCACAACATTGGTAAAATGCGGCGGTGCCCCTGCCCTTCCTTGGGGTAACAGAAGAAGAGAAATCTGGAAGTGCAAGCCTTGCATGGCATTATGGGGCACAATGAATATGAGAGCAGCCGGCTTCTCAATCTGGTGTTTGTCAATTCGGCAGCACGCTGTGATCCATTTATTTTATCACTTTAGAATTTTTGGGTGCCTCAGTCCCACCTTGAGCACCCACAGACACCTCCATACATTGGAGGCTGTAAGGGGAGTCCCTAGGCCCAGTGGCATAACGAAACTTGAGGTGGCCCCCCCTGCAAAGTACATGCAGGGGCCCCCCACGCTCTGTACCCAGTCCGAAGCTCTCAGGTCTGGGGCCTGCCAGTGCCGGAGGGGGCCCCCGGAGCTCAGGGCCCCCCCCTTGCACTGGCAGGGGGCTTTTTTTATGCCACCGTCTGCGCTGCGCAGGAGTTGGCATCTTCCTTTTGGCACTAAGTCTAAAATGAACTCCATTTGGGATAGTTTAGTTGCATACCATAACAATTTCACACCACAAAGCACATTCAACTATCACCGAGTCAATATCACAGTAGCCTAAAACTTCAATATGAAAATCTTTATTTGTTTGGTTAAAAACAATCTTCTTTCTTATAGTTGTTATAATAATCGCTAAAAATGTTAAAATACAATATCCACATAAATACACAATATAAAATCACATATATAACAAAAAGTGCAGGTCAATACTGTTAGAAATGGGATCTCTAGTTGGCAAGGGCTTGCACCTTTGTCCAAGTAGGGACCCTTCTTCCTAGTCAGGGTAAGGGTGTTACACTCGTGAAGTAACCCCTGCTCACCCTCGTGGTAGCTTGGCACGAGCAGTCAGGCTTAATTCAGAGGCAGTGTGTAAAGCATTTGCACATAACCAACAGTAATACAGTGTAAGCACTACAAACGGACACCACACCAGTTTAGAAAAATAACCAATATTTTATATACTCAAGACAAGACCAATTACGACAAAAATCCACAATACTATACTTTACGAATGAATACTTGATACGGTAACTTCTTCTTTGCAGGAATAGCACAAAAGCAAAGTTCGTACGAGTCGGTAGCTCCGTCCGAGCCTACCGTGATGCTGAAAACCACAGAGTCTAACAGTTCCAGCCGACCGCGTCGATACGGGCCAGCAGAGTCATGAACAGACTCGGTTACAGTACCTTTCTCGTTGTGGCTGGTACGGAGTGTACGAGCCGGTCGGCGTTCGTCGCGGTTGCGGTGCAAGACGGAGCGATGCAAGGTGCGGTGTCCCTCGATGCGGTGCAGGCAGCGGCTCGATGAGCGTCGTGCAGACGGAGTCGGTGAGTCCAAGGCGTGCGATGCAGGGTGAGACGATGCTCGATGCGGTGCTGACAGGTTGCGATGCAGGCGACCAAGCCGGAGTGCGGGAGCTGGCGTCGGACAGCGGTGCGAGTCGGAGCGGTGCGTCGCAGACGTGCGAGCGGTGCCCCAAATGCGGTGCGGTCACGACTCTTGAGCCAGTTGCAGCGACCGCGTCGGTCGGGTCCAGTTGGTTCAGTGAAGCGATGCGAACTGCGGTGCCCACAGGTCACGGTGCAAGCAGCGGCTCGATGTTGGCGGCGTCGGACGTCGCCCACGGTGAGACCAGGGTTGCGATGCGAAGCGGGGCGATGCGGTCTGCGGTGCAAACAGGTCACCGGCCAGGGATGGATTCGGTTGACGGAGTCGGTTGCAGTTCCCTTCCTCTGTGGCAACTGAAACAGCGTTCCAGAAGCGGTACCCAGAGGCTTGTGAAGTCTTTGTAGTCCCTGAGACTTCTTAACAGGAGGCCAGCTCGGTTCCAGGCCCTTGGAGATACTCAGCACAAGTTTGTAGAAAGTTCAGACCAGTCCTTTCACTGCCCAAGGCAGAAGCAGCAGCTGCAGGCCAACCCAACAAAGCAACAACACAGCAAAGGGGCAGTACTCCTCCTGGCAGCTCTTCCAGCTCTTCGTCTTGGCAGGTTCCTTGATTCCAGCGAGATCTAAATTCATGGGGTCAGGGCCCCAATATTTATATCCCAAATTCCTTTGTTCTCTGAAGGCAGAGAGGCCTTTGCCTAGTCCAAACCAGTTCTGGAGCACTTTGTTGACAAGTCTCCGTCCCTTCTTTCAGTGAGTAGGCCAGGGACATCAGACGCACCACAGGAGGTGGAGCCAGCATTGTGGAGGGAAGGCACTGTCCTATTCAGGGCCCAGGTGCGACCCCTCCCACCCATCTACATGTAGATCTTGGTATTCAGCCCTGTGCTGACTCACCCTGTCTCCTGGCATCCCCCAGCCCCTGTCACTCACACTCCAGACAAGGAATACACAACCTCGCAGAGGCAGGCTTGGATGGTTAGACAAGAAAATACCCACTTTCTAAAAGTGGTATTTTCAAACACAGAATGTTAAAACCAACTTCACTAAAAGATGCATTTTATCATTCTGAGTCCAGGCATACTAAACTCGGATTTCTACCATGTTCCCGGGGTCAGTTAGGATTATAAGCTGTAATAATCAAAACTGCCCGTTCTGGCCTAGGGGAACAGGTAGCCTTGCAATAGTGAAAGACGAACTAGGCTGTAATTCACTATCAGGACATGCCGCACACACCCGGGCATGTCCTACCTTTCGCATACACCGCACCCTGCCCACAGGGGTACCTTGGGCCTACCTTAGGGGTGACTAACATGTAGCAAAGGGAAGGTTTAGGGACTTGCAAGTGTGTGCACTTGCCAAGTCGACATGGCAGCCCCAGGCTGCGCACAGGCTCTGTGATGGCAGGCCCGAGTTACACTTTACGGGCTGTTTGCGTGGGTGGCACAATCCAGTGCTGCAGCCCACCAACAGCATTTGGTCTATAGGCCCTGGCACTCGCAGTGCACTTTACAAGGGACTGACACATAAACCAAATAGGCCAATCATGGAAACACCAATCCATAACACATTTTATACTGAAGCACTTGCACTTTCCCACTGGACAGCAGTGAGGAAAGTGCGCAGAATCATTACACCAGCAAAAACAGAGTCAAAACCGGGAGGTCAGAAAGCAAAAAGTCAGGGAAACACGCCAAAAGATGCCAAGTCTAACACATGTCCCCTCCAGCTGAAAGTAGGGAGAACTACCCAACCCCATTGGAGTTCTCTTCACTAAGGCGGAAGAACCTGGACAGACCATCTGCGTTGGCGTGTTCTGTACCAGGACGGTGTTCCACCGTAAAGTCCATTCCCTGTAGGGAGATGGACCACCTCAGCAGTTTTGGATTCTCACCCCTCATTTGCATCAACCATCTTAGGGGCCTGTGGTCTGTCTGAACCCGGAAGTGATTCCCAAACAGGTATGGTCTCAACTTCTTCAGCGCCCAGACCACAGCAAAAGCTTCCCTTTCTATGGCACTCCACCTCTGTTCCCTGGGAAGTAGTCTCCTGCTAAGGAAGACTACAGGCTGATCCAGGCCCTCTTCGTTCAGTTGTGAGAGCACCGCTCCCACACCATGCTCTGAAGCGTCAGTCTGCACGACAAATTCTTTGGAGAAGTCAGGTGCCTTGAGCACAGGCGCCATGCACATGGCTGCCTTCAGGGCATCAAAAGCTTTCTGGCAGGACTCAGTCCAGATCACTTTCCTGGGCTGCCTCTTAGAGGTCAGCTCTGTTAAGGGAGCAACGATGGTGCCATAGCCCTTAACAAATCTCCTATAGTAGCCGGTGAGACCTAAGAAGGCTCTCACCTCTGTCTGGGTCTTGGGGGTTCCCAAGCCAGAATGGTGTCAATCTTGGGTTGTAGGGGCGCCACCTGGCCGCTTCCTACCTGGTGTCCCAAGTACACCACAGAACCCTGCCCGATCTGGCACTTACTGGCCTTGATCGTGAGGCCTGCACCTTGCAGAGCCCTCAACACTTTCTCAAGGTGCTGTAAATGTTCTTCCCAGCTGGAACTGAACACAGCAATGTCATCCAGGTAGGCGGCACTGAAATCCTCCAGCCCAGCCAACACCTGATTGACCAACCTCTGAAAGGTGGCAGGGGCATTCTTCAACCCAAAGGGCATCACCCGGAATTGGTAATGACCTTCTGGGGTTGAGAATGCTGATCTCTCCTTGGCCCCATCGGTTAAGGCAATCTGCCAGTACCCAGACGTCAAATCAAACGTGCTGAGGAACCGGGCAGCTCCCAACCGATCAATGAGCTCATCAGCTCTGGGGATGGGGTGCGCGTCAGTCCTGGTGACGGCATTGAGCCCACGGTAGTCCACACAAAACCGGAGTTCTGGAGTGGCAGCGGGCGCCGCAGCCTTTAGGACCAAAACCACTGGGCTGGCCCAAGGACTGTGGGAGGGCTCAATCACCCCTAACGCCAACATCTTAGAGACCTCCTCCTTGATGCTGGCTCTGACCCGGTCAGTCAACCTGTAAATCTTGTGCTTCACAGGAGGGCTGTCACCGGTGTCCACGTCATGGGTACACCAGTGAGTAACACCGGGGGTCAGAGAGAACAGTGGGGCGAACTGTCCCAACAACTGGCGACAGTCCCCCTGCTGCTCCTGAGTCAGAGTAGGGGAGAGGATCACACCCTCTACTGACCCATCATGCTCCTTGGTAGACAGGAGGTCAGGGAGAGGCTCACTCTCCTCTTCCACCCCATCAACTGTCGCCAAGAGCATACTCACTTCGGACCTCTCGAAGTGGGGCTTGAGCGGTTCACGTGAAGGACCCTCAAAGGGTTCCTTGGAGCCTGCAAATCCACCAGGTAGGTGACGTCACTTTTGCGCTCCTTTACCTCATATGGCCCAGTCCACTTGTCCTGCAAGGCACAAGGTGCCACTGGGGCCATGACCCACACTTTTTGCCCAGGTTGAAATTCGACCAGAGTGGCATTCTGGTCATACCATCTCTTCATTTCTTCCTGGCTTGCTTCTAGGTTCGCCTGAGCGAGTTTCCTGAAGCGGGCAGTTTGGTTTCTAAAGGCCAGCATGTAGCTAAATACATCCTGGGGAGTTTTCCTGGGAGCTGCCTCCCAGCCTTCCTTTACCAAACTCAGAGGTCCTCTGACAGGGTGGCCATACAGGAGCTCAAAGGGGCTGTACCCAAGAGACTTCTGAGGCACCTCCCTGTATGCAAAGAGTAGGCATGGCAAGAGGACGTCCCACTTACGCCTCATGGGTTCTGTTAGACCCTTGATCATGCCTTTCAAGGTCTGGTTGAATCTCTCCACCAGACCGTTTCCTTGTGGGTGGTAAGGAGTGGTGAACTTGTAGGTTACACCACACTCCTTCCACAGGGATGTCATATACTTCGATATGAAATTGGTCCCCCTATCAGAAACCACCTCTCTGGGGAATCCCACACGGGAAAAGATCCCCATTAACGCCCGGCCCACCACTGGCGCCGTCGTTGTCCTGAGAGGGATTGCCTCCGGGTACCGGGTGGCATGGTCCACCAAGACCAGGATGTACCTGTTGCCCATGGCTGTCTTGGGATCCAGTGGCCCCACAATATCCATCCCTACCCTTTCAAAGGGTGTTCCAACAACAGGAAAAGGTTGGAGAGGAGCTTTGACCTTCCTCCCACTCTTACCACTTGCCTGGCAAGTTTGGCAAGACCTACAGTGTGCATCTGACTGCCTTCGCATTTGGGGCCAAAAGAAGTGGGTGACAAGCCTGTCAAAGGTCTTGTCCTGCCCCAAATGTCCTGCCAAAGGCACGTCATGAGCCAGACCCAGTAGGAAGGTCCTGAAGCGCTGGGGTACCACCAGCACACGGGCTGACCCAGGCTCAGCAACCTTAGGCTCACTGTATAGGAGACCACTCTCCCAGTAGATCAGATGTGACCCGGACTGATTACCAGCTGCCTGGTCTGCAGCCTGCCGCCGCAGACCCTCCAGAGTAGGGCACTCGTTCTGCTCCCTGCAGAACTCCTCCCTGGTGGGACCCCCTTCTTGCTGCCAATGGGTCAGCTCAGAGATGTCTCCCAGTTCGGCTACCTGCTCCCCTGTAGGCACCGGGGTGTCCCCTCGAGGTCCGCCTCCTCCCGGTCCGTGGGAACTTCGGGGGCCGGTTTCCCGCGCCCCTGCCCTTTCTCTTGGCAGGGACTTGGGCCACTGTTTCAGGCTCCAAGTCCTCTTGATCACCCTTTCTGGCTGCCATTGACCGAGTAGACACACATGCCCACTCTGGCAACCCAAGCATCTCCAAGTGAGACCTGAGCTCAACCTCCTTCCATGAGGACTGCTCCAGGTCGTTTCCTAGCAGACAATCTACAGGCATGGTAGGGCTCACAACCACCCTCAAGGGACCTGAGACCCCCCATTCAAAGGGAACCTGTGCCACCATACATTGGCGCTCTGAGTTGTCTACAGCAACTACTTGGTGGAATGCTCCTGGGACTACTTGCTTCTCAGACACCAGGTGACACCGGACTGAGGTCACACTGGCTCCAGTATCTCTGAGAGCCTCTACCCTGTTCCCATTAATGGTCACCCAGGTGCTATATTTCTTTGTGTTAGGGGGCACCTGGTTTCCTGGGACCATCTCACTGTCCCCTAGTGAGACAAGGGTCATTTCTGCGGGATCCCCACCCTCCTGTGGGCACCCCTCCTCCCCAAGCGCTACACTAGCCAACACTTTGGACTGTCCACCGGTGGGTGGCTGTGTCCCCTTCGGGCACTTGGGGTCCCCCTTAAAGTGACCTACCTGGTCACATGCATAACACTTGCGGGGGCCGGTCTCAACAGGCTTCCCTGTAGAGACCCCTTTCTTCTTATCACCGGGGGCTGGGAACCTTTACCCTGGGTACTAGTTTGGGGCCCTTTAGAGAACTCCTGTGCTTTACCCTTGTCCCCCCACTTTTCTGCTGGGGACCCTGCCCACCTTTGGCTGAGTCTCCCCAAACGCTTTCTTGTGGACCCTGGTACTCACCCAGCGGTCCGCTTCCATAGCAAGCTTCCTGGGGTCAGTTAGCTTACTATCAACTAGGTGCTGGCGCAGATCTGCAAAACATAGACTAGACAAGTGCTCCCATGCAATCAAGTTGTAGAGCCCCTGAAAATCTGTTACACTACTGCCCTTCACCCAACCATCCAGAGACCTGCAGAACACATCCACACATTCCAACCAAGTGTTGGCATCAGATTTCTTACTGGACCTGAACTGATCCCTGTACTTTTCAGGAGTAAGACCATACTTCGTGAGAAGGGCATCCTTCATGTCAGCATAGGTGAGGTGATACCCCTTACCCAAAGCTATCAGAGCATCCCTTGCTTCTTCAGGAAAAAGTGGCCACAATCCTGCTCCCCAATTCTCCTCAGGGACCCCATTCATGTGTATGGCTGCCTCATAACCCTGAAACCACCTTTGTATGTCATCCCCCTTCTTGAATTCCTTGCCTACGTTCTCGGGAATGTGCAGAATCCTGTCTGCCTTTCTGGACGAATTGCTGCCACCATCTGAGCCTGACTTACTCCTAAGTTCTAGCTCCTTCAGTTCTCTCTCATGCTCTAAGAGCACCTTCCTCTCCTCTATGGCCAATCTCTTCTCCTCCCGCTCACTCTCCAGCCTGAGCTTCTGCAGCTCAAACTGCCTTGCCTCCCGTCTGTCCTCCAGCTCCTCTGGGGACAGACTGCTGCTGCCTGACCTGGCGGGTTCCCCCTACCCAAAAGCACATCCACCCTGGAAATAGGCTCCTCCACCTCCTCACTGAGATTACCAGGCTGCCCAGTGGCATGTCTGGCTGCTACCCAGGCCCTCAGCGCCTTTTGTAGCTCCTCCTTCCTTGTGAGGCCTTTAATTTGGACTTTCAGGTTTTTAAAAATCGCTCGTAACTCCTTTACGGCGTAGGATTCCAACCTATCCTCCTCAAAGATAACTTCCAGAGATGCAACGGATGATGCAATTGATTCAGGCATGACAAAAGTAGTGAGTTGAAAACTGGCGAGATCAAAAATAGGTCAAAAGAAAAAGAACCAGTATGTGGTACGTAATGGTCTGCGATATGGTAGTAGTGCACACCAATCACTGTAAGTCAAGTGCAAACACAAGTCCTATCCTCACCGCTGACAACCAATGTTAGAAATGGGATCTCTAGTTGGCAAGGGCTTGCACCTTTGTCCAAGTAGGGACCCTTCTTCCTAGTCAGGGTAAGGGTGTTACACTCGTGAAGTAACCCCTGCTCACCCTCGTGGTAGCTTGGCACGAGCAGTCAGGCTTAATTCAGAGGCAGTGTGTAAAGCATTTGCACATAACCAACAGTAATACAGTGTAAGCACTACAAACGGACACCACACCAGTTTAGAAAAATAACCAATATCTTATATACTCAAGACAAGACCAATTACGACAAAAATCCACAATACTATACTTTACGAATGAATACTTGATACGGTAACTTCTTCTTTGCAGGAATAGCACAAAAGCAAAGTTCGTACGAGTCGGTAGCTCCGTCCGAGCCTACCGTGATGCTGAAAACCACAGAGTCTAACAGTTCCAGCCGACCGCGTCGATACGGGCCAGCAGAGTCATGAACAGACTCGGTTACAGTACCTTTCTCGTTGTGGCTGGTACGGAGTGTACGAGCCGGTCGGCGTTCGTCGCGGTTGCGGTGCAAGACGGAGCGATGCAAGGTGCGGTGTCCCTCGATGCGGTGCAGGCAGCGGCTCGATGAGCGTCGTGCAGACGGAGTCGGTGAGTCCAAGGCGTGCGATGCAGGGTGAGACGATGCTCGATGCGGTGCTGACAGGTTGCGATGCAGGCAACCAAGCCGGAGTGCGGGAGCTGGCGTCGGACAGCGGTGCGAGTCGGAGCGGTGCGTCGCAGACGTGCGAGCGGTGCCCCAAATGCGGTGCGGTCACGACTCTTGAGCCAGTTGCAGCGACCGCGTCGGTCGGGTCCGGTTGGTTCAGTGAAGCGATGCGATGCGAACTGCGGTGCCCACAGGTCACGGTGCAAGCAGCGGCTCGATGTTGGCGGCGTCGGACGTCGCCACGGTGAGACCAGGGTTGCGATGCGAAGCGGGGCGATGCGGTCTGCGGTGCAAACAGGTCACCGGCCAGGGATGGATTCGGTTGACGGAGTCGGTTGCAGTTCCCTTCCTCTGTGGCAACTGAAACAGCGTTCCAGAAGCGGTACCCAGAGGCTTGTGAAGTCTTTGTAGTCCCTGAGACTTCTTAACAGGAGGCCAGCTCGGTTCCAGGCCCTTGGAGATACTCAGCACAAGTTTGTAGAAAGTTCAGTCCAGTCCTTTCACTGCCCAAGGCAGAAGCAGCAGCTGCAGGCCAACCCAACAAAGCAACAACACAGCAAAGGGGCAGTACTCCTCCTGGCAGCTCTTCCAGCTCTTCGTCTTGGCAGGTTCCTTGATTCCAGCGAGATCTAAATTCATGGGGTCAGGGCCCCAATATTTATATCCCAAATTCCTTTGTTCTCTGAAGGCAGAGAGGCCTTTGCCTAGTCCAAACCAGTTCTGGAGCACTTTGTTGACAAGTCTCCGTCCCTTCTTTCAGTGAGTAGGCCAGGGACATCAGACGCACCACAGGAGGTGGAGCCAGCATTGTGGAGGGAAGGCACTGTCCTATTCAGGGCCCAGGTGCGACCCCTCCCACCCATCTACATGTAGATCTTGCTATTCAGCCCTGTGCTGACTCACCCTGTCTCCTGGCATCCCCCAGCCCCTGTCACTCACACTCCAGACAAGGAATACACAACCTCGCAAAGGCAGGCTTGGATGGTTAGACAAGAAAATACCCACTTTCTAAAAGTGGTATTTTCAAACACAGAATGTTAAAACCAACTTCACTAAAAGATGCATTTTATCATTCTGAGTCCAGGCATACTAAACTCGGATTTCTACCATGTTCCCGGGGTCAGTTAGGATTATAAGCTGTAATAATCAAAACTGCCCGTTCTGGCCTAGGGGGAACAGGTAGCCTTGCAATAGTGAAAGACGAACTAGGCTGTAATTCACTATCAGGACATGCCGCACACACCCGGGCATGTCCTACCTTTCGCATACACCGCACCCTGCCCACAGGGGTACCTTGGGCCTACCTTAGGGGTGACTAACATGTAGCAAAGGGAAGGTTTAGGGACTTGCAAGTGTGTGCACTTGCCAAGTCGACATGGCAGCCCCAGGCTGCGCACAGGCTCTGTGATGGCAGGCCCGAGTTACACTTTACGGGCTGTTTGCGTGGGTGGCACAATCCAGTGCTGCAGCCCACCAACAGCATTTGGTCTATAGGCCCTGGCACTCGCAGTGCACTTTACAAGGGACTGACACATAAACCAAATAGGCCAATCATGGAAACACCAATCCATAACACATTTTATACAGGAGCACTTGCACTTTCCCACTGGACAGCAGTGAGGAAAGTGCGCAGAATCATTACACCAGCAAAAACAGAGTCAAAACCGGGAGGTCAGAAAGCAAAAAGTCAGGGGAAACACGCCAAAAGATGCCAAGTCTAACAAATATGTACAAGATTTAAAAAATAATAATAATCCTAAACAACAGATCAACATGCAATCTTGTTTGTTATCCTTTTCATATGTTGTATAATGAATCCATATGATTCACAAAAAACAAAACTTTTATAACAAGTAGACCAAGAAGCGACGCGTTTCGGAGGTATCTACAGGTCCAACCTCCTTATTCAGGCTTTACTAGTTATTTCTCCCAGCACTTTTGTCAAGATTTTGACAGATTGGCTTTCTTCACAGGAAGTATTCTTCTCCTGACGCTGTTTTTCAGAGGTATATAACTACTGAAAATGTATAGGGGACAGGTCTCCACTATAATATGATCAGATGTAGTGACAATTTATTTATGTCACAGTATGTCCATGGACTCCACTGTTACACTTAAATCATGCGTGGAAAGGCATCCGTTGTTGACAAGTTAAAATCAATCTATCAACCTCTCAACAGTGGTATTCGGAATTTAAAAATCTCCATATGCGTTCCGTGATCTTCCTTTTGGCTCCAGCCACAATACGAGCAACTCCACTTCTGCTCCCACGGCAGAAGCAGCTACGGTGCTGGATGCACCTGGCCACTAGGCAAAGGTAGGCAGGGACAGCAAAACACTTCACAAACTGGTCCCTACCTCTGGGGATGGAGTCCCAGAGTCAAGAAAAACAAATATCTGCCCTGGCCCCCAAGGAAATGGGGGGCCTTGAGGCAATAACTGAGTGTGGGGAGGGGGCCCCCCCCTTTATCTCCTTCTCCAGAAGGAGATCATTTTTTAAATAAATTCTGCCTTGCACCAACCCCCAGGCTGTGGACCACCCTAGGAGGAATTCTTAAAATAGTGACAGAGTCCAGTCACTCAATTTTATTTTTTTGAAATGTGCAAATCTTTAAAACATATCTTGGGTACCGTTGGGCAACTTGTATTCATCTTGGGCTTGTTTTGTTCCTGGTGATTAGGCCTAGTCACAAGGAGCATTTTCATCAGACCTTCTGGCCTCTAAAGGGGCACATATTGCAGAGACCTGTGTTTTCTGGCTCCTTGCACCAGCCTTTTCCTCTGCTGGCTCCTGGGGACCTTGGCAGGGTGCAAGTTACAGTTAGGTCAGTAAACTCTAATGGTGAATTTCAGTGTTTTTTTCTGTTTTTAAACGTTAGTTGTTATCTTATTTCAACATCTAACTATAAAATCACTTTAACCTTTGTTTTTCAGTGAAGTTCTAGGGTTTATTTTAACATAAGCTATGATCTTATTGCCATACCTAATTATGCCACTATAACCTTTGTTTTTTTCAGTGAATTTCCTAGGGGTTTTTGATCATAGTCTGCCAACTCCCTTACTGTGCAAGTTGCCTGCAGGACTTGGCCGATGGCCAGGCTCTGCGCCCTACCCTGCCATGTACATCTAACCCCCTGCTACACATGGCCTTTGGCCGTGCGCAGTAGGGGGGGGGGGGGAGTGGTCACAGGGCCTGGCGTCTGGCCAACCCTTTCACAGGCATACAACCCCCCGCAGGCCAAAGGCCATTCACAGCTGGGCTTTGGCTGCAGGGCTTGACCTCTGACAAGGTGCTGCACCCAACCCAGCTGTGAACAACTAACCTCCTCGTAGAAACCCAAACCACATTTATCTTTGTTTTTCAAATTTTTCATGAGTACTGCAGTACTGGCACTCAATCTTCCACCCCATGGTAGCGCTGTACTGTGCTACCTTCTCTGAGGAATCTTGCATGGAATTGTAGTACCATGAACTGGAAGTTTGAGAAGTGACTCTCTTGTGGCAGTACCATGGTACCTCACGGGAGGACTGTACTGGGTCCCACAGGATTTCACGCAGGCTACGCTTGGTCCCATGTGAGTACCTCAGTACCGATGGCTCGAAAGGTTTTTTATTTTCAAAAAATTGGCCCCTAGTGGGTTGCTCTTGGTCCCCACAGAAATGCCAACAGGTCAGAATGTCACTTCACCCTTCATTTCAGAACAAGATTACAGTGTCCCAAAGTCCTTTAATGGGAGCTGTAATATTTTTCTCTGGGTTCCGGCCAACCAATCGGATTCCTCTGTACCACAGAAGCGGTACCGAAAAGGCCAACAAGAGAAAAACCTCCCTATCCCAATCAGAGGGCCCTATTTTTTTTAAATGTACGGTACCTCAGGAGTCCAGCAGTACCAACTGTCCATGTACACCTAATTTGTTGACCTCTTCAAGCCCAACCTGAGCACCTCTTTAACCGCAAACTTATCAAAAACGGCTGAACGTATTTACACCAAATCACAAAAAGGACGCTTTCTGAGTAAAGTTCTAACTTTTTACCAAATGTGGTATAATTCCGTTCTCCAATTTTCCTATGGGAATTAACATGGGAAATCAATGTAGGGCCCACTAGTTTTCTTGGTCCCTGCCTGACTTATTGGCACAAAACTTTCCAGGAAGGAGCTGAGGTGGATGATCTTTGTTTTGTAACGTTTCATGCAGATTTGTCAAACAGCACCAAATTTATTAGCAAAAGAATAAACGCTCTCCCTATGGAAACTCTGACCTAGCAACACATTGGCGACTGCTACTGTGTTATATGAGGTGTTCTAAGCTTTGTATAAGGTTTAGCGTCCCTATGGGTGCTGTCACAGGATGAGAGCTGGTGAATGTTTGTAGATTAATTTCTTGCATATTATATAGCATTATACACCCATCCCACTGCAAGCTGAAATATACTAGTAGTTAACCAAACACAATAAAACTACATGATCATCATAACATATTGGGCAGAAGCATGTGGCCTTTGGAACATCCCTTACCTCTGTCACTCCAAAGGGCAAATCTCACCCATGGAGCACACTGCCAAAGTCGGTCCCTGTTTGCAGATCTCATTTTTTTGTTAAGGTGAGACAAATAGAACTGCGATCCTTCCCTGCCTCGAACGACAGTGTGAACTCTCCCAGGTTTACATGGCATAGGAAGCAGGTCACGCTGCACAAATCTGACTGCTTTTTTGATGGTTCAATTCTGAGCAGTATATCTGGGAGTCCATAGTAGATCCATCAAACACATGGCAAGATGTTGAGGGGGATGATCCCATGGAATACTGAAGCTCTCCAAAAAAGAGCCTTGGATAACTCTTCCCTTTTTTTAAGCGACAAGGGAGACGTCAGAGCCCAATCAATGATGGATGCTGTAAATTCCTACTAGCAGATAAAATGGGCGTAAACAAGGGCAAAGGGCCCACTTAATCACCCAGGCTAGTGTCCATTCTGCGTCCCCAAAATGGAAACTCAGGAATTGTAATTGTATTTATATAGCACTTACTACCCCAGGCGTTAAAGTGCTTTTAAGCAAGTAGCATGCTTCTAAGGATCCCAAAATGGATTAGTGGTGGAATAATATAGGGAAATAAAATTTGTTAAATTGAGCAGTGGACATGTGAGTCTGTTAGTTGGATTGAACTGGATAAAAGAGGAGTAGGGGAGGGCAGAGACTAGAAAGTGTTATTTGGGAGATCATAGTAGTAAAATGAGGTTTGGGATGAGTCAAAGGACAGATAGAGAAGGGAAGAGTCTAGAAAGGTTTATTAGGAATGGAGGTGAAAGGTCCATTAAAGTGCTTCCTGGAGTATTCTGGGCATACGTTCACATAGCTTTGCATAGCAGTTGAAGCCTAAACTGTTGCTATATCAGGATAAGTTGAATTCACCTGGGGGCCTGGTTTTGGAGCTAAACACTTATTTTCCAAGATGCTAGTGTTTCTTAAACTCAAATGTAGTTAGATGAGGTAAATTGGACTATACGTTTTCCTGATATTTGTCCCATCTAGTGCCTTTGTGAGTCTCCAGCTCTTTGAGTATTCAGGCGATTTCTTTTTAGGCCTTTTTGTCTTTGGACCTCTTTTTGGGACTCTGAGACACAAATCAGGACTCAGTTGGCCTGGCAGGCCAATCCTAATGTCTTTGTTCTTTATTTTCTTTACACCTTTTCCCTTCCTTCCTTCATTTTTTTTTTTTTTTTTGCATTTAAGTATGGTACCGAAGCTAGGCCGTGAAGAATACCTACTGACATGGATTCCAGGAAAGATCAAAACATTTCTAAATTAAGGTAAATGACCATGTCCGATTTGGGCATTCTATTCTGTGCATTTATTTGGCAGAGAAACAGAACACATGCCCACTAACAGAAACAGTTTAACAAGCGGATCATGCTTAAGGTACATAGGTCAGTCCAACATTCAGTATGGACATGTGTAGACCACGGTAGAAGGCCAGGAAATAGCAAGGGAGGCAATTAGGGGTTTAACACTGATACTTACTTCTCCATGAATATTGTCCCTTAAAGGCAACCTAAATATCCCAGAAAAACCTTGAAAAATTTTGAGAATTTATTTTATTCAAATGTGATTATTACTAGGCCATAAATCATTGGGTTACTGATAGAGGAACAAAATGGAGTTCCTTAGGGATAAAGCCCACAGCACTTATAATATGTTTATATGTATTGTTGTGCCTAAATTGTTCGATATGTTCTGATTGTAAGGAGTTCAGAAGAAATAATAAGATATTGCACTGAACTGGAGGTCAAGTCATACAGTGAAGCATACACCAGTACTGTGTATGCTTATACTTCAGTCTCATTTGATGCACCAAGCAGCACTCTTTTCTTTAAAATGTTAAAAGTGATGACCCCATTAACAGGTTTATTTTTTTGAGTTTTTATAATGCACAGGCTCCAATGATTTGGCCTTCTAGCACAGTGCAAACAGATCATAATGGAGATATTTAAAATCAGGCTTATCTTTTAAGCCTGTATTTAAGTATAAAAGGTTTTAAAAATTAAATTGCTGTCCTCCTAAAGTCTATCACAGATGTGGAAAACTTTGGAGAGAAGCATCTTTTTTCATAAAAATGTGCATCTGTTGTCACCCCTTCGCCTCAGAGCACTCTTATGAAAAACTCATAAAGGGCTTTAGAGGCCTTTGAGCGCGAGAAGTGCACCAGAGAGGAAATCATCTAGCTACTTTTATAAAATCATCCTGTTTCTCAGTGCAGATTAAATCATTCAAAATAGAAACACAATAAAGGAAGAACACTTTAGTTGCTGTTTCATAGCTTTTGATACTATTAATCAGAGCACTTTAATTAGTCAGTCACAACAGTTTTCCAGGACATCTCCAACACCCCCAAAATGTTTTCAATCTTTTCTTTTAGCTCAAACCACCCAGGTAGCGATGGAAAGTCCCAGTGGTGGCATCTGCACTTGAAGGTCCTCAGGGCTCTCCCCTATCCCCTTGTATTTTTAATGTGCAAATAAGACCTTTACATAACTAGCTGGATGCATGGTGAAGGTGAAGGCATCAGGGATCTGATTCAAAAGTATGCGTATGGAGGGTCAGAATAATCAATTGACTAATTCTTGTTGTCATATTTGTTTCCAACTAGGCTACAAGCTTAGCTGATGGAAGAGAACAGCGACACTATACTAGTTGTTGGATTAAGGCTGGATTATTTAGTACTATTTTGGTGGGCAAATCCAAGAAAATTATAGGATGGCCTACAAGATTCCAGAACTATGCAGAAAGCCGTAGAATGTTTCAGACATCCACATTATATTAGCCCAGCTTGTCCAATATTGTATTGGCTGCCTACTGTCAACAATATAAAATATAAAACACTATCATTGAAATTTAGGTTGTTTATCAGGGTGGACAAAGCAACAAGCTACTTAGGTGCAGCTGCAAGAACAGGACCTCGCAATCCTCAACCCAAGGGTGGTAGGTGGTAGCTAGGATCAAACAACTTACACTGGGATGTAAACTAATTCATATAGCAGAAGACAGATGATGCACAGGCCTCACCCATGAATGCTGACTTTCAAAATCTGTTCTCCACTTTAACAGCTGACTGAAAACTCTCCTGGGGACCAATAATGCATGGTCACCCGAATACCTTTGGGTTTGGTGTTCTCAATGTCATTCAATTTGATGTTTAGGCAGACTCCCAAATCTTAAGATACACTGGCAAGGATAGAACAGTACAGTGAACAGGAGAAGTAGGGAGTGAAGGAGGTGCTGTGTCTCATCACACATGGTTGTATCTTCCTCCTGGGGAATCCATTGAGTTGAGGCGGACATTTGGTCATTGGAGCACAATGAGGCATCCAGGTGTTTGGTTCATCCAGGGACCTCCCAGATGAGCTCACGGCTCTTCTATCAATGGGACTGCAGGTAGAAGATTTGGATTTCCAGAGTAAAGCTCCTTGAAATGGGCTTCTAAAGGAAAGTGGTCTGTTTCTCTGATTTCTGGAGATTGTCCCAACTCCTTTTCGTAAAAGAAACCAGTGACAAGTCCTTGTCATGGTTTCCCCTCCGGTAAATATCTCAGGGTCTCAGCTTTGATGAAAGGGAACGCATTTTGTTAATGTTTGAGACCACATAATATCTGCTAAAGAGGAGGGGACAGGAGAACTAGTTGGATAGTCCAATCATGAAGCAACATAGTTGAAACATTTTAATGAGCCAAATCAGAACATAGTGGGTATAGGCTTGGACAGGGTAGGATCAGGGAGTTATACTGCATTTTGCATTTTGATGTGGTAGGCCTAATCACCCAATAGGGAGGCATTTTGTATTGAAGTCTACAGCTCAAGCCTTACCTTTCTTCTTAGTCTGCAGTTTCCCAGACACATAGGACTCACTGCCTCTCTATTTCAGACCTCAACCCTTCATCCTCATCTTCAAAAACCACATAAGGGTTAATCTTTTCCACCTCTTCCCAAACTACTCTGCTTGCTTCATCCCTACAATGCTCAAATTGTTCTGATCCACATGATGCCAGACATTGTTGTTTTGGCTTTACTTCTCCTCCCTACTGGGGACTAGTCCGAGCTTCATAGTATTGTCTTTCTTTCTTCCTACTGCATTGCTGTGTAATTTAGCGTTATATTTAAATTGGGCAAATACCTTCGGGTGCAAGGGCTAAAGTGTCGAAGACCAGCTTGACCCTCAGATTCCTTTTGAACTTCCCTATCCTTAGTACCCCCAGAGACACACAGGACACCCCTTTGATTGTCCTGGCCCTTTACCATGTCTTCCTAGAGACCACGCTCTGTATGCATTCATTCAGTGGTAGTAAATGATCCCAGCAATGGTAAACATAGTTAATTGTAGATAGGGAAGAAATTGGTTTCTAGTATTGGGGAGCATAGTTAAATACGACTGTGCACCCACTATCAGTTCCACTACCCCCAACCATTTACTAACAGAGTACTAGTACTGAGCAACAATCGTAAAACGTGGAGCCCTTCAATCAGGCCATAATAATGGGTGCTTGCAGGGAAAAACAGAGGGCTGGTTGAAATGCTGTTTCCAGATGATTGCAAACACTGACATAAACTGGTGAGTGTGAACATCAAAGACCACAAAAATTCAGAACTTGGTGTATCTTGACAACAAGAGGCAGGGCCTTTGCATGTGCAAGGCGTGCTCCACCACCACTATATATTTTTTAAAAATCCATGTAAAGACATCTGTCCGTGAGAGAAGGTTGAGTGAATGTATGTATGGATGAAAGAAGACTCAAAGACTTAAGGGCTCACTGACGTGTGTTTTTAACTTGGCGGTCTGGAATTTGAATCTAGGCCCAACCAATTTCCCATTTAGTTCTTCCTAGGGCCAGCTGTACATTTGTAAGCTCATTAGCTCAGTAATATGTGTCAAACTTATGTAGAATTCAACAACTGCTTTAGACTGAGGGATACCACCAAATAATGTTGCAAGTGGTGCTGTGGTGCTTTAAGTGCTGTGAAGTGGTACATTTTAAGCACAATAGGTAATCATGATTTAAAGATCACTTAACCTTTGGCCTACACTGGACTGTTATTTACATTAAAGTAGATATTCACAGTGAGCCTATGTTTTGATATTGCATAGCCTTTAAAGCACACTCACATGCATTAGTCAACTGTTTGTGGAAGGAATAACAATACTCTGAGAAGCCCACTGAAGTCTAATACATGTTTAATGCAAAATTATAGCAGCAAAAATAAGTTTTAATTTGCAATTTTAATGGACCCGCGCTTTGCCATCTAAGCCGTTGAAGCATACCATGCTAAAGTTATATCAGTTTCAACCTTCTTTTATACATTTTCTATATCGCAGCAAGCGTAGGAAAGAACATGTGATATACTATGAAACTCAAGATAGCTGCTAATGAGCAGGTGCCTAGCTCTTCTTGTGGGAAGACTGCAAGGAACCCTTAAAACATACAGCGGGGCACTGTAGAAAGCTGTCTTTACTTTCAAAGGATGAACAACACTGTTGAATTTAGTGCCTTACTCTGGCCTTTTTCTTTTAGAAGTTTTATATAGTGCGAACTTGACCCGAAGGTATGGGAAGTGCTTTGCATGAGCACCAGTTACATTACACAAGGTCACTTCATTTTTTAGGCACAGGGAGATTAAATGATTTGCCCAGATTCACGGGATGTAGAGCTGATGCCGAAACTTGAACCTGGTTCCTCAGTTCCATAGTCGGCAGTTCTGGTCATAATCCTAATTCCTCTCCTTTGTATGAGTGAGTTTGGTACATCTATATAGTTACCCACCGAGCAGTTATAGTTAGGTCTGGGGTTCCATAGGAAAAGCAATTTTTGTTTTCCTAATAATTTCGGCTCCATTTGACGAACCTCCACAAAACTTTCTAGAAAAAAAGTCTCATCCACCTCAGCATCAAACGGGAGCCTAGAAACGGGGGTGGGTCCCAAAAGGTATTTTCCCCATTTATTTTTCCATAGGAAATTGGACAGTAATACTGCAAAAAAACGCTGAACAGATTTACACCAAATTTGGCAGAAAGCTATATCTTGGTCCAGAAAGCGTGAATTGGTGTAAATCAGTTGAGTAGATTTTGAGAAATTAATTGTAAAAAACTTTGTATAGTTAATGCAACGGAGGCTCTGTGGTATTGACAGATCTCATGCTGAGATCTGATTGGCTGCCACCACATCAACAAGGATGTGGCGGCAGCCATTTTAGGATTCTGGACTCTGTCCCAGGTCCTAGTAAAAAGATTAAAAAGAGCTAACAGGACAGGCTAAGCCCACAATTTTAGGTAATTAAAATTTCTAAATACGAAGATTTGGATGGTATCTATACAGTGGCATAATGCAAAATAACTAGTGCCCTCCTGCACTTATCAGTGAAAGGCCCTTATAGATTAACATATGGTTCAAGTAAGGCCTTACCTGATTAGTCCTTCCTGGGGATTGAACTTCTCCTGCAATGCAGAGGCCTAGATATGTTGTCCTAGAATTCCCTCAGCCACAAAAAGGATCCTAGTGCACTGTCTTTGAGGGCACTGTCCTGTCAGATTAGGCTTCAGGTCAAACTAGGAGACGGACCCACAACAACTGAGTAGCAACTCTCTTTGGCCCTGATTACAAGTGCAGGTCTAAATTCCGATCCATGTGCAAGATTGGAATTACGAGTTGCGCAATAATTATTACAACCTCACAGTTTCCCCTGATAAATTCCAGCAGGTCAACAACCCTGCCAAAATGCACTATTGTGAAAAAGCCTGTGAAAATTCAATACATGCATAATTCAGTGTGTTAAATTACGATTCTGCATGTTATGCCTCATTTGCAAGTTAAAAAGTTGGAATATTAAGTATTTACCACATGTGGTAAATATCTCACTCCCAGGTAATGAAGTAATGCGGTTCCCTGGTGCTCTGACTATTGACACTGTTTCCTTTTTGCTTGAATTAAATGAACTAAAAAAAAATCAAGTTAAACAAATAAAGATAACAAAGACCACAAAAAAGGAGGACAAACCAAAACTACCCCAACAGTTCAGGCAGAGATGCATTATAAGTTAACACACACATTCCTGAACACTGTTAAAATGATAAACAAAAGGACCATCTGGTAACGATAGACCGAAAAACTTGAGGAAAGCAGGCTCGACTGACAACTTGGGACTGGTTAAAAGTCCTGGACGTGCTGCTGTCGCTAAAACACACAAAGGATTTTACATACCTTTTTATCGAAACAGAGCTGCACGGTGAATTAAGAGATGCTTTGTAATACAAATTTAGTAACATTTCAAACCCCACAATCCACAGACAACAGAAGAGGGAAACATGGCCCTCTGAGGCCTCCCTGCTGCTTGCCCTGGCCTGTCAGTGGGTTTAACAAAATGCTTTGAAAATAACATCTGGTGGCGGTCTGGAATACCACTTCAGCTCTGAATGGGACTGAAAACTGGGAAATGCTTTTAGCAGGCCGTGTGGTGTGTCGGTCAAAGAGAATGTTCTTCCTGGGTCGATGCATCACGTCGGATCACTCTTCCACAGATGGGCTGTTACAGGAGTGGCTGGCGTGTCAATGAGGCCCTGGAGCACTTAAATGCTTTTAAAAAACGTTTTCTGCAATCCACTCTGTTCACGACATTATGTCACTGATTAATGGCAATTACTGATTAGTGAAATTTGTTTTTAATTAAGGGATAAATAAAACTTGGCTGTGATTCTTCTCAGTTTTAAAGGATTACTTTTTGGAAACAAATGTTGTTGAACTTCCCTTTTGCTATGTGTCTGGTGCGGTTAGGACTGGGAGCACAGATACTAACTTTATAACACTCTTGGGCCTGATTCACAAAGGTAACTTATACTTTTCAGTAAGATTACACTTTTGAGTCAGTTTACTACTTTTCGGTATTCACAAACTACTCTTTTGTAGTAACTTCAGCGTCAGCTCCTCCGCTATGGCGGTGGAGCGTTACCCCCCCCCCCCCGTCAGCTGCCTCAAAATGTCAGGAAAGGAAAACTAAAAAAATAATAAAAACATTTTATTATCGTTTTATTTTTCCTTTCCTGCTGAGGCTTTGGGGACGGGGCCATGAGAGTGCACTATGATCAGTTTGGGCCGGCTAAACCGTCATGCGCATTGAAGCTGTCTCCAACCAGAGTTGCGTTGCCGGGTTGGAGACAGCAGGCACAGGCTCCCAGTTTTACTGGGAGCGCAAATTCAGAGCGCTCAGGCCAATCCTGATGCTGCTTTCATGATATGAGAGCAGCATCAGGATTGGCCGCAGTGGAGTCTGGGAGCCTGTGCCTGCAAGGAGAAGAGCAGACGAGTGTGACGCAGCCGGCTGCAGGGAAGTTTTTTATTTTTTATTTTGTCGTCGTGCGACCCTTACCCCCCGCCCTCCACTCTTCTACACCAGCCGCTACTGAGTAACTTAAACGTTTGTGCAACTTACACTTTTGTAGTAAGTCCAGCACTACTCATGGCCAACCACTGGTACTGCAACACCCTCCTATAGAAATGAATGGAGGTAGGGACATAATTCAAAAGTGTTAGTTACTACAAAAGTGCAGTTTTGAATATGGAAAAATAGTTAACTAACTCAAAAGTGTATGTTACTACAAAAGTGCAGTCTTTGAATAGCACTTTGTAGTAAGGTGTGTAGTACTACAAAACATACTACAAAGTGCAGGTTATGAATCAGGCACAACGTGTTTTATGGGGCATACTTACAAGGAACATTTACATTTTCTATTTGTTTAAATTGTGCAATAAAATACATTAATGCCTACTCTGTAATAGGTCTAGCCCTTTTTACATATATGCCCACCATTTACAGATTTAAAGTTACAGAACTGGTTTCCGCCAGTAGCAATAAGGAGCCGATTTATTCAGATTTGCGCACCGGAATGATGCACAAAAAACTGTTGTTTTGTGCAAACCAACAAATTCAGTGCAGCATCATGTTTATCATCAGCCATTCAGCAACGACAACATCTCCAACACAAATAACATAGTGCTTGTGTGTATTGCTTTACAGCGCAAAGCTGATTGAGCAGTATATCACATAACCTTTGTACTCCAGACATACATTTGTGTACAATTATCTTTGCACAGACAAGCATCCAAGGTTACAGCACGTAAGTTGTGTATCTTTTACACTTGTTGTACATATTACACATTGAATTATAACAATTCCAGTCACCCCACACTTTGCCTTTTGTTTTTCATTTGTCATTTGTGTTGGAAAATGGCCCTCTCTGAAGGGTCACCCCAAACTTTTTGCCTTCCTCTTCCACTTTTTCTGACCTTGTTTTTGTTGGATTTAGGACTCTGTGCACTTTACCACTGCTAACCAGTGCTAAAGTGCTTGTGCTCTCTCCTTAATGCATGGTTTGATTGGCATATACCTAATTGGCATATTTAATTTACTTGTAAGTCCCAAGTTGAGTGGTATCCCATATACACAGGGCCTGTAAATTAAATGCTACCAGTGGACCTGCAACATTTATTGTGCCACCCACCTAAGTAGCACTCTAAACCGTGTCCCAGCCCTGCCATTGCAGCCTGAATGCAGTTTCACACTGCCATGTCGACTTGCCATTTAAAAGCCCTTGCTAAGCCTTATATTCCCATTTTATTACATATAAGGCACCACTAAGGTAGGCCCTAGATAGTCCATAGGGTAGGGTGCTATGTAATTAAAAGGTAGGGCATGTACTTTTAAGTTTTACATGTCCCGGTAGTGAAAAACTCCAAAATTCGTTTCCCACTACTGTGAGTGTTGGAATGGAAAATGTTTTTGGTCGACTTCTCTTTGCATTGTACGATTTAAGTTAGTATTTGCGGCCCCATTTTGTATTCAGCCGCCATTTTGTACCATGATTGAAACTAAACTTCTGTCTCATTCTGTTTGCCTCAGCAGAAAGCAGTCTCAATATTTTTTTTATTTCTCCAAGGTTGAGCTTCGCTGCACTAATGAATAGACTGTTTTGTCATTACATACCTTTCCCGTTAGATAGGCCTGCTCCCACCTTTAGAGTGGGGGGGACGGGCAGAATAACCTTGAAACTGAGATAGCATGTACCCGGTCTCAGGATTGCAGCTCATCCTTCTGTATCTCCTTTGTTCACCAGCTACTAACTGGAAAATTCCAGTCTGGGTGTGTCTTTAGGAGTACTGGAAATGTATATTATGTATTACCATGTTGGCGGGGGTCAGTCCCTCTGCAGCAATCCAAGGAGGCTGGTCAGACTGGACTCCGCTCGAGTGTATGACTAATAAATAACTTTGGTTTGTATTCTCTACTGTCTGACCGACTCTTCATTTGTTTGGAAGGCTGAGAGGTGGTCGCGAGAGACCCGGGTGACCCTAATCGGGTCCCTTCCTTCAGTTGGTGCCCGAACAAGGACCCCATCGGGTGTGGCCCTACCTCGCCCACAGACGGGTGAGGAGGTCGGGGCCGCGTCAGGTCGGACGGGCGGACCAGGGATCCCTGCATGAGAGAGTCTGGAACTCGCAGCTACACCGTCTGTCTGACCGGGCGGTGCCTCGCCCAGTGGTCGTCCCGGCTGGGGTCCTGTACGGCGAAACCCTTGGATCTGACCGATTGGTCTGAAGAGTCGGCAGTGGAGAATAAATTCGTTTGGCCTGTGTGCACCAGGTGAGTTTGCTTTAGTTCTTTGTGGCTATGGTGCCATTTTGGTTTGTGTTTGGTACGGTCTGAGGATCGTTTTTGGACACTTGAATTTGTTGGAGTTCCTTGTGAACATGGTACCACTTAGGTTTGTATTTGATGAGGTCTGAGGACCAATTTTGGTAAGATATTTGAAAATATCTGCTCGGCATAAATAGTGAACGTGCTTCCTTTTGAAAAATGCCGTGCTTTAGCAAAATGTTTTGTTTGGGCTGTTGTTGTTGTTCTACTGATGCTCGATTGGAAGAAAGTGAGCCAGCGCCACCAGAAGGCTCCCCAAATTTTGACATGTATGTGAAACATGGCCTTAGCCCTATTATGTTTAGTACGTTATGGCACAAATATGCGAGGGACAATGCCGAGTTGCAGTGGCCGTTGACAGGCACTTTTGATGAACAGAAAATTAATTTTCGACAGGATAAATTGTTTGCGAAAAGAAGTAGGTAGTCAATGTTTGATTCCCTCAGAACATGGCAAAAGGAAGCTAAACAGAGATGAATGAAAGCAGAGAAGGAGGCCCGGAAGGGAAAAATGCAGACAGTGACCCAGACAGCTGTAGCGTATGATAGAGAGAAAACAGAGAAAGGAATAGAGTGTGCTGCTAGGAAGTTTCGATTGCAATGTGAAAAGTCTTATGTTGCTCGAGAAGAAAATGATACATTTGTGGAGGAATTGTTAGATGCTCGACCTCCACCCCCATACGCCCGCAGAAAATATATCCTGCCATCCCACAGCCTCAATCGTCCGTCTCTTCTGCCTCTGCTGTTTCTGTTTCTTCTGTTATTGATCCAGCTTCTTTGGCCACCGCACTTTCTGTCCTTTCTTTGGCTTCGCCTTCTGCACCTGCGATGACCGCGAGTCTTCCTGCTACGCCTATTGTTTCGGCATCTCTCTCTTCAGCTCTTACACCTACGACACAGCCATTAGCGACATTGGTGCCCGTTCCCTCTGTTACTACTCCTTCCCTTTTCCTTCATTCCCCGACGGTACTGAGTAGCGGAACGCCTGTACGAGGATTAGGGGATGGAGACTGGGCGACAGCTAGGGAGCGACTGGGGCGGATATTGATACGATCTGATGTGGGCGATGAAGAGAAGAAGGTGGTAGCCAATCAGGCCGCTCAGTGGACTCGTCACCCCATTTACAGTGTGGAGGATGTGTGGAGTGTGATGAAAGATTATGAGCCGTTTGTGCAGCAGCATGCCCTTAAGCACATGTCGGCTACTTTGATTGGACTGTGGGAACAGTGTTTCAATGATGCCGCACCCCAGATTATTTATGATATGAGGGGCAATGTGTATGCTGCTGATATGGCACCTAGTAAGGTCTTTGGTAATGTCGCAACGGTGGTCGCTTATCGAGGTAGGCTGCTTGAGAAGAGCCCGAAGACAGTATCCCAGTTTCCGATGAGGGAAGTCCATCCCATATATCACCCTGAAATACCAGAGCTACGGGACCAGCATAACATTGTTACTAGACCCCGGGTAGAGGCCCGGTTCCAAGAACAATGGGTTTATACTCCATGGAAGAAGAGTGAGGTTCAGACTCAGTTACCCGACCCTAGGAAAAATCCTACTGCATATTATAAGGAATTGACAGAGGCCGCTTCATCAACAGTGATGAAGCTTGCAGATATTGAAATGTTCTTTGGTTTACTGGTACCCGTTGATATTTGGAGGCAGGTACACACACAGGACCATGTTGCAGAATTGGGTGGTACCTGGGATCAGATTAAGGCGTGGGACCAGGAGAGGAAGCCTAAGGCTGAGATACTAGCTTTACCTGGCGGGATTATTACCTATATGCATTCTCTTATTCCACCAAGAAGGGTAGATTGGGACAAGTTAACGGCATGTCGTCAGAAGAAAGATGAAACTGTGTCTGGTTTTTTCACTCGATTTGAGGGTGTATTTCTGGATTTTAGCGGACAGGATTTGTCGGTGAAGGGAGGTGTCCGATTGTTCGTTAACAGATTTGTTACGAACCTGCTTCCTGAGATCGCGACTCGGTTGCAGGCTTCAGAGAGCACTTGGACTACCTCCTCCCCTTCTGTAATATTGAGTATGGCACAGTATTATGAACACAGGTAAAATGAGGAGAAGGAAAAGGTGGAGATAAAGCACAAAGAATTGAAGACGAAGGTGTTATTGCAACAGGATTCTCTAGGGAATGGTAGAGGATGTGGTGGTCCAGACCGACAGCTTCCCCGTGCTAGCAGGAAGACTACGCCTGTAGGACCGAATCAGTGTGCATACTGTAAAGAGGAGGGACACTGGCGCAGCGAGTGTCCTGTGCTTTTGCAAAAGGTGGCGGTCCCAAGGGGACGAGGGTCTCGCGGACGGGGTCGTGGAGACTGTGGCCAGGACAGGGTTCAGGCTGTTGGGACATCGAAGGGTCGCACTGACCAGAAGTGCTTTGACGACCCTAGGGGCAAACAGTACTACCACGATGACTATGATCTGGATGAGGTGACAGGGTTGTCTCACAGCTAGGACAGCCAGGGACAGGGTGAGGGACCAGTTCAGATACCTGTAGATCAGCGCGGTCCTTACGTTACTGCAGATTTGCATGGCTCAGCTAAGGAATTTTTGGTGGATACAGGTGCTATTAATAGCTCTATTTCCCGTTCACTGGTCCCCGGGGCAGCTCTGTCTGGCCATAATAATGTTTCAGTAGGATTTTCTGGTGTACCGGTTGTAAGCCCCATTTCCAAAACTCTCACATTGACTGTAGGTCCATTTACTGTGGATTCGTCATTTTTGTTGACATCTAATTGCAGAGAGAATTTGATGGGCTTAGATTTATTAAAGAAGTTGCATGCAACCATTTATTGTTCCCCGGAAGGTGTTTACATGACAATGGGTCCGAATGTGGTCAGCTCTAAGCAGTGTCTGTCCAAAGATGCACCCCTCCCTGCTGAATTTAAGGATGTGCCGCCCACGTTGTGGCCAACAGGTGACACGGACGTAGGACTATTGCAGATTCCCCCAGTTTCCATTAAAGTTAAAGACAATGCCGTTTTGCCTCGTATTCCCCAGTACAAAATACCGCAAGCGAGCGAGCTTTGTTGCGGATTATACAGGACCTGATTGAGTCGGGAGTTGTTGAAGAGACGACTGCGAATGTGTGTAATAGCCCTTTTCTGCCCATCCTTAAGAGGGCACCTTCGGGGTCCTCTGATGACCACTCTGATGTTTATCATTTTGTAATTGACTTGCACGCATTTAATAAGATAGTAGTTCCTCAGTTCCCAGTGGTCCCTGACATTACTTCCCTTCTGACAATGATTCCTTCCTCTGCTAAATACTTTTCTGTCATTGATTTGAAGAATGCATTCTTTAGTATCCCGATCCATCCCGACAGCAGGCACTTGTTCGGTTTTACCCTAGCTGGCAGAAGCTTTAGATTCTGTCGAGCTCCTCAGGGCTATATTATAGCCAAGCCTTGAAAGCCCAATTGGACTCCCTCACGCTTCCCTCAGGTAATGTATTGCTTCAATATGTGGATGATATCCTCATTGCTTCTGACACTGAAAAGGGATGCAAAGACAGTACGGTTAAGTTGTTGCTGCATTTGGCTCACCATGGACATAAAGTGTCCCTTTCTAAATTTCAATATTGTCGACAGGAGGTCACCTATTTAGGTCACCTACTGTCGAAGGAGGGTAGGAGATTGACCCCTGAGCGCATCAGCACCATTGTTAAAATGCCTATCCCTAAAACTCAGAGGGATGTGCGCGCTTTTATTGGCATTACTTCCTACTGTCGCCAATGGATCCCTAATTATTCGTTACTAGCAAAACCCCTGCTCGCACTAACCACTAAAGATGTGCATGAACCCTTGCCTTGGACGCCTGAATGTCAGCAGTCTTTTGAGCAATTAAAAGTTGAGCTTTGCTCTGCACCTGTGCTTGGTACGCCTGACTATATGAAGCCGTTTGTGCTGTACGTACACAAGACGGCCGGTTGTATGCTTTCTGTCTTAACACAGGCCTTTGGAGGTGAGCAACAGCTGTGTGCTTATTTTTCTGCTCTTCTTGACCCTGTCACAAGAGCCCTCCCGAGCTGTCTAAGAGTGGTAGCGGCAGTGGCCATCTCTATAAGGCAATTGGCTGGGCTCGTACTTGATACCGACCTCACAGTCATGGTACCCCATGCTGTGGATACACTTTTGAATAAAACTAAGACACAGCACCTTACCAGTGCACGTCGGTCTGGCTATGAATTGACTCTCTTTGCACCACATGTCACGATTAAAAGATGTGCCACTCTAAACCCAGCCACGTTGCTACCCCTCCCTTCTGAGAGTGAGGAAATTAATATACATGATTGTATTTTTCGGACAGAGGAAGAGACGAAGGGACGGGTAGACCTGACTGATGTTCCCTTATCTGACCCCCAAGGGGAACTATATGTTGATGGCTCTTGTTTTAAGCTACCAGATAGCACTACAACAGCTGCATATGCAATCACAACACTACACACAGTAGTTGAGACGTCACAAGTTCCCTACCAGTTGGCCCAAGCTGCAGAGCTCGTTGCCCTTATCCGAGCTTGCAAGTTGAGTGAGGCACTGGCTGTCAGTATTTATACTGACAGCCAGTACACTTTTGGAGTGGCCCATAATTTTGGGCGACTCTGGGCAGAGAGGGGGTTTCTCACTTCCCATGGGAGGAAGATACAAAATGGCCCTCTTATATACATAGGCTTTTGTCGGCCCTGACACTCCCCAAGAAATTAGCGATAATAAAATGTAGCACCCACAAGGCAATAACTGATGATGTGGGTAGAGGGAATGCATTTGCAGACCAGACAGCTAAGGAGACAGCCCGAAGAAAGATGAAAAAGATGTTTGTAGCAGGTCCAGCTAGGTGGGTCCACGAGGTTACTATGTTTGAGGATACGTTGGCAAATATTAAGGAGAATCAGAGAGAGGCAACGATCGAGGAGTTAGCAGTATGGCAGGAAAGCACAGCACGTTTGGATGAGGAAGGGTGTTGGACGGATAAGTCAGGGAAACAGAGATGGATGTTACCAGATGCATACGTTCTCCCCATAGTCACTATGGCGCACGGGCCAGCCAATATCAGTGCAAAAGGTATCTGTAAATTGTTAGATCCTGTATGGCACAATGACAATATCCCAAAGACGGCCGCTCATTTGGTCAAATATTGTATGGTGTGCATGATGCATAATCCTGGGAAAGGTACCCCTACACCACCTGGTAATTTTGCACCTTCCACTTACCCTTTTGAGGTCCTCCAAATGGACTACATTGAGATGGATCGAGTCAATAATTTGAAATATGGGTTAGTGGTAGTTTGTGCATTCAGTAAATGGGTTGAGGCTTACCCCACCAAAGAAAACACAGCCATAGCTACTGCAAAGGTGCTCCTCAAGGAATTCTTTCCTCGTTTCGGCTTGCCCCGTTTGATTTGGAGTGACAATGGAAGTCACTTCAATGCAAAAGTTATCCAACTAGTGTGTGAGGGACTGCATATCCGACAGAAATGTCATGCCGCACATGACCCCCAATCAGCAGGCTTGGTTGAGAAGTACAATGGTACTCTCAAACTGAAATTAGCAAAGATTCAGGAGAGCACGGGGTTGCAGTGGCCAGATGCTTTACCATTAGCCCTTTTGTCTATGAGAGCCACAGCTCATTCTAGGACAGGACTGCCACCCTACGAGGTCGTGTTTGGGCGCCCAGCTAATGTTTGGGGCGTCCTACGACCTCGTCGCTTTTCGGAAATTGAATATCCTCTGTTAGTGGACTATCTGTAAGAGTTAACTAAAAGTCTGCGTTCTATATTCACCAACAGATCCAAGATGCACTTCCACAAGTACCCAAGAGACCAGGGCATGATATTCGGCCCGGAGATTTTGTCCTCGTTCGTCATTTTCAGAGGAAAGGAAGTTTGGGAGCCTAGGTGGAAGGGGCCGGTCCAGGTGCTCCTTGCCACCCGCACTGCCGTGAAGGTCACCGGCCGAAAGAACTGGATTCATACCCAACACTGAAGCAGAGTGCCTCTACCCCTACCCTATGACCAATGGGTTGCTGATGGAATCGGGGACTCGGAGTGGGAGCAGGTCCCACGGTTTGTCCCCTTTTCGGATGCCCGACTCACCTGGACCCAAACGGAAGCAACGATGAGGTACTAAATGCGGCAGTGCCCCCAGAGATCAAGGCTGTTGAAGAGCCCCTTTCCACTGGTCCCTCTGTTTCTGATCCCCTTTTTACTGACCCTTCTGTGCCTGGAGCAGCTAGGTACAATTTGCGCCCCCGACGGAGGAACAGTGCACCAAAGGAGAAGTCAGATTAGTAGGGATGGACTGTAAGAAATAGGGTGTACCTTGCCTGTGGTACCAACGGTAGTTTAGGGAGAGGCGAGATTGATGCATTGTTTGGACATTGGACAGGATAGACCGCACGTGCTTCCCTGGAGGGAGGTACCTTATCCTGAGCGACGTGGGATTTCCTTAAGAGCTGGGATCGCATAGCTCCAACGCTGGTGCTCAATAGTGCCAACGTTGATGAACAATAGGAGTCTACCAGTGAGGCTCTGATGGACACTGGGAACATTTGCCCCTTTTTGTCTTCTTGCCATCAGCCCTATTTTATTTCCTTTCCTCTGATTAAAATGTACCCATTTGGTCGACCCATTACTGAGGAAGAGCAGCCATTCGCGGCACCGCGTTTAGAGTGGGATGGATCTAGTTGGTCTGCTTGGTCCACAAAGAGTAAAATAGTTTTTGTAGTAATTGTCGTGATTTTTCTAATAACAGTCCTTAGCATACCATGGTTCCTGGAGGAGAAATATCCAGTACATTCCTTGGTTGGTACAACGCCTGTCCCCCCTGAACATGTGTTTGTTACTCTGGCCCCTCATAAAGGGGAACATCGAAAAACATATGTAGACAATGTATTTTTGCAAATGCTGCACCAGGCCCACGACACGTCCAATGCTACTAATTGTTGGATCTGCAGCTTACTCCCTTCAGTTACGCATAAGAGTGATGTTTTGTTATCAATGCCACTATCCTATCTGGGGAGTTGTGAGGGATGGTTTGAACTGTTTACTATGGTGCATCATCATTTTCATTCTTCTGCTATGAACATGGCATCTGCTGACTCTCGTACAGTGATAGAATATATACGTTTCCATCAGGGGTTTGCTCCTACAAGGTCAGAAGGGCAAGGGACCCTGAGTACATTGTCCCCAACAGCTTGTATGAATATATATGAGAAGGTAAAGAACGAAACATGGCTTCGAAATGAAATGTTGGATTTTCAAGGGTTTAATGCCACTGAATATTTCCGATCCTTCCAGATACGCAATATTACTAAGGATGAGGCGATGCCGGTGTCAGTAGTTAACACGACAGCTGGGTTTTGTGTCCAGGGAATAGGGAAGGTAAAAGTGGGAGAGAGTAATTCAATTACACATATACGCTGAGTACGACTAGTAGTCCGCCCTTGCTCCCACCGCATAATGTTTACTTTGTTTGTGGGTCTCAAGCTTATGTTTGGCTTCCTAGGGGATGGTCAGGTACCTGTTACCTCTCTTTACTTCTTCCCCCAGTGTACATAGCACCGTCCAATTACCATAAGGACCATCGATTGTGGCGTAGGAGTACACACTTGCCCCGAGTTAGAAGAGTTATTAATACAGAAGGTGTAGATCAGACAGACACCACTCTGCAGCAGTTCACGGATGCCATGAAGGGTATCATACCCTTCTGGGGCCCTATGTCCAATAGCCTTAACATTTGTCGACTCACAAGAGTTGTGGAAGGGGTCATTAATACCACAGCAGGGATTTTGACAAATATTACAGCTGAGCTTCAGGCTACGAGGCTTGTTGCTATACAAAACAGGATGGTGTTAGACGTCATCCTTGCTGACCGGGGAGGGGCCTGTCGCGTCATTGGCAGCAGTTGTTGTGTATACATCCCAGACCACGTCCCTAATGTATATGCTGTCATCCAGAAGTTGCATAGGCTCGCATCTGACACTCACCAAGAAAATGGTACAAGGTCTCTCTCTGGATGGTTCTGGCGTCTATTCGCGTCCTAGGGTTGAAAGATTCTTATCTTCCTAGTTGCAATTGCTGGCATAATTTTCACCTGTTGCTTGTGCATACATTGTCTTCCTGCTTGCTGTGCTTACTGTGTAAAAACACTGACACCCAAACCGAAGGTTTCAGTACATGACCCTAAGACAACGGCAATGATGATGCAGGGTATTCAAGACCTAATGACAATAGACGAAGGCATTTTTGAATATTGATAATGCATGTATTAATATGTAGCAGTAGTTTTCATGATATGCAAGGAGTTATTTGCTTTTAGACAGTAGCAAAATGTGTTAGCAAATGCTAAAAGGAGGGTCTGTTAGAATGGAAAATGTTTTTGGTCGACTTCTCTTTGCATTGTACGATTTAAGTTAGCATTTGCGGCACCATTTTTTATTCAGCCGCCATTTTGTACCATGATCGAAACTAAACTTCTGTCTCATTCTGTTTGCCTCAGCAGAAAGCAGTCTCAATATTTTTTTTATTTCTCCAAGGTTGAGCTTCGCTGCACTAATGAATAGACTGTTTTGTCATTACATACCTTTCCCGTTGGATAGGCCTGATCCCACCTTTAGAGTGGCGGGCACGGGCAGAGTAACCTTGAAACTGAGATAGCATGTACCCGGTCTCAGGATTGCAGCTCATCTTTCTGTGTCTCCTTTGTTCACCAGCTACTAACTGGAAAATTCCAGTCTGGGCGTGTCTTTAGGTGTACTGGAAATCTATATTATGTATTACCATGTTGGCGGGGGTCAGTCCCTCTGCAGCAATCCAAGGAGGCTAGTCAGACTGGACTCCGCTCGAGTGTATGACTAATAAATAACTTTGGTTTGTATTCTCTACTGTCTGACCGACTCTTCATTTGTTTGGAAGGCTGCGAGGTGGTCGCGAGTGACCCGGGTGACCCTAATCGGGTCACTTCCTTCATGAGGCCTACACCTCTCATAGGATAACATTTGGGATTCCTTATTATCTTCAATAAGCTTTAATTCCTAATTGAAAGCAGGTGGATCTGACATGTTTGGTACCTATAGAATTGTAATGATAAATCCTCTTTGATGACAAAGTCAAATTTATCATTACAGTTTTGAAAATGCCACTTTTAGAAAGTTGCCATTTTGCTGCTCTTAGCCCTGTGTGCCTGCAACCTGTCTCTAATTGCATGTCTGGGTTTGGTGACAGCTGGGCTTTGTGTATTCCCTCTGGACAGCCACACACAAAGGAAGCTTAGGTTTGACTTGATGGACCATTCTGGGAGGATTGAAGGGTGGAACTGGGCACTGTCTCACACTTACTAGGCTGTATTCTGTACCCACACAAGGATTAATCTACTTTTGTTCAGCAGGCCTCACTGGGTCCCATATCCAGCTTGCGCTCCATTGCGATCAGCCTGAACTTTTGACTTTGTCCCGGTCCGGCGCAACCAGATGTACCAAGTCAGTGCTTATTGTTTCTAAGTGCTATTTTACAGTTTATTCTTTTAAAATTCATATCACAAGTTCTCCTTTTGGATTTTTGTCATTTTGGTCTTGTTTTATTTATTAAATTAAGAGATATTTTTCTAATTTGGTGTGGAAACTTTTTGCCTGGTGTTTTTATTTTTTTACTGTGTGAAGTGTAGGACAAATACTTTACACATTGCGTCTTAAATTAAGCATGACTGCTCTGTGCCAAGCTACCAGAGGGTAAGCACAGGTTAATTTAGGGTGTGTTTGTGACTTAACCTGACTAGGATTGTGGTTGCTTCGTGACCACTGCTTGTTTCCCAGTCAACCAGGAACCCAATTTCTAACAATTAGTATTCCATTCAAAACTTGGTCATACTACTTTGCATGACTTTAATAAGTATGGGTTGTGTTGTCTCCTCTCCGTATATATGCCATTCCCGCCCTGTAAGATTCAGTTTGCATACATTATCAGAGGTTTTTCACTGGTGGTGCATTGCCATCAGTGCTGTACTTACAGAAACTCGCATCACAAAACCCTTTTGCGGAGTAAAGTTGATCTGCATTATAGTTGACGACGCTTTGCGTTGCACAAATACCCACCCATAACTTTAGGAAATCTGTGTCCAAATGGGCAAATATTTTTTAAAAGTTTGGTCATGTTGGCTAAAATTGGCTGCAGATAATATTGTTATGAGGGGTTTTTTGGTACTCGTACAGCTTTGGTACCTGCTACTGAGATTTGAGACTGTGCTGCCACAGAGCACACACTTGAAGTAGACACACAGAGCAATTTTCAAGATGGAAACAAAATAGGCAATGGCAGTGTTAAAGATAGAGATAGAGATTAAGGGGCCGATTATGATGTCGGTCGGAAAGGCTCTGAACGGCATTCGGTTTGTCTGAATCCGATTCGGAACCCGCGTTTCCGACCGACTCGGAAACACATCCGACCGACCGATTACGATAGTTGGAAACAGTTCGGTCGTTCTGACTCGGTTCCGATCGGCATTCGGAGAAACCGAGTCAGTCGGGCCGAATTGTACAGGTCTATGGACCGCATTTCCGACCGATGCATTATGATGATGAATTCGGACAGCCTTTCCGAATCGATTTGTCTGACACGGATCGGCTGTCGGAATCTGACTTTGGGGGCCTGTAGCAGGGCCCCCCTTCACCCGGAGACCCTCTGGTTGGGTCCCATGGGTGTACCCATGGGTCCCCTCTTTCCAACCATGCACGGTGTAGCAGGCACAAAGGGGTGCCCGCCACAGGGTGCAAGGTTTTTCGCGACCACCCCTTTTTTCAATGGGAGCCTGTGTTGTCAGTCGGAACACACGCTCCCAATGAAGTCAATGGGAGTCCGTCCGAACGGTGTACGGAAAGATCATAATCAGTCGGTCGAACTCCCTGAATCCAATTCTGTCAGAAATGATTCCAAGACCGAGTCGGTCGGAATGCTTTCCAACCGACATCGTAATGAGGCCCTAAGGCGTGGTGGTGTTCAACACTTTGCTAAAGAGGAACAATTGTTGAGTTTTGCTGAATGGTAAATAGTGTGCTGGTTTGCACAAAGAAGAGTAGGGGTAACTTCCAAAATGGAGAACCTCCATACTGAAGGTTCTACTGCCAACTCTTGGGATTTGATCTCCTTGTTAGAAAACTGGGTAGTTTTTAACTCTTGTGTTTTATTAGTACAATTAACATTGAATTAGGTCACATACATAGGGAGGTGCACTGCTCCCGGTATTCTACCAATTGCAGATACAATAACCATTGACTAGAGAAGAAGATTAGCAGAAGGTTATGTCAATTACAAAGTAAGTTCATACCAAAATACTAAATGATGCAACTGAACACCTATAAAGTACTGTTAGAAAAACACTATTCAATCAATTTTCTAGATAACACTGACATACACACCACATCCAAAGCAGCGCCCCGTGCAGGTAGGAGCGTGGGGCGGTGGGGCTGTGTTGGGGGGGGGATTCCACAGACGACCACGAGGGAAAATTAAATAATTAATTCTCCCTCGTCGTCCTAAGTCGAAATCCCCCCCACCCAGACCCACTGCCTCACCGCTCATACCTGCACCGGCCGCTGCTACACATCTCAAAGAGAGAGCTACTGGTACTACATGCATCCCTTAGACATACTCGCACAAGTTGGTGTTAAGCCAGAAAATAAAACTCCCTTCAAACCCCAGTGAGTCTTACATATTGATAACCCACATCCTGAAGTTATCAGTCAGGGTCACGGAGCACATAAAAATAGAGAGCTAGTACGCACAACCACTAAGAAGCCTTCAACAACAGAAGTAAGTAGTTCTCAACAGACTAATAGGTACTAACACTCTCACAATTTGACATCACAAATAAAGTTGGGTGTACAAAAACCCAAGCTTAAAACTGAGGGCTCCAAAATCTAATATCCCAAAAGTGCCCACCACAGTTTAGGTCAATATTTCACCAGGCTTACTAATTCCAAACAGCGGCAATCAATTGTTGAAAACTGTGGACGCTGTAATATTTATAAAAATAGCATAACTGAACATAATGGTGCCGAGCCCTGGTGGGCAGTTGACTCAGGGTTAATCCTATTATAAAATGGAGGTAGCTCAAACAATGCACCAGTGTATCAAGTTCAGTCCCAAATGTGCATGGTGCTGATTTAGAGTTTCACGAAGCGGATCCTCCATCGCAACAGCGACAGAGTACCACCCCTACAAAATTCTCTGTCCACTTACCCAATTTAGAGGTGGCGGATGGCCAGGTATCTGCCAATGGGTGAAAATGTACTCGGTCGGCATAAACATTTCTCCGACAGACCTTTGAAGTAGGTGCCGTCGAAGGTAAGCCATCCAACTGTCCACCCTACTTAGAGTGGGTGGTCGGATACCTTTTTTTGTTTTTTAACTGTCTGTCACTGCCAATTATATCCTGGCAGTGAGGGACAGTAAAACAGAAAAATGCCCCCTCCCCGTCACCATGGGAGAAATCTCCATGGTGTGGATTCATTAGTTATTTATTTTTCAAAAACAATCTCCTGTTTTGGGAGTTTGTTTTTCAAAAAAACTTTGGAAAGCTTTGACGGATGGCCATTCTGTTTGATGGAGCTGTCCGTCAAACATTTTCATACATTAACAGGAACTGCCAAGATATCAGTTCCCTTCCAATGTATAGAGATATCCGCAGGGTCCAGCAGACATCTCTAAACTTGGCTGGCAGACTAAAGGCAGGGTGGCAGGAATATGGCACATTACAGCGTGATCTAATACATCGCGTGCCATTACAACGCGGTAGTTACAACGACCGCGTTTAGTACGCAATGTATTACATCGCAAGTCTTTACAACGACTTTCACTAGGGGGCGCGCTGGACTTAGGAATAGTATTATTTACTATTCCTACTCCAGTTTGCGCAACAGTAGGAAAGGTGTTGGAAATGTATTTCCAATACCTCAGCGCCCCCTAGTGGAATTCATTGTAAAGACTTGCAATGTCATTACATCGCATACTAACAACGCGGTCGTTATAACGACCGCGTTGTAAAGGTATTGCGGTGTAATGACCGCGTTGTAAAGGTCGTTTCCCGGGTGGCAGATGTAAAGTCCACTGCCACTCTCTATGCCTTTAATCTGCCCACCAAACCATAAATCCTGCCCTAAATTACTGCTCCAAATCCCGGCACTTCTTATATTCCAGTTAGACAAAGTCTAATTTCCACAGAATATGCCCAAACACTCACGGGATAATTTGATTTAATATGGGGTCAGGATTTGCAAAATCTCTCAACCTCTTACATGATCTCAGCGGCTAATGATGTCTTTACCAGAATCATGCATATACCATAGTAAAAGCTTAGGATTTTTGAGTCCAGTAATAGAATTAGGATGGTTGAGATATGTCCATCCAATGATGTTTCAAATATAGCAGAATGATGCTGGCGTGACCCTAGTAATCCTATCAAACAGTTTTTAAAAACCCCTAGGAAATAGTTGAGAAGTAAAAAACTGAAAGGAGAAATAGGAAAGTAGGAAGCTATACTATCCCTCACTGTGAGTATCATGTGGAAACAATGAATAGGACAAATACGAATTTGACTCAGTATGATCCAACCCCTCAGTCTGGCCTTCTTTGGGATGACCTAGAGAAGGATGGGCACATAGAGCACATTCATCTTACCTATCTTACCCCTTCAACTTACAAGTGGTGCCTGATGAAGTTTATTAAAGCCTAGGCAATGATTCCAAACATTAAGTATGCCCAGGCTTATTTGGTTCATACATGTGTTAAATGCCACAACAGATCACAATGTACATAGACAGGTTCCCTCTTCCAAATGGTTGTAAAAGTCAAGACTCACTGAGGAGTAAAATAGGTGTTTGGATCAAATGTATGTAAATATGATATTTGTTAATGAGTAAAAACATCTTAGAAAGCGAAAGACTGCATGATACAGATAATTTACTATCACATGTCAACTGACAGTCAAGTGGAGACTGGGTTAATAAGTCTTGAATTTAGGAAATCTCTTCCCAAAAAGTTTGCAGGTTAAAAAATGTAAAAATAATCTAACATAGGAAAAACCCTATGCTTGCCTCTACATACATAGCTGGCCCAAATTACCATCTCCTACAAGTTTTGCAGGTATGGAAGTCTGACTTCCACCCCACCAAAGTTTTGAGATACTACCAAAAGCCCACAACTGGGCAAACTCTGCCAGATACATCAGGGACAGCATAGCTTATCTAACTTACAACTCCCGCGATTAAGTCAACCCAATGTGTCCCTGATCTTTAAAATGTCAGTGGGCAGTCAGCAATAGAAATCATCCAATCAGATGTTTCCCCATTACAACATAGAATATATGCAACAATTCTCCCTCATACAATTGTAATGCAGACTATAACAAGCCTTGAATCCAAGATGGGTGATGTTGATTGACATGAATTCATTGCATATTTTAACCTGTGTTTTAAGTGGTAAGACACGTGTATTCACTGGTTTTCATTATGATTGCTTTGCAAGGCCAGATCAGGTGCCCATCTGGTGACCTGTTAACATGGGTAAAAAGTAAGGTGATACCTGTTAACCCTGGTGACAAGGATATCTGCACTGATGCTAAGCAAAGGATAGAGGGAAGAGTAAAGTTTATGCTTTTATAGTATGTTATTTTATGCTATGGTATGTGATGTGATGTTAACTGGTACTTAGGACACTCCTCTAAGTTGTATTTGTCTTGACCTACAGGTAACTGGAGGTGGAAGGCACACCCCCAAGTGGTTTTTCAATTGTATGGTCTGTGTTTGGGTGCGCTCCCGAGGTACAGCTAGTTGGAAGCCTCTTGGTCTCTATGTGCGTCACAACAGTCCATGATCCACCCAAAAACTCATGATACTATAAGAGCACATATTTCTTTTTAATAACACAAGTCTTCAGACAATTAGGTACCTTTATGTTACCCCACAATGCCTCATTTAGTGTGTTCCACAGTGATCTCAATATTCAGTTCAGCCCATAAGTCTACATAGCAACATTAGCCCCTAATCCCAACATGATTTCCCAATCCGTATCTAATTTCCCAATCTGTTCAAGATCCACATTTAAGAATTTCATGATCCCTGAATCATGTTTTGAACTTCAAGGCAACTCATAATCAAACAGTCCTTATATAATTCACACATGACACAGAAGAGCAACTGTCTCTGAAGGGAGGGACAATAAAAAGAACTATATGCAACACCCCTTACAGCACATCCATACCCCAGAGTTCTCCCCCATGTAAGTCGAGATCTGACCTTCAACAAAAGGAGCATATAAAGAGGCCTACAGAATACACCATAACATAGCCTGCTAGAGGGAGAGAGGGGTGTTGCGAAGTTGAAGAAAACATCTGCACATCCCATTCTAAGACTGCCTGAGGTTACTTGAGTGTTTCTAGAAGCAGTTTACCTACTGTGATAGGTGTAGGGTGAGGGGTGTTTGGACAAAATATTGAGTTGTAAATATATCGGGAGAAACATATATCTGTAAAAATATTGTGACACAAAATATTGTGATGCAAAAATATTGTTATTAAGAGTATTGTTTTCTTAAGAATGTAATATTGTATTTAAGAATATCTTTGTTTTAATATCGTTTTCAATAATATCGTTGTAAAAAATATAATTTTAAAATTATTTTAATGTTTTAGTTAATAAATTAATCATATGTGTTACTATTGTTTGTGTAATTGTGTAATGCTGATTTATTTTAGTTATATTTTAGGTTTGGGTTGCTAGGTTTGTAGGGGTATAGGGTGGGAAATTAAGTAATAATTAACAATTAATTATTATTTGATTAATAACGATTTAATTGATTATTCATTATGTAAATTGTGTAATTATATATTTTTATTGTGTTTTAGGTGCGGGCTACTAGGCAAGTTGGAGTTTAGGGTGGGAAGTTAATTAAGTAATAATAAATTGTTAATTGTTAATTAATTTCTTAATTGATTAGCAATTATGTGAATTGTGCTATACTTATTTATTGCAGTTACATTTTAGGTTTGTTATGCAAGGTTTGTTTGGGTATAGGGTATGAAGTAAATTGAGTAATAATTAATTAACAATATTATTAATTTGTTAATTATTTACCGGGTAATTAATTATGTAAATTGTGAAATAATTATATATTTTAGTTCTGTTTTAAGTAACAATTACTTACCAATTCATTAATAATTATTCATAAATTATTTAATTGATTATCAATTATATAAATTGTGTTATATTTATTTATTTTAGTTATATTTGAGATGCGTGTTGCTGGGGTTTGTAAAGGTATAGGGTGGAAATTAATTAAGTATTAATTAATTCACAATTAATGCTTACTTTAATTATTATTGCTTTGCTTATTAATTATGTAAATAGTGTAATAATGATATATTTTTGTTATGTTTTAGGTGTGAGCAGATGGGTTTGTAGGGGTATACCGTGGGAAGATTTTTACATAATAATTAGGGTTGAGAGGTAATTAAGTAATAAGTAAAATAACTATTTTTTAACTGATTATTAATTATTTTTTAATGAAATAAATCCAATTATTAATAATTATTAATTGTTTAATAATTATGTAAATTGTTTAATTGTGGTTTACTTTTTTATATATAAATATTTCTAATATTTATATTAAGAGTTTAATAAGTTTTCTAAATTAATCGGGTTATTCAAATATGTAATGTGTTTAAAATGAAGTACTTTTCCTACTGTCGCTTAGACTGCAATGGGAATAGTCAATTTAACCCCGCCTAAGTCCAACATTTTCCCTGCTATTGCGCACACGGGAGTGGGAATAGTAAATCTAACCCCTCCAAAGTCTAACACGTTCCCTACTGGTTTGCTGTTTGGAGTGGGAATAGTAAATTTTACTCATCCGAAGTCCAATACTTTCCCTACTGTTGTGCTGACTGGAGTGGAAATAATATATCTAACCCCTTTAAAATCTAATGCTTTCCCTACTGTTGCTTGGACTGGTATGGGAATAGTAAATTTAACCTCTCTAACATCTAAAGCTTTTCCTACTGTTGCATACACTGGTGTGGGAAAAGTAAATTTTACCCCTCCGAAGTACAACGTTTTCCCTACTGTTGCACAGACTGGAGTGGAAATAGCAATTGTTACCCCTCCAAGGTCAAATGCTTACCCTACTGTTGTGATGTTTGGAGGGGGAATGGTAAATCTAACCCCTCAGAATTCCAACACTTTCCTTACTGTTGTGCAGTTTGAAGTGGGAAAAAGAAACCCCTCCAATATCCTTCACTTTCACTATTGTTGCATAGATTGGAATGGGAATAATATATCCAATATTCCCAGGTTCCAATACTTTTCTTGTATTGGTTAAATATATTTTGTATTATTATCTGTTTATTTGTTAAATGTTTTATTATTTGCTTATATTTGTATTTTTTATAATATTTTTTGTAAATGTCTTTTTGTTTTTTCATTTTTTATATTTTAGTTTTTTCATAATTTTTTGAATGTTTTTTAATTAAATTGTTAACATTTTTATGTTTTATTTAAATATATATTTATGTAGCCAGAGAGATAAATAAATAGGTATATATATATATATATATATATATTCCCACACGCAAAGGGAGCAGACAAAAAGCAGATCCACGAGCCCACTCGATCAGGTTAGAAGATTTATTTCTTTGTGACAAAAAGACATGTTTCGACCACGTCCGTGGTCTTGATCACCTGACCCCATCCTGGGTCATACACCATTTAAATAATTTTCTTGTGGTCACACATACCACGTGACATACCAATAAACATAGAAAAAATATTTACAGTAGTTGTGAGTAGAAAATACAACATAGTGGATTCTATATAACGCATTGGTAAAGATGTTATATTTCACATCTATTTTGCTTATTGTACATTGGGGTGTTGGTGCGGGTTTGGTGTGCTAAGGTGTCCTGGGTTAGGTTGTGTCCCGTGTTTCGTGTCAAAGGTGAGGTGCTTGTGTGCATCCTAGTTTCAAGGGGTGTGTTTATTTCAAGGTATAGTACCTGATTGCGCGCCTTTGAGTTTGATTAGTGTTACCTCAACTGACCCAGTGGAGCGGTGCCGGTATAGTACCGTCAGTCCAGCAACTAAAATGAGCTGCTATAGGGTTATTGGTTCCAACAGTATGACTAGCGATTATAATATCAAAGAGTAGGAAGGATACCAAGGTCGTCCATCAACTCTGGGTGCGCATACGCTTATCGTGGGTGAGTAAATCCCTTGTACACCACTGACGTTATCTCCCTGTAATGAAAATGTAAAAAAAACCTGTTAATATATTGTAGCATCCATCAAGTTCATCATCTCGATAGTAGATAACAACATATTGCTATCCAGGACACAAAGATTGACACTGACACAATCAGTGTGGCTCTCGCCTCACAAATCCAACACTGTTGAAATGAGCTGTGGCGTGCCACAGGGCTCCTCCCTTTCGCCGATCCTCTTTAATATTTACATACGTCCGCTAATCTCGAGTCTCCGGCAGATGGGGGTAAAGATCTTTAACTACGCTGACGACATGCAGCTGATCTTTACTCTGGAGAACTCCATCGAATGCAAAGATTTTGTTAGGAGCTCTATGTTGTATGTAAAAACCTGGATGGATAAGAATCAACTAAAGCTCCACTCTGGAAAAATGGAGATAATCATCCCGAGCAACAAAATTACTCATTGGTCACCTTCCTATTGGCCACCTGAGTTAGGGGCGGCCCCTATCCCCAAACCAGTAATTAAGAGCCTGGGTCTCCACATTGACTCTGACCTCTCTATGAGCGCCCAAGTTAGCGCAGTTACTTCGGCCTGTTTTGTCCAACTTCGTAAACTGCGCAAGATCAGACGCTTTTTCAGTAAAGAGGCCAGTATTCAAATTGTGATTGCCCTTATCCTTTCTAAATTAGATTATGGAAATGCCCTCTACCTTGGCATCCCATTATATCTGAGACATCGTCTCCAGATGATTCAGAATCAAGCTGCTAGAATCATCCATCTTAAGGACAGAAGATGTCACATTACCCCGCTACTTAAAGACCTCCACTGGCTTCCAATGGAGCAGCGCGTGATGTTTAAGATTGGCTGTATCCTTTTTAAAGCCACTCAAGAAACCGGTCCTAGTTTCATCCTATCGTGCATCAGTAAGCACTTGCCTCAACGCAATCTGAGAGCGAGACACCTGAATCTTTTGACGGTGCCCAGATTTAGACGGAAACGCATTGGAGGCACCCGGTTTTCCTATCTGGGTCCGAAGTTCTGGAATTCACTGCCCACTTCTATTAGGCTGGAGGCTGACTACATGCGGTTTAGGAAATCTCTAAAAACCTGGCTATTCTCTCTGGCCTATAACTAACTGATCCTCTATCTGCTCTCCTTCTCTTCTTCTGCTCAAACTCATCAGCGCCTAGAGACCTGTAGGTGAACATGCGCTTACATAAATTCCCATATAACATAACAAAGATTAAAGCATCCAAGCACTCCTAGGGTTCGATTTAAAAAAAAAAAAAGGAGTTTAGCAAACTTGCGCATGCATCTACATTGTTGCAACTTAGTGCTCATACAGTGACACCTGTGAAATATTATGATTCAAAATTAAAAAGAGAAGGGTTGCCGGGGAGGGGAAGGGGGGGGAGGAAAACGGGAATGGATGGGTGGTGGTGGAGCGTGAGGCTAGCTATAACTGGTACCAAGGTTATCTCTATTCTTTTACAAATGGGAATGCATCTCCTCATCTAAGTTCAGCCTTCCTGTGAACTTGCTACCGGCTTGTAAGATGAAGCGTGATTCTAATCTGCGAAGGGCCCCTATTCTGTTCCCACCTCTTGGGTTCAAGTTCACGCAATCTAGGCCAAAGTATTTGGCCTTGGTCCAATCTACATTATGCTTAGCTGTGAAGTGCCTAGCCGTGTTGTAACTGTGGTCTTTGTTGGTTATTGCCCTCCAGTGTTCTAGATTCCTTTTCTTCACAGGGAATGTAGTAGAGCCTATATACCATAGGTCACATGGGCACACTACGGCATAAATGACAAAATCGGTGTTACAAGTTATCAACTTGGGAATCTTTCATGGGGTTTTGACCTTTCCTAGGGTAATTTCTGTTACATTACTGCTGTGTCTACAGGCCTTACAGTTTCCGCATTTACGGAAGCCATTGGTTGTTTGAGGCAATTGGATTCCTTAGTATGTAGATGGCTATGCACCAACATGTCTTTGAGTGAGGTGCTTCTCTTGTAGGACATAGATGGGTTGGGTCCTATTATGTTCCTTAATATGGGGTCCTGCCTCAAGATCCCCCACCTGTGTTTCAAGATTTTACATAGTTGTTCTGCCTGGCAGCTGTACCTAGTGATGTACCTGACTGGTTCGGTGGTCTCGTGGTTACTATCTTCAGTACCGCTTATCTTAGGCAGGATCTCGTCTCTCTGGAGACCCCTCACTCGGGCTTCTGCCTGTTTGAGGGCTCTAGTTGGGTAGCCCCTCTCCCTGAACCTCACTTTCACAGCCTGTGTTGTTTGTTCGAAAGCAGTAGTAGTACTGCAATTTCTCTTTGCCCTGAGAAATTTGCTGTAGGGTATGCCCCATCTAAAACTCGGTGGATGACTACTCGAGGCATGCAATATAGAATTCCCTGCGGTTTTCTTCCTGAAGAGGTTGGTACAGATTGTTCCCCCCTCAATAGACAGTTTCAAATCCAGAAAGTCAATTGTTTCCTTGCTATAGTGTCTGGTGAATTTCAGATTAACATCATTTTCATTGAGTAGATCAATAAACAGATTTAGCTCCACTTCACTTCCTTCCCACACAAAAAACACGTCATCAATGTATCTTAGCCATTTTTTAACGTTGTAAATCCATTTCTCAGTTTGGTCGTTCCAGAGCACCTGCTTCTCCCACCAGCCTACCATAAGATTGGCATAGCTGGGGGCAAAGCAGGTGCCCATGGAAGTCCCCTGCAGCTGTTTGTAGTGATCTTTTTCAAACATAAACACATTTTCTTTCAAACACGTACTAATCATCTCTCAAAGCATGTGTGTATGTTCCAACAGATGGATATCACGTGTCTTCAGAAAGAATTTGCATGCCTTGAGTCCGTCAGCGTGTTTGATACTTGTGTAAAGGGACTCTACGTCCAGACTGACTAGCCAATGGTTATCGTTGATGACTGTGTCACTGATTTTCTCAAGGAAGTCACTGGTGTCTCTTAGGTAAGAATTCAGTTTTTTCACAAAAGGGAATAGGAAGTGGTCAACAAAAGTTGACGTTTTTTCCAAAAGGCTATTTTGGAAGAAACTATTGGTCTACCTGGGGATACCTGCGCGTTTTTGTGGACTTTGGGCAAAAGGTAAAATGTGGGTGTGGTCGGTGTCTCATTTCTGAGAAACCTCCTCGGAAGTTGCAGCATGCCTCAATCTGTAGAGGATTGAGAGGAACCCCAATGATGAAGCATGCCACCTAGGGGAAACCCTGGTGGGTGAGGGGTCTCTAGAAAAAGAGTCTTTTTTCTAGTAAGTTGATTACAATGAACTTTCGTTGAATCCTAGCTCCCCCATAGGTTAGGTTTTTTTCGATATACTCGAATTTTGTGAAACTATATACAGTAAGGAGGGTAAACCTAGCCTTAACCTCTACCTCCCCCGATTTTTTGGTTGTATTGAGACAGCGCACAGCTGTGGGAGTTTCCCCGCCCTTACACTTATTGTTACACCACGCGACACAGACACCATGGCTGAAATTACGGGCCTCACTTTTTCAGAAGAGGAAGTGCAAAGAATTCTATCATCCATGACCCCATTCACTGCGACACCTAATACAGACACAAATGAAGCGGGCCAGTGCTGGGATGAGTTAACAGAACTCAATAGGAACCAGATAAAAACCATGATCCATGGGATCATGATGACTGAATATCTGAGAGTGAATGCGGCACCCCGTGGGTTGATTGTACGCAACGAACCATTCATCTTCCAACAGGACAAAGCATTTAAGAAAGATTGGTCCCTAATCTTGTGGCATTGCACCAGAGATTGGTTGGTACTTATCATAAAAACAGCGGCATGGCTCTCACAAGAGATGAAGGATGAGATCCATACCATCGAGGTTCACCTAAAATCTTTCCAATCAGTCTCAAAGCTGAAAAAAAGACTCGAGGAGCTGAATAAAACCATGACCGAGTTTGAAGTAACATTGAAAGACACGAAATACCAGAAATTCAAGAAGGATTCAAAGAATTTCACACATGAGAGAGTCTACCCCTACACTGGAGATGACTACAACTCAACAGGTAGAAACCCTTTTTACAACACTGGCACAGAGGGATCAGACACCGGCTCTGACAGCTCCGATCCGGGATACAACAGGAGGGGTATCTCCAGGAATAGGCGTAACCAAGGTGGAAGGATGAGGAACCGAGGCGGACAAGGACATGGATGGTCCACCTTCCAAGGCCCCCCGCCCTTCCCTGCCCCCCTTTCTTCTATGGACCACCACAGTTCCAACAACAAACCTACACATACTGGAACTCGGCTCAACAACCCGAATACCCAGGACAATCGACTCCTTTTTTAAGGAGAGGCAAAGGGACACAGAGAGGAAGAACGAAAAGAGGACAGCAGGTACAGTGGTCATACCCATTGGAAGCTACGAGGATGACAACGAGGAGCATGGACCCTCCGAACAACCCTACTACCAGCAACCACCCAGTCTAGTGATCAATCTGTCGGGTAAAACTCTATCACCCACCCAACTGGGAGTACTGGAAAAAGGCTTAGGATTCGTCCCCACACCAAGCCTTGACAAATTCAAGCTGAGCTGCGAGTTGTACGAATTTATCCGGAAGATCAAACTACAGGTCTACTTTGATAACAAACCAACAACAGACACCAGAAATGGAGACACAGGCCTACATCTGAAATCCAACTTCACCCCCCCCCCCCATCAGCCACATTGTCTGTGGAACTCCTAGCCTTTGAAAAAGATATCTTAAAGGAAGTAGGGGAGATTGATCCAAGGGCCATCAAAATCTTCCACAACACGAGCAAAATTGAACATGAAGCCATCCAACAACTGGCCGACGACACTAGCATAGTTGTGACACCGGCAGACAAAGGGGGCGCCATTGTGCTACAGACCTCTGAGGCATACCGCCGAGAGTGTATGCGACTACTTGAAGATGAGAGAAACTACCTACGCATCCGAGATGACCCAAAAGAACGCCTACGAGTAGGAATCGTAAGCATGGTGGAGGAGGCCATCTTGCACGATTGGATTACCAAGAAAGAAGGGGATTTCCTGATCAACACCCACCCAATAACCCCTTATTTCTACATCATACCCAAGATACACAAGTCACTGGAGGACCCGCCCGGACGATCCATTGTTTCCGGTATAGGATCCATACTGGAACCCCTTTCAAAATTCGCCGATGCCTTTTTACGTCCTCTGATACAAGGAACAAACATATACCTACAGGACACAAAGGCGGTACTTTGTCTTCTTAAAGACTTGCAGTTCAACCCAAGAACTAGCATCCTCATAGGGTTGGACGTCGAAAGCCTGTATACCAGCCTACCAAATAAGGAGACCCTAGACATCATTGAGGAGGTTCTGTATGAAGAGAACTGGACCTACCACACACCGAGACATCTGGTGTTGGAGTGCTGCAAGTGGGCCCTGACAGAGAATTTTTTCAGTTTTGAGAACACCTTGTTCCGTCAACAACACGGGACCAGTATGGGCAGCACATTCGCCCCAAGTGTGACCGGATTATACGTGCACCACCTTGAGAAGCACAAAATCCTGACAGACACCAACCCATATCACCAACACATCACACTTTGGAAAAGGTACATCGATGATATTCTGCTGGTTTGGGAGGGCGAAGAGTCCAGGGCGGATGAATTTATCGCCTGGCTAAATCTCCAAGACATTTTTCTCAGATTCACTCACACCATGAGCAGATCTCAGCTGGTATTCCTTGACCTCAATAACTATGCAGTGGAAGGGTACCTGAAAACAACGACACACGAAAAACCCACTGCCAAAAACTGTTTACTCCTTTACGATAGCTTCCACCTAAGACATTTAAAGGAGAATCTCCCATTTGGCCAGTTCCTCAGGCTGAGGAGGAATTGCACTGAGACCAGAGACTTCAAAATACAAGCCAAAAGGCTATCAGATAAACTACTAACAAGAAAATACCCAGCAGGTCTGGTATCAAAAGCAAAGAAGAGAGCAGCCAATAACCACAGGGATGCCCTACTTGAGACACATTCAAAACAGGACACCGGGAAAGACAGAAGACCTATCTGCATCACGACCTTTAACATTGCCTCTGATCGTGTTACCAAGATAGTCAAAAAACACTGACGCATTCTAAACAGCGGAAAACTCAACATCCCAAAACCAATGTTCTCCCACATACCCGCCCAAAATCAGTAACGAACAGAGATAGGAATCAATCAGTTTTGGGTACACCACCCACAGGCCATTACCCATGCGGTAATTGTAGTGTGTGCCACCTTACCACCATTACTAAGAAAGTGTCATTCAATAACACGATGAGCTGGGAACTACGTAAGCTAACGAATTGTAACACTACAGGCGTAGTATACATGATAACCTGCCCATGCAACCTACATTATGTAGGTATGACTACAAGAAAAGTAAGCATCAGGATATGCGAACACCGCAGTAACATCAGGTGTCACCGAATTACCACAAAAATGTCCTCACATTTCATGGAACATAAACATACACCTAACGATCTGAAATGGGTGGTTTTAGAACACCTTAGTCACATTGATAATTTGGAACATAGACTATTGGAAAAGTAGCAGCAATGGGTGTATAAACTCCGCACAGACACAGAGGGATTAAATGACAATATCCCTTGGGGGCTCTTCGTTGGCTAATCCATTAGGAGTAGCCTGTCTGGATCTCACCAAGCCCCGAAAACCATCTTCTGTAAAGATATACCACACACCTAAATACCATCGGTGTAGTGGTATAACCTGCATGATTCTTAAGACATGGGCCACTTAATAACAAACAAAAGAACCCCCTCCCCCCGTTGTCTCACCACGGTTGTGCCTATAATCAGTTTTAAACGAAAAGTAAAGGATCGGTATACTACTAAGATGGCCCCGCCATTGGCCCAATGGGGGTGGCCATTTTGTTTGATAGTACACGGTCTAGTAGTTCAGCAGGATGACAAGGCACTTCCACGCCGACTGCTTCAAATAGCCACCCGGCAGACACACGCATTAGTATGCGGTCTCCAGGGACAGAAGTAGGTAACGAACCGAGAGGCGTGCTTTGATGAAGTAAGTACAAAGAGATGGGGGCCTTGCTGTACTCAGGTGAGGAATTGCCATCCTCCGGTTTTTATCTTTTTATCTTTAGAACAAAACGGCTAAATAAGTGTCTTACCTCCATTTCTAGGGTGTGACTACAAGCCCCTTTACCCCTGTTGTTGACCATGAGGCAATAGTATTGCCTAAATAGAAGTACGTGTCATCGTATGCTACATGTATTTTACATGTTGTTTGTCACGTGGTGTCTTTTCTCACTAGTTTTCATTAAGAGTATTTTCACTGGCATCGAGTGTGACACATTCACTTCACACTAGATGAGCACACAACATAGACACTAAGTGCACCCACTATATACGGGTGCATTGATCTAGGTAAGGAGCTGCATGTATTTGCAAGCCTATATGGCCTGCCGGCTTGTCCGGTGGGCAGCAGTTGTTTTTAATGTATCTCTTTGCTTCTTCTTTTACAGATACGGAGTATCATTAAGTAACCGTATGAATTTTGTGTATACACATTAGGTGTGCACTTCACTGTATCCTCATTATAGGATTTATTAGGAGTGGTACGCACGGGGCTGGACCCCGTGTAGTCCTGATGAAGAGCTTGTAGGGGACAGCTCGAAACATGTTGACACAGACGCAATACTAGGGGAACCAAACTCATTAAGGTCAGGTTTCTCCCTGGTATTAACCCCTGATATTAACCATACCAGCTAGGGGCGGGAATAAAGTAGTAGCTCACTAGTTAGGTATTTTTAAGACTTATCTTCCTTCCACTCCACATCACTGCACCTCACATAGTCCATAACTAAGTGCTCCTACGTAGTTCGCAAGTTGCAGCACGCCTCAATCCGTAGAGGATTGAGAGGAGCCCAAATGATGAAGCATGCCACCTAGGGGAAACCCTGGTGGGTGAGGGGTCTCTAGAAAAAGAGTCTTTTTTCTAGTAAGATGATTACAACAAACTTTCGTTGAATCCTAGTTCCCCCATAGGTTAGGTTTTTTTCCGATATACTCGAATTTTGTGAAACTATATATAAACACACACACATATGTGCATGTGTTTATAGAAGTATATATTTATATATAGTATTAAATATTTTTGAAGACATCTTTTATTGTTTGCAGTTTAGAAACAACAATACAATGAAAGAACAGGGAAACTGTAGCCATTCTCAAACATTTAACATGGAGCAACAGGTTATCACGTTTCAAAATCCACAAAAATACATATGCATCACATCCCAACACTCTCCTTTTCATGTACTGCAGGTGCTGCAACATTGGAGGTGGGAAGGGAGTTCATCTCATCCTCTGATGTAGAGTTCCACAGCCCCCCTGACCCCCTATCTACAAACTTAGTCAGCATTGCCCCCCAGACTTGCAGGTCCTCTTCCACATTCTCATCATGTCGACACTTTTTGAGGCATACTTCTCCCGCAACCTTCCATTCATTTACATTACATCACTCACACAACCGTCCACACTGGGCCCAGCCTGCACAATATTAAATATTAGTGGAATGTATTTATTTTACATGGGATTTAAGTTATAAATTGAAATATCTAAGACTCACCACTTTAAACTATATATATATATATATATATATATATATATATATATATATATATATATATTCAAAGACGTTCGTCACCATACCAATATAAAGACGAGATGCAGACCCAGAGTTGGTGCAATTGCTGGTTTATTTGGTGAACTCCCGCACCTCCGCCATTACGCGTTTCAGCCTCACACGAGGCCTTGATCACATGACACGAAACGGAGACTTCGCTTCAAATTTAAAGTGCTAGTGCATCGTAAACACACGTGAAGTGCAAAATTTTGATGGACAAAGAAGAAATACTACCATATGTTTCTTAGCAGACCTTATACAATGCCATTCATTTTCATAAAGTGCAATAGACATGTACCCATAGTCACAATGTGCAATCATGTGCAATAAATAAATAAATAGATCTTCATAATTGAATTTAAATACAAAGCACATAAAAAAGGGTTAAAAATCCAGATTAAAAACATATACATTTAAAATCTGAATTCCCAAATTTTATTGACTATTCAAATGGTCTCATGTAAAATGTGCTCCTGGTTACCATATTTTATAACCACTTCTTCATGCATGATTGACCTGGCTCAATGAGCATGGAATGAAAGAAAATGTAAGGTATGCAACAAATTCAGCCCAAGTGGGCATAAGTCCATCAATTCAGATAAAAGTGCTTGTGCTAATAAAAACTATACCCGTGTCTACATCACCTTGAATCACAGCCGTGATCATTACTAGTCGTGTGTAAAAATGCTAAAATTTCAGATAAAAATATTTTTAAGAAAGGGAGGGGGGCAGTTTTAATACAAAGAGTAAAAGGTTGTACTTTATATAAGAAGGATTAGAGGTAACAGATTCATAGGCAGGTGAAAAAGTCCTCACTTGCGTTTAAGACGGATGGGATTTTACAGTCGAGTTCCAGGATGTATTGTGTTTCCAACTTTCGTAGAAGGTAGTCGCGGTTCCCACCCCTTCTCAGTGGCAAGACAGCATCAATGGCAAAGTATTTCAATAGCTGACTATCACTGCCATGGTGTTCTTTGAAGTGTCTGGCCACTGGGTAGGAAGCGTCATTGTTGGAAATGGCTCGCATGTGCTGGAGTATCCGCTTGTGCACTTGCAATTTTGTGCTCCCCACATAGCGTAGGCCACACGGACACTCCAGCACATACACCACAAATTCTGTTTTACAGTTTAGAAACTTGGAAATCTCAACTGGTCTCTGTCTGAAAGGAGTGGTATATGTTTTGACATTATTTCTATGTCTACACGCTTTGCAATTGGAACATTTAAAAAACCCTGTTCGCGCATTTAGCCAGTTTTTAGTAGAAGTAACCTCAGGGCTACTTCTGACCAATGCACTGCTCATAGATCGGGCTTTCCTGTAAGTAATGCTAGGGGTAGTTATTAGGCGCTCGCCCAATACGGGGTCATTCAGTATTAATGGCCAATTTCTATTGACTATTCTCCTTAAGGTTTTATGCTGTCTATTGAATGTCAATATCAACCTGGTAGGTTGGTCCAAGGATTGTCTAGTTTCAGAGTCCCTTTTGTTTCGGTCAACCAATAACTCCGAACGTGGTTGATTGTTGGCCTTGTTCATTGCGGCCATGATCACACTTTTGGCATAACCTCTAGCTAAAAACCTTTGTTTACATGTCTGCTGTGCCTCTGTGCAGTCCATTTCTGTGCTACATATTCGTCTGATCCGTAGCATTTCCCCGTAGGGGATGCTATTGATCAGATGTGGCGGATGGTGACTAGTAGCATGCAACACAGTATTGCCAGCGGTAGCCTTTCTATGCAAGCGTGTCTGTATCTGGTTGTTACATATATACACCTCAACATCTAGAAAATGTATCTCCATGACTGATTTGGGCAGTAAATTGTAAGTTAAGAGAGTTATCATTCAATTCCATTACAAATTTGCGAGCTTCCATTTCATTACCTCTCCATATTAGGAACAAATCATCAATAAATCTGTACCAACACAGAATATGTTTACTGAGGGTATCTTTGTATTTTGTCATGAGGACCTGCTCCTCCCACATGCCCATATGCAGACAGACATAACTCGGGGAGAAGCAAGCCCCCATGGCAACTCCTCTCACTTGCTGAAAGATTTGGTTATTAAATGAAAAAAAGTTGTTTTCAAGGCATGTGGATATCATAGACAACAACATTTTGTTATGCAAGCCATACTGTCTGCGCCTAGTATTTAGATAAAATTCAGTGGCTAAAAGACCATCTCGATTATGTATGCTGGTATACAACGAGATTACATCTAATGACATGAATAAGCATTCCTCATCCCATTTTACATTTTCAATCTTCCGTAAAAAATCCCCAGTGTCCTTTATGAACGATGGAAGTTCTCTTACTAGGTCCTGGAGAAAAAAGTCCACATATTTGGATGTATTCTCTGTTTTGCTCCCTATGGCTGAGATAATAGGTCTGCCGGGAGGTCTAGACATATCCTTATGGACTTTGGGGATAAAGTATATAGTCGGGATGACGGGATGACGGGATGATCGGTTTTTAAATACTTAAACTCGTCCATACTCAAAAGACCGGCTGATTTCCATGCTACTAGTTTGCTGTTGTATTCCATCCAAGAACTCTTTACTGCTAAAATATTGCTTCTTTTGTAGCAGTTTCTGTCACTGAGTTGTCTTTCTGCTTCTTCCATGTAGAGTTCACGTGGCCATAAAACCACATTTCCCCTTTGTCTGACTGGCGGATAATAGTTTTGTCATCTTTTTGTAGTTTACTGACCAATTGTGCATAGATATGGTCCTGTTTATTATGTCTGCTGGGACATCTCATTGTCTCTCGATAAAGTTTCTTTAATTCAAAAGTGACTTTGTCATGAAAAATGTCAACATTGTCTTTCAGCATGAGGGGGCAAAAAGTTGATTTAGGTCTGAACTTGGTTTGTGTTGTCGCCCCAAGTTGCTGTACTTCTTGCTCATTCATGATTGTATTATTTTCATTGAATAGCTGTTGCATATCCGTTAATAATGCTTGGTCCCTTGCTGTTAATGTCGGACTAGTATTGCCCTCCACTTGTGTTGACATGATGGTATTTTGATTGTTAGTCCCTTGAATTACATAATATTTTCGTAGTTTGATCTTTCGCACGAATTTAAATAAATCGATCCTTGTCTCCGCATAATTAAAATTTGTTACAGGACTGTAGGTAAGACCCAGTATTCTGCGTATATATTTTTGTATGTTTTTGGACGATAGTGTGAATCAATATTTTATTTCTGATATTTTTGTACTTACCATTAGAAGTTTTTGTTCGCGATATTTTGGTAAAACGATATTTTTGACACAATTTGTGCAAACGATATTGTTTACCTCAAAATGGTGTCAGTGATTCATTTCAGGAACGACTCTATACACCTCTTATTTTCCTCATAGCATAGCTTAATGACATAACATATTCCACTGCTACAACTCCACTATGCCGAAACACTATTTGTGATCTCCTAATTCACATCTTGCACCCCCTTGGCTCCCACAATTTGAGTGCCCTGATACAGGAAATTAAATCACTGCCATGGAATTCTTCAGGCAGGGTCTGAGATGCCACCTCCTCCAAGTGGAAGGATGCCCCACTGTCAGTCGTTCTTAGTAAAGACAGCCTCTCTTCGTTCATTTCTACCCTGGCACCCCTCAACCACTCCAACTAAGGGCTTTGAGAACTTTTGTACTCTCCCACTACCCAAAGCTAATAGTAAGGCATTGGTTTATGAACACACTCTCCGCCGTTCTTCTGCATGCTATCTGATGCACATATGCACCGAGTTACTACACAAAGTGGGGAGTCGTAGGTCGCAGAGGGGGTGAATCAATGCCACATTTTTAAATAAAAAAAAAAAAGACACACTGGGGAGCAGGGTCAAGACTGCTTTTAATATTGCTGGGCCTAAACTGGAATGGCATGGTGTGCAAAAAAACGATGGATTTAGGCCCAGATCTCTGTACTGGGGGTGAATGTTTGAGATTGTTCAGCATTCCGTCCATCAATTGTTCTTTTTACATTTTTAAAATAGCCATATAATGTACACTTCCATTAAATTAATCTAAATAAATGTAAGCTGTGTACAAGATCAAATGTTTTCGTCAAAATCTGGCACGGAGTTAACCCTGTTGGGTTTACCTTGGACACACCTGACGGAAAGCATTTCTGATACAGAAGGTCTTGCAATACAGAAGTACAGAACACAAAATACGACGCAACCCCCATCGGACCACCTAGGTTCAGAATTGAGAAATCTTTCAAGAAAGGTGGGAAATAAATGGCACATGAGCGATGCCACATCATTTGCTGGTCTTTTTTCAGAACTAGTGAAGTCACTGCAGGACTTTCTCCAACATGTCTTGGAGCCAAAGCTGCAAAACTGAAAACGTCAGATTCGGCTGCCAGGTTTCAATAAGCAGTGCAGCCAAAGCACAAACAATGCAATTAATCTGCTGTAATTAAAACATGCAAATCAAGACTCACGGCTATTATTTCACTCCTTTAGGGAATGAACATAGTACTGTGGAGTATTAAAGACTTTCTCTTGAAAAATAACACAGTACTTACCCAAAGTTAAAACTTTTTTTTAATAAATAACGTTTATTCATCATTTAAAGAAGCTTTCCTTTTATTTAAATGGTGTTTTGCTGTCACGACAGTTCAACTCTGTTACCTCACAGAGAGGTCAACACAGACTGGCTGTTTTATTTAGAACTGAGACAGATGGGCCTGGAGGGAAAACATGTGATTGCTATTCAGTCTTTAACATTTAAAAGGGCAGTAGGACTGAGGAGACAGACTTTCACTCTGCCGTGCCTCTTGCTTCAACTTTTAAACCCGTTCTAGGATTTAGACATTATTGGATAATGCAAGCTGAGCATCCTTTGCTCTCAAATTATTATTAATCGCTGCTGTCTGACTCAGAAAGGGCATATAAACTGCTTCAACATTTGGATCAATTGTCTATTCATTCCACCAACCCTTTGCATGAACTCATACTGATGAATACACCTAACTCCCATTAATTTAAACCACTACAAACAAAAGTGTAAGTGCATGGGATGATTTCCTTAAGAGCACCAGGCTAATCCCAATAGTAAACAATAAACAATAGCCACTGGATTACCCACTAACATTGGGTTGCATTGTAGAGTCACACCCCCGTAAAGTGCTTCAAGGCCTTGGGATAGGTACTTCAATTCCTTGCGAGGAGTAGTTAAAACTATATACATTTAATTGCAATACATTGCAATACAGCATTTAGCTGATTTTTAGAAAGTCCCACAAACACATCTGAAAATCTAGAACAGTTACAGATTACGAGGACAACTCGTGTGCCCAGAATTTACTTATGTGGAATTTACACTAGGTGGAAAATTATGCAGAAGCAAGTGTGACACAAATGTTCACTAGAACATGGGAAAACAAACTCTCCACAGGGCGAATCCTCTTTTGCTACACCCCCATTTAGCATGGGGTTGGTTATCCTCATAACCATTGTGGAAGTACATTTCCCCTGACTTTACCTAAAACAAATTTACCTACAATTTCTGGGTGGGATACTACCTGTAAGGAGTTTGTGAATTCTAACAAATTTACAGATCTGTGGGTATTTACTTACTATTGAAGTATGCCTTGGAAAGCCAAGAATTCTACCACCTAAACTGGCAAATACAGCAAATCTGCCAAACAACTGGAATTTCACATTTGTAAGTCCAACTTACGAGCATCAAATACCACCAAAGATAATTTCGTGAATCAAATTGTGATTTCACGTTTGTAAAATAATTATTTTAAGCACCTAGGTTCAACTTAGCAAAGCAAAATGTTGTGTGAATTGAAGATGCTGTTGGACAAAATGTGACCATCCATAGTTTTGCAATGTTTTCTCATGAATATTCATGGTTTGATTCGTTTTTTTTTCATTGGAGTATCAACACCTCTTGTGGGTCTTTCAGGTCCGTGCAGTACCCGCACCAGTGGAAAATGAAGATATTAAATCCCAGGGATTTTTAAATACATTCTTACTGGGTTTCATTTTGCCATACACACCTACCATTTTTTAACACTTTATTTTTATGACACTTAAAAAATGGCCTAAGAATTTCAAAATATAGTCTGTAGTTTCTGGCCCACATTTTTATTCAATAAAGACACAAATCACAAAGCAGTGCTCTAATAATCGAAATTACCAATTGGTTTAAGATGTTTTTCTTAAAATTTGGTCCTTAATATCTACACGCTTAAACCAGATGTTGCTTACGTACCCATAGGAAGAAGTCCACCTCGAGACCCTTACCATCCTATAAGAGTTAAGCTCTGCCTACTGGGGCAGCTAAACCCCCCCATATTTCGACTCAGCGATGCGGTGAGTGCAAGGTAAGTGGTTTTATTTATTTATTTATTTAATGTTCACTATCCCGTCGTATATCGACTTCCACCTCAACCCCGCATTGCCTCACCGCGCTTACCTGCATGGGCCGCGACTGTCGCCACAGCAAAGAGAATGACATGGGGTGGCTCCTTCACTAGGGCGGAGGAGCATCGCCCCACTGCTTTCTCGCAGTGCGAGAAGCAGAAACATAAAATTGTAATAACTACCATTTTATGTTTCTGCTTCTCGCACTGCGAGAAAGCAGAAGGGTTTGGTTGCGGGTGGGCAGGTGGGCGGGGCTGCTCTGCGAGCAGGGCTGGGCAGGGGAGGAGTGGTGTGCCAACTCCTGAGTTCGCATGACTGGTTTGGTCGGCCCTCTGGGGCCGACCAAACCAGTCAAGCGCACTCTGCCCTTCTCCAATGCAGGCTGCAATGCAGCCTACATGGAGAAGATTAGCACCTGGCTGGGCGGCGTCCCGACCAATCACAACGCTGCTTGCAGTGTTGTGATTGGCTTAGGGGTGGCAGCCTCGCTGCCTCCTTCCTGTTCCTGCCAGAGGCAGGAGAGCAGGAGCAGAAGCAGAGACGACGCGGGACCCGCCCAGTGGGAAGGTAAGTTTAATATTTTGTATTATTATTAAATTAACCCCCGCCACGCGACCCCCCACCCCGGGAGACCTTCCACCCGCGAGTCATGCCGGCCGCGACTGAGAATGACACAAGACTGACAAAGAACAATAACCGATGAACTGGAGAGACCATACGAAGAAGTAGGATGGATTCAACCTATCTTCATGCTACTTACTGTGACCAAGAGAATCCAATGTTTCCTCACAGTACTTACCACCTTGAAAAGATCAGGGACACGGTTTGCCAGAGCAAAACACAGATTCATTTCTAAATTGCTAATCGTGGATGGAACCTATAATAATATTTATCCAACGGAAAAAGAAAAAATATCTGAAAGCTTGGAGTTCTAGAAGGTTTTTGTGACCTTTTGAAGAGTGTTATCAGTTCATTAACTATTGTGTTTTTAAGGTTACCTGCACTGCTTAAGTGTCAGGCTAAGCAAGCATAAATCCGAACTACATAGTCATGAAAACACCTGAGCTGAAATGATGTTAAGATTGGAACAAAGTTTTGTATGTGGCTAAATTCCTCGCTCAAAGCACAACCTTTTATTGCTGATCACTTTTTAAAGAAATTGTTCATTAGGGGCCTTCTGCGCAATTAATGAGGACACAAAAAGCTGTCGCAGTTTGCATCCTGACTTATTTGAAACCACTAAATTATTTTGCCCACCGACCTATGTACGAGTAGGTCGGTTCATAAAATATGGAATCGGTGTGGGTCAGAATCTGACCTACCTCATAAATACTCAAGAGGTGGGTTTCAAATTGTGACTCAGTCCAATTGGTGGACATCACAGGGATGGGGTAGACTGTTGGGTGTCAGCAGATCACCATGTCTTTGATTGTTTTTAAATAGAGCAAACGTTTTCTTTAATGCTTTTCCTTAATGGAAACGGGCTGCTTTTTGAAAGAAAAGTTTACATTTTTCTGTGTGTTTTGATGCTGGCAGTGGTCCACCAGTCCACTGTCTACTCCCCAACAAACGTTTTTTAACATTCACAAATGGGAAAATAAGACAGACTCGAAGGTAGAGGTTGAGACATGGACACAGACAGAGATGAGCTAGATAGGAAGAAAGTTTTATTATTCCTTGGAAGTTAGGGGCCCTGGGCAAATGAAAACTTTTTAAAATACGGTCTGCTTGGTTTTCATTTATGAAACTGAATCCATCGTTGTAAATTGTATACCCTACTTCTATCCCATCTGTTTGGCAAACATCACGTTTTAGCATATGGAACCCCAAAAACTTAAATAAAAATATCAAATATATTTCCATGGAACAAGGTTCAGCATGATAAATGATGACAACATTCAAGTGTATCAAAAGATCACCAACTATACAGCCCCACACGTCCGTCTGCTTCTCTTCCGAGAAAGGCCTGCTCTGAGCATGGAGCCCCATGTTCAATCAATGGTAAATGAATTGTATCAGACCCGTTCCAATCCACGGTCAGAGTTCTCTAAATTAAGCCACAAGCTTTTAATCAAGAGATTGATGTCTGCCAATAACACTCAGATACTGGTTCCTGAGACTTACAAAGAAGTGGGGGGGTCGGAAGAGGCCGAGAAGTAAACATCTTTCCTGCGAGCCGTTTGTAGTCGCCTTGAATAACAGTATAAATCATGTTTGCGTCATTGCTAGCCACTCTATTACACGCATTGATTTCTTACCAGGGGTTACAAAAAGGGCAATTAAATCTGAGGACACGGCGCTGCTTTCACAAAGTGCATTTACGCAAAAAATCCTGGTCAAAGATAAACATGTTATTTACAATATCAAATGGCTTTCTGAAGAAACTGTCCCTCCTATACCTTCCTTTAACCTTCCCTTCACACGCCAGCAACCATTCAATTGTCAGTAGCGATGAAGTAAATACATTTGAGGAAAACCAGCTATCTGGGGCTAGGCTAGCTAATAATAAAAAAAACTGCGTTTTCTTATAATACATAATTTATCTATTATGTCCTAACTTGCTGCCAACACCCCATTTCGTAGAGAGTCAGATGAAATTTCAGTAACCCTTACAGTAATGGAGAAAGATCAAATCTTTATGCCAATCGGTAGAGGAAAAACACTAAAACGAAGTCTTCAAAGTTTAACAGGACAGCATCACCTCACAAAAAAGAGGAGGTGGCCCCTTAAATCTGATCAAGAATGAAGGCCCAAATTGATCAAACTTTCACGCAACTCTGGAAGACACCCTGCTGCGTGAAAGTGAGAGGGTAGGAATGCGCCATATTTAACTTTATATGGAGCATTTCTGCCCTCTCCTTGCGCTGGCGCACAATATGCAGCCTTGCATCAACACATTCACCTTTGCGTCGTGGGGCAAGGGTGCTTGCGTTGTAGGCAGGATTGTTTTTGTGTATTAAGGGACACCTTCCTGCACAAAAACATTCACAATCCTCTGAGGCTTTTTCCTCTTTCAATGTGTGCTGCAGAAGGAATAGACATATTTCTCCTTGTTACGCCTCCCCTGGGAAGGCGTAGCATTTTGACATATTCCCAGGTCTACCACTCACGGTAAATCTGGGAATGCACCAAAATGCATGGGTGGGTGTGTGGGAACTCCCATGCTCCACCCATGGAACGCCTCCCTGCGCAGAGTAACACAAGGCAGCGATATGCGCTGCCTTGCGTATTTCCAGATTTACGAAGCGCTGCAGGGCAAATGCAAGGTGGCCTTGCATTTCTTGGTAAATCTGACTTTAGTGTTGCTTTGCCTTGCGTCACCTTGCGTGATGCAAGGGCAACACAACACTATGATAAATCTGCCCCTAGATGTCTTCAAGAAGAGGTTGCTTTTCAAAGCTTTTTTTAATGATTTTAGATTGGCTATCATCTCAGATAAGGATCTAACGTGTTCCAAAGGTCAGCTGCTCTACTCTGATGGACTCTATGCCATGCTTTTGAAGTCGAAACTTACTAGACAGTGCAGCTGTCTGGTTGCTAAAGACTTGTAGTGGACATTGTGAAAGCTGATCTAAGAATGCATTCTGCCCATTACTTACCATTGGCTTTGTGGTTTGTAACTCACATTTGCTTGCTTTCTATTTGCTGTCTTTATTTATTTTAGGCTGTCCAGCATGTCTTTGTCCCTCCAGTGGAGCACAGCCTGTTAACTGAATCTTCCATGAGTGCTTGTTTTCTGTAAACAGGTCTGTACATTTTGTTTTTATCTTGTCACATTTGCTGTGCATTCAAAGACAGAGGTCAAATGTCAGGCTCTGTCTTCCAAGGGAGCTTGGTATTTACTTTTCTTTCCTTGGCTTCAAAGTGAGAGGATTTATCTGACAATCTGGGGGTTTCAAAAGAAAGAATGTTTTTTCTAATACAAAAATGTCCGTAAACGAACTGTGTAAATATTTCAGAATATATCGGAATTAGTAAAGCTCAAATGAAGCATATTTTTTATAATTCTGAAGTGTGCTGGAAACAAATATTTTAAAACAATCAAAACAAATCAATACATTAGGTGATGCCGTTTCCACACATTATCATTAGCGTGCTGTGTAGTTTTATCAGTAAAATTGTATGCCTGTGCAAGTGTAATGGTCATTTCAATTGAAAATGTGTTGTCTGTAATGGCAGTGCACTACCACACCATGCATACTCCACTCTAAGCCACTCAATTCTATGACACTCTACTCCACTCTACTCCACTCCACTCTGCGACACTCTGCGACACTCTACTCTACTCCACTCCACTCTACACTTCTCTACTCCTCTCTATGCCACTCTAACAACTCAACTCTGTGTCACTCCACTCTATGCCACTCCACTCTACGACACTCCACGACATGTTATGACACTAAGTGATACTCCACTCTATGCCACTCCATTCTACACCATTATACTCCACAAAACTCCACTCTATCCTGCTCCACGTCACTCTATGCCACTCTACTCCACTCTATGCCACTCCACTCTTTGATGCTGTACTCCATGCCACTGTATGCCACTTTACACCACTCCACTCTATGACAGTCTATGCCACTTCAGTCTAGGCCACTCTACTCCTCTCTATGCCACTTTATTCAACAGCACTCCAATCTATGACACTCCACTCAATGACACTGCACTCATCTTTGACACTCCACTCTATGAAACTCTGAGCCACCCCACACCACTCTACAACACTCCACTCTATGCCACTCTGTGCCACTCTATGCCACTACACTCCACACCACTTTTCTCTACTCTGACATTCCACTCTACACCATTCCACTCCACTCTATGAAACACCACTGTATGACACTCCACTCTATGACACTCTATGCTACTCAACTTTATGACACTCTATGACACTCCACTCTACGACACTCTACGCCACTTCACTCTAGGCTACTCTATGACACTCCACTCTACGACACTCCAAGCTACGACTCTACGACACACCACTCTACAGCACTCTGTCACCCCATGCCACTCTACAATACTCCACTCTATGACAATCTATGCCACTCTATGACACTCTGTGCCACTCAACGCCCCTACACTGAACATCACTTTACTCCACTCTATGACACTCTACGCCACTCTACTCTATGACACTCCACTCTTTGACGCTCTAGGGCGCTCCACGCTACACCACTCTACTTCACATATATATATATATATATATATATATATATATATACATACATACATACATACATACATACATACCAGCATTTGTAAAGCACACAGCTACCGCCGGAGAGGTGTCCCGGCGCTGGGGGCCCTCGGGAAGATTAAGCGAGCTATTGCCCAGAGTCACATGGTGCTGGGCTAACCTGCTGCCGGCACCGGGGATCGAACCGTGAACCCCGTGGTCCGGAGTCAGGCACCCTGGCCGCTGTGCCACACCTCTTCTCTATGAAACTCTATGCCACTCTACGACACTCTATGCCACTCTATACTACTCCACTCTATGACACTTTACTCCTCTCTATGACTTTACTCCTCTCTATGCTATGCCACTCTACGATACTCCAATCTATGTACCTCCCCTCAACATCACTTCTGTCTATGACACTCTACTCCAATCCACTTTACTGCACTCTACGCCACTCCACAACACTCTACTCCACTCTATGCCATTCTATGCCACTCCACTCTACAACACTCCACCACTCTATGACACTCCATGCCACTTAACTCTAGGCCACTCTACTCCACTCTACTCCACTTCACTCTACAACTCTACTCCACTCTGTGACACTCTGTGACACTCCACTCTAAGACACTCTATGCCACTCTACAACACTCCACTCTACGCCACTTTTCTCCAATCTGTGCCACCCCACTCTACACCCCTCCATGCCCCTCACTCTGTTCCCCTCTACTCCAGGACCAATCCACTCTAAGACATTCAATCCCTCTCTATGACACTCTACACCCTTCCACTCAATGACACCTCACTCCACTCTATGCCCCTCCACTCTACAACCCTCCACTCCATGAACCTCCACTCTATTACAGTCCAGGCCACTCTACAACACTCTGCGACACTCTACGAGACTCCAGGGCACTCTATGCCACTCTATGCCTCTCTACTCTACTCCCCTCTACTCCACTTCTACTCCACTCTAAACCATTCCAACCTACAACACTTTACTCCACTCTGACACTTTACTCCACTTTATGCTATGCCACTCTACTCTTCGCCACTCCACTCTACGCCCCTCCATGACACTACACTCTATGACACTCCACTGTGTGACACTCCACTCTACGACACTCCTCTCTATGACACTACGATACTCCACTCTACGCCACTTCACTGTAAGACACTCTACTCCACTCCATCACATTGTATTGTATTGCATTGTATATAACATTTATAGAGCGCGACAAACACCCTACGGGTACCCTGGCGCTAAAAATACGTGAGCAAAGACCATCGTGGAGCGGAAAGACAGAACCATTGTGCGCCCCTCCACTGTACAACACTGTACAACGCTTAACTCCCCTCTTCTCTCTCCGTCCCTCTACTCTTCACCCCTCCACTCTATGCCCTGTTCCAACCCTCTATGGCCCTCCACTCTACGCCACTCTATGTCACTCCACGACACTCTACGACACTCCATGCCAATATATAATCTATTCTATAGCACTTTATTCCTCTCTATGACACCTTATTCCACTCAACGCCACTCTATGCCCCTCCACTACACCCCTCTACTCTGCAACCCTCCACTCTACGACACTCTATGCCACTCCACTCTATGCCATTCTACTCAATGCCCCTCTACAATACTTTACAACACTGTAATCCACTTTACTCCACTCTGTGCCCCTCTACTCTACATCACTCTACTCTACTCCACTTTATGCCACTCTACACCTCTCTACTCCGCTCCATGCCACTCTAATCCACTCTACAACACTTCACTCCACATTACAACATGTTACTGTACTCTATGACACTTTACTCCAGTCTTCGAAATGCAACTCCACTCTACTTTACTCCACTCTACGCGACTCCATCTATGACACTCCAATCTATGACACTCCACTCTATCCCACTCCACTATACAACATTCCCCTCTATGACACTCCTTTCTGTGACACTCTACCCCACTCTACACCACTTCCCTCTAAGACACTCTACTCCACTCTATGACACTCTATGCCATCCCGCTCTACAACACTTTACTCCCCTCTACTCTCCACCATTCTACTCTCTGCCCCTCCACTCTACCCCTCCACTCTATGCCCCTCTACTCTACACAACTCTACAACACCTCAGTATACGCCACTCCACAACACTCTACGCCACTTCACTCCACTCCACTCTATGACAGTTTACTCCACTCTATGACACTTTACTCCACCTGCAACACTTTACTCCACTCTACGCTATATCACTCTACTCTGCGCAAGTCTATGCCCCTCCACTCTACAACCCTCTATGACACTCTGTAACACTCTACATCACTCCATGCCTCTCCACGAAACTCTATGCCACTCAACTCTACGCCATTCTACTCTATGACACTTTACGATACTTTACAACACTCTACTCCACTGTATACCACTCTACTCTACTCTTCTCTGTGCGACTCTACACATCCCTACCCCACTCTATGCCACTCTTTTCCACTATGCTCCACAACACTTTACTCCACTCTACCACACATTACTGTAGCTATGACACTTTACTCTACTCTACGATATGCCACTCCACTCCATTCTACTTCACTTTACTTTATGGCACTTCATCTATGACACTCCGCTCTATCCTACTTGACTCTTTAACACTCCACTCAACGACACTCCAGTCTATGACACTCTACCCCACTCTACACCACTTCCCTCTGTGACACTCTGCTCCACTCTAAGCGGCTCGATGCCCCTCCACTCTACAACACTTTACTTCCCTTTACTCTTCACCCCTTCCCTCTCTGCCCCTCCACTCTAAGCCCCTCTTCTCTACGCCCCTCCACTCTCTGCCACTCTATGACACTCCACTCTTCATCACCGATGCCACTCCACAACACTCTACACCACTTCACTCTACTCCACTCAACAACACTTTACTCCACTCTATGACACTTTACTCCACTGTATGCTGTGCGACTTCACTCCTCTGTACGCCACTCCACTCTACAGCCCTCCAGTCTACGACACTCTATTCTACGGCACTTCACTCTACAACACTCTTTTCCACTCTACAACCACTCTATGCCCCTCCACACTATGACACTTTACTCCACACCCCTTCACTTTATGACAATCTACGGCACTCTACTCTAGTCAACTGTACGACATTCCACACCACTCTATGACACTCTAACACTCAACAACACTCAGCTACGCCACTCCACTCTACTCTACTGTACTCTACTCTTTGCCACTCCACTCTACAATACTTTACTCAGCTCTATAACACTTTACTCTACGCCACTCCCCTCTATGCCACTCCATTCAATGACACTATACACCACTCCACTCTATGACACTCCACCTTATGGCACTCCACTCTACAATGCTCCACTCTACAACACTCCAGTCTACACCACTCTACTCCACTCCACTTTACATCACTCTACTCCCCTCTACTCTCTGCCACTTCACATCCCCTCTACTCTATATCCCTCCACTTTATGCCACTCCACTTTATGCCCCTCCACAACGCCTCTCAACAACACTCTATGACACTTTATGCCACCCCACTCTGTGACACTCCACTCTACGCCACTGTACTCCACTCTACACCCCTCTACAACATTCCATGGCATTCTATGACACTGTACAACACTCCATGCCAATCTACAGCAATCCCCACCACTAGACTCTGACACTTTACTCCACTCTACGCTACACCACTCCACTCCACTTTATGCTCCTCCACTCTATGATACTCTATTCTAATAAGAGTGTCCAACCTACAACACTCTATTCCACTCTACACCCCTCCACTCTATGACACTTTACTTCGCTCCATGCCCCTTCACTCTATGTCCCTCCACTCTATGACACCCTGCAACACTCTGTGACACTCTTCAACACTATACTTCACTCTACTCTGCTCCACTCTATAGCACTTCACTCTAAAATACTTTACTCACCTCTATGACACTTTACTCCACTCTGGGCCACTCTACTCTACTCTACACAACTCCATTCTATGACACTCCACTCTACAACACTATGTGGCACTGCACTCTACAACACTCTTCTCTACTCTACACCACTCCACGCCACTCCACTTTACAACACTCTACTCCCCTCTACCATCCGCCTCTCCACGCCCCCTCCACTCTACACGCCTTCATTTTATGCCCCTCCAATCTACGCCTCTCTACAACACTTTATGCCACTGCACTCTATGCCACTCCACTCTACACCACTCTACTCCACTCTACGACACTCAACTCCACTCTACGAGTACAGTTGATGTCATCAATGATGTCATTGGAGATGCAATCAGTGATGTCATAAATGATGTCTTAGAGTGATGTAATATGTGAGGCCATAATCAGTGCATCACGGGGGGCTCTAGTTATAGTTAGTTCTGCTAAATATAACTGGTGAATTTCTGTGGTTTGTTTTAGTTCAAAACGATAATGTTGTCACTGACATATTCACCTAACTATAACGTTACTTTAACCTATTTTTCAGTGAATTTCTAAGGTTTTTAAAAAACAAAAACAGATTTTTTTTATCACACCTAACTATAATGTTGCTTTAACCTTTGTTTTTTTCTGTGAATTTCTAGGGCTTTTTAAGCATAAAGTGATATTTTATTACCATACATAAAGCCAACCCTCGCCGAGCACTGCTGTCCACGGCGGTGGCTTCAAGTAAACCCACCACAGACCGCCAACTTCATACTGGGTATACTGGGTGTGGCCCTTGGCAATGCACAACAGGGGGTTGGCCAACCCACCCGTATCCAGCAGCATTGCTTACTACTAACACGGACGGGCCGGGCCAAAAGGGCGGAGCTTGTATGTGATTTGATGCCTTTGCATACAATTAAAATGAGAACCGTGGACTCTGACCTCAGGCCAGGAGAAGACAAGAAAGAACCCACTCGTCTTGGACAATCACTACAGAAGAGATTGCCATCCAATAAATCAATGATGCGTTCACCTCCATCAAGGATTTCAGATCATTTTTCAACATGTATTTGTAGAGAAAAAACACTGTCAATCAGCCTGGAAAATGGCAGGAATTCCATTCCATACTACTAACGTGGAAGGGGCAGTGCTTGTATGTGATTTAGTGCCTTTTTTTTAAAAGGGGAGGGGGCCAGTGGCACCCCCTTCCCAAGCCTTTAAAAGGCCCTGGGGACCCCAGCCATTTTTATTTAAAGGGGCAAAGGCCATGTGCATTGTGGGGTTGGCTGCCTTCTGGGCATTTGCCTGCAGGGCCTAGCCATAGGCCAGGCCCTCTGGCCAGCCTACTGCCAAGCTTTGGCGGGGGTTGACTTTACACATAGTAAGAAAACAATTATCTTACGTGAAAAAAAAACTAGAAATTCACTGAAAAAAGGTTAAAGTAACATCATAGTTAGGAGTGATAAAAGGCCTGTTTTTATTTTGTTTAAAACCTTAGAAATTCACTGAAAAAAATAAAGATTTAAGTAACGTTATAGTTAGGTGAATTTGTCAGTGACAACATTAACGTTTTGAACTAAAAAAAAAACACAGAAACTCACCGGTTATACTTAACAGAGCTAACTATAACTTGCGCCTCCGCCATGCACTCCCTATGACCTCACATATTACATCACTCATGACATGTTCTATGACATCATTTATGACATCATAATGAGCGGGGGGAAAAAATATATATATATATATTCCCCCTTCATCTCTGCTTTTGTAGTTGCATAGAACATGCAAAGAAAACAGCCAACAGGGAGTGAAATGGATTTCATTTATACTTCTTGCGTGGTATTTATTGTTATTAAACTCTGAAATCTGTCAGCTAGTCCACCTACGTCCAAGCGGCAAACTCCCTGCATGCATGAGCTGTTTCACAAGTAAAACAGACAGGGGCTGTCCGGGGTTCACAATATTACCTCAGCCTCCCAGAGAGATGGCAGGGGGCTCTTGGACTATTTATGAGACTTTGTTGGGGGAGGGAGCGGGTCCTCAGCAGGTCGTTTTACCAACGCAAGTTCTTAACACACATTTTTTTAACCCAGGCATATTTCAATATTGCTTTTCCACTGCGCCTACTGTCACACGTAGTATCGTAGTTACTTTACACCTTGAAAGCATCCAGTACTGCCTCAGCAGTCCGTAAGGGCTGCATTGGTCACATGGATGCATCTCAAATCGCTTCTAGGCACTTTTCAGCTGAACAAGTATTTTTCTTTTTACATACAATTCATAGCTACTTATTTTGCAGCCTGAATCCTCCGATGTTAAATATACAATGGCCCCCGGAACTGCCCTCTCTTTTTTTTGTGATATTTTTGTTTGTGACTTGGCTGAGTCTAAGTCCCAAGATGGCTGCCAACACTTCTTGGTTGATGTGTTGGCAGCCAATCAGATCTCTGCACGAGATTCTTAGTATTTGCGGAGGCTTCGCACCTCTAGATATACAAATTTGGATTTCTTTTAATATCTCGTAAATTACTGACCAGATTTACACCAAACCACAAAAAGCACTCTTTCTGGACCAGGAGCTAGCTTTCTGCCAACATTTTATGTAATTCATTCCAGCAGTTCGGGCTGTAGTCGTGTTCAAAATCCCTATGGGAATTTGCATGGGGAAAAAACGTTTTGGGACCCCCCTTTTTTTTGGGCCCCGCTTGACGAATCACCCGAAAACTTTCAAGACAGCAACTTAACTGAGTAGCAAACTAGTTTTGAAAATTCTTCAAACTGCGCCAAAGTTATTGGCAAAACAAAAAACACTTTTCCTATAGAATCTAGGTCCTAATTATAATATATATATATCAAAGGTTGCCCTCGAAAGGAGCCGCACTCCCAAGTAGGTTTTACTCCTTTAATGAAGACTGTAGCAAGGCCAGCAGGAGGCATTAAATCATTTCAACAGAGGCTACAACACCCTTGTTCACAGGCCAACCCGGAGCCAACAGCAATACATTGCAGTCACCTGATTTGATTTAAATAACAGTTCTGCCCACAGTGGGCCTTCCTGTAACTGCAAAGCATTATGGTGATGGTAGTTCTGCAAACATTTCCCCCTAGTAGGTTTGCCGTTGCTCCCAAAGTTAAAAATCATTTTCACCCCAGTGGGTTGAAATGAATGTCCCACTCCTGAGATCGCTGCACATAGATCGTCTTTCATTAAAACGTGCCGTTCTGATAATGACTGCCAGTTGATGTCATCACAGATCCGCTTCCTTGTGCAGCGGTGCATCTCCATGGCAGGACCGGCCGTTAATTTTGTACAAAAAGGTTGCCCTCGAAAGGAGACCCACTCCCAGGTAGGTTTTACTCCTTTAATGAAGACTGTAGCGAGGCCAGCAGGAGGCATTAAATCATTTCAGCAGCAGCCTAACGCATTTCGGGCTACAACGCCCTTATTCACAGGCCAAACCGGAGCCACCAGCAATACATTGCAGTATTCTGATTTGATTTAAATAACAGCTTGGCCTGTGAACAAGGGCGTTGTAGCCCGAAACAAGTTAGGCCGCTGCTGAAATGATTTAGTCATTTAATGCTTCCTGCTGGCCTCGCTACAGTCTTCATTAAAGGAGTAAAACCTACCTGGGAGAGCGTCTCCTTTCGAGGGCAACCTTTTTTGTGTATATATGTATATGGCCGAGTCATCACTGGTTCCTGCAGCTGATGCTATTTCTGTCTTTCCAAGGTATTGGATGGGACCCAGCCCGCCTCACAGCGCAAGGAAAGCAATGGGCTGCTGCATCGCAGTTCGTGACTACACGAAGTGGTAGGATACATTGATTTTCCTGCCCCTGCCCGGCGGACACTTGAATTTTGGGGCTAGAACGTGATGGGGACTTGAGGAAGCCATAGGACTGCATACCAACCGGGACTTTAACATTTGGCCACATCGTGTTTATTTCCCTGCACTTCGCCAGCCTAATGAGGCACTACAGTTAAAACCCCATGTAACACTTACCTGGATCAGTGAACTCTGGGAGTTGCAGTCTACATCCGCTGCAATTGGTGTACAAGCAAGCAATCTGGGTGGAGCGTGTTCCCGCCAATGGGAAAGGTGCAGGTCGTTTGAAAACGGGGGTGGGAGAGCAACCTGGACACAGAGGCATCCGACGAAGGCCGAGAAGGCCGAAATGTCAGGGATACAGGCGTTGCGGCGCCTGCCTAGTTCCCTGAACTACAACTCCCATATTGCCCGGCCACGGAAGGGAATAAAAGCCGGAGAGGGCGCACAGGAAGTTGCGCGTAATTCTGTTGCTTTTCTCTCTCTCTCTCTGCCGAGAGAGAGCTGCCTGCTGAAGCGCCGGAGGATTAAGCGCTAGGGGTACTGTCCTGTGTCTGGATGGGGTTCGCAACACCTCGAAGCGGAACCAGTGAGTACAGTGTACGTTCCTAGTGGGAATCCTGTTTAAAATTCTTGTGTTACACGGAATACTGCGGTGCTACCGCGTATTGCCGTTTCTTGATTGTTTTCTTCTTGGCTCGTATACTGCGGGCGGATTGCAGACAGTGCGAGCGGAATACTGCGGTGCTACCGCGTATTGCCGTTTCTTTATTGTTTTCTTCTTGGCTCGTATACTGCGGGCGGATTGCAGACAGTGCGAGCGGAATACTGCGGTGCTACCGCGTATTGCCGTTCTTTGATTATTACCGTGCCCTCATACTGAAGGCGGATTCTAGAAGCACTGGCGGAATACGGCGGTTCTACCGCGTATTGCCGTTATTGTGCCAGAAGTTATCTCTCGTTTACTGTTGTGTTCTATCGGAATACAAGCGGGCTACAGCGGTGAAGGAACCACGTAGCGCCGCTGGTGTACTGGAAACTTCGTTCTTTTCATTTATACTTTCTGGGGTGACGGGACTTGTTCTGTGATTCAGTTCTCAACTAACAATATATTTCCTCAGTAAAAGCACAGGTGATGTAACCTTGTGGAACTGCCAAACTGTATTCAATCTTTACTTTCATGCATTGGGATAGGTTGACTGCCATCACTACTTTTCCTTTGGTGCTTATAGGTGGGTATGCATGACGCCTGTGTGAGTCCTAGTGACAGGTGAAGTGTTGTGGTACTTACCCTGGTTAATGTTCTGGTGTTCTTTATCTTAGGCGGAAAGAGTGTTATTCATGACGACCTGTGTTGAGTCTCAAGGGTTGTACCAACAGCAGCATCTAGTTCAGGTACATATATCTCCTAGTGAGACATTACTGAGAGTAGCCATTATTTCATGCATATATAACCTGTGTTTCATTTATTCTTTCAGGTCCTATTCCACTGCAGTCCTATTCCCTCTCCTTTTCCCCCGCCTGATCGTTCGAACACCCTGTAGGCAATTGCATCAGGGTGTTGGTGAGATCTGGAGGTGGACCCTTTTGCTGCAACTGGACCCTGCGGAGCTGGGCCTGACAGAATTACGCGCCCACGAAATTAGCTTTGCCCGGTTCAGTTGTAGTAAGGAATGGCCACACTGGAGGACGTGCTGCAGGCATTGGTCCTGGTCCAGCAGGAATTGGCCTCTTCCAAGGCTGAAACAGCCGCCTTAAGAGATAAAGTTGAGAGGCTATCTAGGAACCCTTTCGATATTTCTACCGCTGCCCCGCAAATACAGGTGACTGTACCTCCACCCATCCCCTTAGCAAGTCCTGAAAGATACGCCGGGGACCCGGCAAAGATACAGGTGTTTCTGACGCAGATAATGTTGCACTTCTCTTGTAGACCAGCTTCTTTTCCCAATAACCATTCCCGGGTGGCCTTCGCTATCTCGTATCTAGTGGGGGACGCTGCCAATTGGGCCGTTCCATTGGTTAGAAATAACGATGCAGTTTTGTCAGATTGGTCAGCGTTTAGGACTGAGTTTGAGAGGGTGTTCGATCGTCGGACCACCACCTTTAGCGCTGATAGAGAACTGCTGGACCTTAAACAAGGGAGAAATGACCTAGTAACATATCTGACCACGTTTAACAGATTAGTGGCCGAGACTGCTTGGCCAGAGGAGAAGAGAATGTCTTTGTTTTATCAGGGACTACGGGATGAGCTAAAAGACATACTGGCTCAAATAGACCCGCAACCCACTACTTGCGCGGACATGATCAATTTAACATTGAGGTTGGATGGGAGGTTGGCCGAGAGAGGGGTGAGAGGAGAAAGTGGGATAAGGGATTCTTTAGACCAGAGAGACCCTCAAGAAGGCAGGTGTCCACCCCTGAGACGGCACATGAACCCATGGAGATCGGGCGGTTCGTTCTCCTCTGTCCAGAGAAGAAAGAGAAAGCCGAAGAGTACAGGGGTTATGTATGTATTGTGGGAAGAAAGGCCATTACGTTAGGGAATGCCCTACTAAACCCAAATCTTCAGAGGTGTGGTCTCGGAATAAAAGGGTGGCTGTATCCACTACTCTACCTGCTGTAATGCCAGGGACTTCCCCAGGTGTTGGTGAAACCATCAAGGGCTGGCAACTCCCCTCCTTGGCCACCTCTGGTTTGCTGGACACCGAATCACACATAGTACTCCCTATGATAATCGGGAGCCATGATCAGTTCCATCAAGTAAAAGCTATGGTGGATTCAGGCGCCACAGGGAACTTCATAGACAGTGGACTGGTTGATCGCCTTGCCCTATTGAGAGTACTCAGGTCACAACCAGAAGAGGTTTTCGCTGTGGACGGAAAACCATTGAAATCTGGTTTGATTACAGAACAAACGGAGGTACTATTCTTGTCCTTGGTTATGGCAGAGGAAACACATAAGGAGGGGTTATCCTTTAACATCATCGATGCCCCCAGTATGAGGTTATACTGGGTATGCCTTGGCTGTGCCACCACAATCCCACCATCGACTGGAAGGCTAAAACACTTCTGTTTCAGTCAGACGATTGCAGAGGTCATTGTAGTCCAAACGGTCCCTCACAAGCTGCCGCGCTATTACATCCCTATGTGGTGGCAACAGCGGTTGAGAAGGAGACCCTGTTGCCCATGGTGTACTCTCAGTTCACGGACGTGTTCAGTGAGGTCCAAGCTGAACAGTTGCCCCCTCATCGGGAGTATGACTGTCAAATAGACCTGGTGGAAGGGGCCACGGTCCCGGCCTGTAGAGTGTATGCATTGTCTGTGCCAGAAACAAAACACTTGCGCGAATACCTGGACCACTATCTAGAAATAGGGTTTATTAGGCCTTCGCGGTCCCCGGCTGCCTCTCCGCTTTTTTTATAACTAAGGCCAATGGTGATCTTAGGGCTTGTGTGGATTACCGCGTTCTGAACAAGAACACCGTTCGAAACAGATACCCTTTACCCCTTATTTCTGTGTTGCTTGATCAGGTGAGAGAAGCCAAGATTTACACAAGATTAGACCTAAGGGGTGCGTATCATTTAGTGCGTGTCAGAAATGGGGATGAATGGAAAACGGCGTTCAAAACACGATACGGATTATTTGAGTATACTGTCATGCCGTTTGGCCTTTGCAACGCCCCAGCGGCATTTCAGTATTTTCTTAATGACGTGTTGAAGAACTTTGTGGACTTGTTTGTTGTTGTGTACATAGACGACATCCTTATCTATTCCGATACAGCGGAGGAGCATGACAAACATGTAATAGAGGTACTGACAGCGCTGCAAAACCACAAGTTATTCTGTAAGCTGAGTAAATGTGAGTTTGGGGTACGCAAGGTGGAATTTCTGGGGGTTATGCTGTGCCCAGAAGGATTACACATGGCTGAGAGGAAGGTATTGGCCGTGCAGGAATGGCCTATCCCAAAAACAGTACGTGATGTACAGTGCTTCTTAGGCTTCGCGAACTATTATCGCAGGTTTATCCTTCATTTCTCACAGGTAGCAGTTCCCATTACCAGAATCCTTAGGAAGGGCCTTCCTTTTCATTGGTCGAGAGAAGCTGAGGAAGCCTTCACCTTTCTAAAGAAGGCATTTACCACGGCTCCAGTACTCGCACATCCCAGACCTGAACATCCTTTCGTGGTAGAGGCAGATGCCTCCGATGAGGCCATTGGGGCCATCCTGTCCCAAAGGAATCCGAGCACGGGACAGCTGCATCCTGTGGCTTATTTATCCAGGAAACTGAACCCTGCGGAACGAAACTACACCGTCGCAGAGAAAGAGCTACTGGCAATAAAGAGGGCGTTCCAAGAATGGAGGCACTACCTATGGGGTGCTAGCCATCCCATCACGGTGTATACTGATCATCGGAATCTGCAATACATGAAGTCTGCGCGTCACCTTTCTCAGCGCCAGATGAGATGGATGTTGTTTTTTGCCGAATACGACTTCATAGTCACCTTTCGTCCAGGGGCGGAGAACCGAAAGGCAGACTCTTTATCTCGACTGGAAACGATGGAACCTGCCACACAGGACCAGAACACAGGGGCTATCATCGAACCCTCTAGAGTGATATGCGTCATCCGTGCGGAAGCCTTTTTGGATGTAGTAAGACAACATAAAACCCTAGCCGAATGGGAAGCATGGGCAGCAATGGGGACCGAACGTACAGTAAAACATGGTTTACCGTTTCATAAAAAACGATTGTTTATTCCCACTCCTGAGCTACAAAAGAAGGCTTTCCAATGGTGTCACATGTCGCCCTTGGCGGGACATACTGGTGTGCGGAAGACCGCGCACCTGACACAACGTCACTTCTGGTGGGGGTCCCTTAATGCTGATGTTGCTGCTTGGGTGGCTAGGTGCGAGGAATGCGCCAGAGCAAAGACCGAACACATCAAGATGAAGGGAAAACTCATCCCTATGCCCACTCCACACCAACCTTGGCGAAGTATCAGCCTGGATTTCATCACGGGGTTACCTTTGGAGAAGGGGTACTCAGCCATCCTAGTGGTGGTGGATGGACTCACGAAGATGGGACATTTCATCCCTTGTGTGAACCTCCCTACGGCCTCCCAAACAGCACAGCTGTTGCTTGACAACATCGTCAGAATACATGGACTGCCCGAAAACATTGTGTCAGATAGGGGGCCTCAGTTCATTGCGAGATTCTGGAAGTTGTGGTGCAAAGCCCTGCACGTAGACTCCTCTTTGTCTACTAGTTTCCATCCTCAGACCGATGGACAGACGGAGCGTCTGAATCAAACACTCAAGAAATATCTCAGGTGTTACTCTAAAGATGCCCAGGAGTCTTGGGTAGATATGCTATGGATGGCGGAACTAGCTTACAACAATGCCTGGCACAGTTCTGTCGGGTTTTCTCCTTTTCGTGCCAATTTCGGATATGATGCTCGCATATTGCCCATTACCATTCCAGAGGAGGTGGCCAATCAACCTATGGTGCTGATACAGGTACGAAAGCTCCGCACGCTACATCGTAAAGTCAGACGCCATCTGTTGCAAGCAAAACAGACTTACAAGAAATGGGAGGACAGACACAGAACGGAGGGACCGCAGTACCAAGTGGGAGACAAGGTTTGGTTGTCTACCAAGAACATCCGGTTCAAGTTGCGTAGCATTTTCCATCCTAGGTTCATCGGTCCGTACACAGTAGTGAAACAACTCAACCCCGTCACCTATAGATTGAAATTGCCTGGGACCCTTCGGATACACCCAGTATTTCACTGTAACCTCTTGAAACCTGCCTTGGGGGCACGTAGGCGTGCTCCGCCCCCTGTGATTTGTGACGGGGGTATGGAATACGAGGTTAAGAGCATTCGAGATTCCAAACTACGAAGAGGGATGCTCTGGTACCTGGTGTCATGGAAGGGTTATTCAGCAGAAGATGATTCCTGGGAACCTTGGAGGAACGTCCATGCCCCTGCGGCCGTCCGTTCGTTCCATAGAAGATATCCGTCGAAGCCTGGGCCTAGGAGGCGCTAGGGAGGAGGACCTACTGTCAGGGATACAGGCGTCGCGGCGCCTGCCTAGTTCCCTGAACTACAACTCCCATATTGCCCGGCCACGGAAGGGAATAAAAGCCGGAGAGGGCGCACAGGAAGTTGCGCGTAATTCTGTTGCTTTTCTCTCTCTCTCTGCCGAGAGAGAGCTGCCTGCTGAAGCGCCGGAGGATTAAGCGCTAGGGGTACTGTCCTGTGTCTGGATGGGGTTCGCAACACCTCGAAGCGGAACCAGTGAGTACAGTGTACGTTCCTAGTGGGAATCCTGTTTAAAATTCTTGTGTTACACGGAATACTGCGGTGCTACCGCGTATTGCCGTTTCTTGATTGTTTTCTTCTTGGCTCGTATACTGCGGGCGGATTGCAGACAGTGCGAGCGGAATACTGCGGTGCTACCGCGTATTGCCGTTTCTTTATTGTTTTCTTCTTGGCTCGTATACTGCGGGCGGATTGCAGACAGTGCGAGCGGAATACTGCGGTGCTACCGCGTATTGCCGTTCTTTGATTATTACCGTGCCCTCATACTGAAGGCGGATTCTAGAAGCACTGGCGGAATACGGCGGTTCTACCGCGTATTGCCGTTATTGTGCCAGAAGTTATCTCTCGTTTACTGTTGTGTTCTATCGGAATACAAGCGGGCTACAGCGGTGAAGGAACCACGTAGCGCCGCTGGTGTACTGGAAACTTCGTTCTTTTCATTTATACTTTCTGGGGTGACGGGACTTGTTCTGTGATTCAGTTCTCAACTAACAATATATTTCCTCAGTAAAAGCACAGGTGATGTAACCTTGTGGAACTGCCAAACTGTATTCAATCTTTACTTTCATGCATTGGGATAGGTTGACTGCCATCACTACTTTTCCTTTGGTGCTTATAGGTGGGTATGCATGACGCCTGTGTGAGTCCTAGTGACAGGTGAAGTGTTGTGGTACTTACCCTGGTTAATGTTCTGGTGTTCTTTATCTTAGGCGGAAAGAGTGTTATTCATGACGACCTGTGTTGAGTCTCAAGGGTTGTACCAACAGCAGCATCTAGTTCAGGTACATATATCTCCTAGTGAGACATTACTGAGAGTAGCCATTATTTCATGCATATATAACCTGTGTTTCATTTATTCTTTCAGGTCCTATTCCACTGCAGTCCTATTCCCTCTCCTTTTCCCCCGCCTGATCGTTCGAACACCCTGTAGGCAATTGCATCAGGGTGTTGGTGAGATCTGGAGGTGGACCCTTTTGCTGCAACTGGACCCTGCGGAGCTGGGCCTGACAGAATTACGCGCCCACGAAATTAGCTTTGCCCGGTTCAGTTGTAGTAAGGAATGGCCACACTGGAGGACGTGCTGCAGGCATTGGTCCTGGTCCAGCAGGAATTGGCCTCTTCCAAGGCTGAAACAGCCGCCTTAAGAGATAAAGTTGAGAGGCTATCTAGGAACCCTTTCGATATTTCTACCGCTGCCCCGCAAATACAGGTGACTGTACCTCCACCCATCCCCTTAGCAAGTCCTGAAAGATACGCCGGGGACCCGGCAAAGATACAGGTGTTTCTGACGCAGATAATGTTGCACTTCTCTTGTAGACCAGCTTCTTTTCCCAATAACCATTCCCGGGTGGCCTTCGCTATCTCGTATCTAGTGGGGGACGCTGCCAATTGGGCCGTTCCATTGGTTAGAAATAACGATGCAGTTTTGTCAGATTGGTCAGCGTTTAGGACTGAGTTTGAGAGGGTGTTCGATCGTCGGACCACCACCTTTAGCGCTGATAGAGAACTGCTGGACCTTAAACAAGGGAGAAATGACCTAGTAACATATCTGACCACGTTTAACAGATTAGTGGCCGAGACTGCTTGGCCAGAGGAGAAGAGAATGTCTTTGTTTTATCAGGGACTACGGGATGAGCTAAAAGACATACTGGCTCAAATAGACCCGCAACCCACTACTTGCGCGGACATGATCAATTTAACATTGAGGTTGGATGGGAGGTTGGCCGAGAGAGGGGGTGAGAGGAGAAAGTGGGATAAGGGATTCTTTAGACCAGAGAGACCCTCAAGAAGGCAGGTGTCCACCCCTGAGACGGCACATGAACCCATGGAGATCGGGCGGTTCGTTCTCCTCTGTCCAGAGAAGAAAGAGAAAGCCGAAGAGTACAGGGGTTATGTATGTATTGTGGGAAGAAAGGCCATTACGTTAGGGAATGCCCTACTAAACCCAAATCTTCAGAGGTGTGGTCTCGGAATAAAAGGGTGGCTGTATCCACTACTCTACCTGCTGTAATGCCAGGGACTTCCCCAGGTGTTGGTGAAACCATCAAGGGCTGGCAACTCCCCTCCTTGGCCACCTCTGGTTTGCTGGACACCGAATCACACATAGTACTCCCTATGATAATCGGGAGCCATGATCAGTTCCATCAAGTAAAAGCTATGGTGGATTCAGGCGCCACAGGGAACTTCATAGACAGTGGACTGGTTGATCGCCTTGCCCTATTGAGAGTACTCAGGTCACAACCAGAAGAGGTTTTCGCTGTGGACGGAAAACCATTGAAATCTGGTTTGATTACAGAACAAACGGAGGTACTATTCTTGTCCTTGGTTATGGCAGAGGAAACACATAAGGAGGGGTTATCCTTTAACATCATCGATGCCCCCAGTATGAGGTTATACTGGGTATGCCTTGGCTGTGCCACCACAATCCCACCATCGACTGGAAGGCTAAAACACTTCTGTTTCAGTCAGACGATTGCAGAGGTCATTGTAGTCCAAACGGTCCCTCACAAGCTGCCGCGCTATTACATCCCTATGTGGTGGCAACAGCGGTTGAGAAGGAGACCCTGTTGCCCATGGTGTACTCTCAGTTCACGGACGTGTTCAGTGAGGTCCAAGCTGAACAGTTGCCCCCTCATCGGGAGTATGACTGTCAAATAGACCTGGTGGAAGGGGCCACGGTCCCGGCCTGTAGAGTGTATGCATTGTCTGTGCCAGAAACAAAACACTTGCGCGAATACCTGGACCACTATCTAGAAATAGGGTTTATTAGGCCTTCGCGGTCCCCGGCTGCCTCTCCGCTTTTTTTATAACTAAGGCCAATGGTGATCTTAGGGCTTGTGTGGATTACCGCGTTCTGAACAAGAACACCGTTCGAAACAGATACCCTTTACCCCTTATTTCTGTGTTGCTTGATCAGGTGAGAGAAGCCAAGATTTACACAAGATTAGACCTAAGGGGTGCGTATCATTTAGTGCGTGTCAGAAATGGGGATGAATGGAAAACGGCGTTCAAAACACGATACGGATTATTTGAGTATACTGTCATGCCGTTTGGCCTTTGCAACGCCCCAGCGGCATTTCAGTATTTTCTTAATGACGTGTTGAAGAACTTTGTGGACTTGTTTGTTGTTGTGTACATAGACGACATCCTTATCTATTCCGATACAGCGGAGGAGCATGACAAACATGTAATAGAGGTACTGACAGCGCTGCAAAACCACAAGTTATTCTGTAAGCTGAGTAAATGTGAGTTTGGGGTACGCAAGGTGGAATTTCTGGGGGTTATGCTGTGCCCAGAAGGATTACACATGGCTGAGAGGAAGGTATTGGCCGTGCAGGAATGGCCTATCCCAAAAACAGTACGTGATGTACAGTGCTTCTTAGGCTTCGCGAACTATTATCGCAGGTTTATCCTTCATTTCTCACAGGTAGCAGTTCCCATTACCAGAATCCTTAGGAAGGGCCTTCCTTTTCATTGGTCGAGAGAAGCTGAGGAAGCCTTCACCTTTCTAAAGAAGGCATTTACCACGGCTCCAGTACTCGCACATCCCAGACCTGAACATCCTTTCGTGGTAGAGGCAGATGCCTCCGATGAGGCCATTGGGGCCATCCTGTCCCAAAGGAATCCGAGCACGGGACAGCTGCATCCTGTGGCTTATTTATCCAGGAAACTGAACCCTGCGGAACGAAACTACACCGTCGCAGAGAAAGAGCTACTGGCAATAAAGAGGGCGTTCCAAGAATGGAGGCACTACCTATGGGGTGCTAGCCATCCCATCACGGTGTATACTGATCATCGGAATCTGCAATACATGAAGTCTGCGCGTCACCTTTCTCAGCGCCAGATGAGATGGATGTTGTTTTTTGCCGAATACGACTTCATAGTCACCTTTCGTCCAGGGGCGGAGAACCGAAAGGCAGACTCTTTATCTCGACTGGAAACGATGGAACCTGCCACACAGGACCAGAACACAGGGGCTATCATCGAACCCTCTAGAGTGATATGCGTCATCCGTGCGGAAGCCTTTTTGGATGTAGTAAGACAACATAAAACCCTAGCCGAATGGGAAGCATGGGCAGCAATGGGGACCGAACGTACAGTAAAACATGGTTTACCGTTTCATAAAAACGATTGTTTATTCCCACTCCTGAGCTACAAAAGAAGGCTTTCCAATGGTGTCACATGTCGCCCTTGGCGGGACATACTGGTGTGCGGAAGACCGCGCACCTGACACAACGTCACTTCTGGTGGGGTCCCTTAATGCTGATGTTGCTGCTTGGGTGGCTAGGTGCGAGGAATGCGCCAGAGCAAAGACCGAACACATCAAGATGAAGGGAAAACTCATCCCTATGCCCACTCCACACCAACCTTGGCGAAGTATCAGCCTGGATTTCATCACGGGGTTACCTTTGGAGAAGGGGTACTCAGCCATCCTAGTGGTGGTGGATGGACTCACGAAGATGGGACATTTCATCCCTTGTGTGAACCTCCCTACGGCCTCCCAAACAGCACAGCTGTTGCTTGACAACATCGTCAGAATACATGGACTGCCCGAAAACATTGTGTCAGATAGGGGGCCTCAGTTCATTGCGAGATTCTGGAAGTTGTGGTGCAAAGCCCTGCACGTAGACTCCTCTTTGTCTACTAGTTTCCATCCTCAGACCGATGGACAGACGGAGCGTCTGAATCAAACACTCAAGAAATATCTCAGGTGTTACTCTAAAGATGCCCAGGAGTCTTGGGTAGATATGCTATGGATGGCGGAACTAGCTTACAACAATGCCTGGCACAGTTCTGTCGGGTTTTCTCCTTTTCGTGCCAATTTCGGATATGATGCTCGCATATTGCCCATTACCATTCCAGAGGAGGTGGCCAATCAACCTATGGTGCTGATACAGGTACGAAAGCTCCGCACGCTACATCGTAAAGTCAGACGCCATCTGTTGCAAGCAAAACAGACTTACAAGAAATGGGAGGACAGACACAGAACGGAGGGACCGCAGTACCAAGTGGGAGACAAGGTTTGGTTGTCTACCAAGAACATCCGGTTCAAGTTGCGTAGCATTTTCCATCCTAGGTTCATCGGTCCGTACACAGTAGTGAAACAACTCAACCCCGTCACCTATAGATTGAAATTGCCTGGGACCCTTCGGATACACCCAGTATTTCACTGTAACCTCTTGAAACCTGCCTTGGGGGCACGTAGGCGTGCTCCGCCCCCTGTGATTTGTGACGGGGGTATGGAATACGAGGTTAAGAGCATTCGAGATTCCAAACTACGAAGAGGGATGCTCTGGTACCTGGTGTCATGGAAGGGTTATTCAGCAGAAGATGATTCCTGGGAACCTTGGAGGAACGTCCATGCCCCTGCGGCCGTCCGTTCGTTCCATAGAAGATATCCGTCGAAGCCTGGGCCTAGGAGGCGCTAGGGAGGAGGACCTACTGTCAGGGATACAGGCGTCGCGGCGCCTGCCTAGTTCCCTGAACTACAACTCCCATATTGCCCGGCCACGGAAGGGAATAAAAGCCGGAGAGGGCGCACAGGAAGTTGCGCGTAATTCTGTTGCTTTTCTCTCTCTCTCTCTGCCGAGAGAGAGCTGCCTGCTGAAGCGCCGGAGGATTAAGCGCTAGGGGTACTGTCCTGTGTCTGGATGGGGTTCGCAACACCTCGAAGCGGAACCAGTGAGTACAGTGTACGTTCCTAGTGGGAATCCTGTTTAAAATTCTTGTGTTACACGGAATACTGCGGTGCTACCGCGTATTGCCGTTTCTTGATTGTTTTCTTCTTGGCTCGTATACTGCGGGCGGATTGCAGACAGTGCGAGCGGAATACTGCGGTGCTACCGCGTATTGCCGTTTCTTTATTGTTTTCTTCTTGGCTCGTATACTGCGGGCGGATTGCAGACAGTGCGAGCGGAATACTGCGGTGCTACCGCGTATTGCCGTTCTTTGATTATTACCGTGCCCTCATACTGAAGGCGGATTCTAGAAGCACTGGCGGAATACGGCGGTTCTACCGCGTATTGCCGTTATTGTGCCAGAAGTTATCTCTCGTTTACTGTTGTGTTCTATCGGAATACAAGCGGGCTACAGCGGTGAAGGAACCACGTAGCGCCGCTGGTGTACTGGAAACTTCGTTCTTTTCATTTATACTTTCTGGGGTGACGGGACTTGTTCTGTGATTCAGTTCTCAACTAACAATATATTTCCTCAGTAAAAGCACAGGTGATGTAACCTTGTGGAACTGCCAAACTGTATTCAATCTTTACTTTCATGCATTGGGATAGGTTGACTGCCATCACTACTTTTCCTTTGGTGCTTATAGGTGGGTATGCATGACGCCTGTGTGAGTCCTAGTGACAGGTGAAGTGTTGTGGTACTTACCCTGGTTAATGTTCTGGTGTTCTTTATCTTAGGCGGAAAGAGTGTTATTCATGACGACCTGTGTTGAGTCTCAAGGGTTGTACCAACAGCAGCATCTAGTTCAGGTACATATATCTCCTAGTGAGACATTACTGAGAGTAGCCATTATTTCATGCATATATAACCTGTGTTTCATTTATTCTTTCAGGTCCTATTCCACTGCAGTCCTATTCCCTCTCCTTTTCCCCCGCCTGATCGTTCGAACACCCTGTAGGCAATTGCATCAGGGTGTTGGTGAGATCTGGAGGTGGACCCTTTTTTGCTGCAACTGGACCCTGCGGAGCTGGGCCTGACACGAAATGCATCATGCCCATTTTCAGTCCAATAAAGAGCTTCCTGCAGTATTTCCCCGAGTGGCCTCTGCTTCTTCAGAAAGGAGGAGTTGTTTGGGTATATAAATATACATATATACCAACACCAATCCTCATGAAAAAACTCCAGTTGCGAAGTAGGCACAGACCCATCGAGGTGCGAATAAATTATTACTTTATTTTAGTTTCTTCGTGCAAGTGCATGTCCCTATATATATATTTATTTATTTATTAATTTTTTTCCTACTGTCGTAGTAGGTAGTTAGTATCTAGTTTCCATAGGAAAGGCATTTTTTGTTTTGCCATTTTATATGAAGGGACATGGTCCCGGGGGCTGAGGGGTCAAGGTAGATGTACCCTGACCCCATGGGTGCAATATAGGGGTCTCTGAGGGACCCCTTACGGGCAACAAAATGTCCCAAAAGTATTTTTTTTGCCTGCGCAGGATTTCAAGAATCCGCCGCAATGCTCAGTGTGTCCCCCGTGTACCACTGCGGCGGATTTGCAAATCCTGCAGATTTTTTAAGAAAAAACATATACACTCGCACCCTCATTCAGCCACTCATGCACCCAGTCACAGACCCACTCAGATACTCATGCACCCAGTCACAGACCGACTCGGACACTCGTGCACTCATTTACAGACCCACTCAGACACTCACGCACCCAGTCATAGACCCACTCAGACACTCACGTACCCACTCACAGACCCACTCAGACACTCACACACCCACATACCCACTCACCCACTCAGACACTGATGCACCCACTCACAGACCCACTCAGACACTCACTCACCCACTTAGAGACCCACTCAGACACTCACACACCCAGTCAGATATACAGAGTCACTCACATAGTTGTGAATCCTAAATGTTGCTGTGTATCGATAGTGTGCTTTTTTTTGTGGATTCGCGACGGATTCACAAATTCAAATAGGAAATTTAAAAAGGGATTTAAACAGAAAATGAACCAGTATTTGGGAAAAGGGGTGGTTCTGAGTAGAGCCTTTGTGTTTATTGTGTGTAGATGTTAACTACACATAAAACAGGATGCAGTCTTTCAAGTTCCTGAGGAACACCCTGTTGCCTTTCTCTGTTAAATGAACTCCTTAACTTCTATATATACCGTCCATGTCAAAACGTAAATTGTTGCTGTACATAGAGCCCATGTTATGGTCTCTGAGGAATGCAGAAACAGTTCTATTAACATGTTTCCTTGCTTTGTCTATTTGTGAACAGAATTTGTTTGTCCACTTCAACTTCTTCCTTTGGCAAATGTTGGAGAACACCAAGGCAGTGTGAGGGAAAAGTGCCATTAGGATTTTCAGTCCAACCCCAGTAAGTGTTCCTAGGTCATTGCCACTACAGTGCACAATCATGAGGACTGGATGTTGGCAATGCACAATGCTTTCAACCAAAGGCAGCAATTGATGCCACTTTAACCCTATCTAGCCAACCCAAGTAATGTCCACATTAGGCAAACCCAAGTCCCTGTCAATACCACTCTTTCTAGCACACTCTCTAGCCCAAAACACAAAGCTGACCCACAATCAACCCTCTAACCATTTTGAAGGCAAGAAGGAGTTGCAGACAGGAGAAGACTGGAGCTGAGTGAGACAGTTTTCAAAATGAAATGCAGTTAAAATGGAGGACAGGACCTGGTTTAAAAAATGGACATATATGATTGGATGTTGTAAATATACTAGTAACTAAAGTTAGGTAGTGATTTTAATGGAAAAGTAAGTAGATCTGTGATTGGTTCTGAAATGTTTTACAAAATGTAACGCTATTTTGGATATGCTTTTATTTCTAAACAGTCAACCACACCTGATACAGTTGATTTTGAATGTGTTGTGAACTTTAAACCTACTGCTACAAGAGAGTATTCCAAAGGGGGCTGCTGTGGAAACTAAGCTAAAAGATTGTGAGGGGAAGGGTACTAAAGAGACTGTAGTGTGATAGTTAAAATTAGAGTGGTTTAGACTCATTGCTTATTATGGAAGGTTTATAGTCTTATTCAGTACTATCTTATAAAGTGAAATGTATATGTAAATTATTAAGAGTACAATGTTAAATGTTTTTACTGATTTCCGTGGGAATTCGTGAATCTGTCGCGAAGTTACATGAGGAGGGCGCACTAAGCGTTGCGCCGGATTCGCGAATCTAGCCAAAAACAATACCATATTGGGCTTCTTAACAAAAGTCCAAGAAAGGGTTAATAAAGATTGACCATTGAGAAGTGGAATAACAAAAATACAATATGAAACAAAGTTTGTGATTTGCTAACTGCAACAGTATCACTGAAAGCAGAGTGGGAAAGGTTGCCATTATTGGTTCTTTTGTACAGAGTGGTATACCATTCTTGTACTTTACACTTCACATCTTATCTGAGAAAACAATTCAAGTGAGTAAAAATTGGAGAACAGCAAAGAAATTTCACAGATATGTTAAGAATAATCTACTTTAAAAAGATTATATGTATATACTGAGTTATGAGTTTTACTACTAGGTCGATTTGGCATTGATAACCCCTTCACAAGGTTTAAACTCCCTTTTTTTATATATAAGTTACACCTAAGGTAGGTTGTATGTAGGCCATAGGGCAGGGTGCTATGTGCTTGAAAGTAAGACATGTACTTTGAAGTCTCAGTGAGTCACAAGCGCACTTCCAGACCCTTATGCCCAGTTATACATCCAGTCTCTCACCCATACTACCACTCACATACCTATTTAGAAAAGCATAGAGCCACTCACCCACCCTGCGAGAAAGAGACAGAGGCACTTACATATTGAGTCACACACCCACGCAGCAGTAAGAGACCCAGTTGTATACACACAGTTACATACCCCAACACTCACTAATACAGCCAGTAGGTAATCTACACAGCCAACTACATACACATGTACAGACCCATAGAGATACTAAGATAGCTAGTCATAGAGTAAGATAGTTACTTATAGATCTAGTGACATACCCACAGAGGGACTGATATGCTTATTTAAATATGTACTGAAGTACTGATACTCCTAGTCACCCATCCAGACAAGTAGCCCTTTAAACATGCATTGGGTCTGCTACTGCAGAGCCTGTGTGTGAAGTTTTACTGCCAGGTTGATTTGACATTTAAAACTGCTTGCCAAGCCTTAAACCTCCCTTCTACTACATATAAGTCACCCCTAAGCTAGGGTGTGGCTAGGTCATAGGGCTGAGTGCTATGTGTTTAGAAGGTAAGACATGTAGTTTGAATTCTCAGTGAGCCACATGCGCACTTCCAGACCCATATGCCCAGTTAAACATCTAGTCTCCCACCCATACTGTGACTCACATACCTATTTATAAAAGCATAGAGCCACTCACACACCCAGTCAGCCAGACACAGAAGCATTAAAAATTGAGTTGGACACCAACACAGCACTTATGTATCCAGCAGTAAGAGACCAAGTTGTACAAACAGTTACATACTCCAACACTCACTAATACAGCCAGTAAGTAATCTATACAGCTAGTTACATACACGTATAGAGACCCATAGAGATACTAAAACAGACAGTCATATAGCGACATAGTTACTTAAATATCCAGTGACACACCCTGAGAGGGACTGATACACTTATTTAAATTTGTACTCAAGTACTAATATTCCTAGTCAGCTATCCAGACAAATTGCCCTTTAAACATGCCTTGGGCCTCCTACTGCAGAGCCTGTGTGTGCAATTTTACTGCCAGGTCAAGTTGGCATTTAAAACTACTTACCAAGCCATAAATGTCCCTTATACTACATATAAGTCACCACTAAGGTACGGTATAGGTAGGCCATAGGGCAGGATGTTATGTGCTTAGAAGGTAAGACATGTACTTTGAAGTTTTAGTGAGTCACATGCGCACTTCCAGACCCATATGCCCAGTTAATCATCCAGTCTCCTACCCACACTGCAATTCACATATGTATTTACAAAAGCATAGAGGAACTCACCCACCCTGTCTGACAGAGAAAAAGGCACTTACACATTCAATCACATGCCCATACAGCACATATGTATCGAGCAGTGACTGAGCCAGTTGCACACACAGTTATATACCCCAACACTCAGAAATAGAGCCAGTAAGTAATATATACAGCTAGTTACATACACATATAGAGACCCATAGAGATACTAAGACAGCTATTCATATAGCGACATAGTTACTTACACATCCAGTGACACACCCACACAGGGACTGATACACTTATTTAGATATGTACTGAAGTGCTGATATTACTAGTCACCCATTCAGACAAGTAGCCCTTTCAACATGTGTTGGGCCTGCTACTGCAGAGCATGTGTGTGCAGTTTAACTGCCAGGTTGAGTTGGCATTTAAAACAAGGGTGGGCGGAATTTGCGGAGTTGCGTTTTGCAAAATTCCGCAAAACGGCAAGAAATCTCCGCGAGCACGCGGAATTTCGCGTGCTCGCGGAGATTTTGCTGCGCCCGTTGAATCCTGCCCTGCATATTTATCCGCGAAGATGCCACCGTTTTGTGCAATACCTCTACTCAACTGGAGTACTTTCTACTGGCTAATCGGTAAGTGCTACCTCGTTGGGTAAATGTATAGTGCCTTCCTACACTACAGCTGCGTAAAGGTCCAGAAGAATTGACCCCAGTGACCTGTGTGTCTGTAACTTTGCCACCGCGCCGAAAGCGCCGGGGTCATTTGATTAAGCTGTCCATCATTCTGGGGAAAGGGCGGGAAGACGGTGCATACCACTAGTGTATGTGGGGCGGGGGCAAACGGGCGGGGCTTCTAGGCCTGTTCACATGCCTCTTGTTTATAAAGGGTCAGAGCAGGATCTGAGCAGCAGATGAGGAGGAAGAACCTCCTGGTCACTGGACCTACACGGGGATTGCGCTCGGGAAAATCAAGGATGCAAAGACCTCCATCGGGGATTACAGCTAACTTTTCAGGGTGGAAATAGGAAGAAGGCACATCTGCTTAACAACGCTCACGAATTCTACACGAGGATTGCGCTCGAGAAAAGCAAGGATGCAAAGACCTCCATCGGGGATTACAGCTAACTTTTCACGTTGGAAATGGAGAGAAGGCACATCTGCTTAACCACGCTCACGAATTCTGCACACCTGCCCTGCATATTTATCCACGAAGATGCCTCCGTTTTGTGCAATACCTCTACTCAACTCGAGTACTTTCCACTGGCTAATCGGTAAGTGCTACCTCGTTGGGTAAATGTATAGTGCCTTAACTACACTACAGCTGCGTAAAGGTCCAGAAGAATTGACCCCAGTGACCTGTGTGTCTGTAACTTTGCCACTGCGCCGAAAGCGCCGGGGTCATTTGATTAAGCTATCCATCATTCTGGGGAAAGGGCGGGAAGACGGTGCATACCACTAGTGTATGTGGGGCGGGGGCAAACGGGCGGGGCTTCTAGGCCTGTTCACATGCCTCTTGTTTATAAAGGGTCAGAGCAGGATCTGAGCAGCAGATGAGGAGGAAGAACCTCCTGGTCACTGGACCTACACGGGGATTGCGCTCGGGAAAATCAAGGATGCAAAGACCTCCATCGGGGATTACAGCTAACTTTTCACGTTGGAAATGGAGAGAAGGCACATCTGCTTAACAACGCTCACGAATTCTACACGAGGATTGCGCTCGAGAAAAGCAAGGATGCAAAGACCTCCATCGGGGATTACAGCTAAGTTTTCACGTTGGAAATGGAGAGAAGGCACATCTGCTTAACCACGCTCACGAATTCTGCACACCTGCCCTGCATATGTATCCACGAAGATGCCTCCGTTTTGTGCAATACCTCTACTCAACTGGAGTACTTTCTACTGGCTAATCGGTAAGTGCTACCTCGTTGGGTAAATGTATAGTGCCTTTCCTACACTACAGCTGCGTAAAGGTCCAGAAGAATTGACCCCAGTGACCTGTGTGTCTGTAACTTTGCCACCGCGCCGAAAGCGCCGGGGTCCTTTGATTAAGCTGTCCATCATTCTGGGGAAAGGGCGGGAAGACGGTGCATACCACTAGTGTATGTGGGGCGGGGGCAAACGGGCGGGGCTTCTAGGCCTGTTCACATGCCTCTTGTTTATAAAGGGTCAGAGCAGGATCTGAGCAGCAGATGAGGAGGAAGAACCTCCTGGTCACTGGACCTACACGGGATTGCGCTCGGGAAAATCAAGGATGCAAAGACCTCCATCGGGGATTACAGCTAATGTTTGACGGTAGATATGGGCAGAAAGCACTCCTGCTTAGCCTCGACCTTGCTCAAGAATTTTTTGTGCTGATTAATGCGTTACAGAATTTGAGCTTCAACTCGGGCACCTGCTTCAGTGCTTTCTTGCACCCGAATTCCGTTCCGCCGTGGATCGCGGAAGTTTCGACATTTCCGCGTTCCGCGCGGAACGCGGAAATGCCGAAATTTCGCAAGTTCCGCGAGCGGAACTGAATTTGCCGCCCACCCTAACTCCTTGCCAAGCTTTAAACTTTCCTTCTACTACATAAAAGTCACCCCTAAGGTGTACATAGACCATAGGACAGGGTGCTATGTGCTTAAAAAGGAAGACATATATTTCGAAGTTTCAGTGAGTGACATGCACACTTCTAGACCTTTATGCCCAGTTATACAGTCAGTCTTCCACCCATACTGTGGCTCACATAGCTACTAACAAAAGCATAGAGACACTCACACACCCAGGTAGACAGAAACAGAGGAACTTGCACATTCAGTCACACACCCATACAGCACTTATGGATCCAGCAGTAACAGAGTCAGTTACACCCACAGTTACATACCCCTAGAGTCACTGATACAGCAGGTAAGCAAGTAGCCCTTTAAACATGTCTCTGGCCTGCTACTGCATAGCCTGTGTGTGTGTAGTTTTACTGCCAGGATGAGAAGGCATTTAAAATCTCTTTTCAAGCCTTAGACTTCCTTTTTTCTACATATAAGTGACCCCTAGGGTAGGCTGTAAGTAGACATACACTGAAGCATACACTGACACACCCAGACACACTCTAATGCATACAGTAGCACACCCAGGCACACACTGACGTAGACACTAACACACTGAAGCACACACTCATGTGTACACTAACACACCCAGGCACACACTGATGCATACAGTAACACCCAAGTACACACCGACTCATACACTGACACACCCAGGTATACACTTATGCATACACTGACACACCCAGACACACTCTGACACACACACACTGACATACCCAAGCACACACTAATGCATACACTAACACACCCAGGCACACTCTGATGCACACACTAAGACACACAGGCACACACTGATCCATACACCGAAACACCCAGGCAGACAGTGATGCATATGCTCACACACGCAAATACACTCTGAATCATAGAGTAGTACACCCAGGCACACACTGATATATACTCTAACACACCCAAGCAGACACTGATGGATACACTGACACACCCAGGGACACACTCATTCATACACTAATACACCTATAGACACACTTATGCATATACTGACACACTGAGTCACACACTGATCCATACACTAACACACCCAGGTACACACTTATGCATACACTGACACATCCAGATACACACTGATGCATACAGTGACACATCCAGTCACACAGTGATGCACATGCTGAGACACCCAGGCACACACTCATTTAAACATGAAAAGTAACAGACTAAGAGTGGCTATAACATAGTGTCATAAATGTTTTTGTGGGTACTTAAACACTTCATTTATGTAATTTAATAGTATATATTGAAAAGCTAAATGTATTGATTTGTTTTTTATTTCCAGACATCTACTTGTACTTAAAAACAGAGAGTTACAATGCCGAAAAAAAACCAGAAAGAAGCAGAAGAAAGGATATTATCTCCTTACAACAGAGAGAGAAAAGGGACATAATGTGGAGAATATGGTTAAAGAGAAATGAGCTGCTGGTAAGAAAACTAAGAAGTTTCTTAAAATAGTATGTGGAAAAATGCAAAGTGAGCAAAACCATGCAAATAAAAAGCAAGGTTTCAAATCAGCTAAGAGATAAATTAAGTTACATTAAGAGCACTAAATCTTATAAGAAAACAGATAGTTTAACAAGAAGACAGGAGCAATTTAAGGAAATAAGAGTCAGAATGTTTCGTAGTAGGTTAATATAGAATTTCGTGTGAACTATGAGGCACTATAAAAGGAGAAGAGAAGCAGTCAAACAAAAACAACATATTGAGGATGTAGTTGATAAGGCATTTGCCCTGAAAAGGAAGCTATTTATTATACGATACTTAACAAAATGAGAACGCTGGATAAAACAGTGTTGTCTATGAAGTGAAGAAGCCAAAAAAACACTTGTGAACAGAAGTAATTTTTTGTAAAATTTTCAGAGGAGAATGAAAGCATACGTCCAATACTGGGCCTTTCCTTAATGAAAAAAGTTACTTCCAAGAGAACACATTATGCATGCAGTTGAAACAACTGGTCGATGTTATGAAGTGAAAGATGGCACTCCCATTGCAAAAGAGGAGATGGATCCTAGGATTGTTGAGGAAGTGATAGCAGAAGAGATACAAACAAGACCTAGACAGGCCCCTGTATACAAATGGAACTGTAGCAGTATTTGCAGTGTTCGTCAAGAATCAATTGATATATTGAGCAATTTCCTACGTGAGTTTCAATGCAGAAGTCTAAGACAGAAAATTGGAATTTTGCAAGGATTAGATCCAAGCAAAGTAAGGAAGTATATTAATTTGCAGGGACATTCACTGGCATGTCTATCGAAGAAAGCATGTAGAAGTAGCTTCATCACTACAAAATGTTAGCTGTTCAGCACTCTAAAATGCAGAATTTAGTTAGGACACTTTACTTTGTGAAAACTCCTGCCGTATGCTTAGGAGAAATTAATAGAGCTCTATTGCATGGCAATAGTACAGTAGCAGAGGTAGAAAACGGTTGTGAAGATGTTCAGTTTCGTTTCTTTGGTCCTGAAGAGGAGTCTAGGGAAAATGAGGAGTTGGTATGTGCAGGTGTAGAGGAACAGGACATAGGTATTAGTCTTAATAACTTTACACAAGAGATTGCAAAGTTTAACTCAGTTTCTTCAGAGAACTCGATGCACCCACTACAAAAGCCAAACTCGCAATGTTGTTTTGTTCTCAAAACTGATCAAGAAAACAGAAATAGGTGGCAAGAATTCGCTGTATATTTATTTGTAGAGGAACACTTTGATTTGTCAACACGGAAAATTATATGTAATTATTGCTATGATAAGTTAGAGGATAACATAATGTCAGTTAGAGCAATATATAACAAGTTATAATTGGTATCACTTCCAAAAGAACTTCGAGAATTAAATATTTATGAATCAATTCTCCTACAATGTATATAACCTTCTCACGCAATAGTTTGTATGAACGAAAGATTGAGAAATTCCCTCCGACAGAGCTACAGAAAGGCCTTAAAGGAAGAGTTGTCTACTTACCTTTAGATTTTAAACGGAATTTTAAAACTGTGGGTGTAGAGGCAGATATTGATGAACCACTTATAATTCTGGTAAATAGTGTGCCTACAAAAAACAAAAAAATCTGTCACGAGTTAGTGGATGTTAATAAAGTATAAAATAGCTACATTATAGCTGAAACAAAATAATGTTTATTACAAACATATTGATGTTGTTGGAGATGTAAGTTGTATGGAGGATGAAATATTACCATCAAGCAGACAGATTGAAAAAGTGGATAGATCCAATTCAGAAAAAATATATGAGCACTATAGTATCCATCCACTACATTCCAAAGAAGTTATTGGAGATGCTATTGATCTCTTTCAAATGAAACAAGCAAAAGGAGCGCCAATGAGTGTATGGGAGAAAGGTTTAGAGGCTCGCTGTTTTCCACAACTATTTCCCACTGGAGCTGGTGGTCAGTATGATGACCGCCATGTACAAATAACAGTAGCTGAGTACAGGTCAACCAGATTATATTCAGAGGACGCTCAATTTCGCCAGTGTATTCCATACATATTCCACCTATTATTTGAGAGTGACTTGTCTAGACTATCATATGCTATAAACCATATACCGAAGACAGGAGTTAAGCTCCAAAATCTCTCTGCAAACAAATTTGTTGATAAAGTTCATGGTAAGGATGAAAAGTTGGAATGTAATTTGATTAATTGGATGGCATGCCAATGTGGGACCAATGAGTATTGGTATTGTCGTCATGGAGAACTGAAATGTATGTTGTGAAACTTAGATGCACCTACTTGGTTTGTGACACTCAGTTGTGCAGAGTACGCGTGGGATGAATTACTTGACTTTTTGAGAGAAGCAAACTCAAACATTAAGGACATCAAAGTGAAGACAACAAGATAAATTTGCTCTTTGTATCCTGCCAAAGTTTGTAGATATTTTAACTACAGGTTTCAAGCCATGCTGTCTTTTATCTGCAACAAAACAAAACCCCGTCTTGGTGAAGTAACTGATTTCTTTTGGCGTAAAGAGTATCAAGCTAGAGGTGCTCCTCATATTCACATGCTGTTATGGATAAAAGATGCACCGAAATTTGGAACAGGTATTGATGACTCTATACTCTCTTTCATAGAACAGTATGTGACATGTGTCATCCCGAAAGACAGTGGTGAAAAAGGCCTGAAACAGCAAGTTCTGCGCTTTCAAGCATATAGATGTGGCGAGTACTGCGTCAAAAATACAGGGCTAAAGGAAATTTTTACACAAGGTGTTGTTTTGGATTTCCAAGACCTGTGATTTCCAAAGGAAGAGTGAACCGTTTTTTTATCTGCAGTGAGACATACACTGACTCAAAAATCACGGAAAAACACTCAGAAGAACAGAGGCTTCCAAATATATTAATGACTATAATCCTGTGATCCTCAAAATGTGGATTGCTAATATGGATAAACAAATTGTGGCAGACATCTCCATAGCTGTTGCTCGATATGTGACTTCCTATATAACAAAATCAGAGAAAACGGAGATGAAGGAGATGTGGGAGGAGATTTCTGCAGAAAAGTCTCCAACAAAAAATTGTACTGCTTCATTCTGTAGATGCTTTCTCATAGGGAAATTGGTTCCTATGAATGCTGTGACCGGTTGAGCTCAGCCAGTTTGTACTTGAAGTCCAGGGGAATTGTTTGGGTAAGTCTAGGCCTCGCAAGTACGCGAAATAGAGTGTTGAAGTCTTTTCCAGAAATTCAGTTCCTAGCAGAGTTCGACCCAGAAAGTACAGACATTTTGAAAGCAAATATGTTGGACATTTACTATCCAAGAAGGAGTCCACATCTAGAATACATGTGCCTTTATGAAATAATTCAACACTACAGATATAGAAACAATGTAACAGAAAACATAGATGAAGGGAAATCTGCAGTTGATGGTTGTGGCGGTTCTTTGGTCCAACACACAAAAAGAAGTCTAATTAACCACAGAAAGCTTAGTTGCCAAACTCCTGATAAAAGAGAGTTTTTCTATTTGCCAATTCTACCACTCTTCAAGCCTTTGCATTCTGAATCGGAATTACTCAGAGACTTTGACTGCTACGACGATTCTTTCAACGCTGTGAGACAGCATTCAGTGTTTCCAAACTATTTGAGACTGTTAAGGATGAGATTGAACAGGAAGAAACAATTGCTGCTGAGACAGATTAGGAGAGTTCATAAAGCAGCCAAAGTTCAAGACCACTATTCCAAGATTCTCGTGGACAACCAATTATTGAAAATGAAGCTGCCATAGCCATAGCCATGAATGAGGTGGAAAGTGCAATGCAACAAGCAAGACAGGAAAGTATTGATTTGGAACAGTTAATTGGACAACTGAATGACGATCAAATAGAAATATATATGGAAGTAAAAGAGAGAATAGAGCATGAATTCCTTCATGAGAAGAAACAGTGCACATGCGCTTCATTTAAGCAAATACTATTATATGTCAGTGATCAAGCTGGCACCAGAAAAAGCTTTTTAATTGAAATTATCACTGCTTTCCTACAGAGGACAACAGACTCTAATTTTCCTTATGTAGTAACATCACCCACTGAATTAGCCAAAAACAACATTAAAGGAATTACTTTACATTGACTTCTTATGCTGCCTGTGGAACATGACAACAAACTGGAGTATCAAAAGTTATCTGGTGAAGCTTGTCATGAAGTCTTAAGAGTACTGAAGAAATTGAAACTTTTGATTATTGATGAGGTGAGCATGGTCTCAAACTTAATGCTTGCCTTTGTACACTTGAGAATGCAACAGATTCTAAAGACTGACTATGATGGGCTGTTTGGAGGAAAGCACTTAATTCTGTTTGGCGATATACTACAACTTACCCCCGTGAAAGGATAGTCTGTGTTCAAGACACTTCTCCATGATGAAACTCGAAATTCATTGGGAAGTATTGGAAACGTAAACATTTGGTTAAACTTCCAATACAAAGAACTACTCAGGAATATGCAGCAAGCATCTGAAATTGAGTATGGAAAGTTTTTCAAGGATATTAGAGTAGTAGTTCTCACAAAAGAGGAAAAACATCGGTTAGAAAGACGACTTGTTAAGAAACTGTTTCCTACAATCAGGACAGCAGCAGAGCTAATGTTTAGTTTCATTCAAGATGAAAAGTCGATTGTCTGCCTAATGCCTACACTTCAATAGTGCTCCTGTTTTAACGAAGAATTACTAAAACTGGAAAAAGAAGAAATTTTGCAACTTACAGCAATAGACAAAAGGGAACACCAGGGTGTGACAATACTCCTAAATGAAAAACTACAAGTGAAACTGGTTTCATTGGAGAAGTCTGTATCCAGAACTGCAGGATTAGAGAAATGTTTAAGTGTTTGCAAGAATTGTATAGTAATTTTGCATACAAATTTAAATGTTGAGGAAGGATTAGTAAATGGTGCTATGGGTAAAGTCATTGATTTCATTAATTTTCCAAATAGGAATGAGGTTGAATATTTAGCATTAAAATGTGATCAGATTGATGGTGTAATGTAGATTGGCAGGTGCATTGTACTTTTTAGCTTGTAAAATACTTGTATGTGCAGCGGCAGCAGGTTCCATTTTCTCTAGCATATGCTGTGACTATACATAAATCTTAAGGTTTAAGTGTAGACGCAGTTTTTATTAAAATTGGTAGTACTGTATTTAAAGAAGGTATGTCATATGTCTCAAGTCAGAACATTGTCCGGTTTGTATTTGGTTGCTTTTGATGACAGCAAAGTAAGTGCTGATCAAAGTTGTTTTAAAGAATACAATTGGTTAAGAAGTGTAGATGCCCATCATTTAGGACAGTATCCCATATTTGAAAAACGGATAATCTTTCCAAAACAAAAGCTTACAAAGGATTGTACTGATGTTGCTGAAAAGAAGGAAAAGAATAAGAACAACAAAGCTGTTAAGAAGAAAACAATTGACAATGAGGGAGATATTCTAGGTTACCAGTTGTCAAACCCTTCTGGTATCAACTGCTATGCAAATGTTGTTCTCAATGTACTCTTTCAGTTACCCAATCTTGTGCATGCAATTGAACAGAAACCACAGAAGAGATTGTGTTCTGCACTGTGTGGTTTGTTGCAACGTTTACATACTGATAGGACTATAATACATTGTGCTTCAGACATTCGAGACCTTGTAGATATCTGTAGTGGATCAGTACAATTTACTCAAAACACTCAACAGGATGCACAGGAGTTTATAATGTTTATCATTAGCGTTTTAGAAGAAGAAGAAATAAGTGTTGATGACTTATTTGGACTGAGTTACTCATGGAACCATGAGTGTCAAGATTGCTCTTTCATGTCAGTACACAAATAGATTCAGAGCGATTTCTTTATTTAACACTACCGGATTGCAAACATTGGGGTATATTTACAAGGGGATAGCACCACAGAATGTCACTTTTAGATACATTTTGGTGGCGCTATGCCCTTCTCCATATTTACAAAGCGTCACTAAGCTACTTTAAATGGTATAACGCTGCCTTGCTAATACACCCACTTTACACACATCATTTTGCATGAAAGGGGCGCGCAATGGGTGTTGCTGTGGGCGTTTCACAGCAAACACACATTGCATTTTGATGCTGCCCCAGATTTACAAGGATGTGTAAATCTGAGGCAGCGCCAAGAACTAATGCCATTTATAAACAACAAGGGCAACCCTAGAACAAGAACCTGGGGTAATAGATGCTCTAATCCAAACAATGGTTCGTGAGCCAAACTGAAAAGTTAAGTTTGTTATTTTAAAATTTAGGAGAGAACCTAAAACAGAGAAAAACAAGTGCTATCTAAATTCCACATTACCCATGTACCAGTAATTGTATCAAAAAACGAATATTTTAATGTAAATTGAACAAAAAACATATTACAAGTATATACACATTAATAATGGCACTCGTACAGTTACACAAACAGTGTTAAGATTGTAGGCAATAACAAGTGTAAACTAAACAGACAGTGGCTGAGGAAAAAATATACAAAAAACAGGTTTCAAAATAAAACAAAAATACACAATACAGCAATTGTGTCCTCTTTCATTTAGGCCACGTTACAAGCGTCAACGACGTTTCGACCCAAGGGTACTTTGAGGGTCATCATCAGGACAAAAGCATCATATGTAGGAGCGTCCACTGTATTTTCTCAATGAACATGAGGGAGGAATCACCATGAATCGTGCATTGGGCACTTAGACTTGAAATTAATAGAAACTGAATCTGTAGGTATGTCTGAAGGGTTCACAGAAAGATCCTTAATTTCAAAATTGTGAAGATATGTGCCATAAATGGCTGTAGGATCCAAATAGATATCCAATGATTGGTGGTACCAAACATCATGTAAATACGAGAGATCAAGGTCGGTACAAGCAATTAATGTTGGGTCATAACTTTAAAGTCAACCGCGTCCGATCGGCATGCCGGCTCAGAATGAAGTCACGGCCGATGCAAGAACTAATGCCATGCAATAGCAGGCATTAGTATGGCACAACAAGGAGAAATACTTTTATTTTTTCTTGGTTCTGCAGCACACAAAGAAAGAGCAAAAAGAGCAAAATGCCATTAATGATTGTTGATGTGCAGGAAGGTGTAACGTCCTGCACATAAACAACAAATAAATAATGACTATTTGCTACTTCTATGTGTACTGCAGAATACAGCACACGTAGAAGTAGAAATCGCCATTATTGTTTACATACAGGAAGGGACACTTTTATGAGGAAACTGTGCACTAATCTTGCAAAACAATGACATTCCATTATGGTCCTGATGCTCATTTCACACAAAGTGAACCTTTAATCAAACCACATACTAATATAAACACAACAGATGCCCCCATTTGAAGGTCCAGTTCTGTAAAGCACAAATGATTGGAGCTTCTTGAGCTTAGTGAAGGCAAAGCAAGTCTGTTCCCTCTCTTAATCCACATTGAAAAACAATCTGAAAACCTTAATGAATTTGAATGCATCATTCATCTATTGAAGCACAATCTGATCTGTGCTAACTGTGACAAGTGGTTTGTTTCTTTATGTGTCCTGGTGAGACCACAGTGCATGGCTCTCCCTTTTTATCTATCTTGAGTATGCAAATGCTGAAAACTGAAAGCTCCACACATTTTGTGTGTCCCATTTACTAGACTTGTATGCAAAGGTCTTCTCACATTTTCACACATTGATCAACAACTTACCAAAAGGCCTGAGCCCAATTCCCACCTCTTTTGGAGACTCTCGCACACCTAGTCAGAGACCCACTCAGAGACTTATACACCCACTCAAGCACTCACACACCCAGTCAGAGTCCCACTCAGACACTCCCACAACAACTCACAGAGCCACTCAGACACTCATGCACCCACTCAGGTACCCACTCAGACATCCACTCAGACACTTACACATCCAGTCACAGACTAGCGCAGACACTTATGCACCCCCTCACAAACCGAGTCAGACACTCATGCACTCACTCACAGGTACCTGAAATGTTATAGCTAGAAAATAACATTTTAAAAAACAATAGAAATTCAATAAAAACAAAAGGACAGAGGGATGTTACAGTTAGGTAATAACATTAAAAAAACCTTAGAAATTCACTGAAAAATACCAAGGTTATGGGGATATCATAGTTAGGAAATAAAAAGTAAAAAACATTAGAAATCCACTGAAAAAAACAAAGGTTACAGGGATGATATAGTTAGGAAATAGCATTTAAAAAACTTTAAAAATTCACAGAAAAAAACAAAGTTTACAGGGATGTTTTAGTTAGGCTTACATTTCACTCGTACAAAGCCAGTAAAATTCAGCAGTTATAGTTACCTGAGCTAACTATAACTTATGCCCCTGCAATGCACTGCTTATGAACTCACAAACTACATCACTCATCAACAAGATCAACAAGTGCCTAAAAGAAACTTTTGCCTGGTTTAAACATAATCATCTGAAATGTAATTCAGACAAATCTGAAATCATTTTCTTCGGCTCCCCCCCGTTGGACGTCTGGAAACAATGGTGGCCCCAAGACATGTCTCCTCCCCAGGCCGCGGTCAGGACTGTAAAGAACTTGGGAGTTAAAATGGATGACGCCCTCTCTATGGTACCTCAGGTTCAGTCGGTAGTCGGAACCTGTTTTGGTCTCCTGAAGATGCTCCGGAGGTTTTTATTTCTATTACAGACCGAGCATAGAAAAATGGTCATCCAGGCCCTTATTATTTCAAGGTTGGACTATGCCAATGTCCTTTATTTGGGCCTCCCGGAGTTCTTACTTAACAAACTGCAGGTAGTGCAGAATGCGGCAGCTAGGGCTGTTCTGAGTCTAGGGCCGAGAGATCGGATTTCTCGCCACCTTAAGAATCTGCACTGGTTACCGGTGCGCAGTAGAATCCGCTTCAAAGCTTTGGTCCTAGCCTTTAAAGCCCTGCACGGTATAGGAGCAAAATATATTTCCAGAAGAGTGTCTTTCTATATACCTGGCAGATCTCTTAGATCTGCCCATCAACATCTCACGGTCATTCCTAAATATCGTAGAGCCCGCAAAGGCGGTCGCGCCTTTCAAGTGCAAGTGGCTGGACTTTGGAATAAGCTGCCTCTTCCACTTAGGCAAATTACTAACCTGCTCGCCTTCAGGAAACAATTGAAAACCTGGTTGTTTCAACAAACAATATAATTATTTTCCGTCCTCTTCGGTTTCTTCTTTTTTTTTTTCTCTCTTTCTCTCTGCATTTTGGTCCTCTCTGTCTTAAGCGCCGGGACACTCTATTGAGTAGCTGTGCGCTCTAGAAATCTGTTTTAACATAACATAACATCACTCATGCCATCTCAAATGACATCACTGATGACATCATCCATAGCAGAAATCACACACCCACTTACAGCCCAATACAACCTCAAATACACCCGCTCAGACACCCACAGAACCATTCAGACACTCATTCACTCATCCATAGATCCACTAACACTCATTCATCCACACAATCGCTCACACACCCACACAGCCAGTCACATAGGCACACACAAACCAATGCAGCCACTCACACACCTACTCACTCATTCATACAGCCACTCACACACCTACTCTCACACAGCTACTCACTCACTCATATAACCACTGACAAACTCACTCACTTACCCATACAGCCATTGATACACCCACTTACTCACCAATAAAGCCCCTCACACAAAGTTCTATGCTGGCACTTTCACTCCCACTCACAGACCCACACAGACACTCACATACCCACTCAAACACTCACACAACCACTCACATACCCATTCACAGGCCCATAAAACCACTAACATACCCACTCACTCACCCACACAACCACTCAATCACTAATACAGCCACTCACACACACATGCTCACAGATCTATACAGCCACTCACACACTCACTCACCCACACTGCCACTCACACACCCACTCATTCACTCATACACCCACTCACTCACCCATACAGCTACTGACACAAGCACTCACTCACCCACACAGCCACTGACACATCCACTCACCCACCCACACAGCCACTGACAAAGCCACTCACCCACCTATACAGCCACTCCCATGCCCACTCACTCTCCAATACAGCCACTCATGCACCCATACAGCCACTCATACACCCACTCATACACAAATACAGACAGTCACCCAGCCACTAACACACCCATACAGCAACACACACACAGTCATTCACACATGATACACACAGCCACTAACATCATATATATAAAAAAATTGAATTAATCATTAGTAGTACACAAACTTTACTAATTTAACTTTTGTGGTACGTTTGTATATATCTTTAAGTCTCAGAAAACGTTTATGAAACACTCACAATCACTGGATGATGTCATCAGTGACGTCATTTGAGATGTCATCAGTGATATAACTGACCATGTCATGAGTGATGTAGTATGTGAGGTCATAAGTAGTGCATTGTGGGGGATAAGTTATAGCTAGCTCAGCTAACTATAACTGCTGAATTTCTCTTTTTGCCTGGAAAAATGGTGCTGCCCACGTTCCGGCCACCACACAGGCACAACAGGACATAGACACAGTAGTCACTATTGCAATTAATACATTTGCAAATGTTCCCAGTTTTTCCAGTGGGCAGTGTGTAAGTTTTGACATTCTTTTTCTAGTCAAAAAGAGAATTCCTGAACATTTAAGGGCCATCAAGAGTGGGGACCCCAACTATCCTTGGGCTAGGCATTGGTGTTCTTAGCATGAGTAAAACCATGACACTTTGTCCTTTTTTTTGGTATTGACAGGATCGCTGTGAACCCAAGAGGAGGCAACAGGGAGAGGAAGTGTGGGATCCTGGAATCAGAATACATTATTCTCCTCAATAGTAAATCCCCGAGAGGTTTGAACGAGGACAAAGAACCGTTCGTACATATTGGATGAGTATCAGGCCATGTTCCTGTCTTATCCTGAAACTCGTATCCCTACCACTTCCCACTGATACCTGTTTTTACAGTTTTTACTCTTTTTCTGGTTGAGAATCCTCTCTTCTGCTCAGAGTGTTTCCAGTCAAAATTTTCAAGGAAGTATTACCCTTTCCTGACAATTAGTCCCACTCACCAGTAGCCACCTTACATGCAGCTTCTACCGGTTGTTTTAAGTCCCCCTCTCCATTTTTTGCATTGTGTGCCAGTTTTATGTTTTGATTTCTTACACTACAGTTTTGTTTAGGGTGTAGCAGGAAAGTGCATTATGTTGATGTATTCTTTTATCTTGACAGATGGGTACTGACTGTATAATATACTGCTAGAAATAGGATTTTGGTTTTAAGATGTGTTTGTATGTTTGTATATTTCCACAGAAGGGGTTTGTTGCATTGCAAGCTCCGGTGAAACATGAAATTCAGATTATGAATTGTTGGTCACTAGACCATGTTAGGGGTATTACAACGTGTGAGGAAAGTGATTTCTAAGATATCCCCCTTATGATTTACATCATAGAACTTTTGGTCACATGATCTTGATTGTGGCTAAGCGCCCCCCCCCTGGGTATGACAAACACTGACAACATGTTGTTTCCACCAGAAAGACGAAATGTATGTTTGCATTTAATCTTATATAGAATTTGCAGGACTGAGGGTTAAAGCAGTAGCATGCATTTTTGTGATTAATTCAGTGTGCAGGAACACTGTTTATGAGACGAGTTGTCACATTCCAAGAGAGGCTGAGTGATTTCTTATTTTGTTGCTTTCTATATTATGATGAATTCATTCTTTGATTGTTACACAATAATGGAAAGTTTTAGTGCTTGCTCGTCGCACTGTATAATAATGATGTGTTGAGATTTATTTACAGTATGAAAATATTGTTTTTTTCTGTATGGATCTGTCTTTGTTAACATCTAGGGGAGTTTGTCCTCTCTATCCATGAATGCACCTGCCAGAGTGGTCCCTCTTGTCTGTTTATGTATTATTTTCCACTTAAAGGAAGTAACTCACACGAGCAACTTAGGCTGTGATAAAGACCGTTAGGTGCCTGCCACACGGTGCAGGGATTCACACAGACTCCAATTTTTCTATGGGAGCTTGTGCTATGGCTGGTTTACAGTCGCAGCACAAGCTCCCATAGGAAAATGGGAGTTTGCGACCGCACCATGTGCGGTCGCATTGTAATTAGGTATGCGTAACCCCCAGCCAATGGTTGGGCGGTTCACATACCGAGAATTGTGTCGGGCGAACGCAAGTCCACCCGACATCGTAATAAGGCCCTAAATATTAGCTCCAATGTAAACTACTTTAGATAAAGCGTTGGACTCTAAAGGTGATACATTTAGTATACCTACTACAATTTAAGCCATCTTGGGAAAGGTCATGGTCACGAAAGGCGTACTATTTACTATTCACACTCCAATCTAAACCATTTTGGAGAAGGTGTTGGTCAGTAGAAGGGTGAAATGTATTATACATAGTCCCAGAAAATAAAGGGAAGGTGAATAGTATTTCTAAAATAAATAAAACTGTACTGAAATATAAATCGTACCTTGTAAATATTTAACATTCCATAAAATTTAAATACAAAATACATATTTGTAAATTAAATTAAATATAAAAAAATTATATTGATTAGCGTATGTACCAAAAATTAAACAACAATTATTACTATTAATTAACAATATTTTAACATAAAAACATTATTATTATATATGTAATATGGCATATATTCATTCTAATATACATAACATATAAACATTATTTGTAAAAACAAATATATGTTCAAAGTAAAAACCCTTTTTACATAATTAAAAATATATTAACAAAATTCAATGTTATTATAGTTTTTAAATATCCATTTATTTTAATACATATTAATTACATTAGCAAATTAACAATTTAACATACAAAAATACACATATCACTACATCATAAAAAATAAATTTAAGAATTCATTTTTAAATATTTTGTATAAATAGATTTTAAGAATTTTATTATATAGAGAAATAATACAATAATACAACAAATTATAAATTTTATTTAAAATATGCATACAGATTTTAAAATAAAAACAACATCTTATATTGAAACAATAAAAGTTGTTAATTACAATAACTATTATTACATTTTTATTTGTATATTAAAATTTACAAAATATATGTCTACAAATCAGTAAATATTCTATTAGATACACACAAATATAACAATTTGTGAACTAAACTATGTCACACTCAAACAGATTTATAAATTATATATCAAATAATTTTTACAACAAATGAGTATAATATTGATAGATTTAAACAACTTAATAAAAAATGTAGTTAATACATTTAATAACAAGTAACATACAAATTAATTAAAATTGGCAAATTTAAAAAATCTCTCCACTCTTTTCCACTAAAAACAAACATCCCACTCAGTGGCAATCACCAGCTATGGGGAGTGGTGGGGCAGGCACATGAGTGCGTGCATGGGGAAAACTAAATTCTTGCCGACATGCATTACATTATAGTTTTAAAGTTATAATGTTTAACTTTAAAACGGTAATGTAATGCATGTCAGCGATTTAGAGAATACATACACAAACAAAATACATTTAAAAAAAGAAAATAAGTCACTTACCTGACTGCATATCCTCGCTCCAGTCCTGATCTTCTTCTCTCCTCCAGCATGGGCCCAACCAACTCCCTTAACCAATCCTGGCGCTCCTCTCTTGCTGTTAACCAGCATGAGAGAAGCGCCAGGATTGGATGGAGCGGAATGGCTGGATGCTCTTTCAAGCCCTCTGCTTGGCCTCGAGCTTCAAAGAGCGCATATCGCTTTCGCTGGCGCAAGATAGCCAACCAAAGTGACATGTGCACTTTGAAGTGTCTGGCCAGCCACTGCTGCTGTCCTCTGCTGCCAATTGGCAGCATAGGAGAAGAGGACAGACCCCGCATGTTTGTGGGCTTGGGGCAGACTGGCTGCTGCAGTGCGCACAAAGGTAAAAAACAAAATGGCAATGAAATCTTCATTGCTAAGCAAGACTTTTTGTTTTTAAGAATGCACACCTTCCCTTGTTTTATGCTTCTTAATGCAAAAAAGCCATACCTCCGGGCACAAAAGTGCGCACCCGTCTGTCGCACTGCTAAGCGGGAAATCATCCCACATAGTTAATCACTCACTGTAGAATTATCCTCTTTTCATCATATACTGCCAGTAATTATACATTTCCTTGTTCCATTTTCATCCAAGTTTTATTGAAACTCTACGGAAACAGCGTGGTTCCAACATGCTCCTTTATTTCATTTTTTCATATATCTCCTGAGTGCCTGAGGCATTTCACAGCGACACGTTAAAATAAAGGTGATGGTGAAACATATATCAGAGTAGACTCATTGCTTCTGCCCAATGCATTTCGAGCCTAAATGGCTCTTCGTCAGGGGTCTCTGCAACATATAAAAGAAACAACTCAGCTGTCCATACGCTGCTGAATTTCACTGCACAAAACAATACTAACAAACCCAATAATGCCACCCTCATTACACTTGTTCATAACTCAATAAAAAGCCCAAGTACTCAAAAACCAAGCAAATCCCTATCCCTCCCGTGGCTCAACCCACCTCACCCACTCATCTAATCGGCCCCATGACTAACTGTAGCATTTAAAATGTGAAAGTTTGTGTGCAACCCTAAAACCACTAACTTAAAATAAGTAGACAGACAGCCCCTCTTGCAACTGACTATCTCCCAAGTTTAACTGTGGATACACCCTCTAGTAAACAATTTCCTTATTATCAAAAACATAATAAATAACTTACTCAAGTCAGCAGTCTGACCTCCTCATGCTCGTCTCTCCTTTCTAGTAATGTCAGTTTGTTCTCACTAACGGTCAGCCCGTTAATTTAAAACAAAACTCCCCGTCGAGTAGCCAATCAAATACAGTGCTTCGCAACTCAAACCCCGTGACTTATTCTCCCTAAGGCTGTGCTATTTAATTCAAAAACCCATGTCGTGACTACAAAACCCATAATGCGCTTCTCCATGTCATAACTCTAATGAAACGGATAAATATCAGAAAAACAGTCCATCCTAATACTCTTCCTCCCCCTCCTACTACCCACTCAAATATGAAACAAAAATCACTTTGTCAATAATCAGTAAACAAATGGCATTATTTATAAAAACAAATGTATACAAAATCCATTACTGTTAACTAAAGAGATGTTGGTAAAAGAAACCCAAAGTTCAACAGTCCGATAACTCAGATGCGTTGTTCACATATAATATGTGCGGTCTTCACTCCATGAAATTCGCTCCAATTTTGTGCTGTTTCCGTAGTGGTGAACTTTCTTTTTAATTTTCTTAAATTCCATTTAATCCAACTTCATCAATGGGGTGCAAACTAGTGGGGGACGGTAATTATTGCTAAGCAAGACTTTTGTTTTTAAGAATGCACACCTTCCCTTGTTTTATGCTTCTTAATGCAAAAAAGCTATCATCTGTAAATGCGTGCGTACAGTAGCTGTGAACCGCCCCTGGTCACAGTGTCATGCAAAAGCCATACCTCCGCGCACAGAACTGCGCACCCGTCTGTCGCACTGCTAAGCGGGAAATCATCCCACGTAGTTAATCACTCACTGTAGAATTATCCTCTTTTCATCATTTACTGCCAGTAATTATACATTTCCTTGTTCCATTTTCATCCAAGTTTTATTGAAACACTACGGAAACAGCGTGGTTCCAACATGCTCCTTTATTTCATTTTTTCATATATCTCCTGAGTGCCTGAGGCATTTCACAGCGACACGTTAAAATAAAGGTGATGGTGAAACATATATCAGAGTAGACTCATTGCTTCTGCCCAATGCATTTCGAGCCTAAATGGCTCTTCGTCAGGGGTCTCTGCAACATATAAAAGAAACAACTCAGCTGTCCATACGCTGCTGAATTTCACTGCACAAAACAATACTAACAAACCCAATAATGCCACCCTCATTACACTTGTTCATAACTCAATAAAAAGCCCAAGTACTCAAAAACCAAGCAAATCCCTATCCCTCCCGTGGCTCAACCCACCTCACCCACTCATCTAATCGGCTCCATGACTAACTGTAGCATTTAAAATGTGAAAGTTTGTGTGCAACCCTAAAACCACTAACTTAAAATAAGTAGACAGACAGCCCCTCTTGCAACTGACTACCTCCCAAGTTTAACTGTGGATTCACCCTCTAGTAAACAATTTCCTTATTATCAAAAACATAATAAATAACTTACTCAAGTCAGCAGTCTGACCTCCTCATGCTCGTCTCTCCTTTCTAGTAATGTCAGTTTGTTCTCACTAACGGTCAGCCCGTTAATTTAAAACAAAACTCCCCGTCGAGTAGCCAATCAAATACAGTGGTTCGCAACTCAAACCCCGTGACTTATTCTTCCTAAGGCTGTGCTATTTAATTCAAAAACCCATGTTGTGACTACAAAACCCATAATGCGCTTCTCCATGTCATAACTCTAATGAAACGGATAAATATCAGAAAAACAGTCCATCCTAATACTCTTCCTCCCCCCTCCTACTACCCACTCAAATATGAAACAAAAATCACTTTGTCAATAATCAGTAAACAAATGGCATTATTTATAAAAACAAATGTATACAAAATCCATTACTGTTAACTAAAGAGATGTTGGTAAAAGAAACCCAAAGTTCAACAGTCCGATAACTCAGATGCGTTGTTCACATATAATATGTGCGGTCTTCACTCCATGAAATTCGCTCCAATTTTGTGCTGTTTCCGTAGTGGTGAACTTTCTTTTTAATTTTCTTAAATTCCATTTAATCCAACTTCATCAATGGGGTGCAAACTAGTGGGGGACGGTAATTATTGCTAAGCAAGACTTTTTGTTTTTAAGAATGCACACCTTCCCTTGTTTTATGCTTCTTAATGCAAAAAAGCTATCATCTGTAAATGAGTGCGTACAGTTGCTGTGAACCGCCCCTGGTCACAGTGTCATGCAAAAGCCATACCTCCGGGCACAAAACTGCGCACCCGTCTGTCGCACTGCTAAGCGGGAAATCATCCCACATAGTTAATCACTCACTGTAGAATTATCCTCTTTTCATCATATACTGCCATACGCTGCTGAATTTCACTGCACAATACTAACAAACCCAATAATGCCACCCTCATTACACTTGTTCATAACTCAATAAAAAGCCCAAGTACTCAAAAACCAAGCAAATCCCTATCCCCCCCGTGGCTCAACCCACCTCACCCACTCATCTAATCGACTCCATGACTAACTGTAGCATTTAAAATGTGAAAGTTTGTGTGCAACCCTAAAACCACTAACTTAAAAGGAGTAGACAGACAGCCCCTCTTGCAACTGACTATCTCCCAAGTTTAACTGTGGATTCACCCTCTCGTAAACAATTTCCTTATTATCAAAAACATAATAAATAACTTACTCAAGTCAGCAGTCTGACCTCCTCATGCTTGTCTCTCCTTTCTAGTAATGTCAGTTTGTTCTCACTATTAAGTTAAACTTGGGAGATAGTCAGTTGCAAGAGGGGCTGTCTGTCTACTCATTTTAAGTTCAGCAGCGTATGGACAGGTAAGTTGTTTCTTTTATATGTTGCAGAGACCCCTGACGAAGAGCCATTTAGGCTCGAAATGCATTGGGCAGAAGCAATGAGTCTACTCTGATATATGTTTCACCATCACCTTTATTTTAACGTGTCGCTGTGAAATGCCTCAGGCACTCAGGAGATATATGAAAAAATGAAATAAAGGAGCATGTTGGAACCACGCTGTTTCCGTAGTATTTCAATAAAACTTGGATAAAAATGGAACAAGGAAATGTATAATTACTGGCAGTATATGATGAAAAGAGGATAATTCTACAGTGAGTGATTAACTATGTGGGATGATTTCCCGCTTAGCAGTGCGACAGACGGGTGCGCAGTTCTGTGCCCGGAGGTATGGCTAATGAAATCTTAATTGCCATTTAATTTTTTCCTGCATGACTCACAGCGGGCGGGGGATGGGCGATGCTTCCCCACCCTCGTGAAGAAACCGCAGCTGATCCCACTCCTATACATGAAATACATAAAGAATAATGAAAAACCTTATTAAAATTTAAAATAAATTGTTTTTATAATTTTGTAAAAATTACTATAAAATAGACTAAACATATTAACACAAAAAATAATGTACAAATGAAATAAAACACATGTAAAAAGAAAACATATAAATGAACCCATAAAAACGATATTTTTAACAACAATATTTTAATAAACAATATTTTAACAATATAAAAAACAACATTTGAAACAATGCTCTTACCTTCGATATTTCCATTGAGAATATTTTTGTCAACATGATATTCTTGACACAATATTTATGTAAGACAATATTTTTTATTCAATATTTTGTCCAGACACCATTGGACTGTTATTGTTAAAATAATGCCAAGCCGAGTCCACATCGTTGCTCCGTGATAGTGCCAAGCAGAGTCCACATCGTTGCTCCTTGATGGAGATGAACAGTGGGATTGAATGCAGCTGAGAGTAACTACTATTGGCTGGGATTAATTCAAGACTGCCACTCATCATTTTATTTTTATTTTTATTTGCAGGACCTGTATGATCAGCAAAGCTGTATTTAGTGCGCAAATAAGAAACAATCTTTTTTTTCTTGCTTTTCTTCCTTTAGCTTTGGTCTCTATGTCGGTGGCAAGGAAAAAGATGCAGTAGAATGGCTGACTGCTTGGGTCAAGGACTGCCTGGTCAGTTCACTATTTTCTGCATTTTAAAGACTATGGGGCTAATTACGATGTCGGGCGGAGTGTCCTCTGCCCAACATCGTCTCAGTCATGCGACCGACCAACACCCAGTCGGCGGTCCCGACCAGCCCATTAGGATGCGACTGAACACTGTTCGGTCGCATACCTACATTTTACAATGGGAGCATGCATTCCAGCCATAAACCGGCTGGAATGCATGCTCCCATTGTAAAATGGGAGGTGCAGTTCATCCCTGCACCCCGTGGCAGGCACCTCAAGGTGCCTGCCACGGGGAGCAGGGATCAACAGGGGGGCACCAACCGGAGGCCGTGCACCCAAGGGGGCCCTGCTGGGGGCCCCCAAATGCGAGTTCCGACAGCCTTTCTGTGTCGGAAAGGCCAGCACAGAAAAGCTGCCAACACTGGACATCGTAATCCCAAGGGCGGAAAGAGCCGTCCTTGGGTTTACAGGCCACATTAAAACTGGACGACTGGCTCTCCGAGACCGTCAGAAGCCAGCAGGAATGACCGGTCGGATTCCTTTCCGACTGCCTCCATTGTAATGAGGCGGTCGGAAAGGAATCCAACCGGCATATTACAATGCAGTCGTAAAGGCTCCGCCCGAGGATCGGTGCCTTTTATGACCGCATCGTAATCGGCCCCTAAGTTGAGAACTTCTGCTGGTCTTCTGGAGAATAATGATAAACGATTGAGCAGGCAACTCGATCAACTATCTATAAGTGTATTCAGGCTAAGGGGTACTCCTCAAAGATAATTATTTCCTAACCCACCATCTGACATGCATGGTTTATCTTTATTTATGTGTTTTGGGGGGTTTATATAACACTACAAGCTGCGTGGTACTGGTGGTAGCCTCAGAGCACTGTAGGTCAGGTACATTGGTAAAGTAATTGAATGAGGAAGTATACAGATGACAGCAAATGTACTGAATAATCTGATATAAAGATCGAAAAGTCTTAGGGGCTGATTACGATGGCTGGCGGAAGCACATCCGCAGTGCTGGCGGAAAATGCCCTTTTCCGCACTCCATCAGCGGTCCTTGCGTCCGTCGTATTACGATGGGCAAAGATAGCCCATTTCCCGTCCGCTGCAGTGTTTCGGGAACCGCCAGGAATCCCCTTCCGCAGCGGTGGCGGACGGAGCCAAAAGGGAGGGACCTGGCGGAATGCGGTTATGACCGCCGGTTGTATTACGATGCCACAAATAGCCCACCACACCGCTGCAGAGAATCCGGCCAATCGAGGATGGCGGTGGCAATACTGCGGATAGCTCCATGTGTTCCTGTCCGCTGGGGAAACGGCGGTCTTTGGCCTTTCCGCAGCAAATCCGACCGCCGCGGACGGATTTTCAGCTTTTCCGCCGCTGAATCCTGGAATCCGACCGCCGCGGTAGGGAGTTTCTGGCGGTGCATCCTAATCTGGCCGGCGGTTTTGCCGCGGTACCTGTGGGCGGAAATTTCCCGCTAGCACGGTGGTCGGAATGCTTTTCCGTCCGCCATCGTAATGAGCCCCTTAGATTGAGTCTGAGTGTGGATCTCAGTGCTATTGAGTGGTCTTAGTCATCTAACTGACAGTTCCAGGTCTTGGGAGGTCCACCAGCCGCCGTAGGAAAGACCAAAATTCCAGTTTGGCTCTACAGAATATCTGCATGAGTGCCTGCAAGTAAAAAGGGATCTGCAGAGATACGTACATTTCTCAGAAAATATTAGCAATTATAAGCCAATTACTATCCGAAAAAGTCTTAATACTACCAAAATATCAAGAATGTACTGTTGTATTTGGTTCTGAGGAGGCAGATAATTTGCCATCACATTGCCATTATGATTGTTCTGTGAGATGGGTACATGGAAAGCAAATACCAATTGGAAAGGTCTGGGCTTTTAAGTGTAAAAGAACAAAGGGTCCTAAAACAGCAGTTTTAGGTAAGTCTAAAGAAGGACTTTAGACAGCTTTCATCTTCTCCAGGTGGGGCTCCGATCTTTGCATCAAAAAAGAAAAATGCCAATTTATAGACCACGGAGAATTGAAGGGTATCACTTTCAAAGTGTGTTACCTTTTGCCTTTAAAAGGTAAATTATGGCATCAAGTGGAGGGTGCTTTGAAAACTTTTACTCTCTCCTGTTTTGTCTGCATGTTATAAATGCAAAAAATACAACTATAAATAGGGTGCTTTAGCATTTTCACAACCGAATTCACAGTGAGTTTACAAACGTTTCCATAAAAGAAGGAAGTGAAATGAACAATGTGTTTAAGACAACACTGGGTAATTTTGAAAATAGCATTTTGTTATACACTTTAAAAAATATTTCTTGGGGTATTGTATAGGAATATTACGTATCAACAACCAGTTAGTACATATAGGAAAGTATGGGTTTACTATACTTACCTCGACATATATGTATCTTGACGATTTAAGAATAGCTTCATTTTATTTTAGCCACTCAATATTTTATACTCAATAGTCTAACATACAACATTTTCTTGGATGTTTTTATAATTGATCAATAGGATGTCATTTGGATTTTTATAAGGCCTTTGTTTAAGGCAAAGTGTCAGATCAAGGTCACAAAAGGGCAACACCAGGCCCATGTTGCACCTCTGTACCCTGAAGCCACACCTCTTGGAATATACTGGGAATGTCTCCATGACACTGAAATTGGGATGAAATAATTAAACTTGAGGAGGCGGCTTAGAATACAGCTCTCAATCTTCTTTTTCAGTTGCTGGGCCCTAAGGAAAGGTAAGACTGACATTGTAATATCTGAACAATGAGTTTTGTTTCAATATGGTCTCTAAAGTCCTTTAGGATGCTATCTCCAATGACTCTTTAAAATGTCAGCCTCATGTAATCCTTAACTTATATTGTTCCAAAGTTAATATCAATGTTCCAAAATACGCACAAGTGTACTGTTTCCCTCTTGTCAGTAAACTGTTAACCTTCTTTTTACTGATGTGTCCACAGTTGACCAAATTTACAAGCAGACGATGAACAGAGTTAGGTTCTTCTTCCACATGTAAATATTGGGTGAACAATTGTGAGTTTACACCCACACTGGAATGATTACTGAAACTCAAGCAGAAGGATTTGGGTAGAGTTTAATGCTCTTGAGGTCAATCGGGCAGTGCAGTGGTCATGAAAGATTTGCAGTTTCTGCACCCCTGGGAAGCACTGCTTATTGCAAGCCAAGCAGGGCTTTATGAATGAATGAATGAATGAATATAAAACTTGTAAAGCGAGAACTAAGACCAAGGGCGTCAAGGCGCTGTAAACGAACCTAAGGATGCAGACAGAAAGACATGCTCATACCGAGGTCTGAGAGAAAAACCAAGTCTTTAAGGCCCTACGGAAAAGAGAATAGGACACCTGACTTGAGAGATGTTCCGGGAGGGAGTTCCACAGTTTAGCAGCAGCAGTGGAGAAAGCTCGACCACCCCATGTGACCTTCTTAAATCTCTGTACCATAAGCAGATTCTTATCTGCAGAGCGGAGCCGCCTGTTGGGAACATAATGATGGAAAATGGACTTAATCGCTTCAGGGCCTGACCCATAATAAGCATTGTGAGTCATGCACAGGGTCTTGAAAAGGATCCTACGGTCCACAGGCAGCCAATGCAGTTGAATCCATCTGTTGTCAGTTTACTCATAAGTTGGAAAGCAATGTCAGAAACAAATTTTGTTCTTTGCTGTTATTCTGAAAAACGTGATCTATCCTGAGCACGGATCCAAAAGTTGGATGAGCTTTGTGGTCACCATTTCATCGGGTATGTGGCTTAGTTTAATTTAACGCCACTCTGACCACTGTACTGGGTCCCATAGTTGTCTCGAGATAGGGACTCACTCTGCAAGTCACTGGTGAGGTCCAATAAGGTTGAAGTGCATATGAGGCTATGTATGATCCTGCTCAGAGTAGATGTAGACTGGCAGTGCAGGCTGAACTGTCCCTATTGGGACAGGCGCAATATTGATTCGCATATGACTAGTCCTCTTCTGCAATGGCACAGAGAGAAATACAACAATGGAATAGAATGCACCCAGGGTACTTTTCAGTTGTTCAGAATATTTCAAGGTTTTTTTTCCCATCACTTTTGTTTTAGAAAGACACACTACGTGGCATGGATATGCCTCAAAAGAGCGCCATATGTCATTCAACTTGATTTGACCATTTTTACTTCGGTCTTTAGGGCCACTTTGTGAGGATTGCCCACATGTAAGATCACTTAAATTGTAGTGGAGAGTCAAGCTGATTAAGAGAGAGGTTGTAAGTGTGCTGTGATAGACAATGAAGAAAGAGAAATAGAAGGTGTATGTTAGCTACGTCGCGCATGTGTAAGTAGGCCGAGTAGTAATGCACCACTTCGAATTTCATACAAGTTAGCTAAAATGATCTTGATTGATCCAGCCAAATAGTGTCCATGAATAAGGGGTACGTGGATGAAGGGTGCATCCTACTGGTGTAGCATTTTGTATCATAAGGACTTTAGGCTGCACCTCATTGAAAATGTCCGATAAGAACAAAACACAACTGGCTTTTTAAAGATGGCGGCATTAGGAGCTTATACGGGGTGCTTCTCACTGGCTCACTTCCACTGGTGGCGTTCAGCCCCCATCCCCTCTTCCAAATACATCAGATCTTATCCGATCCAGCTGGCATAGCACAGTGGTACAGCTGAACAGCCTAACATCCTCACTTTACACTCAAGAAGGACCCCACTGCCAGACGCTCGCCTTACTAGTAATTAGAAGCAGTCTACTTTTGACCTGAGTTTCAGTTCTGCACCTACCTGGTGCCACAGAAGCCTCCCTATCCCCACTTCTCTTCCCACCTGATATCATCCTGGTTCTGAGCAAAGTAGGATAGGAAACCCATCTACACCAAACCGAGCCAGGATTGTCTCACACACAGCACATAGAACTGCGGGTGTGTCGGGCGGGCAGATAGAGACCTCGAGCAATGGGCTTAATAATCTATTAGGTCGGACTACATCTCTGGGTGCCCCCAGTGCCATACCACAAAGCTGTTTCTCAGTGCCATAAATAACACAACAAAGTCCATTTGGAGGCAGGCATCTTTTCGCAAAGGACTCAACCTCTCTTTCCAATGAGGAGTCAGGGATGTGATCTCGCTCATAACACCATATGACGTTGCGGCCATGTTAAGTGATAGGCCCCCTGTCTGGCACATTGCAGACATCTTGAACAACCAATGGAGATCTCCTGAAACTATGAAAAAAACGGACTGCACAAATATTAATTTCAACATGAAACACAGATACTGTCTCTTGGTTCATGGGCATGTTTAAGTTGAGGTAACCCTGTGCAATATTTTCCTAGTGCCAGGATACGTACTTCATGTTCTTATGTCAACTGCTTGCATGCAGTGCAAACATCTTTGTAAGTAAAGCACTATTACGGTACAGTGAAAAATTATGGAGAGGAAAGTGCCACAGTATAAATGCAGGCATTCCCTCCATCATCTTTTCATTCTCTCAGGGGCGTGACTAGACCCGACTTTCGGGGGGTGCTAACTCTTCAGTCAGTGGGGCAGGACAAGCATTTCAAGCAATGTGGGCTGAGATATCTTTATACCCAATATGAGGGAAAGAAGTGCTAAACTGCAGTTTAAACGTATTAGAAAAACACAATCTTAGTATGCGGGACAGACTGGAGTCCGTATATATCCTTACATTCCTCACTTTGGCTCAGTTGTTGGTGGCGGGTTACTTGTTGAGGCCATATTGTTTATGGGCGGTGTTTGATCCATTTATTGCATATGGATAGTTCGATTTGTGACGTGTATTTTGCTGTGGTTGGATATCATCCATTGTTTGACTTTGAGATATTGTCCGATTGAGTATGAGTCAAAGTCAGATGAGTTTTCATACTTAAGTATGATTTGTTTATTATCTGCTTAACAATAACACTTGAAATTGAAGGAGCAGATTGGGTGCAATATAGAGCTACAGTAAATGTGAAAGAGGGGAGAAAGTTGTTTGGTACATTAGTTGGGAATTAATGGAGCTGACATGAAGGTAGCAGTGAGATGATTATCGGTCTGATAGAAAAGATGCAATCTGCTTCAGTTATGCACCCTGCACTCTGATGTTGTCAAGTCTCTGTAGAAGCTGGGGATGGTGAACAGCATCAAAGGCAAGGGAGAGTTCAAGTAAAAGGCGTGCCAGTACTCCAATTTTAATCCACTGTTGTTTTAAAATCATCCCATGTGGAAATCACTGCTGCTTCTGAGCTTCAGCCATACTAGAATCTGTTTTGGTAACCTTAAAGCAGGTTATTATCTTTTAGGTATATGCTTTGAGGCAGATCTTTCGATCGTTCTATCTTTAAAAACAGTCCGTTACTGGCCAGCTGTTAGAAGGATCTCTTGGCTCAAAGCCAGTGTGGTTTAGGGAGGGTTCTGTGTAAGGCATTTAGAGTTCCTTTGAGAGAATACCTATATTCAATGAGTTGTTGACTGTTCTGACTTGATTGGCTGCAGAGCTAGTCATTGATATTGGTCTGCAGGAAATTCTGCTGGCCCACAGGCATTTGCAACATTGATGAAGCCTTGATGAGATTAAAGATGAATGACTAGGTATTTTTCTGTTTTGTTATCTGGTTATATATATTGAGCTTCTGGAATTGTTGTTGAGCAGTGGTAAGGGATACAAGAAGAGTAAAATCGGTGGGTGAGATTTATACAGGTTTGGCATCTAAACGGCAAAGGCCAGTGGTGAGGAGGCCTTCCACTGTACTTACAAGGAATCAGGATGTTCTAAGGTACTACCACTTTAGGTATTATGGCTGGTGGAGCCTTTTGCCTCTGGAATCTTCTAGTGGAGATGTCATTTGTGACCTTGAGGCCTCTCATCAGGTCTGAAAGCACCTCACCTGCACTCTCTATTCGATTCTTCTGCCCCGTGTTAAGGATATGTGGCTACTCTCAGCTCTGCAGCCTGTAGGTAAGCTCTGCAGGACATAGGGCAGGTCTCCCTTGAGCAAGACACCTACCAGGTCACAAGAAGTGTTAACTTTACTGGCTCCATTCAGCTTTCCTTGCTACCAACTCATTGTTCTTGTGAAGAAAAGAAAAGAAAACATCCAAGATACTCACCATTTAGAGGGTGAGAAGCAGCTATTCCTGCATGTGTGCACTGTGTACGGATGGACAATGATGGGAAATAATGTATATTTACATCAATGATTATACATTGAGGTACAAATATGCACTTGTTCAGTATCCTCAAAATAGCATATTTATAGGAGTCAAGTAAACATATATGTATAATTTAGGAAAAACATAATATTGCCTGAACATGCTGTTTGACTGAGATCATTCCCCGCGGGGTGTGCAGTCATGTTGCCATGTTCTGAGTGCTTGACTGTGACTCACTTAAATTCCAGTTTTTGATTTTGGCTCTAGGCTCACGCTGATATAACATGTGCTGAGGCCTACCCCTGTCCCTGACACAAATGAGGTTCTGCAACTGTCCTGTGACCTGGAGGGGTGCACCAATTGTGATCTCATTTTGCTGACTCTGGACTACTACCCCTCTCACGGGTTTAGCATGTACAGCGTTGGTGGCAGCATAGCATGTTTTGTGAATCCACCGTCGTGATCAGACCTTCTATCTGTGTAGCCTGCCCCACTTGTATAAAGTTTGCATCAATATGCAACCTAGATCCTAGTACTAACACCCAAGCGGATTGTGTGTGTTTGTGGCTTGTATAGTACATGCAGAATGTGCATGAGTGAGCCAGAATTATGGAGGCCTGCAGGTCCCACTTTGGAAGTCCCTAGCCTGCTCCTCTGCACAAGATGTAGGTGAGATTGTTTTCACAGACAGTGGAAGAGTATTGCCGTCATCCTGAAAATGGAGGAAGGCGACACGGCTCCTTTATAATTCACTTAAGCAGCTCCTGCTGTGTGGAGCTGCTGATTAGTTTTCCTGTGGGACTGTCATTTGGTATGTGTTCGGGGTGGGACTCACATCTTTGTTGCTCAGGATGAGAGAGATCTTTTAGGTGAAGCCAGCCTTTTGTCTTCAAACTGATCACTGTTCAGTGCGGCTGGTGAAAATCCTGTTGGACAAACTCCACACCTCTTTGGGCCTCTGTTGTGAGTACTCCAGGCTGGAGACTACCCTGCTGTGAAGAGCATCACTCTACACAAGGCTCTATCTGGAGAATAGCCTAGAGAGGACACTTGACAGAAGAACTAGCGCAAACCTGTTTTGAGATTGCAGGCAGAGAATTCAAATTCATTATCTGCTTTTACTGCATAAAAGTGGGTGCTACATCTTTGTTGCTCCAGTTCCAGGTCCTTTCACCAAGGAAGGGAGTATTCCGCAGCATACTTTGAGGACTGCTGTACAACAACCAGAACTAGTTTCTGTGTGACAGCCAGCTTCCCAGAGGAGAGGGTACATCAACTGCAGACTTTACTTGCTGGAAGAGCTATACACAGATAGGGTGGTGGCCGGTAGAGGGCTGAAGAATCAAGGTGAGCATGCGCTCCATTGCCTATAAATCCCAGCATCATCACCACCCAGACAAGGAATGCCAAGGGCATTCTTCAGAAATGCACCACTGTGGCCAAATCATTCTGCTAAAGTGGTGCATCCCCCTTATGCTACTGTGTGCACTTTGGAAAAAAATAAGTTCCAGTGTCCAAGGTAATTCACAGGGGTCCATTGCATTGGGCACTACAAGCATGTCACTTTAAACTGTAGGTTTAAGCCCTAGTTTTATCATGGTTTTAACATATTTTTAATCATTGAATGCGCCACAAATGAACTCTACTAAAAATACACACAGCGCCACCATGTGGTGAATTGTCATAAAAACATGCCTGTGTTTACAATTTGTGCCGGTGCCGAGCCCAAATTAACACCAGCACAAATTAAGCATTCATGGTGCACGTCTGACCCCTGGATGGTGGCAGTGAGAGAAGCGATTTTACTTCCCTGCATAGCCTTTTCAGAAACTTGGATTTGGAGTGTATCTTCCAGTGTCTTGCAACCACTGCCTCTATGTTACTGGGAGTGAATGGCAGAGGAACTTGTGAGGGCTTACCAAAGGCGGGAACACCTGCCCTTTTTACCTTCATTGTGGTGCGCTTACCCCTGGATCATTGGATTTACTCGTTAGCTTCGATCGAGCTGAGCATCCATTGCAGTGCCTGACAATTACTCTTGCAGGACCAACACAAAGGAAAGGTCAAAAAGTCATCAGTACTACATTGGTACAAGGCATATTGGTAAAAAGGTTGGTTAACACCTTTGAAAGGCGAAACCCATAGGCTTTGTCAATGCTTATTTTTCCTTACTATCTGATTTATCTACCAATATTTTCTTCTTCTTTCTGAGGCTCTATCTCTTTTTTTATCTTGCATACCGCTTCTTATGTATTTTCATTCCCTTTTTCTCACCTTCGATTCTAGATAGCCCTCATTTTAGTTCTGGCTTCACAGTGCACTTTTTGCTTGACCTTATGTGATCAACATAAAAAGACTTCTAAAAGCACTACTGAAAGAGGGGATTTGGCTCCCTCCACAAGTTTATCTTCCTCCTTACTTGACTTGATTGGGCAGAAGGTTATGTTATGTTATGTTACGGATATTTATTAAGCGCACGATTACCCAAGGGTGTCCTGGCGCTAGTTACCTATCCGTCATGCTAGTGTGGCACCGGCAGAATTACTTATCAAACAACCATGTTTTCAGCCCCTTCCTAAAAGCTAACAAGTCTGTTGCGTTTCTAAGGTGAACCAGGAGGTTGTTCCAGGCTTTGGCTGCCCCAAAAACGAAACCTCGGTCACCCCACGTCGCCTTTTTTGTAGCTGGGACACTAACAAGCTTAGCTCTAAGCAAACGTAAATTTCTTTTCTTGTCCCCCTAGAATATTACATAGTATTAGCCAATTCATGGGACTTTATTTGTCTAAGCTGTTTAACCAGATGATTTTACAAGGATCTTTCCCCACTATATGGAAACAGGCTTGTATCTTGCCTCTTCTAAAAAAAGCTAATTTGAATTCAACCGACCCTGCCAATTATCGACCTATTGCAAGACTTCCTTTGCCTGCAAAGATAATTGAAAAAATTTTAAATGTAGAACTTTCTACTTTTATTGCGGATAGCCAAGTTTTAGATCATAGCCAGTTCGGTTTTAGAGCCAATCATAGTACGGAAACGGCTTTGATTAAAACCACGGAAGAAATTCGATCCTCTTTGGATTGCGGTGGGTCAGCAGTTCTTATACTGCTGGACCTATCCGCAGCATTTGATACTGTTGACCATGCTCTTCTGGTCCAGCGATTAAAAACAATAGGGATAGGAGGAGCAGCCCTCTCCCTGTTGACATCCTTTCTATCAGAAAGATCCCAATCTGTCCACCTAGGTAAATTTAAGTCGGCACCTTTTACACTGCCATGCGGGGTCCCTCAGGGCTCATCATTGAGCCCTACGCTTTTTAACATTTACGTGGCTGAATTGGCACCATTGATTAGAAGTTTCAATTTGATCCCTACCACCTACGCCGATGATACCCAGTTGGTAATCTCGACAATAGATAAGGATATCAATCATTCTCTAAAACTTCATGAGTGTATGATTAAATTAAGTAGCTGGATGAGCAATCACTGCTTAAAATTGAACTCAAGCAAGACGGAAGTGATCATGTTTGGTAATCTTTCTCCACCTTGGTCCCCTGAGTGGTGGCCAGACAATCTTGGCCCCCACCTTTACCTGTAATTAAGGATAAAAATCTTGGCATTATTATAGATGACAAATTGAGCCTGAAACCCCAAGTGTCCACAGTGGTGTCTTCCTCATACTTTATGATTAAAACCTTAAAAAAAATACTTCCTTTTGTTCCTAAAGAATCTAGAAAGACAGTTGTGACCTCCCTAGTCTTATCAAAACTTGACTACTGCAATGGCCTTTATATTAACATTCAATCCTCTCTCCTTAGAAAATTGCAAATGGTACAAAATGCTGCAGCAAGACTCATATTGGATATCCCCAAGTATCAGTCAGTGACAAAAGGGATTCAGGACCTGCACTGGCTGCCAGTCGGTCAGCGGGTAAAATTTAAGGCGCTTTGTATCGCTCACAAGGCCCTTTACAAAGAAGGTCCGAAATTTCTATGGGACCTCTTCAGATGGTATTCCCCCAATAGATCTCTACGATCGGCAAATTTAAATTTGATGCCTACTGTTAGAATTTAAAAAACGAATTGGGGTGGGAGGAGTTTCAGTTACAATACCATAAAGGAATGGAACTCTCTCCCACTTTATCTTAGGAAGATTCCCTCCCTCCTGGAGTTCAGAAAGCAGCTAAAGACATGGCTCTTTTAGGATCAGTGGTTGTAATGTAATTTGAAGACCGGAAGCGCCAAGACACCTAAGGGTATACGCGCGCTATACAAGTTATAATAACATAACATAACATGTACCATTTAAACTGTTTTTGTAGGTAGTCCGGTCCTACTCCTTGGAGTGCTTTAAAAACAATACACAGGGACTTAAAACGCACTCGGTTCCTCACCGGGAGCCAATGTAGTTTTTTAATTCCTTTAGAAATTGGGGCAAACTTAGGCGTTCCCGTGAGTAGCCTTGCCGCCGCATTTTGTAGCCTTTGAAGTTCATTCATAAAACGTTCCTGGATGTTTAAGTAGAGACTGTTACAATAATCTAGCCTTGATAGGACTAGTGCGGTAACCACCGTTTGCCTGCTGTCCGCTGGTAGAAATGGTAGTATTTTTTTCACTGTTTTAAGGACATATGCTGTTGAGGAGGAAACTGCGTTTACTTGGTCCCCAAAATTCAGTCTCTTGTCTACTATTACTCCCAGGTTTTTCACTTTTTTCACGGGTATGGGGAGAGGGCCCATAGAAGTCGGCCACCAGTTTGGGGTCCAAAAGTTGGCATCATTCCCAAATAGTATCACTTCCGTGTTGCCTGCATTTAGTTTTAGGCCATTTTTTGCCATCCAACTGCCCACAGATTCCATACAGTCCTGGAAGCGCCTATCTATACCCACCTCCTGTCCTGGAAGCAGAGACACCACAATTTGGGTATCGTCCGCATAGGAGGTGAGACCAAAACCAAACGTACTGATGATGGGAGCCAAAGATGAGACATATACATTAAACAATGTGGGGCTCAACGATGACCCTTGAGGGACACCACATGGTAAGCCGAAGGGTTTTGATTGGAAATCTCCCAGGGATACAATTTGTACTCTGTCTGTTAAAAATGACTGAAGGAGTTTCCATGCTTGCCCCTGGATCCCACATGCCCTTAACCGGTCCATCAAGCGATCATGATGGACCATGTCAAAGGCCGCAGAGAGATCCAGTAGGATCAAGGCGGCCTTCCCTCCTTGATCCACTGCCTTCCTGATCTCATCCGTGGCTTTGATGAGGGCTGACTCCGTACTATGTCCCTCTCTAAAACCATACTGGGTGGGATCCAAGGTTTGGGACTCGGGAAGAAAAGCACTAAGTTGTGTGTTCATGGCTTTTTCTATCATTTTGGCAGGTAAAGGGAGCCTCGAGATCGGACGGAAGCTATTGGGGTCCTTAGAATCCAGACTGGGCTTTTTCAGGAGGGGCAGAATGTGAAGCCACCTTCCATAATTTGGGAAAGTATCCTGTTTCGAACATTGCGTCAAAAATAGGCAGAAGTGCAAGGGTTACTGGTTCCAAGGCTGATTTGGCCACTTCAGCCAGGCATGGGTCAAAAGGTGACCCCGAACTTACTGCCATGAGCAGGCTGCGAGTTTTATCCATTGATAGTGGCTCAAACTTGTCCAAAGTATAGGGGAATACAGTAAGAGAATTGTGTTCCTCTTTAGCTGTGGCCCACCCCACTGCATTTGGATCGTTGAACAACGAAAAGATGGTCTCCACTTTATTCAGGAAGAATTTAGCTAAGTCCTCGCAGAGTTCCTGACTAGACTGAACCTTAGGTGGGTGTGGTGAAGCCAAACTGGAAACAGTCCTAAAGAGCTCTTTTGTCGAGTTTTTTGCCAAATCAATTTGGTTGGCGAAGAACCTTTGTTTGGCCGTAAACAGGAGTTGTTTATAGTTCACAAGGCTACTTTTATAAGCCTTCTTCTCTGTTTCCATATATTCTTTCCTCCATCTCCGTTCGAGTCGTTTACATTTGAGTTTTTCATATCTTAGTTCATCCGTAAACCATGGAGCGGAGGGGAGTGCTCTTCTGGGAAAGAGGGTTTTTACTGGAGCTATATTGCCGCAAGCTCTCTCCAACCATTCCGTGTATGCAATAGTCCCTTCTTCCGGCCCCACACACCTTTGGTCTGTGGTTGACTTAAGGAGAGTCTGAAAAGCATTTCCATCCACTTTGTTCCAAGCTCTGACCACTACCTGCCTCTTGATGCGTGCCCCACTTGTGCGCTGGTCCCTTAGAGAAATCTCAAATAGAACAGCGGCGTGGTCTGACCAAACAAGAGGCAGTACCCCAGTGAACCGGAGACCCGGGTGGTTCGAAAAAATCCCATCCAGGTTATGTCCCGCCACATGAGTTGGGCCAGTTACATGCTGCTGGAGGTCTACGCTCTTCATCATATCCATGAGGAACACTGTGTCCGGTTCCAAAGGAACCTCGAGATAATAATTAAAATCCTCGAGGATAGTATAAGCATCTTTACAGATGCTCTCTTCCAGCTGATTACTAATAGATGTATTAAAGGTATTCCTGGCTCCTGGTGGTCTATAAAATAAGATACCTTTAAAGGTGTGATAGGGTAAGATTAAAAGATAGAGCTTCACAGGCTGAGTTTGAGGCGGACCGAAAGACCGTCTTCATTGAGTTAGGATAGATGACTGCCAGTCCGTCCCCTTTCCTGTGAGGCCTATTCAGGGTATGGCATAAAAACCCGGTAGGCATGGCTTTCACCAGGTCTGGCCCTGACGCTTCGTCAGTCCAGGATTCAGTAATGAAGGCCAGTTTTATTTCCCTATCCTCAAGTAGCCTAGCACATTCGGTGCTGTGCTTGACCAGTGATCTAGCATTCAGCCAAATGCAGTTGAAAGCCAGCATTTCATGCCCTGCTAACACTCCACTGGCTTCCTTCTTATGCTTGATAGCTTGATATTGGACCTTTGGGAGGGTCACGTTGCAATGCGGACAGGTCATTGAGAATGAAGCAGGCTTAACGTTAAAACTAAGGCACATACATTCCGAACCTTTAACCCCCGTGTTTAAATCTAGCAATGCAGTTATGGAATATTTAATAATGTAGGTTTTACCTGGCGAAGTACTTGCAGGGTTCCTGGCGCTGAGCGCTGGCCAAGCGCGTCCGCTGCGCGTTCGCGCCAGCCTTGCTACTTATAGCGTGATAGTAAAAACAACTAGTCTGCTCACCCGGACATAGCCCCAAGATGGCGGCCCCCGCCCAACAATGCGGATGTGTGCCAAAATCGGAGTTAGCAGTTAGGTGTGTGTTTTCCCTGAAAAAGAGTGACTGTATTGCATAATCCCAGAAGAAATTAAAAGGACATATATCCAATCCATTTTTTAAAAGTTCTAACAATTGCCCAAATTTCAATGGCCCTTTTCTAGTCAAAGTGATAGAAAGAGTTGCCTATGTACAATGATCATTTTACACTGAAGAACACATTCTTCTAACATTCAAGGTCTATGGAATTGCAACACCAAGACTAAAATGGAATCAAATGAAGTAGTGTCTCTTCTGCTATTGGACATTTCAACCACGTTTGATATGTCCATCATCCTACTCCTCTCTATGGACTTGATTCTATTGGGATATAAGACAATGGTCCTTCACTAAATCACCTCCTGTCTCACTACGTGGTTCATCATTCTGTCACCATCCCTTTCTGCATTAAGGACCCTTTCATCGGCCCCCATCTCTTCTCGTCAACATTAGTTCTCTAGTGGAACTCACCTGCTCCTTCAACCTCAACTGTTACAATTATGCAGATGAGGCACAGCATTACACAGAAACTTGAGAACCCATCTGGTCTTGATTCCAGTACCATCAGTCAAAGAACAATTCATTTTTAAGTCTCACTTACAGACAGCTTTTAGCTGTCCATGTAGCTACACCAAAACTTGTCCATTGTTTCACCTGCCACTTGCCAGACCACCCTGTTTTTTGTATATTTTTTATTTCAGCCCCCCCAAGCCAAGATCTTCTGTTGCCCCTCCCTGCTCCCATTACTTGTCAATGTTTATTTTCCTCTATTACAGCCCTGCCCACTCCACCATTGCCTACCCCTTTCCCCTACTTTTTTTTTTAAAGTCTATTTTCTTTTTTGAATGGCTCATTATTTGCAATTCTGCCAGGCTGCTTCTTTCTAAAAAAAATAAAATAAAAGAATTGAGGGCACTTTTAATACTTTTTTGTAATGTACCTCTCCAATAAGGGCATCCATCATATTGGAAATGTAAACTAAGGAACAACAAAATGGCTGCTGCTTTATGTCATAGTGTGTGTATGCATGCACACGTGCAAGTCAGCATGCTGGGGACAGTGTAACTAAATGACATTTGAAATGAAGCCTATTCATCATCACACTTTTTGTTGATGGTGTTGCATGTCAGTAAACAAGCATTTTCTTTTCTTTTTGCTGATGATGCCAATGATCAAGCTTGTACGAGGTATTGATTCACTGGGAACAGCTAAGTCATATGCAATAGGTCTGATCTATTTATTATAAAAAGTTAAGACAAAGGCAAAAGGCCTGAATATTTATTTTACAAAGCATATATTAAAGCCTTAAAGGGTGGATTGTTCATACACCGTTTTAAAGCCCGTAAGAAGTATTTCCTAACATAGAATCCTGGAGATTACGATTGTAGGAATGTTATTTGTAACCTTCTCTGGCACACATTACAAATGTGATGGCAAGGGGTTACATATTGAACCCTCTGTCAAATACAATAGGAAGGGGTTTTTAGATTGTGAACAGCATGACAAACACCATAGGAGAAGGCTTTACATTTTGAACTCTTTGACAAATATAATAGGAATTTGTTTTACATTTTAAACTCTGTGACAAACAGAATAAGTAGGGTTTTAGTACCGAGGTCCGTTTTTAGGTCTGGCCAATGTAAATGCTTAGTACTTCTCAAGAAAAACTTACTGTTCACAGCAGTGTATACTTTGCATCTGGCTAAAATGTTTAACAGGTCTGTCTGGGTAGGGACCATACGGTCATGTTAATGTACACGTTGAAGTCAATAGGCTAACTTTATTCATTTTTAAATGTGGTGCCAAAGGCAGTAGGCCTCTCATTTTAAGTTGCGGATGACTTGACAAAACCTGTTGACTCCTCCTTTTTGATTGGGAAAACCCTCAAGTTTTTAAGTATGCCTGAATAGGACCATTGCTCATTTTCTTTATTATTTAGAGTCTGCTGATGCGCAAATTGTCATCTGTTATCACACAGAAAATGGGGGCAGACTGCATTTAAAGAATTAGCATCTCCCTGCAATATGTATTTTGGGTACATGATTTTCACCCTGGCTAATCTGAAAAGTCCCTGTAGGAAGGGATCTAATGTCTAATTCCACTTAAAATCTTGAAAATATTTGTCATTTTGATTATGGTATTTAATTAGGTGTGCTTTAAAGAACTTTTCAGTTTTAAAGGGTAAGCCCTGGCTGGACATTGATTTATTGAGTGTTAATATTGTGCATTTCTGTGTTCTGAGTTTCCTGTCCACAGCACCTCTTCAAGTCATTCTTGGATAGCTCTGTCTCAAAACCCTAAAAGTCAGGTTGTTTTGCATTGAGAACCCTCTGAGACCTACTATAGGGAGAACTTTGCGTCTTGAACTCTTTCATGAGCACCATTGGAAGAGGATATAGATTAACACTAAGAAATCGTCTGTCACCGATCTCTAGTTCAGGTGGTGGCAGTTAGGGCTCGGTCTTATTTTGCACATTTGCACATTTGTAATTGCATGTTTATTGTTTAGTTGCATGTGAATTAAAATAATTTTTCTTTTTAAAAGTAAATCACTAGACATTGATTTATTAAGACTTATTGTGATCTTTGTGTGGAGTTCCTTAATGCTTATTTAACCCCTTTACATGCCATAGTTTTTTTTTTTTTGGCTTTACTGTTTTGAACTACATTGTGGCAGTAACTCTGACTTTCCCCTTACACTTCAGGAATGTCGTACTTCAGAAGCGTGTTTGATGACCAATAACCTCTTATTGCTGAATGCAGATAAAAAGTAAGTGTTGGTTCTGGGGAATCATCCTGAGACCTGGACCTCTGTTTTGTATTATTTGGCTCTTGGCCCACCCCAACACCTGGTGCTATGATCAAACATGTTGATGTTCATTTTAACACTGATCTAACCTTCTGTCTCCATATCAACCAGATCACTGTTACATTTTATACCCCTTTAAAGTGCTTAATGGAAAAAATCTTTCTTACCTCTCAGTTATAGGAAGAAGTTTAATAATGTATGCATGCATCTCATCTTGTTTGTATTACAGAAATGAAGTCAGAATGTGGAAAATGCAGCTGCCATGTCTTGTTTGATTTACCTCAACATATTTCTGTTAAACTACAATCTGAATAAACAGATCTTGTTTAAGACGCTTTGCATGTTTGCAGAAGGCACTTTCTGGCACCTGTCCTGAGTATGTCTGTTCTCGGGTTCAGCCTTACGTGTGTTGTCAAATGCTTCCATGTTCCACCATACCATTGTAGAAATACAGTCCTTCTTGTTTCTTTTTTTATCGGAATATTTTTATTGATTTTTGGGAATATGAAGCAGACACTGCTACAACTTTAGTATATGAGGATACATGAAATAGATCACATTATTCCATTTAGACATCTTGTACCACAATGGCAAGTAATCGCATCAACTTCTCCGTATTCACAGGAACACACACCAACGTCAGCCCAGGCTTTCTGGACCTAATTGGGAACTGGAGTAGGAAGTCACACCATGTCCAGTCATGCTCCCAGATCTTGCCATACTTTTGGGGACATTCCCCAACGTTTGAGGGCCTGTCTGGCCTCTCTCCATTCATCGTCTATCGTGCCCAGATCCCTTTCCCAACTAGTTCCTAAGTGTGCCCTAGGTTCTGGGCTGTTGACCAATGACTGGTATATCTGTGATATGATGTCCTTATCCAATGTATCTAGCCTTTGTTTAACCTCTAGATGGTTGAACTCCAGGAGGTGTGTCAGTCTGTTGTGAAGCGGTTTGAGAATGTGTCTCAGTTGGAGAAATCTAAACAATTGAGACTTATCCATTTTGTATTCTTCTCTAAGGTTTTCAAATGATTTCATGTTTCTCTCTCCCATATGTCTCCCAGTATGGAGATCACAATATAGCTCCAACATTTAAATTTGAGTGACCTAGTGGTGGAGGGGAGCTACACTGAGCCACAGTGGGATCTCCAGTGTGAACCGTTTGTGCCAACCAATATTGTTATTGTATTTATAATATGAATCAGTGCCTTGTGCCGGGCAGTTACTGTCAGTGTATGATCACTGGGAGAGTGGTGGGTATCTTTGAGTGATACAGGAATTGTAGGGGGCCTGGCGGCATGGAAGAGATGTAAATCCTGTTGGAGTGTAGGTTCATCTCTCTTTCTGAACATAGAATTGTTAATATTAATGAGGTGAGCTGCCCAGTCTAAAACTGAATGTTTGCTATACCAAGTCCTCTTTCATAAACCATTTGTGTGCATTTGGCTTCAGAAACCCTTGGTTGTTTGCCCGCCCAAAAGAACCCCCATAGTGTGGCTTTCACTTTATCAAACAACATCCGTGGGATGGTTTGTGTGAAATTTTGCAAAACATATAAAAGTTTGAGAGGGCAATCATCTTGAACAGCATGACCCTGCTCATTATCGATAAGTAGAGTGTCGCCCATTTACATAGCTCTTTATTGGTCTTGGCCACTATGGGAGTTATGCTAGGATCCCACGGTAGCTGGGGGTGGAATGTTATGTGTAGCCCCAGGGACTTGAAGCCTGTTGGGCAGACCTGAAGGTTAGGTTCAATTGGGAAGGGGTTTGAGAGAGTGCTGTTAACTTTGACTTTTGCCCATGGTGACGGGTATAGGGTCCTGATGTAAGCCAGGAAACAGGGGCTGAAGTTTATATTTTGAAGTACCTGGCACAAGAACCTCAAGCCTATTGAATCAAATGCCTTCTCAAAGTGTACCAGGAGAAGAGCGTGAGGGCCAGACAGTTTGTGCCATATGGGCAGAACCAAGTGCATTTTCCTGAGACAGTGTGTGTTGGTTTGACCTGGCATGAACCGATTCAGGTCGTGATGGACCAGGGTGATTATAGCCTTTGCCAGTCAACTTGCCAGTATTTTTCCAAGGATTTTGGTTTCAACAGTAATATTGGACAGTAAGATGAGTAGTGTTCAGGGAGGATCTGTGGCTTAGGAATGACAACTATTGTGGCCCTGATTATGGCATTTAGTAAGAGGCACCTTTGAGACGTTTCCTCATACATGGAGTGCAGATAGTGACTAATTAGTAATAGATTTTTTTTTTTTTAAATCCACCAGGAAGCCATTGAGGCATGGTGTTTCCCTAGATTGCCTTCCTATTATTTCAACCACACTATCCTCCTTCATTAAGGGTAAATTCAACTCGGTCTGGTATATGGGTTGTAACATTTTGAAGTGGAGGTCTGTGATGAGCAGGTTATTTATTTCAGCAGAAGGCCAGATTGTGGACGTTTTGCACATAGGGATTTGTAGTAAGAAGCTAACATGGCTGCTATGCTTTTGGCATCAGAAATTGAATTACCCTTGTTGTCTTTAACACTGGGATCACTTTTGTCATTGTCTTGTTATTGGCCAGCTTATATATTAGTTAACCTGACTTATCTCCCAACTTATATATTCTGTTTTGCCAGCAATCCGCAGGTTGTCTGTGTCTAGCATCAAGTCCTTCATCTGGACTGTGGTAGTCTCCAGTTTTTGAAGGATGAGCATTGCATTGGACTACAATGTCTAGCACTCAAGCCCCATCAGCTTCGTCTCCAGAGCCACTATATTGGCCTCCTGTTCCCTTTTTAAAGATCTGACATGCGCCATGGCCCTCCCTCTAAATACTGCTTTGATATTGATCTGATAATATGACTGATGGTTTGTTAATTTCAAAGTATTCTTCGATGTCTCCCCTTAATGAGGCCACTAGGTCACCATTCATAAGCCACAACGTACTGAAGTGTCAAGTACCTTTTGGTTTGGACCCGGTACCATACAGCTGTAGCATCAGTGAGCAGGTGATCTGATCTACCTCTTGAGAGGGTGACAATGTTTACCATGTCTTGAATGTATGGGGTCAGCAAGGAGTAGTCTAATTGGGAAAGTGAGTCATGTAACACTGAATGGAAGGTGAATGCCCACTCACTACCCCGTGAAATGTGGCACAAATCGGTAAAACCCAGAGAGCCTGCCCAGTCCAGGAGACTAATGGAATGGCACATGGCTGAAGGCTTAAATTGCCATGTATCATGCTGCCTATGCATGACTGCAGTGAAGTCCCCACCTATTACGAGTTTGTTGCAGGTTAACTAGGGTATTGGTCAAAGTCTGTAGTGTAGAGTCAAAAGGAGTTGGGGAGCATACATGCTCAGCAATGGCCATATTGTACCAGGAGCGACCCTCCAAATCGTATTTTCTTAGAGTCTGATTTGGAGTGTTCTATTATGATCGGAAATGATTTGTGTATTAGTATAACCACTCCACATGAGTCAGAGGAGAAACCTATGTGGTATATCCTGCCACACAAATGGCAGTTAGTGCCCATAAGATGAGTTTTCTGCAGGAAGAGGACATTGGCCTGTCTTTTGATGTACTGCATACCTGCAGCTCTTTTTAGTTGTTTACCAACCCCATTTACATTCCATGATGACATTGTATGTTTGAAGGGAGTAAGTGCATCATTATGGCCAGCCATTGGGTGTTATCATTTGAAGGCTGATGGTCTTTTATGTTCAGCCTAAACTGTGGTAAAACCAAACATAAACACCCTCCCTTCCAACTCCCTCCCCCTCCCCACACTTCCACCCAAAAATTATAAACTGCCCATATTTTAACCTGTTAATGGCAAAGCAGTTGGGGTAGACACAACATCAAATGACCCTCAAGCCAGTTGGGGTTGAGGTGTAACGGGGGGAGCTATCTGAGCCAAACCGGGATACACAATATGGCACTCGTATTCAGAGTTCCTTCTGTGACACCAGTGTTCCTGACCATTAGGATGAATTATCTGTGACCCCCTGGAGGCAGTTGTCCCCAGATGCTGTCTGGTGCGTAGGTCTAGTACCCCTGCTGTCAGTATTCCCAGGGTTCTTGGACCCTACGTCATGATGTTTTTATGGGATTTTAAGTCAGTGTGGCATTCTGATGTTAGGGTTAGTGGGTGAGGTCTGATTCCTCCGCCCTGTCTTCCCCAGTCCCTGGAGAGTGGCACCTCTCAGCACCCCACCGAACCTGCTCATCGGGCCCACTCTCTGCTCCATGATGGGGGTCTCTACCTACCCTGCCTCCTTGTATCCCAGAACGGGTGATCCTGGGAGAGGCTGGGGGTGCCTGAAACTCTTCCTCACTTCCAGCCAATTACAGGCGCCCTTGGAATGTTAAAGAACTGTGATTTCCCTCTATGAAGCACCCTCAGCCGAGCTGGAAAGAGCAACATGTAGGTCAGCTGCCTGCCTGTCAGTTTTTGAATTACCTCCAGGAATGATCAGCTCCGCTGCTAGACATTTAGGGCCAGATGTACGACCTGCCAAATAGAGCCTCGCAAATTGCATCGCATTTGCGACTCGCAATTTGCGAGGCGCTATTCGGCATGTACAACAGTGTGTTTAACACTGTTTGCGATTCCCAATGGGGTCGCAAATTGCGAGGCTCATGAATATTAATGAGCCTCTCGCAATTTGCGTGTCCATTGGGAATGCCAGACCCCCCAGGGATGGTGGCCTGCTGGGCTCAGCAGACCACAATGTCTGGGACTGCTTTTAAATAAAGCAGCTTTTTTTAAAATGCAGCCCGTTTTCCTTAAAGGAAAACGGGATGCATTTTTTTTTTTTTTTAAATGAAACGTTTTCGTTTCATTTTTAAGAGCAGGCAGTGGTCCCTGGGACCACTGCCTGCCCTTAAAATAATGTGCATGCATTTGCAAAGGGAAGGGGTCCCCTGGGGACCCCTTCCCATTTGCAAATGCATTACCACCTACTTGAAGTAGGTGGTAATTTGCGAGTGTTTTGCGACCACAATTGCGGTTGCAAAACATTGGTACATTACTTTGCGGTTGCTGTTAGGAAGGGAACACCTCTTCCTAATAGCGAGTCGCAAAACAGTATTTTGTGAGTCGCAATTTATTTGCGAGTTGCAAAATACTGTTTGTACATGGGCCCATGCTTTTTAGCGTGCGCAAATGGGTCTAACCCATTTGCGCACACTAAAAGGCGTCGTACATCTGGCCCATAGAGTGCAATCTGGAAAGACCATGATTTTGCTAACGCCAAGGGCAGAGTACACTATTTAATTGCAGTTTGGAAAATGACATTACAGTTCATGTAGTTGAGGAGGCAGATTAGTTGAAGAGGCAAATTATGAGAGGTCTGGGGAGTGCTCCAGGAGGCAGCCTTGGCACCAGGGAGCAATGGGCTAGCTCGACCGCAAACATTGTGACAGATCTTCAACTAGCAAGCAGTATTTAAGCAAGTTTGGACTGAGTTGGATCAGCTAAAATCCCTCCATCCCCACCGGCTCACCCATAACTCTAATATTGTTGTGTGAGTAGTGGCTCTCCACATCCTTTGCCTTTTCTTCCAACTCCTTCGTGACCTTAAGGAGTTGAATGGCAATTTCTTGGAGGGTATGTGTTGTGTCTTCTGCCACCGATAACCTGCCCTTTGCATCTGTCACTCTGTCCAGCCCATTTCTCAGGTTCTGGCAGGGAAGGAACAGGTGTAGGCTCATTTTACCTATCCTTCCTTCTAGCAATGAACATGTTTCTTGTATGGCCTGCAAGAAGGTTGCTGTCATATTGTCTGACACTCCTTCTAGCCTGAAAGTGGTTGAGGTGGAACCAACCACGGCGTTGGATTTTGTGTACTTGTCCATTGTTGCCTGTTCACATTACCCCCCCCCCCTCCTTTTGTGATTGGCTCCTTGCTGAGTTTTTGGGCTGACAAGCTCATTGAGGTGCACCTGCACTCTTGGAGTGGTTCAGTAACCTGAGAAGACTATCTGCAGCAATGCCTGCAGCCCGGACGTAAAGGATCACTCTCTATTGAAGAAGGACAGATAGCCTGAAACACATGTCTAGAGATACACAGCACTGGCTGCACCAACAATGTTGAATACTAAAGACTTTCCACTAAAGTGAGTGTTATCAAGCACCGGCATTTACCACAGTGCACCTGGGTGAACTGTTCACTGGTATGCCAGGCACAGTGCTTCATCCCCCCTTTTGTGATTGGCTCCTTGCTGAATTATTGAGCTGACAAGCTCATTGGGGTGCACCTGCGCTTTGGGTGTGGTACAGAAACCTGAGAAGACTGAGAGCAGTATTGCCAGCACCCTGAAATTGAAAGTGTTACTCTTTGCTAAAGAAGGACAAATATCCTGAAACAACGTGTCTAGAGATATACAACACTGGCTGCACCAACAATGGTGAATACTAAAGAATTTACACTAAAGTAAGTGTTTTCAAGCACTGCATTTACCACAGTGCATCCGGGTTAACTGTTTGCCGGTATGCCAGGCAGTGTGCTCCATCCCCCCTTCTGTTGCCTATCTACCAGACGGGCCTGTCTTGTCTTTGCCCATGGTGAGGTCATGGGAAGGCCAGTCTGGGGTTCCCTGGTACTGTCCCCACTGTCCCAAGTGGCCACAGAGAAAAGAGAGCAACAGAGATCTTATAGATCCAGCAACCTCCTGGGATTCAGCTAACAGTGGTGTCTTGGGTCGATGAACAGTGTTCCATGGGGCTCTGTGGTTAGTATTATGCTGTTTTCAGGGTTAGCCCCCCTTTTAAATGTATGTAACTTGACATTTGCTAGAGTACTACATGAGGTGTATCTCGCGCTCATCATAGGCACAGGAGAGCAGGTGGGTGCAGGGGCACAGCGTCTTCACCTTCAGTCGGAATTAGGATCTTCTAGGATGCCAGGGTCTGTGCGAGCTTGATTGTTTCAAAGGTCAGTTGTTTCACCAGCAGGGTAGGATATGGTAACACTGGTTCCAGGGCCCACCACCGGCCACCGTGCACAAAGGAGAAGGCCGGGACCAGAGGCCACCCCATAATGCATAGCTCGCTGGTCCGTAGTTTTCTTCCTCCTGTGTGGGTTTCCCGCCAGCCCTCCCAAGGAGAGGTGCTAGGCTACCAGTCAGAGTCTAGCACCACCACATCTGCTGCAGACTATCTTTTGGGGCATCTTTCCCCTCAGTGCCCCACGTACCTTGGTAACTCTGGGATTCAAAGTGGGAGCAAACAAGGAGTGGCCTCCCCGGGTGGGAGACGCAGCTCCCCTTCCTCCGAGGCCTCAGTGTCCCAGCCGCCCCTTAAGTAAGACTCCATCTTGTCCCTTTGCATGGTCTGCTCCGTTGTAGTGGGGCCCGAGTGGGTATGTAGTCAGCCATGATGGCAGATCCAAGCCACCCCAGCCTAGGTTTGCAGGAGTGAACCTTCAGAGGAGAGCAGAGGTCACCAGAATCCATCCAGTGCCTGCAAGCCCATTGGAAGGGTATGAGCAACTCTGGCTGGTGACTTTGTGGAGCACAGGCCTGTTCGTAACATGCCCAAACAGTGCAGCCCCTTCCAGAGGGTCAGCGGCAAGCCGATTACTCGGTGGACAGCAACAATCTCAAGGTCCCCGTCTCAGTCTGTGCAGAGCCCCTGGTGGGTGCAAAGTCAACCACGACATCGTGTTTGAGATGCCATGACCCAGGTTCCCAAGAGTCAGCCCTCGTGGGGAGCGGAGGCTGCCAGAGACCTCTTGATGCCAGCATGCCCAGCGGGAGGGCACAATCAGCTCCAGTGAGCGACATCGGGAAGGCCGCGACCAGGTACATGCCCCAACAAACAGTGTGGTGCCTTTTACAGTAGTTCAGCAGGTGACTGGGTAGTCAGGGAACTGGAACAACCTCTAGGTTCTTGGCCCCAGTCTTCAGCGATGCATTGCTAGAGAGTGGGAGGCCGCCGGGGCCTGTCCAATGCCGGGCTGTCCCAAACGCGGCTCACCTGGATCTAAAGATCCATTCGAATTTACAGCGGGTAAGTCTGCGCTCTTGTGACTGGATCAGAGTTGGCTTTGTGCTGATTATACCGATAGATTCTGTCAGATTACAGTGGCACCCGCATTGAATTCAGAGATGATGAGCCGCAATCATCTTTGGTGGCTAAGTCATGTTCCCCTCTTTCCTGGTTCTTGTTCCTATTCCCAGTATACCAAAACAAGACTCTTCCGCTGTGACTGCAAGGTGATCCGTGTGTATGTTATAGCGCAACATGCAGAACATTAAAACCAGACCTATTTGGCTTTGCCAGTGCTTGTTTGCCCTCTTGGAGTGTTTTGCTTCTTTTTATCCTCCTTGTATCTCATTCTTTCTGTTGTTTGCTTTCACTGTCTTTAGTTATTTTTCTTTTTTACTCCAGCATCTTTTAAGTCATATATGTATCACTGTTGTTTTTATTACTGTCTTTAGTGAATTACAAAGTTTGTAAGAAAAGAGATCCGCCTCTCCACGACTGGTGAATGTCATTATAATTGACCACAAGAGGTTCTGATCTACAATGGCTTAACATTCATTTAGGATTTACAACAGGGTCTTCTGTCAGGCAAAATTTCATTTTCATAGGGTAATTAAAGAATACAAACCTTAAATTAAGTAACTTAGTCGTCTTCTCTTGATCACAAACTGTAACACAAAGGTACATTTTAATTAAGCAGAGCAGCTTGCTCCACAGAGGCTACTGTGCTCCACTGCTGCAGTGGGGCTGGTTTGGGCTTCCTGTGTGGTTTAAACTTTAAAGAGTTAACTTCACCTATTCCACATGAACAAATCCATTTCCACCTTCAGGGATTCCTCTTTAGACAGATTTAGTTACCCCGAAGAACAGCAATGGTTACATCGACTGCCGAACAGAGGTATTTCCGATAGCAGAAGCATTGCTTAATTTGTACCAGTGGTTGCGGGTGGTGTGCACCAGCGCTAATTTTTGAGAACCAGGACTTCTTTTTTGTCATCAGATACTGGGCAAGAGAGAGAAAGATTGAAAAGGAAGATAGAAGGCGCAAGAAAAAGATAAAGAAACAGCAACAACAGGAGAAGGTGGGGATGCAAAAGAACTTGCAAGAGTGAGATAAAGAGACATGAAGTGTAGGGTAGTCAGGGCCGGACTGGGAACAGAAACCGGCCCTGGCAAACTGCTCAGCCGGCCCCTCCTGGGGTGAGGGGGAGTGCAGCCGAGCAGTTTGCGAGGGCCGGTTTCAGCCGATTTTGTTACCGGGGGCCGATATTGCCGACCCCTGGTAACAAAAACCGCCCCCCAGGGGCCCAAAATCGGCCCCCACCCTAGCGGCCTACCGGGGAAACGCCCGGTGCCCGCTATGGCCAGTCCAGCCCTGAGGGTAGTGGAAGAAAGAGGCATGGGGTGGAATCAAGACTAGGCATCCTTGGTATTCCCAGGCTTTCAGAAGAACCAGCGATGCGCTCCTAAGAAAAACACGGGACGTGATTAAGGCCCAGAAGGCCGAAACATGTTATGTGGGGTAGCCTTCTGTACCATTAAGAAATACACTTTGGAGCACTGGCAGTCATGTGAGTGTGTCTCTTGTGTTTCAAAGGAAATACTCTGAAGCATTGAAGTGCACACATAAATATATTCAAAATGAACAATAAGGTGACTTGACTGGTTTGATACAGGTGCAGACTGAGGGGTTTATAGTAAAACATATTGCTTGTTTCAGCACTTTCTCCATATTTCTATTAATGCCTAGAGCCGTGGTACTCATAGGGCCCGCAGGCCGCCAGCGGCCGGCAGACCTTCATTGGCGGCCGCAGACCTTGCCTTGCGTGTCTACGTTTCTAGTGAGGCCAGCAGTAAACACAGAAGATGACCTCAGGAGCATACGTAGTGATTACTATTAAATATTCACTACGTATGCTCCTGCAGCCATCTTCTGTGTTTACTGCCGGCCTCTGTGACCTCACGGTACCATCAGAAAGCTTCCCAAAAGGCCCTTTAAAAGTCAGCTGTAAGCGCTTTCACAGCTGACTTTTAAAGGGCCTTTTGGGAAGCTTCCTGTTTGGACAGAGACAGATAGAGGCAGAGACAGATAGAGGCAGGGACAGATAGAGACAGAGATGCAGATAGAGACAGAAACAGACAGACAGAGACAGACACAGAGAGAGACAGAGACAGACAGACAGAGACAGACAGACAGAGACAGACAGAGACAGAGACCAGACAAACAGAGACAGACAGAGACCAGACAGAGACAGACAGAGACCAGACAGAGACAGACAGATAAAGACAGATACAGATAGAGACAGATAGAGACAGAGAGAGACAGAGAGAGACAGAGACAGAGACAGACAGAGACAGATGGAGACAGAGATAGAGACAGAGAGACAGATAGAGACAGAGAGACAGATAGAGACAGAGACGGATAGAGACAGAGAGAGACAGAGAAAGATAGATAGAGACAGAGACAGATAGAGAGAGAGACAGATAGAGACCGATAGAGACAGAGACAGATAGAGACAGAGAGAGACAGACAGATAGAGACAGAGACAGAGAGACAGATAGTGACAGAGAAAGACAGAGACAGATAGAGACAGAGAGAGACAGACAGATAGAGATAGAGACATAGAGAGACAGATAGAGACAGATAGAGATAGAGACAGAGAGACAGATAGAGATAGAAACAGAGACAGATAGAGACAGAGACAGATGGAGACAGAGACAGATGGAGACAGAGACAGATGGAGACAGAGACAGACAGAGAGAGAGAGAGAGAGAACGAGAGATAGATAGATAGATAGATAGATAGATAGATAGATAGAGAGTTAGAAACAGAGAGAGATAGAGATAGATAGATATAGATAGAGAGAGATAGATAGATAGATAGATAGATAGAGATAAAGAGAGAGAGAGATAGAGAGATAGATAGATGTGTGTATGCCGGGTCTGGTGGCTCAGTGGACGAATGTGTCTGCTGCAGGGGCCTGTGTTCAACCTCATGGTCACAGTTTTTTTTTTTTGCTCTAGCCCCGTCCCCCAACTGACCCCGCCCCCACCGGTGCGGCCCTCGGCCACAAACCACACTGTAAATTTGGCCCCGAGAGAAAGTTTGTGAGTACCCATGGCCTAGAGCAAACATGAAACTGGCAGCAGTAGCACAGAAGCTCTCAGTAAAACAGTCAAGTTTAAAACGTTGCGTACAAAAACATCATAGCATAAAAGTTACAAATGTATAAAGTTGTGGCAAAAAAGGTCCAGCACACATTAAAATCTTGAAATGTTGTGCACTAAAAAAGTGCAAAATAGCTGCATTTACATTAGATTACACAATTTCAATTAAAATTAAAGAAAATTGATACTAAGCGATAGCTGCCACACTTCAGGGCAGCCTGAAGTGTCTTTTGAAATTAGATTACTAGCAGGAACAAGCATTGGCAGAGCCAATAGGTTTTGTCTATACGAAATCTATTGGTTTTGTCCAATTTTTAGACATGTTGCACACAGCCGCGGCCCGTGCAGGTAAGAGCGGTGGGGTGGTGGGGGGGGATTTCGACAGGCGATGACGAGGGAAAATTAAATAAATAATTAATTTTCCCTCGTCATAGTCCGCCGAAATCCCCCCCACCCGGCCCCACCACCCCACCACTCTTACCTGCACGGGCCGCGGCTGGTTGCACAGCAGCACCAGCTTAAAGTAAAAAAAAAAGGCAATGACGCCGCCAACATTGACAGCGTCATAGCACTTTTTTTTCAGTTTTGTACATTTCCAAGTATAGTCTGAAGGATTTTCTGCACATCACCAAATACATCAATCTCCGCAAGTGTCAATGCAAGTCTATGATGGGTAGATGTACACATTTGTTTCAAGACCAGGTTCCACTAATGCATATGCAGTGCTTAATTTGAGCCGGTGGGTGCAGGTGGGGACCACCGGCACTCATTTTTGGGGACCAGCACTTATTTTCTTTAACAGCCTTTGACCCAGAACAAGAAAGAGAGAAACACAAAAGAGACAAAAATGTAGGACGAGAAAGACGGAAAAACTGTGGCAAACAGAGAAAACAGGGAAAGAAAAAGAACCTGCAAGAGTGAGATAAAGAGGAAAGGAGTGTCTGGTGGTGGATTAAAGAGGCATGAGGTGGAATCACGACTGTGCATCCTTGGTATTTGGCACCTTCTGCTTTGGAAGGTGGTGGCAGCGGGGCTTTAAGTGGGCCAGGTCTCACCGGTGCTGAGCACCAGCAGTTTTTTAAAGGAGGCCTCGAAACAGGTCTCTATCGGGCTCTGTTTTGTGGCCTGGCACAGGCGGTCCGTTTTTTTCCGGACTACAGTGACTGCAGGCATATCGATGTGCGCTGCTCACACTGCTCACTTCTCACTAGTGGAGAAGTTACGGCATGATGTCATGCCAGGTGAGCGTTGTAGGGGAAGGGAAATCCTTTAAAGAGAGTCATTTTCTCTCTGGATTTCCCTTCTCTATTTTAAACTCAGGAGCAGCAACATTGTCGTGGTGTCACCAGGGCTTTAAGTGAAAGCTTTTTCAATAATATATACAAGCCATAGTTGCTGCTTATTTATTTTATGCAACTAACAACCATTGACAAAGCCAATAGTCCTAAGCTTGTTGTAGGTGTGATGTTACTTGTTGTATCATATATCTGGATGCAATGACAGAAACAGAAAAATACAAGTCGGGCGGCACACTATGCTAAGCACAGATTTTTAGCTTACGGGTTTTTTTGCAGAGGCCTCCCCCAAAGGGGGTCTTGAGGGCCGGCGCCATAACTGCCACCGAACCACCGGAAGGATCCAGTTCTTGGTGCCCCAAAGTGCCCAGAAGCAGAATGGGGGTAGCCCTTCATGCCCAAGGTGCGCCGGAGAGGCGCCATACCCCCTCCCCCCGTCCAATGGGGGGCCAGGCAAGGTATGAAGCACCTAATGGGGGGACACCGCCGGCAGTGGCGGGAAATTGGAGGGGGGGTTATAACCCTATGCAGCTCCTTATCATCGTGGAGCGGGGGGAGCGGCTCAGCAAGGATTTTTGACCCACCCACCCTTACCTAAGGAACAGCAGTGTCGCAGTGCTGGACAACAGGCAAGCGGATAGCGGATAAGTAAGGGTACAATGGTTGGCCTTAATTACATTGGCCACGCCCCTTTGAGAGACCCCCCCCCCAGTTTTTTCATCCCACTTAAAGCCCTCGGTGGCCGTCAGCTTCTGGGCAAAACTTTGGGCCCCAGCACTTATTTTACAGATTAAGCACTGTTTATGGGATGTCAATGACCGTCTTACCCCAGTGATGACTCTGAAACAGAGGCATACCGAAGACTGGCTGAGCAGTTTGGAGAGCCAGCGTTGCTGATCGCCTACATCAGGTGATTTTAAAATGGCGACCAGAGAAGAGTTTTTCATTCTGATCTAAATGTTAAACCTGCGCCTTCACGTCAAGAAATTGAAATGATAGCCCATATTTGAAACTTGAACTCTGGATCTCTTCGGTTCTTCCTTCGCCATCCCTGATCAGCGGGAAATTGGCAGGTACGTAGCTGCACGCTTCTTGTCTTTGAGAAGCAAGCATGCAAAGCATAAACCCAAATTCCACCGCTTTCTCCACAACTCTAAGAAGCACTAACTTCACAAACCTGAGACAAGCACCACCTTGCTGTTCATGTGAGCATATCACTGTGTCCTAGAGCGGCTTGTTTGCATCCAACTGCAGACAAAGAGAATCCTGGCCACCTGACACCCTATCGCCTGCCCAGGTGCAGCCGCGGTGGGACCTCTTTGTCACCGCAGTATGGATTCGTTGTCGCCTCAGGCACACCAAGTAAAGAGATACAGGCCTCAAAGATGGCGTTGCCTTGGCTACCGCTCCTGAACTCATTTCTGTAGGCGTCTTTGCGACATATATTTATGAAACATGCTTAGCGGCTGAAGAGCAGAAATGTAACCGATCCCATGGGCCCCCTCTCGGCCCCCCACCACCCGCTGCTCACTTTATTGGTGACATTGTGGTTCTTCATTTCTCTCTAATTTCCCTCTTCCTGGAGGTTTAGTCGGGTCGGTGCTCCCAGAGGCCCTGTTTCCTGTCAAGAAGAAGCAATAAACGTGGCTGCTCTGGGAAATATTGCCAGTCTATAGAATGGTGAAAGGTCAATGTTACCAAAGGCACAAAACCACAAATTGACATTTTTTCTTAACTGATAAATCTCATTTTTGCATTATAGGAAACCTGATCGCTGTGTTTTTTGCTGGCAGTTCACCAGTTTGACAGCAGCTACAATTTTAATTAAAAGCCGAGAGTATATCTTTTTTGTACCCTTAGGGTCCAATTCATCAAGACAGTGGGAGAGGCATGGAAGAGGGTGTAAAATCAGTCCCCGACTTGTAATTGTCACCCACATGCGTCATAGTGACACACACAATGCATTGTCTCTGACATTTTATTGTTTGTGTGCCTTTAAATGAGAAGATTTAACTTACACAGCATAGGTCATTTCCGTTTCACAGACGTTTACTAGCCAGTTCAACAAACATTGGTGCGCATTATTTGTCTCAGTGCAGTTGCCCGTGTTTTAGTGTCCGGATTTTAAGTCTGGCTCGACAAAGCAGGTAGCCGCACGACTTACTGTTAACAGTTTTTGACCCTTAGGCTCCACAGAGCATTGTTCTCTCGCCTCATACCACTGTCTACGGAGTTCCAGCATTACAATGCTTTAGGGACTGTTTTACAACTATAAGGTACACGAATCAGCACACATTCAATTTTTTATCTCAGAGGTGGATTGTATACAGAAAGTTATTGGTTTCTGCTTTGTTTTTTTCACTGCAGCAGGCTTTTAAAATATTTTCGTCAAGATTCCCAATAAAAGCTGGGCTTACTTGCTTCACCAGTGGTTGTTATAATGGACACACTCTAGCTGGCTTGTTTTGAGCTTCTCTCAGAGGAGGCAAGGTCTCTCTGAAAATCATGAACTTTTAGAGGGCGTACAGTTGAGCACTAGTGCATCAAGTGTGACATGGGCCCAAGTGCAAACAATGAAATTGTGCCCCCTCACTCCTGACTGAGTTGTAAAATACAGCAATGATCAGGTTTCACTTGGTCTCTCACGGGCCTTTACACCTGCAGCTCTATTGATAGGTATGTGCCTAGATCTAAGTCAAATACAGTAATGTGTCAAACACTGCAGACATGGGACTGCAGGCATGGTACTGGCTCTTCCCCTTCCATACCGAGAGCAGCCAATCAGCTTCTGATCCAGGAAGAGTGATAGGCCTGAATGCAATTGACACCTAAGCTACTCCAGAGCCAGCTACAGATGCACACTCTGCTTCCATGGCACTGTTCTATTGGCATTGAAGGAGCAGTCATTTATTGCTTCTTATAAGCGATGCATCTGATTTTGTGCAATTTGAGTTTCAATTAGTTTATTCGAACAGTGGAATGAAACAATACAGCTAAAATGCAACATTACAGTACATCATACCACAGCTGCACAGATTATACATTTTAAAATGAAACCATTATTGCAAGGGCTTATATACATATACCCTCAAAGACAATGCACTATTTTTTTCCCGGAGCCCCCCCCCCCCATGCACCCACTATCACAGGTTGCTGCACTTACATTACAGGAAAATCCCTCAGCACTTCAAGGATCTACATCCACAACCCACAAAACTCTTTATGGCTGCAGCTAAACACATAATACAGCTACACAAGCACAGTAACAGCAGGCCTCTTCACATGCATGCCACAGGGAATAGGATAAACAAAAATACACAAACATCAAACTATTCATCTTTTCAGTTTCTTCCCTTCCTCCCAGTACAGACTGGAACCCTTAGAGCCTCCTCAGAATTGAGAATTGTAACAAGAGAAACTGAGTAAACATGGAAATAGGTCACGTGAAGCAGACATCACGCTGTACAAGCTCCCATCTCTGACACCCCTCTGCTTGGTGTAATGTTCTTGCCTACTGTGCCTCCGGATAAATGGTTTCTGAGAGAATGCATTATAAACACCTGTAGTAAAACGTGTACGTCCACGTCTTTGCGTAACCTGATCGTGGCCTGGTTTACAGCTTGGCTTCTTAGCCAAGAACATCACCTAAGTAACAAGCGTTGGCAAAACCAATAGTTCTAGCACCAGCTGGCAGTCTTTTGGCTTTGCCAAAGCTTTTTTTTTATTTCGTCATGGAATTTGTAAACTTTTATTGTTGGGGGAACTGCAGGACCCTTGCCAATATAAAAAAAAAATTGCCTTAAGACAAAATTGTTTTTAAGTCTAAAGCACATATTGCCAGAGCAGTCCTTGGTAACTACTTGTGTGTCAATGTGCTCCCTGTGAAAGAGCAAAATCCCGTCACTGAAAGGAAATTGTCAAAAGAGCGACGTTTTTCAGGTTATATATATATATATATATATATATATATATATATATATATATATATATTTTCAGGCATGCTTCCTATTATATCATTCATTTATGACTTAGCTTCAAGTTACTTTATCCAATTATTATTTTCTTGTTGCAATTGACTTGGGTTTTTCAGTCGAAGTGGGGGGGGGGGTCTAGCTTTTAAGGCTAAAAATTCTTCTTCTGTAAGGAAAGGAAAGTGCCCCTTTAGTGAACAGAAGATTAATCTGTCCTGCCATTGTGGAGGCGAGTTAGTGCATTTCTAAGTATCTTATGTTTGCCAGTGGACAAAGCTTGCAAAAGTATAAAACACCTTGGTAAATTCAATATTATTGCATCAACAAAAACGTACGTGTATAAAACACCTTTTTTGTTTCTCATGTGGAGTTTTTTTCAAGGAACATTCAGGTGAAAATCTAAATAGACTACAACCGATACTACATTCAACATACTCAAGGCCACTAGAATTATGTGGCAGGGAAGGGCCAGGTTATGCAGCATTAAAAGGAAAACTATGAGGTGTGATGTGGCACATTTTGTGGCAGTATTCATTATTTTGTATTTTATCCCCATGTTAACATTATCTGGGCAAATGTTTCGCCTCATTAATATCAGTTTAACATCTAAATACCGCTATCACCAGTTCACATTTGCAAAGGGCCTTCCACGGTGCAGCAACACGTGTGACAGCGTTTGTAGTAACATCCTATCTGTTTGAGCTAGAAACAATTTATTTTTGTTTAAATTTCAAATTATGTGGCAGATGATTCACCATGTGGAAACTGCTGCAAATCCCTAATTATGTGGAAAACACAGCAGCTACAGAATTACTTAGTTCCAGTGACCCACAATATAATTTCTATTTGAGAAATCTAAGCAAGGCCAAACAAGGGATGTGATTCTATGATAATACGGTTAAACCAATTAGACACACATTATACACACTATTTTGAAAGTATCAGCAATAACGTGATGTTCAGCGTTCCTATCGTATCAGATGATGTCTCATCTAGCATTGATAATCAGGGTTTAATAATGATTTTGAACCAGCAATGTGGTTTCAAATAGGTACAGTTTATACAACATCATGGGTGGCCATACATAACCTCTACTCAATATACAGCCCACAAAATCAAAAAATTGTTACATAATGTTTTTATTATTAAGTATCTCTAATTTTTACTACAAAACACATACATAAAAGCAGTGTTAATACAGGCATAAATCTTCCATTGTTTCTGTCTCATCAATCTTGAAAGATTTCAATGATATTAAATCATATAGTTATCTGTTGCTATCGCCTGTATATTTAAAATCAGCCCATCAATAGGGTCACAGTCAACACGTTTCGCAGTGGTAAACCGGTATTTCAGGGCTGGAATAAATAATACATTACATAACATTAACTATAAATCATCATTCATTATTACAAGACATACCTATATATACAAAGTCATAGTTCAAAATACATTTTCAAATTTGTACGAAATAATTACAAAACATACATTGTATATACTGCAAACTGAAAAGGAAAAACACTTTATGTTCACCCCATAACATTTCCACTGTGTTCCTTGTGAAGCACAGGCTTATGGACTCTCTGGGGAGTTTAGCAGATGATCGATTAAGGATATTAAGAAAACTCTACTGACAGATAAATAACTATCACACTAACTTCCTCTATCTGAGGGCAGCTCCCCAAAACTTTTACCTTTGTCCAGCTAAACCAAATATATTCTAATAGATCAAACTAGCAATTCTAAAATCTTAGGGGCCGATTCACAGAACTAATCTGAGATAAAATCCTAAACTTACTACTTTTGGTATTCACAGAAGGCATTTAGTAGTAGTAAAGTTAGGACTCCAAACTTTACTACTACTAAATGCCTTTTGTGAATACCGAAAGTCGTAAAGTTAGGATTTTGTCTCAGTTTAGTATTAGTAAAGTTAGGAGTCCTAACTTGACTACTACTAAATGCCTTCTGTGAATACCAAAAGTAGTAAGTTTAGGATTTTATCTCAGATTAGTTCTGTGAATCGGCCCCTTAATTTTCAACCGATCGTCATTTTTATACGTTTATTCAATGTCAGGGCTCCATATTAAAAGTACACCTGGTCTAAGATATCCCCCATTGGCACACATCGGAAGCATGTCCTAAGCAACAATAACATAGGAGCTCACCTACATAAGTGTATCACATGGTTGTAACTCAGGTTGATACTCAGACCTCCATTTGTGCTCCAAACTGACACAGGCAAAACACCTCTGACTGGAGATACAGTCATCCTTGAGATCACTTATATTCCCCTAAAGAAAACATAACCACAGCCTTCAATATTATCCGGCCATAGAGATCCTTATGTTGACCTATGTTGTTATACGCCCCCTTAACTTACCTCACCGCATCAGACTTAGGGTAATCCCACATGTACTCTTCAGATATCTAACACAACCTGACAAAGTTATTGCTCCAATCCTCATTTACACCCACAACCTTCCGGGTCATACTCCCTGACTGTCACATCTTACATATGGATGGAAAATTGACATTTGAGCAACCTATAAGTACCATCACATGGTAGCCCCTGAAGTCAACTAAAAGAATAGGATAAACGTTGTCTAGACACTGTCAAGCCTCTAAAAATCCTACAAATATGTTTCCTCTCCATAGAAGTTTTTAATTAAAATGCTTGTCCACTTATCTGCATCCCACAATTCCGCCATACTTGTGACCACTAGCATCCTATCCTTCTTCGCGAACTAACTTGCCCAATACGATCAATGCACATTGCAAAAAAAAAAAGCACTATGTAACTGGTATGACTGCATCACCTCAACCCATCTCACCCAATATTTACTCTAATCATAGAATACAGAAGAGGAAACAACCAATTACAAATCCAGTCATTCCAAAAAGCTGGCATCTTAAAGCCTACCAACTCACCATTTCCGCACCATTCAAGATTCAATTCAATTGTTCTCATTTCCACAAACAGTAGCTATACATACTCAACTCCCTCATATCCTGTTATGCTACAACCTGGCATCTAACTTCAATTCCAGTCCTTACTGCACGCCTAAATGTATAGTGCCGGCAAAATGTGGCATAAAGCATCATTCGCCACTCTGGCATTCGCTTCACTGTTAACAACTCACAAAAGTGCAACAGTCACATTAACACACCAGAAGTGCCAACCTTTCTAGGCAAACACATAGTTTACATTGTTTAAAAAACAAAGTTTTAACCCCCATGACACGAAAAGAAATAATGTATTCAGGGTTGGACTATAGGGCAATCAGACGGGTCAGTGTTTTTGGCTCGTTTTTTGGTTGTTTTTGGGCCTCTTTTATGGTCTGCTGGGCGACGTTTTACTGTTGATTTCCCTGATACTGAAAAGAGCATTGCCCGCAACAAGCTCACATTCATGCAGGCATCCATACCTTGCTAAACACTTATACAGTATGTCTTTTTAAGTTCAAAACTGCCCCAATTTGCACACATGGGCCACTTTTTTAGCTTTTGAATTCACTAATGGGGCCACTTTTATTATGGTACCCTGGGCCTATTTTCTGCCTCAGTCAGACCCTGAATGTATTTATACGATTCAATATCAATATTAAAATCCAAACTCACCAAGTTATAACTACAGCCTTCACCGGGCTCAAACTCTCACTATCAACCACAACAACCATCCAGTCATTCTGCGCTACCACATTTAGCTAATCATTACCAAACCTGTGCAGAATTCCTCATCCAGTCAAACTTATGTATGCTATAACACCCACTAAAACAGAAACGCTCCTAAATATAGTTGACAATTCAGAACTCTGTCACAAACTTCTCATCCACACTGACCTTTACAACTGAAAGAAAAAGATCTGTTTTCCCAAGATGTAGCTACAGTCCTGCCTTGGCTAAAACTAGGGGTGGGTGGAACTCGCAGAGTTTCACTCTGCAGAATTACGCGGAGTTACATAAAAACTCAGTGAGATTCCACAGAGTTCTGCGAGCGGATGGAATTCGGCATGTCACGCTTCTCACGCTGGTTTTTAGCACCGGGAGCTTGTTCCACTCCATAAAGTCAGAGCGAACAGCACCATGCAGCACATCAGAGGTTGCTGCTTCTTTCTGCCGCTTGAGTAGATTTTCTACTTTAGTGGCAGCTTTCTCAGCACGAACAGTCACGACCTGTCGCGACCAGCGTGTCGAGAAATCTCACCGGGAGGCATTCTGGCCCTGAAAATCACACTAGTGGATGCAAATTCTCACTCGTCAACATAACGCTGGTGAGCCGTGTGCGAGAAAAAAAATCCATCACACGGCGGTTGATGCCGTTTTACCGGAATTGGGCAAAACTCCGCAAACTCCGCCAGCGGAGCGGAATTTTCGCCCACCCCTAGCTAAAACTCCACCTTTCAAAACAGCGGCCATCCAAACATTGCTGTTTAACACCCACAGCAATATCACATTCACATATTTAAGAGAAACAAGCCACAGTTTCCAGGGTTCCCAAACAAACAAATCCCAGGTAGTAACCTCCGTGGTCTGGATAAAAAGAATGCATTCATACAATTTAACATCCATATTAATATCAAAAATGTAAAGTTGCAACTACTGCCCTCCCGGGCTCTCCCGGGCTCCAACTTCCACTATCTATTCTAACAACCATCCAGTGACTTCACGCACCACGTAGCTCTTTGCCTCATATCTCAGCCATTCCTAAGCACTTTATTTCACGTCACCAGCTCAGGGAAAAATGTTCAGTAGGCCGATAGAAGAGCTTTCTTAATATATATATATTTCTCGTCCAACCTGACCATTTTTGCCCTTGAAGAGTGTTTTCCCAAGGTGTAGCTACAATCCTCACTAGTCTCAAACATCCACTGTCTATTCTAATGCCCATCCAGCTATGAAGCTTTCCAGTAGTGCTATTGGTTACCATACCATTACAACCCTTCTCATCCCCCCAAGGCTTAATCAATGAAATGACAACTTTCCAGGAGAAGATGTAGAGTTCTATTCTGGTAGAACAGCCTTGCCATGTGCTTCCTCCAATGCTTCACTGTTACAAATGCAGACTGACAGCACCTCGAAATGAAGGAAACGATTGCATGAAAGCTGCCAATAAGGTGAGTCAGTGTCACTGGTCAAAAAAGACGGTCGTGGGCACCTAACATGGCTCCTGCTCCAACATAAGAATTTGTTTGCCAATAGAAAGTAGGGGGAGCTCTTGACACACATTTGATAAATTCAGTGTGCCCGAAGTACCAAGTGACATGCAAAGATCAAAAGACAAAGGAAGGATACAGTTATATTGAATCTTGCTAATGACCCCTTTTCTTCCCTTTGACATGCTTACATTACCACTGACAACATATTCCTACTTTATTTAATCTGATTTATCCTTGTGCTTTTGTATGGTTACATGCCACTATATCAAGGCCAAAAGCCATGCTCTATAATAATATCACATTCACAACAACAGCCTAACAACAACATTACAAGGTGAGTATATGTTTATTATTATTATCTCCACTTCGCTTACCTATATAGACCATGCGATGTAGTGGTTAGGTCGATGTTTTGGATGCTATATTATTGTCACGCAATATATAGAATGCAATATTGTGACCTTATGCATGCGAATGAATGAAACACTTATAAAGTGTATACTGTTGCCTAATTGCATCGTGATACTAGGACTGGTAACCATCTACCAGGGGACTAAGCAGTAAAGGTAAGTCTTAAGTGTTTTTCTGACCAAGTTGTAATTTTCCATCTGGTGAAGAGAAAGAGAGAGAGAGAGAATTCCTTTAAGTTGTCATATTTGTATAAAACTCTTTTCCTCCCGCTCTTGCGAAATGAGGAACAGCCAATAGGAGTAATGGTCCTAAGAGATCCTTCTGGCTGATATCTGGGCAACCGACTTTGCAAGAAGATGGTTCCAGACGTATAAAAGCCTTTATACCAGAAGCAGTGCATCTTTAATTGCATTCACTTTCAGACCAGAAGTCAGTGTAGCATGCACAGGGTCTCAGAGACCCTATGATATTGTGGACAAGTCGAACAGCCATGCTCTGAACCCGGTGCAGCATACAGGCAGAAAGGAAAGGGAGACCTAGATAGCATGCGTTAGCATAATCCATTCAGGAAATGATGGCACCATTGATGACAACAAAAGCTTTCAAATGAGCAGATATAAGCGGGAGAATTTTCTTCAAAATTCTCTTTTTAAAGAAACAGGAAGAAACTACTGCACTCATCTGCTGATAGATTAAGGTCTTCATCAAGTCAAAGGCCAAGACATTTTACTTTTTCAACTGGCATAGACGCGTCTCCCAGAGTGGAAGACCAAGTGCTGAGAACCATGAAGCATATTGTCCTAGCAGCAATATCTTCTGCTAATATTAATATCTGTCCAGTTTTGTACATTGACTGTGGTTTGGTGCAGCTCAATCAAACCTTTCACAGATATCTACAAATACCTCATCCAAATGCAGGGGTGAAGGTGCGGGTAGGAAAGACGCTGAGATGGGGCTACAAGCAGAGGCGGGAGGTGGAGTCGACCAGCACACTGATCAATCAATCAATCAATCAATCAATCAGGTCACTTATAAAGCGCACTACATACCCGCGAGGGTCTCAAGGTGCTGGGGGAAGAGGGGGGGGGGTGCTGCTACTGATCGAAGAGCCAGGTCTTGAGGAGTCTTCTGAAGGCCAGTAGGTCTTGGGTCTGCCGAAGGTTGGTGGGGAGGGTGTTCCAGGTCTTGGCGGCGAGGTGGGAGAAGGATCTGCCGCCGGCTGTCGTTTTCCGGATGCGGGGGACTGTGGCGAGGGCGAGGCTGGTGGAACGGAGCTGGCGGGTGGGGGTGTAGAAGCTGAGTCGTCTGTTGAGGAAGGCTGGTCCGGAGTTGTGGAGTGCTTTGTGTGCGTGGGTGAGGAGCTTGAAGGTTATCCTCTTGTTGACAGGGAGCCAGTGCAGGTCTCTCAGGTGGGGTGTGATGTGGCTGCGGCGGGGGATGTCGAGGATAAGACGTGCAGAGGCGTTCTGGATGCGTTGCAGCCGTCTCAGGAGCTTAGCCGTCGTTCCTGCATAGAGGGCGTTTCCGTAGTCCAGCCTGCTGGTGACGAGGGCCTGGGTGACTGTTTTCCTTGTTTCGGTGGGGATCCACTTGAAGATCCTGCGGAGCATTCGGAGGGTGTTGAAGCAGGATGAGGAAACGGCGTTGACCTGCTTAGTCATGGAGAGGGTGGGGTCGAGGATGACCCCTAGGTTGCGTGCGTGGTCGGTGGGTGTCGGGGCTGTTCCCAGTGATGTCGGCCACCAGGAGTCGTCCCAGGCTGAAGGGTTGGAACCAAGGATGAGGACCTCCGTCTTGTCCGAGTTCAGCTTCAGGCGGCTGGACCTCATCCATTCGGCGACGGCCTGCATTCCTTCGTGGAGGTGGGCTTTGGCGGTGTGAGGGTCTTTGGTGAGGGAGAGGATCAGCTGGGTGTCGTCGGCGTAGGAGATAATGTTGAGGTTGTGCTGTCGGGCGATGTGGGCGAGGGGTGCCATGTAGATGTTGAACAGCGTCGGGCTGAGGGAGGAGCCTTGGGGTACGCCGCAGATGATCTTGGTGGCCTTGGATCGGAAGGGGGCGAGGCGGACGCTTTGAGTTTTGCCGGAAAGGAAGGATGTGGTCCAGTCCAGGGCCTTCTCTTGGATCCCGGCGTCGTGAAGGCGTGTTCGTAGTGTGTGGTGGCAGACCGTGTCGAAGGCGGCTGATAGGTCCAGGAGGATGAGGGCTGCTGTTTCTCCGTTGTCTAGCAGGGTCCTGATGTCATCGGTGGCGGCGATGAGGGCGGTTTCGGTGCTGTGGTTGCTGCGGAAGCTGGACTGGGAAGGGTCCAGGATGTTGTTCTCCTCGAGGTAGCGGGTCAGTTGTTTGTTGATGAATTTCTCGGTGACCTTCGCGGGGAACGGGAGCAGAGAGATGGGTCGGACGTTCTAGTTGTCCTTGGGGTCTGCCTTGGGTTTCTTGAGTAAGGCGGTGATCTCGGCGTGCTTCCAGCTTTCCGGGAAGGTTGCTGTCTCGAAGGAGATGTTGATTATTTTCCGGAGATGGGGCGCGATGGCTGTACTGGCTTTGTTGAAGACGTGGTGAGGGCACGGGTCTAGCGGTGAACCGGAGTGGATGGTGTTCATGATCTCGCTGGTGTCCTCGTCGTTGATGTTGGTCCAGGAGAGCAGGCGGTTGGTGGTCGTGGGGGCAGTGGTCTCGGTGGTTGCCGGGGCGGTCGTGGTGTTGAAGCTGTTGTGGATGTCGGCGATTTTGCGGTGGAAGAAGGTGGCCAGTGAGTCGCACAGGTCTCGTGACGGCGGGATGTCGTTGGTGTTGGAGCTGGGGTTGGAGAGTTCCTTCACGATGTTGAAGAGCTCTTTGCTGTTGTGTGCGTTGTTGTCTAGGCGGTCTTTGAGTGAGGCCCTTTTGGCGGATCTGATGAGGTGATGGTGACTGCGGGTGGCACTCTTGTGGGCGGCGTAGCTGTCCGCTGTCCGTTCGTGGAGCCAGATCTTCTCCAGTTTTCGGCATGTTCGTTTGGAGGCCTGGAGGTCTTCGGTGAACCAGGTGGCTTTCTTGCTGGTGTGGCTGTTGGGCGGATTCTTGAGCGGGGCGAGGGTGTTGGCGCAGTCGTCGAGCCACTGTCTGAGGTTGTGGGCGGCGGTGTCGGGGTCGGATGGTTCGGCGGGTGGGCTCAGGGCGAGGGTGGTGGTTAGCTGGTCTTCGGTGACTCTGCTCCAGCAGCGGCGAGGCATTTGTTGGGTGCGGTGGTGCGTGGTGGGCTTCCTGTAGGTGAAGTGGATGCAGTGGGGTTCGGTCCAGTGGGGTTCGGAGGTGTGGTTGAAGGAGACGTGTGGGCTTGCGGAAAAGATGGAGTCTAGCGTGTGGCCGGCGGCGTGGGTGGGTGTTGTCACAAGCTGTCTGAGTCCGAGGGTGGCGAGGTTGTCGATCAGGGTGGTGGAGTTGGTGTCCTTGTTGTTCTCGAGGTGGAAGTTCAGGTCCCCGAGGAGGATGTAGTCCGTGGAGGCGATGGCGTGTGTGCTGACGAAGTCAGCGATGGAATCGCTGAACTGTGGTCGGGGTCCGGGGGGTCTGTAGATGAGGGTTCCTCTGAGGGTGGTGTTGGGATCGGTGTGGATCTGGAAGTGCATGTGTTCGGCGGTGCTGAGGGTGTCGTCGGTGTTGGTTGAGACTCTGAGGGTGTTCCTGTGGACGATGGCGATGCCTCCTCCGACTCCGTTGGTGCGGTCCCTGCGGGTGATCTTGTAGCCGTCCGGGATGGCAATGGCGATGTCGGGGGCTGAAGCGGGGTTCAGCCAGGTCTCCGTCAGGAAGGCGACGTCTGGGGAGGTTGAGTCGAGAAGGTCCCAGAGTTCGATGGCGTGTTTGCGGGCGGAGCGGGTGTTGAGGAGGATGCATCTGAGGTAGTTGGGTTCTTTCCTGGGCGGTGGTTTGGCGGGGCGGGTGCTGGCGAAGCTGCAGTTCCGGCAGGTGAAGGGCCCTTGGGTGCGCTTTGGGGTGGCCCGGTAGCAGGCGTGATCTTTTCCTGGGTTGAGTGCGTGGAGGGTGCTGGCGTCGTATCGGCGTCTGTTGATGTGTCGGGCGCGGGGGATGCCCGCACCAGGGGTTCTGGCACTGGGCGCGGTCCAGGCGCAGACGGGCTTGCCTTAGGCGCGCCTTTGGCACGCCAGCGGCACGCCCGCTGCGCACGTCCGCTGCGCGGCCGCTGCGCGGCCGCCATAAATGTGGAGGTGGGAGGGAGGAGCAGGGAATGGGGCAGCGCATGGGCAGTGAGGGGGCGGGAAACAGGCACAGAGAAAAACAATCACAATCAGGGGCAGCAGGGCACATAGAGAAAAACGATCACAATCAGGGGCAGCAGGGTACACAGAGAAAAACGATCACAATCAGGGGCAGCAGGGCACGCAGAGAAAAACGATCACAATCAGGGGCAGCAGGGCACACAGAGAAAACGATCACAATCAGGGGCAGCAGGGCACGCAGAGAAAAACGAGCACAATCAGGGGCAGCCGGGCACACAGAGAAAAACGAGCACAATCAGGGGCAGCAGGGCACACAGAGAAAAACGATCACAATCAGGGGCAGCAGGGCACACATTGAGAAAAACGAACACAATCAGGGGCAGCAGGGCACACAGAGAAAAACGAGCACAATCAGGGGCAGCAGGGCACACAGAGAAAAACGGGCACAATCAGCTGGCAGCAGCAGGGCACACAGACGGAGATGTGTGGTGGGGGAGCGACCTACCAGTCAAGCTAAAATGTTTAGTGGGGGGGGGGGGTGCTGGGCTGTCACCAATATAAAAATATATGAGAAAAGTATATTTTTGGTCTCAAAGACCACAGACTGGCTTGGCAGTCTCAGGCACTGAGAGGAACTGAACATACCCACTTCTCGCAGAGTGAGTCCCGAAAGTCATTCAATTCCAAATTATCTACATCGGCCGTCTTCTCGGTTGGAGGCCATGGTGCGCAAATGTAAATAAGGCTTATATGTACGAAATTCTTGTACTCCAGAAAGAACAGGAGTAGCCTTTCCCGGAACCATAGGAAGTCGGAGGCTATCATATCTAGAAATCAGCGTCACAACATAGGTAAAATGAATGACAGAGCCCCAAGAATAGAATTAATGGCCGTCCATGCACACACACACATTTCTTGTGCACAAAGTTAATGGAGTGGGAGGTGGAGTCGACCAGCACACTGATCAATAAGGTTACGGAAAGAGTGGATTACAGGGTTCCCTTCCATGCTGTTTCCCAGGATATGTGCCTGTCATTTTTCCAAAACACTTAAAAATATGTGTTAGAGTAGTAATTTCAGCAGTTCCAGAATACTACGGATAACAGTACTTGTACGCAGGGATTACTTCCTGCTAGCTTTTGATGCCCACTGTGGGCTTAACCCTTGTCAGCTAATGAGCGAACAGTTAACATGGATCTTTTCATGTCTACAGCTCCAACAGAAGCCTAGAGATATCTATCTATAGATCTGAAATCCTAAAATAAGTCTTTAATTCAATAGGTTGTGTAGACTGTGGAAGAAGAGGATGGTGTCAATGTTGCAGCTTCAATTATCTTTGCATAGTAGACTGGGTCTTATCCCTGTGAACAAATGTACTTATGCGAATGATAAAGAGGTGCAGAAAGACCTGACCGAGCCATGTCTTTCAACCTACGGGTAATGGAACTACCATACTTCAGGAAGGTGCCACTGCATCATTGATGAATGATTATACAATTTTACAAGAGAGGTTAAGAAAGCATGGCAGCTAAAAAATTCTCACATTAGGGATTCTTGTGTCGCTGGACTGCTTTGACCTCAAGCAGACAGTTACCCTCTTTTACGCACTTTCTTGCAGAGCGAGCAGCAAGCCATAAGCGCACAGTGCATTGTGTGCCTCTGGCTCACAAGAGGGTAGATTAAGCTAATTGTTAAGCATTATTTGATTTGTATTGATTCCTTCTTGTCTGCGGCACTGAGCCTGCTTCTGATTCTGTTGCCGCAGCGTTCCTGATTCAAGATGATCTGTTTGCTGAAATGGAAATTAAAAAGAGTCCCCCTGAGGAGGGAGAGAAAAAGGGCTTTGAGTGCCTCAGTGGACAGAGGTGGTGAGATGGTGGGCTTCACTGCTGATGTAGGGATTTAGGAACCTATGCCGCAGTACACTGATTGAGAACATTCATGATGTTAGCCACTTCTGATGAGACTAGGACTAGAGGCTCACAGGCCTCATTATGAGTTTCCTTCCAGTGAGGTCAGCACTGAGAGTTGCCAACCCCGTCGTAATTACAGGTTGCGCAGTAGCCCAATGCTTTTTACAGAGAGAGTGCGGCTAGTGATAGAAGACACAGTCTCCGGTCAAAGACTGGGGAAAATAAAGAGTAACCGTCTGGTATCGGTAACTCCGGGAAGTTACAAGACGGGTTAACACCAAATTGTTGCCCTATTGTCTCCCACTCAATCAACGGATTGTTTTATCATAAGTGACTCATGTTTTCCCTAGCTTCTACTGCAACACACCTCTAGTGTCCTTGGTCAAAGCCCCCTCTCATGGATACATCTGGTCCACAATCCTTATGCATCTAAAGGCAAGAACACCCACAGTGCTGTTGAATTACTAGAGTTTTGGGTCAGTAAGCCAGCCTAGAGGTGGTATCGATACAAGTGTCACGATCCTGTAATCCCACCCGTTTCCCAGTGTTGGTTTAACCTATGTCAGTCATCGGGTGACCAGTTAACAGATAGCTTCTAGTAAGCACAGCTCCACCTTTATCCAAGAAGTTATGCACAGACCCAGGGCCGGCTTTAGGGCGGTGCGACTGGTGCGGCCACACTGGGTGCTGACCTGGAGGGGGGCACTGACCTCAGGGTTGGCACTGTGTTTAGCAATAATGTACTATTTAAAAGCACCTGCTGCAGAGTTCCTTGTGTGTCCAGCTTTCAGGCAGCAATAAAAATGTCAAGATAACTCACATGATTAATGTTCCTGCTAGAGAGAGAGATGGAAGTTTTGTCTAGTGGCAGTTTTGACTCGCCATAAAGTAGCGCAGAGGGTTAATGTGCCTGCTGCAAAGAACAGATCTGCATTTTATGTAGATAGCTGAGTGGATTTATAAAGCCAGCCTTTACCAGCACTTTAAAACAAATTAAATATATGTGAGAGAGGGGCTATGGAGACATGAAGGGCACTTTTGCCGGGTGGTTGTGAGGGAATCCAAGGAGGAGGTCATGTGGGGGGGGGGGCAAAAAAGATCATCACACCAGCGCTAAAGCCGGCCCCGCACACAATGGAGAGGGCTTGTTGGAATGTGAAAGGAGGGGCGGTAATGCCATTGATGGTGCGGTTGTATCACACTATATCAAGGGCAGCCATATTAACCTGCAGTTATATTTCACCCCCTACAGCACCTGCCACTGTATCGTCATCATTAATATACTAGAACTATATTTACTTTTACATCGTCTACCTAATCCTGTTAACTATTGCTCCCATCTTTTACGCTAACCTCACGATGAATGACAATGTTGTTGATTCAAAATAATTCTCATGCAATAAAATAAATGCAATAGTCGGTGATATATTGTTATCACACCCATTGTTTTACACAGTAAACTGGTTATAATGTCAGGTAAGAAATGTGTATATATGACAGATACAGGGGTGGGCTGAGGACTTGACCGAACATCGTCGTTTAATCTACTAAGAATGAACTACTACCACGCCATTAACAAAAGAAGTACTTATCAGATACTTCAGTACTAATGCATCACTGATGAATGATTAAAAGATGCTAAGGGAGAGGTTATTAAAGTCTGATCATTACAGAAGGTCTTACATTATTAATTGTAAGTGTTGCTGTGCTGCTGTGACCTTCGGTTGTTGCCTTCTTGCATGCAATTTCCGGTGGAGAAAGCAGTCAAGGCTGGTTTTGCACAGACCGTATTGGCTCTCAAGAGGGCAGGAGCAGCCTATTTCTTTTAGCTTTATTTGATTTGTATTGATTCTTTCAGCAGAGTAGTAGGTCTGCTTCCGATTCTATTGCCACCACATTCCTGGTTCAAGGTGCCTTCTTTGCTTAAGGAGAAATTAAAATTGAATGGTTTCATCTGCAGAGGGACACGAAGGGCAGAAGGAAGCGAAATAGATATAGTAACTCATAGTCACTATTTTTTTAAATCAAGCATTGCAATGTCTATTGGTCAGGCTTTGATGTGCTGCTCACCCTGCAGTGTCTTTTACCTTTGATGTACTGAGAACAGGTGTGAGAACCGAGAAAAAGTAAGCAGAAACGGTATTGCAGATCCTTGGGGAGAAAAGAGGAGGGAGAGGCTAGGTCGGTCTACCACCCTGACCCTATGGTGGAGACAGGGTGTCTCCCAAATTGGGAAATGGGGTCCTCACACACCCGGCTGGGTGTCATGCTTCATCATAGGGCATGCTCCTCGTCAGGCGGGCGCTACAATGCCTGACGGGCACCCTATGAGGGGCTCTTTATCGGAGATCTTTTTATCCCCGGCCGTCGGGTGCAGTGTGGGTATAGGGTCTCGTGGTGTAGATGTGGGTGAAAGGTGTGGAGGAACAGTGCAGGGAAGGCTAAAATGGAGCTCAGTGGTACTCCAAATCCAATTTAATCAGCGAGCCCACTGGTCCCAATTAAAAACAGCAAAGGTGTGCCACAGCTGAGATAATGTCCAGTAGTGGCTACAAAGTGGTGGTCGACATGTTTCTTGCCTAGTGTGTCTGGAGGATCACGTGCCAAAATATATATTCACTATCTACACAGTGGTTGGTTAAATATTAGTGTCACATGTGAACCAAACACTACAAGCAACCTAACAATGAGGTACCTTATTGGTAGACCAACCCAATTAAGGCAGTTACCTAGCTCCTTCGAGAAACAGGCGGAGGGCACGTTAATACTATTAATGTCAGTTCAGCCGCAGCTGCCTCGCCGGGAACCTACCTCACACCCTGCCCGCTCGGAACAGAAAAAAAACGAGAAAGAGTGCCTATCTACTCTGGTTTGATAGAGCATGGGCTCAATCAAGCGTGCATGAGAAGAACGAAGCATGTGAGAGGGCACAGAGGGCTGCAGCTGAGATACTCAGGACAAGTGCCAACAATTGCCTCCTGCACCATGCAAAGTGTCTCAAAGAAGATCTGTTTATTCACTCGTAAATTGCAGAGAAAGTCTAAATGGGATATACCGAGAGAGTGCTGAGGTTAATCAAGTACCAAATGTGGCAACTGCATTTTTCACAATCTGAAAGTGTCAGATAAAATATGTAGGTAAGCCAAGCAAGCCTGCATTCCTATAAACCAAACAGGATGAGATAGTTGGCTGGACCTCCAGACTTCCTCCAACAACTCAGAGGCAATGAAAGATTCTTGTCAAGCTCTGTATAAGGGAGTAACATGTACAAGCAATCTTGTTCACATGCAGGCAGAAGATCAGATGAATGTTGACAGTAGCTCCAACATTTTTGGTCATAGCATCAGGAGTGGTAGTGGGCCAAGAGCTAGTAACTACCAAACAGAAGTCCAGGTCTAAAGATGATTCCCTAGAACAAACACCTCCAATTTATCTGCATTCAACTTAAAAAAGTTATTGATCATCAAACATGTAACTGAAGCAGACATTCCTGACCTTTAAGGAGAAAGTCAGAGTAACTATAGCTTTGTTGTATCAGGTATTATATATCAACATCATAGATAAAATTTTAAGCCAAAAGGATGAATTAAAGGAACTAAAAGAGTTAAACAAAGTCCCAGAGCTATGATCTGGCCTGGGTGTGGACAACTTGATTTAGGTTTCATTTGTGGGCCAGGGGTGTCATAAATTGCTCAGGATGGGGTTCTGCAAGCCCAGGGAGAGCTTTCCAGTTCCTGCAGGGTTGAAAGCTCAACAAATCCTGGCAAGAGTTTTGGCCAGCCCAGGGTCTGGGGCCTGGGCTTTAGACACGGGCTCCTTGTGCCTCCTAGGAGCCAGGACACATGTGTGCGGGCCCAGCGAAGACTTGCAATGCTCTGCAAGGTATGAAGCTCTGACTGAGTTCGAGTCAGATCTGTGGCAATCACAAAGTGATATCCTTCAAACCTGAGCTCCATTCACTAGCCCTTGGAGTCAAAAAGTGCTCAGTATGAGGTTTGGCAGATTTTGAAAGAGTTCCTCAGCTCTTGCATTTTGAAATTTATGTTAGGTCACAGTCATAGCTCTTGTCTGGGCTGGGGCATGGGTTTGTGGACCGAGGTTCCATTTGCCTGCCTGTGATGTTCCACAGTGCCTAAGTGATGGTTCTATGGGACCGGCAAGGGCTCACTGCTCCAGCAGGCAGAAAAACAGTCCCCATTAAGAACATTGGGATGTCCTGCCTGCTGGCTCAGGGCAGAGACCCTGAGGTCGGGGTCTATCTCTGGGACAAGGGAGATGTGCAGAAGGCTGACAGGGTTCCCGGGCACTGCAGGGTTAATAAGCGATTATAGTCCCCCAGCCAGAACCTAGCTCCAGTGCCCTAGTTCCAGTCACTGACCTGGGTGTCCCTCCATGCCCACCCTACCTCGTAAGTGCAAACAGAAATTTGCTCCTATCTCTCATTGGAATGCATGGTATGACAAGATGTCCAGACTTTGAAGTTGTCATCAGGCCAAGTGCCACAGGAAATTAATTGTGCAACCAGGTGGCAGAGCTGTTCTAGAAGCCCCACTCAGAACTCCAGCTTAGTCTCAGGTAATCCCCCCCTCACCCAGGCTCTGGTCACCAACCGTCTTTGTCTCATAGTACCTAGGATGGGGCTCTCCATATACAGCACAGTTTTCCCTGCTCTAGCAAGGTGGAAATTACTGACTGGTTCCCCGCTCATTGCTCCAGATGGGCCCGCCAGGCAGGACCCACAGTTACAGGCTCCCGCTACTGTCTACTTGTGTCTTAGAGTACCCAGGAATTAGCTCCACAGGGGCAGCCCAGTCTCTATTGCTGCAGCACGATGGGATGCTCTGAATGGGTTCACGGTCAAACCTCCATCGTGAGCCCTGTGCCTAGCTCAGGCATGAGCCCAGGGTCGGGACTCTAGCCTACAGTGTCTCTCCATGCCTGGATTGCCTCCAAAGTGCAAACAGCAACTCACACCTAACTCCAGTTGGAATGCATGATCCAACAAAATGTCCAGACTTTAAGGTCAGGCATCTGGTCGTGCACCATAGAAAATGAACAGCATGTATGTATCCAAGCTGCTATAGAAGTCCTTATCAGGGCTCATTTGAAGATTTTTATCCAGGGTTCTAGGAGGTTGGATACATTTGTTTAAATATCTTTCTTGTCACCCAGGGTAAGGAAACAAGTAAGAAGCAAGGAAACAAGTAAGAAAGTCTAGTATAGACTATTTGGGGCCGGGTGATTGAGACCCATCTGTTGTCCAGTTGTTCTCCCTGGGCAGTGCGAGGACTCCCCAAACCCATCCCGGGGCACCAGAGGCCTGGGTCTTCAGCCAACTTCCAGCCATGTCCATGGGATACAGGCTGCTTTCAATTGCATGAGTCTGCCTTCCCTGAGAGCAGGTAGGGAGGCGAAGCAGGCATCCTAGGCAGGGGGCCCTCCTCAAGCTCTTCCTGTCATCCTGCAGCTGTAGAGTCCTGGAATAGACCTGCCCACATGAAACAGGCAACTGGCTCTTCTGCAAGCCTACCCTCCTGGAGAGTAGGGAGACATCCTGGGCAGGGTAGCGTGCTCTGGACGATCTACACCGGTTCCGTGTTCTAATTGGGTGCCTTTGGTATGTTTAGGGATGAACTAGTTGGCCAGCCTGTGGCTGTTATTCTGCCCGCCTAGGATGTCCAACTCAAGGGTGTGCCTCTGTGGCTCTCCCCACACAGCAGAGCAAAGGCCGAGCAGCCGGGCAGCTCCCGCAGGAGTAGAAGCAAAGTGGAAGAAGTTAGGTGGTGCTAGCCACATATGCTAACTTGTGATCTGGGCCCCGTACACCACACTATTTCCCTTCTTCATCCAACATATTTCTGCAGCAGCTTGGAGTTACTGTGCCTTAGGGTGTCTTCATAACCCATGCTGGTAGTGAGGCCGGAGCTCCTATTTCTAGCTCAAGCTGTGCCTTGGATGACCTCTCCAAACCATCATTGCATAACAGATTGGGCCGCTCATGTTTGCGTGATTGTCCTGTTCGTGCAGCATTGGCAGACAGCAGGGCCACAGGTCTTTTGGGTGTGAAGGTCAGGCTGGGATGGGCATGAAGCTTCTTCCTCCTCCGAGGAGTGGCTATGTGATTGATCTTGCCGATAGCATATGCTAGCATTAAAGTCTGCATGGGCAGTACAGTGCAACTGTGAATGGCCCATTAAATCAGTTATGATTCCTTTTATTGCTCTATAAGTGTGGATAACTGTGGTAAATCAAGAGCTAATATATGCTAAAAAGTGCTGACCTCCTAGGATGCATGTATTTATTTAGACCAAGACAATACTGGCATTCCCAGATGCTTTCGGTACTCTAGATAACCTCGGACGATAGTGCATCACTGTGACAGAGATGAAACATTTGGATATCTGCCCCATCAACTTTCGATGGTACTTTTTGTGCATACAATTGTAACCATGGGTGACTAGGAATGAGGATTTGATTTTGGAGAGAGAACCAGAGATGGCTACCATATTCAAGGAAGGAAGTAGACTAAAAAATTAACAACTCCTGTCTCAGGGGGATAGTGACAAAAAAAATAACAAAACATAACTCTTTCATAGGCCTGTATTTAGAATGAGTACACTTTAAATCCTTTAGCGAAGGTCTAGTGGATGGCAAGTCTGGTGCCTGCAACTGCAGCAATTCCAACTTTTATAGTGTAGATTAAAGTTGCTGCAGTTAAAAAGCTCATACTTGGATTTTGGGATCAAGCTGATGTCTGCCGTGAGGCAAGATACTTTCTGCCCCTGCCTCCCCACACCACCTTGATACTCTTGAATTGGCATCCTGGGGTCCAAAGTATTTACACTACAAAACTTGAATGTTCAAAGAAGGCTGGTCTCCTCAATACTTCATCTAGGAATGATGAGCTAGGATTCCAGTTCTAATGTGTTGGTTTTCTAAACTGGGACCATGATTAGGAGTGACACCGGGGTGCATTCATATTGTGCGACTACAGATGAAATTCTTGGACCACGCAACTCAAATCAAAGTGAGAGCATGTATTAAGAATGTTTTCATCACTCAAGAAAGAACACAGTAGGAGGTTCAAAAACTATTCGATATTGTTGTAGTTTTGACAATAAATTATGCTAGCCAGCGATATGTTGACATTATTCCAATGACATGCTGAGCAGCTTCTGGGAACCCAAGGGTTCTATTTTCTGGAGTCAGGGGGGTGGCGTATGGTTGCAAAGCTGATACTTAAAGCAATTGACATAAGTGCTCAACCAGGATTGGATCGTGTGGCTTAATATGACCCAAAAAGAGAAGCCTCACCTGGCCCGAACATAGAAAGGATTGAATGACTGATATCTCATTCTCAATTCTGTCTGTGGTGGTGCATAGCCATAGTTTGCTAGTGGAGCAGTTTGTCTGGTTAAGTCTGATAACAAACAAGACACCTCCATGCTCACTAATTATGCGACCATGGTTGCTGGTCAAATTCACAGAGGGACAAGAGGCATTCAGCCAATGAGTTCGAGCAACAACACGTCTGAATGGTCAGCGTGTATCTACTCATCGCAGACCGGTGCTGTTAACCTACTGAACCCCTTCATGATAGGAATTGGGGATTGCAACTACTTCCAATAAACAAGAAACTGCCAGTAAGTGCATTAGTTAAGTTCCTGTCTTTTGTACGCACTGCTGTTGCATTTGAAATGCTATGTAGATGGAGCGTTGGAAACAGATGGATGGAATGTTAAGGAAACTGAGGATTTTGAGCAGTTGCTGTTGATTGGGGACACCTAGAGGATGCTTGCTCAAATCTTAATAAAACCTTCAGTTCTGGTGTTGCTGATGTCTTATTTGTGGTGATGAGTTGGTGTCCACCGGCATTTCTAGCTGACTTCCAAGAATGACCTGAGGGGCATCTTAACAAGATATTTGGTAGAGTTGTTGCTGTTAAAGTGTCAAAGACTGTGATGAGGGATTGTGTGGTCCAGCAACTGAAGTGGTGAACTCAAGCTGTGAGACGCGCTCTGTGGTGATAATTGGGCAATTCTTTAACTTTGATGTAGTGCTATTGACCTCCGTCGCGCACCCATCCGCCAGCAACAACCAGCTTTGGCAGGGTGCTCACCCAGCTCACCTAAGCAAGACACGCTCAGTGGTTACATCCTCAAGCTCTTCCTCATACCCTGTTCAGTGAACGACACTCAAGCTCAACAGCATTCAATGTGTTAGAGTATGGCCTCGTACCTCGTCACAGCCTGTAAACACTTGATTGAAAGATGCTATAAGAAAAGTTTCAGTATGTTTTTTGCCTGACTTCCGTCACAATTTGAGGCCTGGTGATTGTGCATCAAACCAATTGAATGGTGGTAAGGATTTTACAAACATGGAAGTAAGTTTTATTAATCTTAAAACTAATTTTGGCTTGTTAATGTTTGTTATTAGTAGCAACCAGAACCTGCACAATAGGAAGGAAAACATATAATAAATATTATTTACATTGTTGAGACAGTAATCTGATAAAAACAATTCTTATCTTACTTGGTATAATTTACATATCATATTCTGCTTTTAATATTTTTTTAATTAATTATGGCAAGTTTGGAGTTTATAATAACCCCTCTCTCTTGCATTCCTTCCTACTCATGATGATCGTCAATGTTATGGGAAGACTGGTGTGATGCATTCAAAACTTGCATGCAAGCTACTAGAGAAGAGGTAATCATACCTAAACGCAATTTGGCTACATTCAAACATAATTTAGGCTTTGAAAGCAGGAAATTCCTTAAAAAATACATGTTTCATCACATGATCCACTAACGGATGAAGAAGACACTGCGGAAGATAATAATTATTTCATGCAAGCTGTGAAAGCACTGGAGGATAATTCTAATGCAAAAATTAATATTGTTGTGGAGCGTCACTTTTTTTCTTGCAAACAAATTGCTGGTGAGACTGTGGAATAGTATGTTGCGGTATTAAGGGCACTAGCATCCACATGCAGGTTTAAATAACTGTGTGATGAAATAATCACAGACCAGTTAGTTAATAGGACTAATAATAATAATAATAATACAATTCAAGAGAAACCTCTCAGCTAGGGGAAGGGCTATCTCAATAAAACTTATCTTCAATCATGGTGTTGCTGAGTTCTTAGTAACACTTATCGCTATCACATTTGGCTTATTTAGTGAGGTCCTAGTCAACAGCACTGGCTGAACACCAAGAATATGATCAAACTTCACCAGCAACAGGAATGAAAAGTTATAGCAAGGTTTCAGTAGGTGAATGTGCAGAAGGATATTAACAGCAGATCATCCAGAGTGACAGTACAAGCCCAACCTATGCTGCCTCCCAGGCAGAGCCCAGGAATAGGGCCTGGCCGTTCTCTTGCGCACCGGTTGGTCTTAGTGGCCCTTACCTCCACACGGTCCAGGTGGAAACTATCCTTTGGAGGGCAAGTCCTGCATAGGAAAAGTCTATAAAGGAACAGGCAAAAAGGATGTGACAATGTGTACCATTTGGGGGTAACATAGGCCAAGAAATGCTAGATGAGTACAGACAAATGGCAAAACTAAAGAACACATTTCAACACAGGTTATTTCCTGGACAAATAAAACCCCATTAGACAGTTGGGGCTCACTTCTTTCCACAAAAACCCAACCTCTCATTGGACTAATAAACCAAATGCCATTTGTGCCCTTGAGTAGACGAACATAAATAGTAATGATCCTTTTTCAAGATGTCGCTCACCTTCAAAAATTAGGGTAAAGTGATGTTTCCAACATTATATAATCTCTACTAGCCTTTCAATGATGTATTGGTGAAATCCATGGAGTTCCTTTGAAGAATGATATGATGGAGATAGCCACTTGAAACTGGCATGGTGTGTAATGTTCTATATGTCTCATTGTCAAAAATTTGATCCGAAGAGCTGTTTACATGGAGGATTTCAGAAAAACATCATGAGGAAAGCTGGGTGAGAACATGCAGATACAAAGCAATATGGCAGATGCTAGACCAGCCAGTGAACAGGGCGCTGTGTGAGCTCTCGCGAGACCCCTCTTCACTGGCTCATGCTGTTAGCTAATAGGGACCAGAACTAAGTAATATGTGAGAGCAACTCTTCATTCCGAGAATCGAATATTAGCAATTCACAATAACTCCCTGTCTACTCTCAAGAAGCTGCTATCAACTGTAAAACGGATGGGCTTGGAGTCACTTGACCCTGTTAAGTGCAATGCCCTGCTTTTCCTCGAGAATTTAGATGAGTGGGGTGTATGAACACACCCACACACTTCAGTCCAGGAGTCTCAATTTTACCTATGAGTGCTTGCAACGTTTGGAAAGAAAAAGTTGGCTTCCATCACTGTACTCATATATATGCTCGGCATCAATGCCTCTGGCCTAGTGCCCAATGCCTGGTGCTTAATTAGTTCCGGTGGTTGCAGGTGGCCCTCATGCTTTGGAACCGGCAGTTATGTTTCTTCAGCAAACCTTGATCCAGAGAAAGAAAGAGAAAAACTCAAAAGAGGGAAAGAAGGAGGAAGAGAAAAATGGAAAAAAACATTGATGAAGTGAGAAATCAAAGACAAAAAAGAATCTGCAAGAGTGACATAAAGTGAAAGGTGGTGTCTAGTGGTGCTTAAAGAGGCAAGAGGAGGAATCAAGTGTATGCAGCCTTGGTATTCAGCATCCTGACCTTTGATAGCGCTTTCCGTGGGCTTGGATCCCAGCATTTATTCTTTTTGAAAAGTAAGAACTGCTGTGGCCCCTTAAATGGAGCGGTGCAATCTCTGTAGCACTGAGAGACACAGAAGAAGCACATTGAGGTGCTGAAAGACGCAGAAGTAGCACGAAGAAGGAAAGAGCTTGGAATGGCTCAGAGAAGCTGCTGATAGGGATTGTGGGTCATACCTCTGTGACCCTCTCACTAAATCATGGGGCACGTAGCAAACTTCTATCCAGGAGAAATCTTCCCAGTTCCTTCCTTGAAGGTTTGATCCAATCTCTTGAACAGGACTTAAACACTCTCAGAGTGACATGATAACAGGCTATCTTACCAAAAGCTAAACAGCAAAAAACTGCTCTGCTGTCAAGACTGGCAAACTAGAAACAGGCAGGACAGCAGATCGATTAGGCCTCTTATATTCTGCAAACTACCCCTCAGCACTCAGCAGGTTTTCATCTTATTTGATAGTGTGCTAGATTCTATTAAACATCGCACTGATAACAGAAGCTCTGCTACGCTTCATATCTCTTTTTCTCCTATTGAACAACTACCAACCCTACTTAGCTCATGAACAAAAGACTCGGAAAACTACAGCACCTAGTCATCTGCTTCCATGTCTACAAAACCTATGTTTTGAACAATTTTGAAAGAAGTCCACATGATCAGGAAGAACCAGGCTGTACAAGTAGCTAAATTCAAAACCTTGCCTCATAAGATACAATCTTTTTGAAGAGCAATTGAAGTTTTTAATTGAAACAAGCAAAGAAGTTAAGATAAAAATCATGCAACTAGCAAACACTATGAAAAAGCAATGAGCAAGCACTAATCAGCAGATGACATCTCTGGCACAGAAATGCAAGGAGCTGTAGAATCTCTCATGCCGATCTAACCTTTGTACTATCGGCATTAATGATGGAACTGAGGTAGAAAGTACCCACATGCTTCCATGGATTACTAATCTCATAAAATTATACATTCTTGACGAAGATTCAGACTCTATAATATAATCAAATCAGAACCTCTCTGGAGCCAGGGCACATAAGGTTCCAACTGGTCTAGCAAAACCAGACAAGAAACCTCGCAAAAGTATTGTCTTTTTCCAAGACTTTAATATCAAAGAGAAGATTGTAACCATTCCCCAGGGAAATCTGCCAGTTCTCCACTTAGAAAGGAAACACATTCTCCATTTTCCAGATCTAGCTTGCAAAAGGACATCTCATGAATGGGAAATGAGAGGCCTAATCCCAGAATGCTGTTCTCTCTCTATCTCTGCTAATCTACTACCTGGAACCTCACTTAAAATAAACAAACACAGTGCTTTTCTGATCTTTATGGAACCCTTGTAAGTCAAGCATTCCTATCTGAATGTCTTTACCAAGTCAGATGCTGCTAGACTCGACAGGATGACATTCTGCAATGACGTATTATATCTAGTAATTATCATTACAGGCCAGCCAAATTTGCTGTATGGGGGTAACAAATAGGGAATTTCTCCCTCAAATAACAGGAATGTATCCTAACACACTGAAAAGGAATCTTCATTTCCATAGTCTCTTGGAGAGTAGATGGTTCAGGGAGGAAAAAGGAGATGGGAAAACAGCTACAGAATCTATTAAAGTAATGGCTTCGATTCTCTTGAACTCACAGTGTTTTATTTCCATACACAATGGTTAAAATACTTATCTGGTACATACATGGAATTCGGAAGTGATTCAAAAAGATAGGATTCTATCAGAAGCCTAATGCTTGAGACAAGACACCTTATGCATCTTACAAAGAAGATCTCTTTAATTAAATGCAGTAAAGATTACATCATACCCAAAATGTATGACTCCATGAGTTGGTCCTCTTCTGCGGGCATAAGAGCAGTCATCATTTTAATTCTGAACAACAACTATATGATGAAACCTTTTACAACAGATAAAGAAGACTGGTGGGTTTTGGCAACCGTAAAGACTGCACAGAAGGATAAATATTTTATTCACCTCCGTTTACACCCTCAATTGTGACAGCTGTAAACATTTTTACTGACCTCTCTGTTGATTTGTGAAACTATACCAGCCCTATTATCATTAATGGTACTTCAACTTCATCTTGGATACTCAGTCCTTTTAATCCTGGTATACTGGACGCATGAGACAATCTAGAATCAGCATTTGCTGAATGATGAGCACTCTTAGTCTCTTTGACATCTGGCGACACCACAATCTGGGTTGTAGAGGCTACACTTTTTTCCAAACCCCATAAGAAACATTGCTGTTTTGATATCAGTCAGACAAAATGCTTTTATTTGGCTAATAGCCATAAAAAATAAAACGTCAACAAAAGTGCAAATACATTCAAGCATATCGGTGATATACAATCACAAAGGAGAAAAACATGTATGTGTCAAAATTCATAATACAATCTTGTAGCGCTTAGGGTCTAGCTATGTGGTGGTGATCAAGGCGGATTACAGGTGGAAAGTAAAAGATGAACAAGGTCACGAATACATTCGAACATACAAACAATGTAAAAACATGAAAGTGAAAAACATAAAAGTAAAAAATTCCCTATTATAATCTTGTAGCGCTTAAGGTCTAGCTGTGATGTAATGGTCAATTTAAAGCTCGGATTAGACAGAAATGTATGAACTGGCTACTGCGAAAACCGATTTCTCAAAACTTAGAAGAATTCTCCTGTCTTCTGATTCTAAAAGCTTGTTGGACATAACTTAAAATGGCTAAACAGCAGTGCTACGAATATAAAAGCTGTAAACGATGCAGGCTTTCTATATGTGATCTAAGGCCATATGTACCCAGCATTGGTTATAAAAATTGCGCTCTAGGATGTACATAAAAATAACAAAAGGACATAAAATGTACATGCGACTGCTTGGAGATATTACCACAGGGGCAAAGAAGTAGGGTGTGGTGCCCTGATGGGGATAGAAAGTACAAAGTATGGTTCTATTCCTTTTCAGGGTTTTATTTCTAAATAATGGGAGACCAAACTCATGGATAAACATTTGGAAAGTCTGGACTGATTTCTATGTTGGAAAAAAAAGGATTTTGCCAAAATCTTTAGACTATTATCAACTTCTTTAGGGGAATAAAAATAATTTGGCAGACAAGGCCAACCAAGGAATTAAGTCCATGCGGTCTTGTCTTAGACAGCCTTTAACGACCGATTGTGAAAATTAAGTATGCGTTGAGAGCCAACTCTTAAACCAAAGGAACAGTGGAGAAGCCTTGACCATATCCTCCAGAAAAAGAAGTCCAAGTTCAAAATGAACTATAAGGCTGGCAATATTCCTAGAGGAGGCCAACAGTCTGCACAGGAATTTGATCCGCATCTCATTATGTGGGATTTCTGGTGATTTATTTTCAGATTAAGTTCCCCCATAAAAATGTTAAAAAGAGTCAAGGAACAGCTGCAGCCCATTTGCGGTGTGGGCGATTAACACCACGTGATTCGCGTAAAGTACTAGGCGGTTCCCAACCATGGGAAGATCCTTGTCTCTTACAATGGTGGCTCCTCCACTAAGGCAGAGGAGCATCACCCCACTGCTTTTAAGCAGTGTCACTAAAGGAAAAATAAAATGATAATAACTCTAAGTTATTATCATTATATTTTGTCCTTGTTGCGGCAGCTTTGCGGGACGAGGCGGGGCTGCTCTGCTGACAGAGCAGGGGAGGGGATGAGTGGTTTGCACTCCCTAAAGTGCGCATGAATGTTTGGCCGGCCCTCTAAGGCCGGCCAAACATTCATGCACACTTTACATGTTCTCCACCCAGGCTGCATTACAGCCTGGGTGGAGACCATGCCCAGGCTCCCATTCCCTGGCTGAGATCCAAACTACGGCGCTCAGACCAATCACAATGCTGCATTGCAGCGCTGTGATTGGCTCAGGGGAGCCTGTGTGCTTACCAATCACAATGCTGCATTGTAGCATTGTGATTGGCTCAGGGAAGCCTGGGTGCTTCCTGGGAGCTCTGTTCCGGGGACGACGATGGAGAGAGCGGCGAGACGCATCGAGGAGGTACTTTTTTTATTCTTTACCACCTCTCCTGGATCCTCCCCCCCCCCGATCAGTGGCAGCCGCTGCTGGCCTCTTATCACGATCTCTGAGTCGAGAGCTTTTATATACAAAATAAAAAAAGGGGGCTAAAATACAACCTTGTCTCACGCCTTTACTGAAATAAAAGGAGGGAGTATAGTCACCATTTATATCAAAAAGGACCTGAGCCATCATGCCACAATGCAAATGTTTCAAGAGGTCGCCCAAAGCAGGCTCCATCCCTGCTTTACCCATCATGACCCATAACTTGCCCCTGTGAACCAAATCGAAATCAAACGAGCTGGAGACGTTCATGAAAGCCATATGAAGGGCACCTCTCATAGCTTGGACATATTTCCCAGTCAACAAGAGCAAGTTCAGGGTTTGCTCAACTGCGCCAACCTCTGGGCGGAAACCATATTGCACTTCTGAGAAAAAGTTTTTCTCCACAGCCCAATCTTCCAGTTTTTGCAGAACTACCTACCCAAGGATCTTTAAAGAGGAGTACAAGAGGAAGATGGGTCTGTAACAGGAGGGCTGGCTTCTATCCCCTTTTTAGGTCTCGCCTAGCGACGCAGCGCATGCGCTGCTCGCCTTGGCGAGATCTATTGTTGTGGGTTTTGCGTCCGAAGGGGGACAGGAGATGTGCACGCGTACGGACAGGAGATGTGCACTCCGTACGCGTGCACATCTCCTGTCCCCGCGTAGGGCTGGCGTTTCAACACAGCGCGCGCATGGCACGCTTTCACTTTCCCTCCCTCCCTCCCCCCATCGGCTCCAGATCATCTCGGAAGCTCCCGGGGACCCTGCACGGCGTCAGCAGTCTCGGAGTCGGCTTGTTGTCTACCTCCTTCTAATTATGCCTCCATGCCCCTGCCTGTCTCTTTCTTTCTCTGACTCTGTAGGTCTCTGTCAACTCTGTATCTGCAAATCTGTTACTTCCTGTCTCTGTCTATGCTTCTGTATCCCTCTCTAGCCACTGCCTGGCGCTCTCTGCCTATCTCTGTCGGCCTCTGTTCCTGCCACTGTCTGGTGCTGATGGGGGTCTTTCTATGGATGTTCGTTAGTTTCTGTCTCTGTTGCATTTGTCTGACTCTGCATATCTCTTTCGGCCTTTGTCTGGCTCTTTCTTTGCCTCTGTCTGTCGCCATCTCTCTGCAAATCATCTCTTGCCGCTCTGTCTATCTTTGCCTCAGTTTCTGCGTGTTTGTCACTCTCTGACTCTGTCTTCCTCTGTTACAGCCTTCCTGTCTCCGCCTGCCTCTGTCTCTTAGTTCTTTTAGTGTGGTGCCCTGCCTGGGTATCTTTGCTTCTGTCGGCCTCTGTCTCTCCATGGCCGTCACTTCCCGTCACTCCTCCCCCACCCCCCCATCTCTCCGCCCCGTCACGGGTCTCTAAGCTCCATCTCGTGCCCGCCAGCACCAGGCTCGACTAGAAGGACACCTGGGCCTTTTTTTTTTTTTTTTTTAACTCTTTTTATTAAGAAACAAGGCATATTACAATCACAATGCAGCATTTATCAGGTAATCGGTAGTAATCAGTCAGATATCAAGTCCAGAAGATGACTGACACCATAACATAGGGCTATCAACAGTAGTCCCATAAAGTCAAATCTCAACATCTGTATCTCTCCGAACCCTTGGTGGCTCACAAATGTCCCCCCGGTAGGAATTCCATAGCCCCCATATCTGCGACCATTTTTTTGGACACCCTCTGGATTCATAAATGGGCTTCTCCGTTACCATACACCAATCCATATCCCCTGCCCAATCGACCACTTTCGGCGGGCTTGGTGCCCTCCACAACCGTGCAATATTACGTTTGGCAACCATGAAGCCTAAAGTAACCCAAATTCTCTCCTTGGCGTTAAAGTCAGTAGGTTCCCATACGTTCAGTATAGCCAATTTGATATTACAATGTATTTGTTGCCCCAAGGCCTCCTCCATCATGAGCACCACCCGTTCCCAATATTTCTGAATCAGTGCGCACTCCCAGAGTGTATGAATAAAGGTGCCTTCCTGTCCACACCGTCGCACACAGCCACTATCTTGGGTGTAGCCCATATGGACCAGTGAGGGCCCTGACAAGTAAATTCTGTGGAGAATCTTTAGCTGGACCAGCCGGAGCCTGGAGGAAATGGCAACTTCACAGGGAGAAGCCACCGCCGCCCGCCACTCCTCGTCACCCAAGCTGGCCACGTCATAGTCCCATTTACTCCTCAGACGAGTCAGGGGATCTGACATGTTATTTATGAGCTTTCTGTAGATAAGAGAAATCGCCTTTTCGGGTAGGTCGCCGTCTAGGATCCTGTCCTCAAGAGGGGAGGAGTCAGGGAGGACAGTACCTTTTGGGAGAACTGCGAGCAGGGCATGCCTAATCTGAAGATACCGGAAACGTTCAGATGTGGCCATTTCGTAATCGCGCTGTAGCCGGGCAAAGGGTATGACGTCACCCGATTTCCAGAGATCCCCAACCCTAGAGATACCAATAAGATCCCATTTATCGAAACCCTTTGAGCGAGACAGCCGACCCAACTGATCACAATGCGAGAGCGGCGTGGCTTGAGTGAGTTTGCCCTCCCAGCCCAGGCTTCTGTTAGCATCCTTCCATACTTGCACGGCATGGCCGGTCGGGCCGGACAGGGCAGGTTGCAAGGACTTAGTATACAGCGCACCCTCAAAACTACCCCCCGGGAGGAGCCACCTGTCGATCCGAAAAACCGGGTCATCTTGCTGTCTATAACTGCATTGGTTGATTGCTGCAAGCTGCGAGGCCCAATAATACCGCCTAATATCTGGGAGCCCAATGCCCCCGTCAAACCAACCTAGTGTAAGTTTATGGGTGGCGATGCGGGGGGGGTTTGCCCTCCCACAGCAGGTCTCGAACAGTGCTCTCGAGTTCTCTGAAATATGAAGCAGCGACTGGAAGTGGGGTGTTCTGTAGTGCATATAAAAGTCGGGGAAGGGACATTATCTTAAATAAGGCCGCGCGGCCTAGGAGAGTCAAAGGAAGTGACTTCCAGTGGAGGACATCAGATTTGAGACGCACCAGTGGCGGCCGAAGGTCATTATCATAGAATCTAGATACATCTTTGGAAACCCAAATTCCCAGATACTTGAAGCCCTCCACTGCCTCTGTCAACTGGCAACCCCGGAGGAGCAAGGGCCGCTGTCCGCAGAGGACATAAAGCACTGATTTGGACCAGTTGATTGTATAGCCTGAAAATCTACCAAAGACTCGAAATATGTCCAATACCACATCAAGAGACGCTGCCGGGGAGGCCAAATAAAGCAAAATGTCGTCCGCATATAACGATATGCAGTCTTCCCAGTCATGTGTCCATTTGAGGCCCCTAATGGCGGGGGCCAGAGGGATCCACGCCGCCAGTGGCTCCAAGGCCAAGGCGAAGAGGAGCGGCGACAACCTGGGCCTTTGATGGCGCCTGATGGCGGCAGAGATACCGGGCCCGTATCTGCGGCTCTGACATTAACAGCTGTCTGTGCTCCCTCCATCACTAGAGCGCATCTCCCCTAATCCCTTCTGCCTGGCGGCGCTGCTCCCTGGCTACCTTGTCGCACTTTCATCCCTCTCTTTCCTCTGCAGTCACTTTCATCTCTCTTCCTTCCTCTACCCCTGATGGTTCTTTCTCCTCCGTCGGCTGTTCCTTACCCCAGTTTCCCTTCCTACCCTCCTCTCCTCTTTCTTTTTTCTAAGCCCCTCATACTCTCTTCTCCACCTCTCCATCACTCATTTCATTTCTTCCAACATAAATTACCCTTCCCCAGGCGCTCTCCTTCCAGCTTCTATCCCTCCCTTCTCCCCGCCTCACCCCTTCTTCTCATTGGTGTCTTTTTTCTGTCTCTCTAACATCTCCACACCGTGTCTCCTCTTCCTTCTTCCGCTCCCATCAAGTCTCATTCCATTTTCCCCTCACCACCTCTTGTTTCTTGTGCTGATGTAACTCCCTCACAATCCTTCTTCGCTGCTTTCTCCTTTTCCTTATTTTCCTCCTTTTCCTTCTTTCTCTCCCTTACTTTCCCTTCTCCCCATCCTTTCTGCCATTGTTTCTTCTTATCTTGTCTCCGACACTTCCCTGTCCCCATCTCCACCCCTACATCTCTCTCCCTGCTCCATTCTTTCTTCCCGCTCTCTCCTGTGCTCTCTTCACCTAACACTGGTATCTTTAGAGGGGTGTCCATGCAGATGTCTCCTTGCAGAGTTGTCTTGTTGTGGTCTCTTAGCGATGGCCACTCTACATAGTCCTGTCCTGTGCTCACTACACCTCACAGCGGTCACCTGACAGCGGTCTACTTGTCTTGTGGATTGTTGCCTGCCTTGTTATGTTGGCCTAGGCCTGGCTGCCATGCTGCTTTTCTTTGCGCACGTTACACTGAGCCGGGACTCCCTCGCCCTTTGCTCGTGCCAAGTTCTTTTGCACTGTCTGCATTTTCTGTTGTTCACCTTTTTGGGCTCGGTCTGCACAAACATGTACAAGGTCACATAACAATGTATTTTGGTTCTTCCTGATATGGCCAGTCTCGCGCACCCAGACATAACATTAGGTGCAATTGCCATGAAGAATTTTGTGTGCTTTTAATACTGCGGTTTCCTAGCGCTTAACACACTTGGAGAAATCCCTTTCAGTGAGAAGAGCTATGATGTCCTGCTGATGTAATTCTGCATCTAGAGACTGAGGTATTGGGGTTCGCTAGTCAAAGCCCAGAGGTCTTCTATTATTATAATAAACTATCTTACTGCAAGGGGAGGGTGGTAATGTTATTTATACGTTTATCCACTGAGCTCTGAGATGCTTTCCCCGTTTGTATTCTATGGAATTGTAACCATGCTGCTTATATTAGTCATATGCATTATGCTATTAGTACTGACACGTGTACTGTACATTAGAGCACGTAAGTTGGAATAAACATTTTAACCTATCCAGTGTCTCTTCCTACGCACCTTGTGGACAAGTACGAGTGAGTGACGAAAGAGTGTTCTTGCTTCTGTGAGTCCTGAGATAAAGATACCGTGTTCTGGGTTGTCCAAACATTAGTACTTGGGTGCTAATGGGATGCTAAGCTAGTTGGGTTGGGGTTTTTGGGCGCTACGGTATATGGTGGCAAACCACTGTATTCCGGGGTCCCATTTTCCTGTGCATAGCTCTGTGTATGTGCAGAAACCTTATGACATGGCGCGACCACCGTGGGGCAGCTTATCTGCGAGACGCTTGAGTAGTACTTGTGCTTGTCCACAAACCCCTCGCGTACGCTTCCGGAGGCGTATGTGACGGTGATACCTCCTATATTGAATGTTTTATAGGTTCTTTCAAGCTTGATATTATTAAAAAAGGTTAGTTAACAGACCTGTTTTTGTGCTCCCTGTTAGGTTGTCGAATATAATTGTTTAGTCATGGCTGGTGTGGCGATAGCTGCACATAGTCGAGGAGCACTCCGAGACCACTTAGCTGTGTATGGAGTGCCCGATACAGGGGTCGAGTTGGTCTTTGTGGTTCAAGCCGATCCGGCTTATCACTTTGAAGTGTTTTACACTTGGATCACTTTTGAAGCGGTGGATGCAGGTGATAAGCTGTTTCATGAATATAAGCCCACCGCTGTTCCTGCTGCCTATCGACCCTATACTGCTCTTGAAGTGCCTCTCACGGCTTGGCAGCACCGTGTTTGGTTTAATGGCGCCCTACCACAACCAACTACCGCAGTTCGTTTAGGCCCCTTATCAATTCAGGGGGCCACTTGGCCTGTATTGGCCGGGTATACCCCGCATCCAAATTATCTGGCATTACCGCTTGCGGAACTGCGCACTATGCATACCGAATTGGTGCGAGTGCATCGAGCCTTGGTGACATACGTTACAGGAAGCCTCCATGGAGCTGCTCCTGTAGTCGCAGGCCAACCAGCTATTGCCGCTGGAGTGACCATAAGTCCTGTCATGGTAAATTCTGTGATGGGCAAACGTCCACAAAATAAGGACGACTATCCTTACTGGCTTGCAGAAAAGTTCGATCAGATAGAAGCAGTGTTTCCACATACATCCCCAGTAGATAAACACCGCATCCTCACGATAAGTTTGCCAAAAGACATAATCCCCGATTTGACATCATGTGAAAACTGGGGTAAGGTATTCGCAGCAGTTTATTCAAAATGTTTTGGAACTCCTTCCATGACGGTTCTACCCTCTGTAATTAAAAAAGTACAGGATGAACATGGCCCTGAAGCGGCTGTGGAATTAGGGATGAGACTAGTGGGAGTGTTTGATGTAGTAGCTGAGCTGATCCTTGGAAATGTCAAGGGCGATGCTATGAACTTTCAAGTAGCGAATGCTTTGGCTTTGGTCCCAGAGTTGGACAGGCCCCGCGAATTACCGAAAATAATAGCCCGGGCTTATAAAACAATTGGAAGAAATAGCCTAGGCAACAAGCCTTTTGTAAAAATGCAAACTCAATCGCAAACACAAGTTACACAAACAAAAAGTGCATCTGAGAAAGATGATAAACCAGTCTTCACTAAAAAGAGTTGGAGACAGAAAAAACAGGGTAAGCAACAAAAGAAGCCGGGGTCGAGAGGCGCTTCCCCAGTTTCGGTTTCTTCTGAACGTACTTATGATTTACGTGATAGGTCAAGGATTAAATCACCAGAAAGGTTTCAGAGCTCTGATACGCGTTCTCCTCGTTCTTCACAGGCCCAGACGTCGTCACAGGCTGGTGGAGGAGGACGGCAAGATAGAGGAAGGGGCCGAGAGGCTCCCCAGGAGCGAGACCAACCTCGACAACAAGTCAGAGGTAAAGCAGAAGACTTTCACCTTCCTCGACCACAATTTCAGAAGAAAAAGGTTGCCGCTGTCACAGCGAAATATGCCTCAGACCGTGAGAACGAGACTCCAGAATTGGACGTGGGCAGTGACCCTCCTAGACAGCGCCGCGGAAGTTACCATAGTGCGGGAGGCGCTACGTCCTCATATGGAGGCGACAGCAACTGAAACATTCGTTACTGTAGAGACAGCTGACACGAGAGTGGCACCCCTGACAGACTATATAATATAGTCATACAAATTGAAGGTGACATACCGCGTGAAATAAAAGGGATTTTTTGGGAAAATCTAACCTCTTCATATGACATTTTGTTAGCAGAGGTGGATTGGCCACCCCCATTCGTTTTAGCTGCACATAAAGGAGAGGAGGTAATCCTTCCAAGCTTCTCACGGCATGTCCCAAAAGGCAAAGCTGAAGCACTTGCAGCTGAGTGGGCTGTGTACCTGGCACCAGCGTTATACCGCAACCATGTGGGATGGGATGAAGAATCACCTCCTCATGCAATACCTTTGCGGTCACTACCGCAGCCACAACCCCAATATCCCATCAAACGGCAGGCAAAAGGCCCCGTCTCCGAAATTCTGACACAGTTGGAATATCAGGGAGTAATTGAACCATGCGTATCACCTATGAACAATCCCCTTTTCGTGGTTTCTAAACCCGATGGATCGTACCGCTTAGTTTTGGATTACCGGCATTTAAATACTCATTGTCGGAACTTTGCGGTGCAAAATACACACAGTTCTGCGCTTGTAGACAGTCTTGTTCGTAAAAAATACAAAACGACACTTGACCTTTCAAACGGTTTCTACACGCACAACCTAGCCCCGGAGAGTGGTCAATGGACCGCATTCACTTCCGGTGGTAAATTATTCCAGTTCCGGCGTTTACCCATGGGCTACAAAAATAGTCCGGGTATATTCGCCGCCCGTGTTGTTTCTTTGTTAAATGACATTGATCAAGACGCATGTTCGTACGTAGATGACATCTATCTGACGGACGACGAATTATTTCAGCATTTGTCCCGTGTGGACCGCATTATTCTTGAATTCGCGGAGCAGGGTTACAAATTTAACTTTGCTAAGTCACACATTGCTGAATTTACCGTTCTGTTCTTGGGCTATGAGCTCAATAACGAAGGTAAGGGCTTAGCCCCCCATTTCTTGGAAAAATGTGCACATTTGTGCCCCCCAAATACTCTGAAGAAACTTCAGTCTTTGCTGGGGTTCTTGAATTTCGGGCGTACTTACATTCCCGAATATGCCCAGCGTATCAAGCCTTTGTATGCTCTGATACAACCAACTTATTCAAGGTCTTGCTGGCTGCCTGAGCATACCTCAATTCTGCAGTCTTTGCAGACAGACCTATTGGAGTCTAAATATCTTTTGACTCGTGATAACCACACAAACCTGGTGATTAGAATAATTCCGGGGGCGGTGGGATTCACATACTTAACCTTTAATGAAGGTGATACAGTACCCATCGCATACAAGTCACATCTGTACACTTCCGCTGAATTGCGCTTTACATCTGTCGAAAAAGTTCTAACTGCAGTGCAAATGGCGATTCTAAAAGAGCGCGCACTGGCACAGGGAAAGCGGATTCTGGTGGTAACACCCTGTCCTGCCCTAGAGGCAGTAACAAAGGCAAGTGTACCGAACTCAAAAGCAATGCATCCCCGTTGGATACAATGGGCTACATCCTTGACGTCTTCGGACGTCACTTTTGTTTTTGATTCTTCTCTGCAGACTCAGGAGTTTTTGCAGTATGAATTCGTTCATCCTCCTCCTTTGTTTTTACTACCGCTTGAGGATTACAAATGTGTGATCTACACCGATGGTTCGGCGCAACCGGCCACTGTGTCCAAGCACGCTTATTCAGCTGCATGTGCTATTGTTGCGGGTTCCTTTGTAAATGGAACGTTGAAATCCTCTGTAGTGCACACTCGCACACTTGGAGATAGTACCGCACAATTGGCCGAGCTGCATGCATTGCTACTTGCACTTGAGTTCGCTTCTCAGGATGAGACAACTCTTATTGTATGTGATTCTTTTTACTGTGTACAGTCTTACAATGACAATCTGTTTTTCTGGTCGAAAAACGACTACAAGGACGCAAAAGGGAGCACAATTAAGCATAAAATGCTTTGGGTTCGAGTGGCAGAATTGCAACAACGTCTGCCTCTCACACAGGTGGTTCACACCTTAGGCCATCAGCGGGTGGGCGCACACGCTATTGGTAACGATCTGGCAGATGAAGCTGCCCGTTCAGCAGTAGTCACGTGTTCAGTAGCAGCGGTTACCAGGTCCATGTCTAAAATAGACCCTGTTATATTAGCAGCTATTGCTGCAACCAAGGAAGGTAATAATTACCCTACAGGTTTCCCTTCCAAGTATTCTTACACATTAAGTCCCGATCAGGTTCCTTATGTAACTATACCTGACGTTGGAGATCGGCTGATCCCCAACGCGGACCGCAGGAGTGCTCTTGATATCAGCTGCACACGAAGGCATGGCTTCGGCTCATGCAGGTGTGTCAGCTACAGTTTCCATCTTGCAGCAGCGTTATTGGTGGCGTGGATTGTATAAAGACACCCGTGCTTTTGTGCTTTCTTGCGATGTTTGTCAACAGATTAAGCCTTCCACGGTAACACGTCCACCACAAACCCCGCTCTGCATTGCTAACAGACCCTTTGGGTGTGTTTACTTGGATCACTGCGGTCCATTCTCATCAGACACTGCCTATAAATACATCTTAGTGGCAGTGGACTCGTGCACACGGTTTCTCTGGGTCTGGCCACAACGGAGTGCTGACGCCCGAAATGTAATCAGGGATTTGCGTGTCTTTGTGGGAATTTTCGCATGCGGCACCTTCCATTCGGACCAAGGTCCAGCGTTTGCCTCTAGGGCTTACAAGGATGCAATGGCTTCGCTTGGGGTGCGGGTGAAATTTTCGTCTCCGTATAGGCCTGAGGGCAACTCTATCGTTGAACGAATGAACCGTGACTTAAAGCAATCCTTAACAGCTAGGGTTATAGGTACTGGCAGGAACTGGCTGGCCCATTTGTATACCGTTCAGCGTGCACTTAATAATCTCCCTAGAAGACCTCTGGGTGGGCGGACCCCATACGAAATGCTCTTTGGCATAAGAATGTTTGTGCCTGACCTTGAGGGTCCAGACATCGCGGCGCAATCCGCCAAGTTTGATGTAGCTAACCATTCTGCTATGTTACAGGACTTACAAGAAGCCCGAGACAAACTTGCAACTACACATTTGCCTTCAGCCACAGATCCTGCGTTGCAGATTCCGGTAGCCGGCTGGCTTCCAAAAGTTGGAGAACTGGTTCGAGAGAAGGTTGAAAACAAAAAAGAATTTGGCCCCTCTTTTCGTGCACCGGTTCCAGTTCTTGGCCTGAAGGGAACACGTACAGTCATTTTACCACCGCTTCCTGGTCGCAAGGAGAACAGATACATCTCAGTGGAAAATGTCAAGCTACAGCGCCTGGCCGATCCTGAATAGTGTCACACCAGCGGTCTCTTGTCCTGCCATTTATCGGACATATGTTCATAGTCCATCTGCGCGAACGATCGCTGATGCTGTAATTGAGATGGTTGATTTGCCTGAATCCTCTACTTTGTCTGAAACTATAATTGATCCCCAACTCTCCACCAACATCGACGAGGACGAGTATACTTATCCTGCATCTGAATCGGTGGCACACCAACCAACAACGCCACTTGGCCCGACTCGTTATTCCTTTGATTCGGATTCCACATCTTCAAAAGTTCCATCCAAGTTCAGTATTTTTATATCCTGGTTTAGAGACAATTTTTTGATTCCACCCTGGACATACATCTGGTTGGTACTTTTCTTGATATTTTTGTTCATGTCCATTGGCTTTGTCACAGTGTTTTTTCTACTAATTAATGGTCACTATTTACCTGAACGCTCTGCTGTAGACTATGTTTCTGGAACTTTGGCTCCTCATTCCTCGTCTCACATCATGAAGCGTGACCACACATTTGTGAACATTTCAGCTTTCCCAGTTGTTGATGGCATCGTATGGGATGCAGTGAACTATCAAATCCATGGTCCGACGGAAATTATTAATGTACCTAATGTCCTTCGTGTTTCAATGGGTGATGTAGTACAAAATAATATTCATTCTGATGATTGGGATGTGCATGCCGTTGAAGCATTGTTTGCCGATTTAAAATATTATGCATCTTTTAATGCTGAAGATTTATATATGAATTCTGCTAATTATGCCGATTTGTATTGTTACCAACATTGGGGTAATCATTTTCTCCATAAGCCCAGTGCCCTGCGTAGTTCTGTTAACTATACCCAATGGGAACATTGTCCAAACCCCTTGCCAGGTAGTTCTCAAACTCTTCGAAATAAGTTTAATTATTTTACTGATTTTAATCGGTCGAACCCTGCATCCTATTATTTTAGACTTAATAACACATTAACTCAGAAAATTATGTTAACACACACCAAATTGCTTTATTCAGGTTCCTTTCTAAGTTCCCTAGCTGTGGGTGGTTATGAGTACTGGGATAATACAGTGGATTTAAAATCTATTTGGGGCTCCAAGCCATGGCAGGTACAGGGAACCGAGGCATTACACCGTGCTTGCCTCATCCCTACACAAATTATGTTCCTCAATGTCTCCATCTATCAGACTACATGTTGGGGCTTAGCTACCACTAAACAATTGAATACTCCATCAATACCATCCCTGTCGAGTTTTCCCAATGAAAGCTCACGATTCAATATGTCCCTCGTGTCCCTGCAGGCTCTGTTACAAAATAATTCGTTCAATGTTTCTGAGCTAGTTCAGTCACCCTGGTTAGTATGGCCTATATCATCAAATGCATGTCAAATGCGTTTTCACGACTCAGGAGCTAGTTACACACAGGATAGGCCTGATCCGAGATTTACTGATTCCCGTACTGTCACTACATACTCTGTTGGTAAATTATGCAAACAATGGCTGCAACATTCGTCCCTTGATTCTGTTAAACAACATTTGTCCCTCCTTTCAGGCAATATTGATCTGTCCGATTTTGTTTTGGGACCTCGTGGTCCCCGACCTAAGAGATTCATTTATGAAACGTATAATGAACTCTGGAAGCTATCACAAATTGAAGCTGCTTCCCGTCTTCGGGAAATAGATCGAGCAAATATGGAAAAGGTGCTTGCTGTTGTTGACAATAGTATTAATACCCTGTCTTCTCGCATTTACACTTTAGAGAATATTGTGTCCTCTGTTGTCGATATTGTACAAGATGATGTTTCTGTGTTATATCATGGTCAGAATCAATTGCGCTCAGTTATGCAGTTTGCATGGACTTTACAAACGCTTAAGTTAGGTAAAGTGCCTTGGCATTTTTGAACACCTCTGCCTTGTTTCTACCTTTTAACTTAACTGACAAACAGCAATTCATGTCCATGAAAGATGCAACTTACACTTTATTACATATCGAAAAGATGGATCCTTTACCGTTCTCTGTTGCAGAACTCGATTCTGCTGTATGGCTAGTTCATGGGGTTATCGCTTTACCTTTTTCCTTATTTGAATTTGACTCATGCATGAAACATTATCCTGTGGGCCGTTACCAGCCCTTGGGCAGTGCTTTCCTGCATGAACTCTGGTCCTTGCCTTTCATGTATAAATGCCTTCGGGACGGCAAGGAAGTCTTTCTCACGGGGGAGTACTGCGACTCGACTATGGGTCATTCGCTTATTTGTAAACACATTAAATTGCATGGCTCATGTAGCGTTTCCTCTCCTAATCTTGCTTGTGTGCTAAAAGGTATTCCTGCTCCTGTTATTTCCCCTACTTTCACTCTCCTTTCCAATGGCAGTTATTTACTTTTAAATAACGAAAACTGTTGTGGCCTGCAGGCTGGCATTCCTTACATTGTAACAGTTTCGCACAGGGTTGTCTGCTGCAAAAATGTGCTTTATCCTCCCCTCATGGCAAGGTTGATATCTCTATTTGGCCTTCCATCCCTACCATGGAAGCAGATTTCAATAGACTGAGCAGAATAAAGGCACTATTATTAAACGAGGAAGTTATGCTCACGTCCGCCCGGGAGACATTCATTCTCCAGGTGGCGAGTACCCACAGTGAAATACAGGCCCTTTTAAACACTAATCTCCCCCAACATTTTGGGGAGTTAATACATCGTATTTTTAACGCATCTAACACTGAAGGCCTAGTACACTTTTTTAAGGTTGTGGGGTCGGGCTTGGTGTCCTCCTTCCAAACTATTTTTGGTGTCATCCCGGCTTTCATACATTCTATTTTTTCCAGTGTCTTTGGTGGTTTCCCGTTGATCCTCGCTTTAGCGGCTGGTGTCCTGCTCTTAATTTGCTTTCTGCGCAATGGCTGCTCCCCGATGGGACCTGCTCGATCCAGAACGCCTACAGCTGCTCCGTGAGCGCCTCTTGGCTGGTTTTGGTGTACTGCCATTGGCGACACTGAGTGTGTCATATACTCTTTCATTCCGCTTTGCGTATTTCACTTGCGTGCAACCTGTGATGACTTGTGTCCGCTGTCCTTTCACCTGGACTCTGGATTATTGCCTCTCCAATTCGTCATTGTCTGTTCCGGATTTTGTTCAGTTAATGGGTCCCTTAGAGGCCCATGAACAGGACTGTTCCGTTGCTGGCTGTATGGCGCGTGCGGCTGCACTGGGGATTTTGGCGCAATGGGATATCTGGGCGGCTGCCCAGGATCTCCTACAACGAAGCTGTTTCAATTATCACGCAAGCTGTCCCGCATTGCTTCTGGATGCTCCCTTTGCTGAGGAGCATTCCTGCTCTTTTAATCTCATGGATTGGATGGCGTCTATGTTTTTTGACGATTCCAATGATGTCCTTTTGGAGGGTATGGCTTTTTTCTGCACCTACACTATCATGGATTGACTTGTTCCTCGCCGTTTGGGCGCTCCCTCTGCGAAACTGAATTTTTTTTCTCTGTCTTGGACGCCGGACTGTCCAGGGGAGGGTGTCTTGTGGATTGTTGCCTGCCTTGTTATGTTGGCCTAGGCCTGGCTGCCATGCTGCTTTTCTTTGCGCACGTTACACTGAGCCGGGACTCCCTCGCCCTTTGCTCGTGCCAAGTTCTTTTGCACTGTCTGCATTTTCTGTTGTTCACCTTTTGGGCTCGGTCTGCACAAACATGTACAAGGTCACATAACAATGTATTTTGGTTCTTCCTGATATGGCCAGTCTCGCGCACCCAGACATAACATTAGGTGCAATTGCCATGAAGAATTTTGTGTGCTTTTAATACTGCGGTTTCCTAGCGCTTAACACACTTGGAGAAATCCCTTTCAGTGAGAAGAGCTATGATGTCCTGCTGATGTAATTCTGCATCTAGAGACTGAGGTATTGGGGTTCGCTAGTCAAAGCCCAGAGGTCTTCTATTATTATAATAAACTATCTTACTGCAAGGGGAGGGTGGTAATGTTATTTATACGTTTATCCACTGAGCTCTGAGATGCTTTCCCCGTTTGTATTCTATGGAATTGTAACCATGCTGCTTATATTAGTCATATGCATTATGCTATTAGTACTGACACGTGTACTGTACATTAGAGCACGTAAGTTGGAATAAACATTTTAACCTATCCAGTGTCTCTTCCTACGCACCTTGTGGACAAGTACGAGTGAGTGACGAAAGAGTGTTCTTGCTTCTGTGAGTCCTGAGATAAAGATACCGTGTTCTGGGTTGTCCAAACATTAGTACTTGGGTGCTAATGGGATGCTAAGCTAGTTGGGTTGGGGTTTTTGGGCGCTACGGTATATGGTGGCAAACCACTGTATTCCGGGGTCCCATTTTCCTGTGCATAGCTCTGTGTATGTGCAGAAACCTTATGACATACTCACTCCCGACAATCTCTTTGCATCAGTGCCACTGTCTTTGCAGATGTCTCTCCTGCAACATCGACATCTGAGGTTGGTCTCTTGACGGTGGTTTCTTGATAGCGGTCTACCCTATGATCTGTCCTCCTAAGGACTGTCTCTTTGCATTCTTCTCCCTGCTAGGAAGCAGTCTTTGGAGCAGTATTTTTGCATTAGTTTCTTTGTAGAGGTCTTGCCTATCTTCTCTCCCTGTTAGAATTGTCTCTACTGAGGTCTCTTATTTGCTCATACTTCTGCGCTCTCTTCCGCTGGGAGTGGTCACTCTGTTCACAGGGATCTCCATCGCAGGATAGTCTCTTTGCAGAAGTATAAGAGGTTTATCCTATGCTCTGTCTCTCAAAGGACGGTCTCTTTGCATTGCTTTCTTTGAAACGATCTCTTTGTAGACCCCTACACTACACTCTTTCCCTAATACATCATCCTCATTAGAGCATCCTCGTCGCGACGGTCTCTTGGTAGGGGTCTTATTCTCTTGGCCCAGTCTCTTTACAGCAAATTGTTTGTGATGGTATTTCATCTTATTTGGGCTGTCTCCTCTAGGTGCTCTCTTTGCAGTGCTGTCCCTCATAGTGTGGTCCAGTTTTTAAAAACATTTTTGAAAAAAGTTGTGGTTTTATATAACGCAAACTAGACCCGAAGGTATTGGAGCGCTTTACATGAGCACCAGTTACATTACACAAGGACACATTCATTTTTGTTAGGCACAGGGAGATTAAGTGATTTGCCCAGAATCACAGGATGTTGAGCCGACGCCGAAACTCGAACCTGGTTCCCCAGCTCCAAGGTCGGCAACTCTTGCAGTTACGCCACATCTTCTCTGCAGTTGCAGTGATCTCTTGGTAAATGCCTATTCTATGCCCTCTCTCTTTTGGGAAGTCTCTTTATAGCCCCCTAACTATAATTATCTCTTGTAGAATGCCGCCCTATGCTCTGTCCCTATGAGGGTAGTCTTTCTGAAGTGTTCTTTTTAATAGGTCTGTCCTGTGTATGTATGGATAGGTATTTGTAGAGAGTATACCAGTGTTGCGGAATGCCAGGATTTGAAATACAAAGTTTGCCTGTATAGTCTTGATTCCATCCCATGCTTCTTTCGTCCACACCATTAACTTTCTGTCTCTTTGTCTCACCCTTGCACTTTTTCATCCCTTCTTTCTCTTTCTCACAGTTTTCCTCTTTTCTCTTCCTCCCACGTTCTCCCTTCTCAGTCTTTTGCTCTCTCTTACTATGGTCTATCTTACTCTGGTTCAAACTCTAGCCATGATAATTAAGTCCCAATCTCTAAAAATGAGCATGCCCACCACCCCTCAACCACCAGCACAAATTAAGCAGTGTATCTAAAGCATGGTGAGGTATGGAGATAATTGGGTAATATCACTTAGATTGTGATGCAATAGCGTGCCAAATATAAATATTATTGGGGTTTGTCACTTAGACTGAGATGCAAGAGCAGGCACATATTTAACAAGCATTTGCAATGCAATAGGTCTCGCATTTGCAACAGTTTGAGCTATTGGCATTGTAAATGACAATGCCTTTTATTTATGTATTTAGAAAACCTGCAAGTAGTGATTAAACATGCACTTTGAACTTATAGTCCTTGCTTATGAGAAGCAAGGCTGCCAGTAAAAGAGGCACAGTTACTGCCAGCCTTGCTTCTCGTAAGCAAGGACTATAAGTGCAAAGTACGTGTTTAAGCACTACTTGCAGGTTTTCAAAACACATAAATAAAAGGCATTGTCATTTACAATGCCAATAGCTCAAACTCTCGCAAATGCGAGACGTATTGCATTGCAAATGCTTGTTTAAATATGTGGACGATAATGGACTCCTTCCAGGAATTGGGGATATGGCCTCTTACCACCGCACTAAAAACATTTGTTAAAAGGGGTGCCCAGAATGTGGGATTAAGTCTAAAAACATCGTTTGGGGCCCCATTTGGTCCTGTCGCCTTTCATGCGGAAGATTTTAGTATAACTCTGGATAATGCACAAACTTCAATGGAATTACTTAGAGCTAAAGTTTTGGCAGGGGAAGAAAAGGGTACCTCCGCTGGGGTGAAGGATGGTTGGTCCTGCCCAAAAATCTTTGAGAAGTGGCAAACCCAATCCTTTTCAGGGATGTGACATTCAATTCTCTGCTGATTGCCCTCTGTGAAAAAAGCCTATTTAACACTTCCCAAAAAGCCCTGGAGTCCCTAAGTTCACAGACAGCTTGCAAATCTTCCCATGCCTTCCTCCATACCTCCTGTTTCCTCTTTTCCAGAGTATACTTGCATATGGACCTAGCCTGTCTAACATCCTCAATATTATGAGGGGATGCTTCAGATGCCTTTTTTAGATGGTGTAAGCCGTTGGTACAAGCGGTATTAAACCATCCGTAAGGGTGAGTTCCCTTCTCTTTTTTCTTGCAACCAGCAGACTGGAAATAAGTTTGCAAAAGCCTTCATAGCGTTCCAGCCTCCACAACCTTAGCCTCCTCAGTAGGACAGTTCATTACTTCAGCTTGCTTAATGGTAATTACGCTGTCCAAAAACATTTTGTGGTATACATTCTCTCATTTGAGGCGAATACCGTTATTCTTGGAAAACTGGAGATCAGGGAAAGAGCTGCGCATTTGGGGATAAGCCAGGGGACTTGCTAGGGGAACAACGATGGGGTTGTCATTGCTAATGTTAGAAGGGAGAATACAAGAATCCTGTAGATACAGGACTATGTGAGGTGAAAACAAAAGCAAATCAATTGTGGTTCCCTTGCATTACCTGTAAATGTTGGAGGGATAAATCTGAGCTAAAAAGTAAACTTTGTTTCATTATACCCTGATTCAATGCAGTCCCATATGGGGTATGAATAAAGTGCGTTAAGTCTTCCCTTTGCCAATCAATGACCCCACAAATGTGGTCACCTCTGAGAGGGCACGAAGAGATGTTAAAATCGCCCATCCAGAAAATGGCCCCCCATCTGGGTGTCTCTAACATTAATCTGTTATAAATTGGACCAATTCGCTTATCAAATCGATGAGATGGTTTGTAAAATAATTAAAATGAAAGTTCATTAATAATATATCCAGATACCCAGATAATAGCAAGCTTAGAATTTGGCAACTGGGAGCACACAGCAGCTTCTCAACTTTCAAACTGCTTATTCTTAATGAGATGAGGACCCCCTAATCTTCTCTTCGCTCTGCCTGATGAAGATGGTGTAGCAGCTACACAAAAGGATTGAAACCCATCAACATAAAAGTCCTCAAGGGCCCAAGTCTCTTGATAACACACTACATGTGCTTATTAATTAGTTCCAGTCAGTCCTCATTTTCCAACTTCTTACTAATTCCTGCTACATTCCAAGACAAAAAGCAGAGGTGGTCTAGCCCAACGACATTATTCAGGATGAAGGAGTTTCTAGGGACCTCACCCTTGCGGGTCTTGGATCCAACATCATGGAGAAGGGGAGGAGAAAATAAATGATGATTGACCACAGGCTCAACCAGTCATTCTACATCTGACACACAAGAGAGGACCGCAAAACGTTTTTTGTGAACAAAGGGGGTAAGGAGCTGGGCCGCTTGTTTGGGGCTCAGGCCTAGTACTTTGGGGGTTGTTGATGATTAAAAAGGAGGCCGATAAAAATCAAGCCCAGTGGTAGAGTGGGAATCTTGCCCATTCCTTCCACGCAGTGATCCAGTCTGTGTAATAGTTGGCTTTCCCGACAGGGGTTTCGGAAGTTTACCACAACACAATCACCCCTAGAAGACTTTGGGGTGTAGCCCAACCAGCCAACTCTCCTGACCATAAGAATTGTGTCTGCTATGTCGGATGGCCAACCTGAATTTGCCTTGCACCAGTAAGTGGCTTTATTTTTTAAGCCCTGCCAGACTTCATGCACGCTAGCACTCACGGGGAGGACGCCTTCTAGTATGATAACATACGCCGAATATTCAGGCAGTAGTTTCAAAAGGTCCTCACACTCCTGGTACACAGCCGCATTACTCTTTAGTCTGACGTGCTCACGAGGGCCGTTGTTATTCACTACTGAAGCTGATTTGGGGCGCTCTGGGTTAGCGACCAGGGTGTGAACAGACTGAGACGGTGGCTGGGAAGTAAGGGTAGAATAAGACGCTGGAGAAGGCTGACCATTTACAGGTGAGGTTGAGGCGGCTTGAGGATGAGGCTGGGGTTGGTCAGTAATTTGGGAAGTAATTTGAGTGATATGAAGAAAATCCATAAGCACTTGCGCCTCTATCCCCCAGAGATTTAATCTGGGTGAAGATGTTCCGTCTAGAGCCTCCAGATTGTCAAAGAAGGGTTTGCATACGTCCTGTAATGTAGCCCTAAATTCTGCCCTAGAGGGTGTGACATTGTTGTGGCTGGCCCTTCAGGTTTTGTGTATGGGTTTTTTGCCCTTATAACATCCTTTTGGGCAGTTGTGTTGCGTCTTTTCCGTGCGATCATTGGAGCCTTTTGTACTGCAGGTGGAGGGTTACTTAGATTAATAATAGAAGCGTTTGCAAGGGATTCCTGAATAATGCATGGATTGGAGGTCACAGCGGGCTCTGTAGGTCTTACTGACCGACGATTTGAAGATTCAACTGAGTTGCCATCCTTAGATTTAGTTGAAGTGTCCACCTGTGGGGGATCAGGAGGCCCAGGAGAGTCATTTATTTTAAATAACTTTTAAAAAGTGTCTATACGACTCTCCACAATCTCTAATTCCGTAGAGATCGCTAACATGGCTGAGGACATATGGGAGGTAATTGGTGGGGTAATGAGAGTCCATTTGTTCCCAGGTTTCTTTTGGGTGGAAGGATTCTTTTTCCCCATTGTTAAATAAACAAATGAGCAATAGAAGGGTAGCAGGTGAGATGGGACTAAAGCCTACCATGACTTGAAGCCTGCTTCGATGGGTTTATCTGGAATTTAAGGGCCAGGAGAGTGGCCCAGCCTCAACCAGCCACGGACAGGCCTGGTCTTCACCTGGGCACGCACCCAGTTGCATCCTGTGCCATGGGAGACACCAAGCTGCTTAATGTGCGGGATGGTGGTGCTGGGAAAGCAGGTGAAAGCCTCTCCACTCCTGGGCTGAGCAAAGCACTTTCAGACAGCGAGTCCTCATAGTAGTCCATTGCTTGCTGGAACGCGCGGGAGACACCAAGGTGCTTTATGCCATTAGTTCTTCCAATTCTAGGGTAACATACTTCAACAGCTCTGGTCTCTGGGGAAGTATCATGCTTTACATACCACCAAAGCTCAATTTAAATCTAAAACATTTTGACCCAGGTGAGAAATCTGGAAAGATGATCCTTTTTATGAGCAAACAGCTTGAAAGGTCTAATAATATAAGTGATAGTAAAGCTGAAACCACAATTAAAGCATTCGCCTACAATCTCAGCAAAATACTCTCATATTAGGGTCTTTTTAGAAAAAGGATAAAGACCCACAGATTGTAAATCTTACCAGCCAATATCCTTGCTAAAATAAGACTTCAAAATGTTTGCCAAAATAGTTGCTAGGAAGCTGAATGTCATTATTTAATCATTGCGTTGTATTTAAATTGGGCCTGCACACCTAATTGAAATTAATGAAAGGCTTAAACTCTTACAACTGAAATAACTGACATAAATAATTTTTTGCGTGCTACTGCGTGAAGGGGTATAGCCCTAACCACTGTGTATGACATGCAAAAGAGAGGTCCCGGAATACTCCGAACCTACGTAGTGCACAGCAAATGTCCCTAAGGTTTCAACAGTTCAATCCAATTTCATACACTTTGGGCTGTTACAAAAATAATGTTACTCCAACTCGTATTGAGAATAATATATTTCTTATTCATCATAAATTATAATTGTCTTTGTCGAAAACATAAAATGATAACAGTCATGAGCACTTGGTGTAAGAGCTAAATGCTCTGAATCGAAAACATGATGATTACACAAGTGAATTCAGCTGACTAAACATGTCAAAATGTGACCCAATGCATTTCGGGTTGATAAAAACCCTTCTTCAGGGGTACATGTAATGCAATCACAACAATATGATGGTTCAATTGATGACTTGAAGCAACTTCCGTATGGAACTACAAAATGAAAATAAACAGCAATGTCAATTCACAATCTGCCAGAAGGCAGGATACACACGTTTTACTGAGAAACAAGAGAAAGGATTTGCACACGTTGAAAAAATACCCCGTGTGTAAAAGAAACAGAAAAGTAACTAAAAAGTGAATATAAAAACTGGTCAGCCATAATTTGAACGTAGTGACGTGCTCCTGAATGAAAAACCAACGAGAGTTAAGTGCCTTACTTCAAGTGTAATAAAGTCAACTCAAGAAACAGAAGAGTAACTAAAAAGTGAGTATGAAATCCGATCACCCATAATGTGAACGTAGTGACGTGCTTCTGATTAAAAAACCAACGAGAGTTAAGTGCCTTACTTCAAGTGTAATTAAGTCAACTAAGAAGTGTGAGACATTAGCGTAAAATGTGTTCCCTTACCGCGTCTTCCTAGGAAGAACAAGCTCTCACTTCTGTATAAAGTAAATAAACAACAGCTAATGAACACAAGACTATAAAAGGCTAAACACACCCCGTGCTCCTGTAATATAAACTCTCTTACCAGAATGAAAAATGCAATCTCCGTGTTAAAGTGAAAGACAAATCTTCGAACCTACAATAATGACCATACATCGTATCGATGTTAAACAACGTATCATACTAAAACCAAACGTAAAATACCGAGACATTATCCCAAACTGCACCAAACACTCACTTCTTGCCAGCGTGTAGCAGTGGTTTGAAAACTACGTGTCCTCACGGCTGATTACGAACGTCCTAACGTAATGACGGCTGTGGTTTTAACCATACCACGTGACAACAGAAACTTTATTGTCAACTGTTGTTCGTTGGCCTCTCTATGTGTCACCACTGTCTGCCTCAGTGTGGCGCTGTACCTCAAAGTAAAGAACACTGTGAAACTCGTGCTATACGCGAAATTAAAAAAACTAAGGGCGGTGAGACAAATCCAGCAAACAAAACACAAAAGATGTGTAAAATCCAAAGAAGTGAAAATAATGTTGAATAAAGTCCAAACTAACGCTACCCGTGTGAAAAATCATGGCCAAAGGATAAAAAAGTTCATATTGTGATACGTGTGCAGATCCTGTACAATATTCATGAAAATGCGGGTACAAAATTAGTAATATAAGCGTTATTAAGGTGAATGGGTTACATATTATCCAAACATATGAACAAAGGACTTTTTTATCCTTTGGCCATGATTTTTCACACGGGTAGCGTTAGTTTGGACTTTATTCAACATTATTTTCACTTCTTTGGATTTTACACATCTTTTGTGTTTTGTTTGCTGGATTTGTCGCACCACCCTTAGTTTTTTGAATTTCGTGTATAGCACGAGTTTCACAGTGTTCTTTACTTTGAGGTACAGCGCCACACTGAGGCAGACAGTGGTGACACATAGAGAGGCCAACGAACAACAGTTGACAATAAAGTTTCTGTTGTCACGTGGTATGGTTAAAACCACAGCCGTCTTTACGTTAGGACATTCGTAATCAGCCGTGAGGACACGTAGTTTTCAAACCACTACTACACGCTGGCAAGAAGTGAGTGTTTGGTGCAGTTTGGGATAATGTCTCGAATTTTACGTTTGGTTTTAGTATGATACGTTGTTTAACATCGATACGATGTATGGTCTTTATTGTAGGTTCGAAGATTTGTCTTTCACTTTAACACGGAGATTGCATTTTTCATTCTGGTAAGAGAGTTTATATTACAGGAGCACGGGGTGCATTTAGCCTTTTATAGTCTTGTGTTCATTAGCTGTTGTTTATTTACTTTATACAGAAGTGAGAGCTTGTTCTTCCTAGGAAGACGCGGTAAGGGAACACATTTTTACGCTAATGTCTCACACTTCTTAGTTGACTTAATTACACTTGAAGTAAGGCACTTAACTCTCGTTGGTTTTTTAATCAGAAGCACGTCATTACGTTCACATTATGGGTGATCGGATTTCATACTCACTTTTTAGTTACTCTTCTGTTTCTTGAGTTGACTTTATTACACTTGAAGTAAGGCACTTAACTCTCGTTGGTTTTTCATTCAGGAGCACGTCACTACGTTCAAATTATGGCTGACCGGTTTTTATATTCACTTTTTAGTTACTTTTCTGTTTCTTTTACACACGGGGGTATTTTTTCAACGTGTGCAAATCCTTTTCTCTTGTTTCTCAGTAAAACGTGTGTATCCTGCCTTCTGGCAGACTGTGAATTGACATTGCTGTTTATTTTCATTTTGTAGTTCCATACGGAAGTTGCTTCAAGTCATCAATTGAACCATCATATTGTTGTGATTGCATTACATGTACCCCTGAAGAAGGGTTTTTATCAACCCGAAATGCATTGGGTCACATTTTGACATGTTTAGTCAGCTGAATTCACTTGTGTAATCATCATGTTTTCGATTCAGAGCATTTAGCTCTTACACCAAGTGCTCATGACTGTTATCATTTTATGTTTTCGACAAAGACAATTATAATTTATGATGAATAAGAAATATATTATTCTCAATACGAGTTGGAGTAACATTATTTTTGTAACAGCCCGAAGTGTATGAAATTGGATTGAACTGTTGAAACCTTAGGGACATTTGCTGTGCACTACGTAGGTTCGGAGTATTCCGGGTCCTCTCTTTTGCATTATTTAATGATTAACATCAATTGTTCAACATGACTTTATACCAGGTAGGAACATTACTTCCCACACTAATGTAACTGTAGCTCTAATTGACTGCACAGAAACCTTACAAGAACCACTTGCTACCATATTGCTGGATGCTGAAAAAGCTTTTGATTCAGTCTCCTGGGAGTTTTTGTCGGACATGCTCCAAACTATTAAAATTCACATGGACTTTATTATATGATTTCAGACTCCGGGCCAGATTAGAATTTGATAGACAATACATCTGCCTGACCGACTACCACCCGTCAAATTTAGAGATCGCCACTGGCTAAGTGGTGATCTCTGTATCTTGATAGGAACTTCCATTAAAGCTGTTCACCAAACTTTATAAAGGTTTTTCAAAAACAAACCCTCAAAGTAGGACTGTCATTAAAAATACAAATATCTACTGACCCCCACACTCAGGGAGCTTTTTCCTGAAGGTGGGATTCACTATGCGTGTTTTTTATGTTCCTCACCACCCGATTTTATCTGGCAGGGACAGACAGAAAAGAAAGGACATCACACCATCTACCCTAATAGGACAGACAGTGTAATGCCCTTCCTCGACAGACAGTGTAATGCACTTACTCTGACGCCCCTACTCTGTTGGGCCATTGAAGGACGTTTTCCATTGACGAAGCCAACGGAGGCAGTGCTGACAGAAAGCTGACATCCCATCTGACTCAAAATGAGACAGGCAGTCTGTCAGTTTGACAGGCAGGGTACTCTGTCATTTGTGACAGTGTACCCTGCCAACCAAACTTTTAATTTGCCCTCTATATCAGCCACCCAAAGCTTGTAAACACAATAGCAAGTGTGTGTTCTCTGCCTTCCTTATCTCCTGCAGTACCCAATAGAAATGTTAATTTGCCCCTGTTTTGTACAGGGAGCCATACATAAGCCAGCTTCAAACACAATTCCCTTCAATTCCCAATTTAATCCTTCTATCTCAATAATGATACATACTGACAAATTCATCACTTTATCACCAACATTAAGTCCCACCCTTGAAATCATAGAACTGTTTTTCCATGCATTACCACAGTATACACCTGCTGCCTAATTTAGGACAATTGATACTATTATTTCCCAGCTAATTTGGCAAGGCAAAACTCATCACAGATCCTTGAAATTACGCAAACTTCCTATCGCTAGGGGTGGCTGGGGCCTTCCTGACTGAAGACTTTGTTACAAGGCTTGTATTGGAAATCACTTTAGATTTCTGTATTCTATCAATTTGCTTAGAGGATATTGGTTCAATTGTTTATTAAATGACTGTCCCAGATGATTTACAGGGAAGTGTGAATGTTTGGCAAATGAAAATTATTTAAGAAAGTTTAACTTAAGATGCTGGGCAGGTTGGGGAAGCTAGGCACAGTATAAAATAATTTTTAAACATCCCTGATCTCCATTTGCGAACTCATCTATTGGATAATCTTAAACTGCCAGACATTTTTAGGCATAAATATTTTGCTAAATGGTATGAACTAGGGATTATTAAATTAGGGGAACTATTTCAAGATCAAATACTAAAACCTTTTCTATTAATTTCTGTTACTGCAGAATGATTTTAGCCTACATAAAAATGTTGTTTGTTTAAATATCTACAGATCAGACATTTTTCTTCAAGTATGAGCCTTAATCCTTCCACCACATCAATCTAGTTTACCAGTGCTAATTTTCCGTGAGAGTTATTCATCTATCTCTAATATATACGCCTGTCTTGCTGAAATTAGTCCCGATGTTCGGCTACAGAGGGCTGAGCTGTAAAGGGTCTGCAAAGTTATCACTCACACTATAAGTCAAGTATATCACACACTTTTTTATTTTCATATCACTCCAGCCAAACTTGCAAAATGGCACTAAAAATACCAAACTCTGTCCCTACTGCTCTTGTACCCAAGCAGATACCATGCATATGTTGGATACCCTAACCTGAACCAATTTTGAATCACCATTTTCCAAAATTTAAGTGTGATACTTATGGTACAGGATAATCCAGATCCAAGCATTATATTTTTGGGTCTCATGTAGAAGAACTGGTCTTCTACAGTATGATAATAGCTCAACTACTCATAACCAGAAAATGGAGGAACAGCACAACCCTCTTTGCTACAGGTATGGTGGAAGGACATAAATGAATCATTTGAAATGGACCAACAAATTGATAGTGAAAGAGGTACTCTCCCCAATCTTAATCGTCGATGGAACAAATTAATTTTTGATCAAACTAGTTAATTTGTTATTCTTCTTCCTTTCTGGCAGATGAGATGATTTTAAGTTTCTAAATTAACTAATTATTTTCCTGTCCTTTTTTAATTTTCCTCTTTTTCTATGTGTAGCTCAAGATGTTTTATTGAATTTTGTTGCTAATAAAAAAAACTGAGGAAGACCGGGCAATGTCTGACAAAGACATGACACTCACCATCATTTCTCTTATGTAAGATTCCTCTGACTTTTTCAGAGAGAGAAGTGGCGTAGGCCATGACATCTGTATGGTGGCTTCTGTATTGTGGAGTTGGAATGTTTAGTGAGTGCTCAAGCCATTGCCTGCGGTCCTGTTCTAGATCTCTGGTGTTTGTCAGTGGCAGATCTGGAGCAAGGAGAGCGGTACACTGGCGATTAGGCTCCATTTTACACCTTACATATTCTTTACCATTTTAACTCATCCGAAGCCATCTCAATCTAATACTTTGGATTCTACTTACTATATATATTGGCGACAAGATTAATGACAGGACCTTCAGTGAATTGTGGAGCCCATTGTCGGCCAGCAAATGAAATCTTGTCATGAAGGCAGTTTGACAGGAGCCAATGGTACTGTGAGTGACTTGCTGCACGTTTGAGCTACTTGGTATTCGCCTTGAGTGAACCAAAGGAAGTAAAGTCGTAATTGACTTTTACTTGCGTCAGGCACTACCCTTTGGATCACATCGATGTGCTGCTGATGCACAGGTCAGACATCTTCTATTTGTGAAATTGATGTTAGTGAACGTGTGTCATCTCAGTGTGCCACCATACTGGATGTAATAAAGTATTGCTACGTATGTGCGTCTGTTCAACATGCCTCCATAGTGAATGCTTTGTAAGATTGCTACTGTGAGATGCATGCAATAAGAAATTAATGCATGTGTGTCGACCATAGTTCTGGTGGAGGCCTGAGGTATCGACGCACCTTAAAAAATTTCTGTCTACCTAGTACATCGAGTTAAGATTATCGGGTAACTACTTTTGTTAAGCAGTCTCTGCTTAGATCAATTAAATTCCTATATTGAGATAATCTTCTGTAGTATTACATTTTTTGCAAGCTGGCACAAGGTGACTTTACCACTTTGGCTAGTAACATGCCAAGTGGTGGTCATGTTCAGCAGCCATCACAATTCTTGGAGAATCCCGGGAAGCCTATTTTGCAACGGAAGCAGTGTTTTAATGTTTTTCAAAACTACCTAGTGACTACTGATGCAGTTAATTATTCACCACCCCAAAAGTTTGCTTTACTGTTCATCTGTTTGGGTAAAGATCAGCTGAAGCCATTTATTGGCCCTAGTGATTGCTATTCAGCACCTCCACCACCCAACGCCCTCCCCTCCCACTCAATGGCACTCCTAATAAACACAGATACCACCACAAAACCCAACGACTCAGATGGAAGACAACCCCCCTTAGAAACCAGCCACATAGACCCAAAAGGACGAGCGCTGTAATGTCCATGCAAGAGGCGAGGGATCTCGCTGAATCCTATAAAACAGCCCCAACGGTCACCCCCAGCTCTATGATCCAAGTAATCACTGGATTTGGTAGAGAACTTACCGCTCCGAGAACAGTGAGACCTCCAGCGCACCTCACCAATATCCCTATGGCTCCCCCAAATAAGAAACTCAACAACAAGAGGGTGACTAACTGCATGCTCATAAACTGCAGATCTGCGAACAAACATGCAACCGAACTGGCAGAAACTATCCTAACACACGACATAGACATCACGTTCATCACAGAAACATGGTTGAACGAATCCTCACTCCCCATCTTCGATATGCTCGTACCCCCGGGGTTCTCAATCATCAACAAGGACAGAAAAAACCAGCGAGGTGGGGGGACCGCAATCATACATAAAAGGAACATCTCTATAACAGAAACGGACTCCTTCAAATACAACTCACTGGAATACCTAACCGCCACCATTAAAACGTCAGACAACAAAATGCTTCACTGTCACCTCCTCTACCACCCACCAGGCAACACTCCCGCATTTGGAGAGCATCTGGCAGACCTGATCTCACACTGCTCACTATCAGACGCTAATAACCTAATTCTAGGAGACCTAAACCTTCACTGGAATGAGATTAACAACCCTCTGATACAAACTCTAAATGAGCTCCTTCACAATAACAATTTGACCCAACACTGCACCGAACAAACCCACAACAAGGGCTCAATCCTGGATGCCATCATAGCTCACGAAGATGCAATCACCATCGACCGTACCCTCCCTGTTGACTGGTCAGACCACCATCTCATTTTTTCCATATCAATCAAAAGACACATCGACCGCCTCGCTCGAATGATCACTTTCACTGGACGAGAAACCTAAGACAGATCCCCCTCGAAGAACTAGAAGAAAGGCTAAGTACACTCCCCCCCTCCAACGCTGGCGACAGGTCCACAACAGAACTTACCTCACAATACAATGCGGCTCTGACCGACATGCTGGACCAAATAGCCCCTCTGAAACGGAAAAAAACCAAGACCCTCCCATCAAGATCGTGGTTCAATACTGACCTAAACCTGGAAAGAAGACAACTAAGAGCGACAGAAAGACTTTGGCGCAACAACCCTTCGACAACCCACCTCGAGCAACTCAAAAGGAACGTAGGAAATATAAAAAGCACATAATAAATGAAAAATCCACCTTCTTCTGCGGTGCACTTAACAATGCTAAAAACCGCCCCAAAGAACTCTTCAATATCATCAGACAGCAAACATTCAAACCATCTCCTTCTACAATTCCGGCCTCCAAAGACCTATGTAACAAATTTGCCAATTTCTTCAATGAAAAAATATCAAAGATTGAGCTCTCACTTAAGGACCACCTCCGTCCCCCAAACGAAGGCCCGCTACTCAATAAAGAAGACATGAACCCACCCAGGCAATCCACTAACAACTGGTTAACTTTCAAACCCATCACTGTAACTGAAATTATTGAACTGTCTACCGGATCCAAGCCCTCATCACACATGGAGGACCCCCTCCCTGCCCAACTGGCTAAAAAACTCAAACTCTCCCTTGCCCCACTCTGGTCAGAGATTATAAATAACTCCCCGGAAACAGGAATCATGCCGGACTGCCTCAAAATCGGGCAGGTAACACCATTACTAAAAAAAACAGGTGCTGACCCTAACGATCTCAACAACTTCAGGCCTGTCTCCAATCTCCCATTCCTAGCAAAACTACTAGAAAAATGTGTTCTCCGTCAACTCACCCATCACATGGACAACAACGACCTCCTCAACCCTCACCAATCGGGCTTTAGAAAAGGATGCAGCACAGAGACTGCCATCTTGAATGTCATTGACGACATCCACAAATCACTGGACAAGGACCGCTGCTGTCTACTCATACTCCTGGACCTTTCGGCGGCCTTTGACACGGTTGACCACAAACTACTCCTCAACGTACTCCGAGAAAGGGTAGGAGCAGAAGGGGTGGTCCTACAATGGTTCACCTCCTTCCTGCAAAACCGCTTTCAAAGAATAAAAATCAGAAACTTCACGTCCGACCTACACCCCATAATCAGAGGCGTTCCCCAAGGCTCAGTCCTCTCACCCGCACTGTTCAACATATACATGGAGCCACTCACCATCATCCTCAAAAAGCCAACATTCCCTTCCACCTCTATGCCGATGACACCCAGATCTACCTCGAAACCTCCACCATAGCGGACATGCAAAGACTCAATGACACCCTAATAGAAGTCCAAAAATGGCTGTCTCAAAATCATCTGAAACTCAACCAAGACAAAACGGAAATCCTCCTCATAGCCAACAAAGAACAGACCCCCGAATCACGGAATGGATAAAGGCTATGGATGCTCTCGACTGCACTCTCATCCCGGCAGACTCCGTGAAGTCATTGGGAATCACTCTTGACCCCAACCTTGACATGGTCAAACACATCAAGAACACCGCAAGATGTGCCTTCTTCAACTTAAAACTACTAAACAAAATCAAACCCTTCATCCCCCTAATGACCTTAAGCTAGTCACGCAATCCCTCGTGCTATCCAGATTAGACTACGGGAACGCCACCCTCACAGGCACGGCTAAACTACACCTTGCTCCTCTTAGATCAACCCTAAATGCAGCAGCCAGAATGGTGACAGGAGTAAAGAAATACGAACACATCTCCCCCGCTCTCAAAGAGCTTAAGTGGCTCCCTATAGAAATGCGGGCTAACTTCAGAACTGCCTGTCTCACCCACAAAGCTCTGCACACTGGTAAACCCACTTATCTAGCTGCCAAACTCAACAAAGCGGGACAGACAAGAAATCTCAGAAGCACTAACACTCTGCTACTCATACCCCGAAAACCCGCAAACAAAAGACCTTATCTCGGTCTTTCTCCGGAAATGCACCCAGAATCTGGAATGCCATCCCTATACATATCAGGACTAACCCTTCCTTCAAAGAATTCAAAAGCCAGCTCAAAGTGCTCTTCCTCAATCGAGCCCTCAAAAAGTGACAATGGACCTACAATAATGATCCACCACCAACCGAGGACCCAGTCACTACGAAAAGAACAACTCCCTACAACTTCTTCCTCTTGACCCGCACAGTACTTCCCTACTTTTACCACTAACACTACTGCTCTGCATTTGAATGCTACATGTCCTATACTGATCAATGACCCACCTTTAAACACTGTGTTTACTGTGCCACTCTTTGTATACTCGAATGTCACTGACAAATGTTGTGAAGCGCTCCGATACCCTCGGGTCTGGCTAGCGCTATATAAAACTCCAAAATAAATATTCACACTTTGTCGGTGGATATGCAACCATCATGGAACCTCTAAAGAATATGTTGAGAAAAAAAGAAAAATGTATATGGTCTAGAAAAGAACAAGAAGCGTTTGGCAATATTAAGAGTATTCTCTCAAATGTTCCTGCACTTAAAACATATGTTTCTGGACATAAATGTATTTTTTTTGTTAATCCCAGTGCCGTTGGTATTGTTGCTGTTCTTTGCCAGAGAGTTGGCAATTCTGAACATACCACAGTATTTGCTTCATAAATACTTAAGGATGCAGAAAAGAGGTACAGCACTATAGAGAGAGAGAGAGGCCTTAGTGTGTACTTGGGGCATTGAAACATTTAAGACTTACATTTGGTGTACACAATTTATTCTATGTATTGAACACATGCCTTTGACATATATGTTGGGAGAAAAGGGTATGGGTCCAGCATCCTCGAGGTTAATTCAGATTCTCTCAAAGTTACAGGAATTCAATTTTGAAATTTGTAATATTGTTGGTGGCATAAATGCAAGGGCTGATTGTGTGAGAATGCTTTTCACTCAATGATGAAGGTGTTGTAGCTGTAATTGATATTGTTAAAGACTGTCAAGGCTGCGTTTCGGAAAAGGAGTAGATTGATGGTTGTGAAAGCGACTGTACTTTGAAGTTGCTATTGTAGTACTTGCAAGATGGCTGGCCATCCATTAGACAATTTAAGATAGACATGTTAAATGTTTTCACATGATTTACCAGTTGAGAACGGTGTTCTTTTGAGAGCAACAAAAATTGGGCCACCTGTTAGTCTGAGGAGTAAGGTTGTTGATATTGAACATTCAGGATATCTGGGTGCAACTTTTACTAAGACAATTTTGAGACTATTCTTTTGGTGGCCAGCAAAGGACAGGCAAGTTGACAACAAGATTGATATGTGTAAAAAGTGTTTGTTGTCTAACAAGCAATGGAAAGTAAAAAGATTTCCTCTCAGACTTGTTCCTTTTCCTAAGCATGCTTGGGACAAGCTAGCATAAGATTTTGTGGGACCATTGACACAACTATCAGGATCTATGAGATATCTTATTGTATTAACTGATAATTTTTCAAAGTGGATATATTATGATTTTTTTGGGAGGAAATGAGTACTCAAGTTGCTATTGATTTTCTAGATACAGTTTTTGCTTTGGAAGGTTTTCCGGTTGGACTAGTCATGGACAATGGTGTGCAGCAAGTGTCAGACAGGATGGAGAAAAGTTTGTAGGGCTAGGTTATCAAACATTAGTCTATACCTTTATATATAGTCTTCAATCCAAAGGAGCTGTTGAGAGGGTTAATAAGTTTTTTAAAGGAAGGTATTCAGTCTGCTTTGACGTGAGGTTTAGATGTGAAAGATATTTTGAGGCACAAGAAATTAGCATATAATACACTGCACAGTACTACCTTGGTTGCTCTGTTTGTTCGATTGAGAAGGAGAAACAGGAGAAAATGACAAGATACTATGATGATGATAAACATGTTATGTTGTCAAGAATAGTTAAGGTTGGATATGGCGATGATTAAAACATGAGGTCTTGGAGAATTATAATTCTGCCAGGTTGGATGATGGTAGGTGGTGGTCAATATGGAATTTAGTCTTGTTGCAAGAGTTTCAGAGTAGAATTATTTCAGAGACGTCACAGAATTCAAGTTAGTTTTTCCATGATGGTATATGTGTTCCCCGAGCTTCTTTTAAGAACTGCATAAAGGATACATGAAACGTTTCAGAAGATCATAATACAGCTTGTTCCAATTCAGATGTAGAGAACCGTTGTAGCACTGTCAACTCAGAATCATCTAATGGAAGTGCTGATGCAGGGAATTTGTTATTCATGACTTTTAATACTAAATCCTTACAAATTGGCTGTGATATGAACACAATACTAGCAATCACAATGTGGACACACGTTGTGGTCAGCTTTCTAAGAAACCTATATTTACATGATTTTGAGACATAATTTAATTATGTTTAATGTACTTACAGTTTAGGTTTTTTTGGTGTCTGTAACTGCTAGATTGATTTGTTATCAAGTTTGTATGTTTTTTATTTGTGTTAATGGGGGAGATGTCATAGGCCATGACATATGTACAGTGACATATTTTATGTGGTGTTGGAATGTATACTAAGTGCTCGAGTCCGTACCTGCATTTCTGATCCAGATCTCTGATGTTTGTCACTTGAAGACCTGGAGCAAGGAGAGTGGTACGCTGGTGATTAGGCTCCATTTTACACCATTTATATTCTTGAATAAAACCATTTTAACTCATCCTGATCAATCTCATTCTGGTACATGGATTCTACTTACCGCACAAAGGTTGCCCAGAATCATGAATCCTTTGAATGCTCCATAGAATGTGGAGGTATGCTGTGCATTCCTGGGTTTGCTTACAGCAACTAAACTGATGGAGGGAATATTTAACTGAAGATACTTTGACTTTATGCTGAGGGTTCCGTATTTAATTCCTGTTGAGAAATCCAGTAAATCAGAATTCCAGACCAATGATGGATGTTCAAGGAAAAACAAGTACTCCTATGTGTAACATGTGGACTCTGAACCTATTAGATAATATGTTTAAACTAGCATTTACTACTATTATTCGAATTAGATTCACATTCATTGTTAGTATTAGACTTTGAGCCTTCAGTAAATGGACAACTATTAATATTTTATGGTCATGTTTTGTAATTTGTGTGCACCAGGTATGCATATAGTATACCTTGCAACTTTTACTGACTGACTTCAACTTGCAAAAGAACAGTAAATGTAGCACTGATAGGCAGCTTATTAACCTAGAATGAGCTCCACTTTGTATAACACAAAAATAGCCAAATGCCTCGTTATCTAATTAGTGATGTACATGAAAGGCTACAATGAGATACCCACTGTCCCTACCTACTATCTAGTGTCACTGCACCCAAAACAATGAGCATGGTAGAACCACTGGTGAAAGAAAAACCTTATGGAGCTTGACAATACCTTGAGACTGTGGAGAGACATGAGAGGTGTAAGATAAGTGGGATGCCCTCTGACTACTGGTGAAATACCACTCTCATCTTATTTTCACTGGTGAGGCAGAGTGAGGTCTGTGGTGCTCTCACATGTGGATGCAAGTGTCTGGCACCAGTAGGGTGGTTGTGGAGAGACATGAGAGGTGTAAGATAAGTGGGATGCCCTCAGACTACTGGTCAAATACCACTTCTCTCATCTTATTTTCATTGGTGAGACAGAGTGAGGTCTATGGGACTCTCACATGTGGATGCAAGTGTCTGGCACCAGTAGGGTGGCACCCATTTTGGGGACAGTGGCAGGTGGGAATTTTGACTGAGGAGGTTAACTTGTCAAACGATAATACAGGTGTTCTATGGTGAGCTCGGGGAAGACAGAAATCTCCCATGGATCAGAAAGACAAAAGCAGTCTTGATCTCCATTTTCAGCATGAATACAGACAGAGAAAGTAGGGCCTCACAATCCTGTTGACTTTTTGAGGGAGGTTTCATGCAGGAGGTGTTATGAAAGTTACCACAGGGAAAACTGACTTGTGGCAGCTGAGCATTCATAACAACATCCCTTTTTGATCTTTCAGTGTCATCTCTTCCTATCGTTGTGAGGCAGAAGTCACCAAGCTATGGATTGTCCATCCACTAATAGGAAATGTGAACCTGGGTTTAAACCCTCATTAGACAGGTTAGTTTTACCCTAATTATGATGTGCTGGTGCAATAGTAATCTTGCTCAATACGAGAAGAACCATAGGTAGACACATTTGGTGTAAGTGCTTGGCTGAGGAGCTAATGGGGTGAAGTAGCCATTTGTGGAATTATGGCTGGATGCTTCCAAATCAGAATTGACTCTAAACCAGAACAATAGTGCTGTGGAGCCTCAGTTGGCTGGAATTACTGGCTAAGCCAGTGAGAAGAGTCGCTCACTTAGCAACTGAAACAAAGACACAAGGGGGCACCTCCATCACCACTTGCACACTGCTTGTTTGTGAGGCCCTCAATGCTAAATTATTCATAGATGCCTTCTGGATCAGGGTTCCGTAGGTATCAGGCAGTTACCTTTCTGCAATTCATTGAACTCAGCATCTGAGTCAATCTCTTATCTTTGTGAGTGACACATGGCAGCATCACTCTGCTACCGGGAAAGGCCACGTCCACATGCCGAATTACACACGGACCTCTCCCTGCAGCTGTGAGCTGCTGAGTGCAGGGTGGGGACACACTCCATTTGCCTAGCAGCATAACGAACAGAAGGCATGAGTGGGCTCTATTGAACAACTCATGTAAACTATCTTCTTCGTATTTAATAATATCCCTCCTATATACCACAAGAGTATGCTACAAAAACCTATTGTATAAATATTAATGCATATTTATTTCATTTCTCAAATACACAATTAAAAAGCATCCTAAAGTTTGACTATTGAAACACATATCACCAAATATTGCACATCGCCTTTAAAAATTCAGTCTTGATAAATCATACACGTTTACATAAAAATATTTAATATCAATAATTAAAATGATATATAAAAAATAGTGATGCAGCATTTTGGTGGTCTCTTTGTTCACTCCACCTTCATCAGAACACATTCATTATATATATTCATTATATATATATATATATATATATATATATATATACATATATATATATATATATATATATATGTATATATATATATATATATGTGTGTGTGTGTGTGTATTTATTTATTTATTTCTATTTGTATATTATTCACAGCAATTACTCATATTAATTAACCAGGGTTGAGTCAGTGTTTTTTTATTTTTTTTATCTGAGATTCAGCAACATGTTTTGGGTTTGAAAAAAATCCTGTCCCCTCTGTTAGTGAGGGGTTGCTCCTTGTTGATAATTAATTGGCCTCAGGAGGCAAGCTGGTGAGAGTATCTAGGGCCGTGGGCTTTCTGGTCAGCCTTTCCAGTGAGGCTGGGTTATCTGATCAGCAGCTGGCCTGGCCTATCTGGGTGGTGGCTGGCTTGAGCCAGGCTTCCTGTGTAGTGCAGTGGGCTTAAACCACTTCAGCTAATCAGGACTGGCTTCCAGGAAGGCAACTAGCACCCTTGGACGTCAAAGACTGACAGACTGGGGTGGCAGTCCAAGGTGGGAACTGGGAGTGACCGACTCAAACAAGTCCCAGTGAGAGGTCCATGAAGCCTATGTGAATTTGTACCTGCCAGAGGTGTTTTTTTCCCTACCCAGGACAGGATGCTGCTAGGCCGGGGAGGAATCTGGTGCTCCTCTAGTGCATCATCAAGCTCAGACAAGACTGCGGTGGAAGCTCTGTGAAGCCCGCATAAATGCCTGGGCCTAGTCCCCTGGGCCAGGGCTCCAGCTACCGGCTGCTTCAGGCCAGCTAACTCTCTGAAACCTGAGTGAGAGGAACAAAAGCCAGTTTGAAAGAGTGGGGCCTGTCTCCCACCCACTTTCAATCCTGCAGGCTCTAGCAAGAGCCACGTGCACTGCCAAAGCAGGGTGCCACCAGATGGGGAAAGTGATCTCATGCTTTCCTGGTACATCAAGGTCAGGCAAAACTGAAGTGGGAGATTAGTAAACTCCACATAAATACCTTTGGTCTGACCCCGTCTCAGACCAGGGTTCTAGACAATGATCTAAGCCTCCTTTCCTACCGAAGAGACAGTGTCTTGCCAGTCCCCTGATGTGCAAATTTAAAAATAACTGCCTATTAAAGTTGGGCATCTTTTCATTCCGCTTTGCCCAAACTGCCACCAAGTAAGTTTTTCCTGCTTAGCATTCATTCTCAAGGTAGATTGAGCCAACAATCAAGTAGGGGCTGCCACTCTGAGTCCCTCCCATGGACCACATATTCTTGTTGAATAAAAAAACTTCACCAGCCAATCAGGCATAATACATTTCGGGCACCCATAGCTTTCAGTCACCCCGCACCTAAATCAAAATATTTCAAAGTATTCAGTCTGGAATGGAGACTTCCATGCGGACCCAAGTGCACTGGGTCAAGACAACATCTCGATCCCTATTCCAGACCAAATAATATGCCCTTTTCCACTCCCATTTAGCACCTGCTTCAAGCAGGTGGTGAATGGAAGTAGGAATCTCTGAGGGTTGGGGGGGGGGTTCTGTGTCAGGAAAGGCTGTTGATAGGCAGGGGGAAAGAGTTCCATGCCCCTCCATGGAATTTCAGGCATAAGTTGCTGATGACAGAAAGCGTTCCTTACCTCCACAGACAAGGGTCACCCCCCAGGCTCTCAGGCAGCCCGATCGGTTCAACAGGTGGAGACAAGTATCCTGTGGTGTTCGAAGTACCCGGCACTCAGCTGTGTAGATGCAAAGAGTCCTCTGGGGTCCCCCTTCCCTGAAAACAAGTCGTCTGTCGGCCGTCGCCCCCCCAACAAGTCGTCCACCAACACCCCGCTCCCCTCCCCCCACAAAAAAGTCAGCCGTCGGTCACCACTCAACCCCACCACCCCTCTTACCTGCACTCGGGCAGCAAACTTAGGATCCGCCCCGGGTGGCAGTACGGCTAGCTACGCCACTGTGTCTAACCCCTCTCTGATTGTGCAATACTGGTACAGAGCCCTCAGGACCCGGGCCGGGAAGGTGAAGCCGGACCCCATGGGGGCCCGGGTGAAACGCCGTCCGGAGGCGGGAGCCCTCCCCCTGCCCTCATTTGCATGCCGGCAAGGCCGGCGGGTGCCAGGATTGGCCCCCTTAAACAAAGCGAACCCCCCCCAATCAGGGGGCGAGCTAGGTAGGGCAAGGGGGGAATAAGAAGGGGGCAATGGCCCGAGTTCAGCACATTCACCCCCCCTCGCAATAAGGAAGGAGAAGAATGAGAAGGAAGGAATGCCGCCAGCAGGAATCCCAGCAAAGGAGAAGCAATAGCCACGGGGGAGGAGGAGAATGAAAGTGGAAGAAGTCAAAGTGCTGGGGAAGAAGCAGGGACGCTGGCGAGGAGGCAACGAACATAGGCAGGACGGCACCAGCACCTGGAGCCAGAACGGCGGTGTTTGGAGCTATCAAGCATGTCCTGGAGCTCTAAGGGCCGACGAGGCTGCAGGCAGCAGACTCGCCACAGGGACACCTCGAGTCAACGCGGCGGATCGGAAGTGACAAAGCCAGGAAGCAAAAGATTGTGTACCGGTCTTGCGAGAGGGTGGCCAGATAACGCGCCGCAGGATGGGTCGGAGCGGGCGACGGTGCCCCCGAGGATGGTGGCGTTATCACAAGGTGAGCACGGGCCGGTATTTCTTTAACAGTAATGGACCGGGGGTGGGGGCGCATTACAGCCACTGTTAATCTGCAGAATACGAGCGCAACCGGGACGGGGCTGCGAGCGGCGCCTAGGGCCGTTAGTGCTAAAAATATCGAAGGCTGTGTGGCGTATACGTTTTCTTGACGTCATTTGTCAGTGCGCGGGAAAAACGGGTGCACTTCAGGATGAGATTTTCCAATGACGAAAGCACTTTATGTGTGATTGCCATCTCAGTCCAGTGCAACTAGCCCCGGTCTCAGACCTCGACAAGAAACGTTTGGCGCCTTTGTGCTAATTAAAAGCAAGGCGAGTATCAGTGGGACAGCAGGTACAGTGGCACCGATAACGATGGTCGTTAGCGGCTCCCTGCACTCCAGCGAAAACTTTCTGTTGTTGTCGCAGCAGGGTCCTATTTTCCCAAGCATGAGCCACTTTCCCTACTTGCGTTAGGGCCCAAGGCCCCCCTCCCCTGCTATACTTTCATCCAAAGAAAAAGTATAAAAGCAGCATTTGCACGGGCGTGGTTATTTTACCATTTGTACTCTACACACTTGGGCAGAAGATCTGAGCTGGGAAATTAAATTCCTAACTGTATAACTGGGTGGTAATCCCTGTATGACCGATAGGCTGCGATCCTTGGCATGCAGCCATATATTCCTTATGACTTATCTCCCGTTTCGGAAAAATGTATGTGCAGCCCCCCCCTTTTATCTTCAAGAAGTGGGTTTCGACCTTTGAGTTGGGAAGGGGGACTCGGCAGGGATGCCCCCTATCTCCTCTTTTATTTGCTTTGGCACTAGAGCCCTTGGCAGCTTGGGTACGCAAAGACCCGAAAATCCGGGGCATGCGCTGGTCACCGGAATGAGAGGACCGTATCTCCCTTTACGCTGACGATATTCTCCTTTACTTCGCCTACCCGAGGCGCTCCTTGATCGTGGTCTTAGATATCCTCACAATCTTTGGTAGATACTCCGGCTACTCCATAAACTGGAGCAAGTCCCTCTTGTTTGTAGTGGCAGGAGAGCCGCCGATCCCACCGCGGGACTGCCCTATACAGATACGCAAAGATGGATTTACATATTTGGGAATCTTTCTCTCCCTAGACCCTTCCTTCTGCTATGCCCGTAACCTACACCCCCTTGCTCAGGCTGCGTAAAGATATTGACAGATGGAAATCGCTCCCCTTTCCCTGTTGGGGAAGGCGGCCCTTTTAAAATGATGTCTCTACCCGGTTTTTGTATGCTCTGCAAAACTCTTTAGACCCGATACCTGCATCCTATTTTAGAGAAGTGGAGGGCCTCCTGCGAGATCTACTATGGAATGGCAAGCCGCGAATCGCTCTCGGCAAGCTTTCCTGAACTGGTATGACGGAGGCATCAGCCTTCCTAATGTCAAATTGTACTACTGGGCGGCCCACCTCTCCTCCATCAACCACTGCACCTACGCCCCACCAGGAGACCCGGGTTACAGTATGGATCGATGGCTCCTCTCTGGGGGGAACTTCAACAGAGCCCTCTACTCTAAGCCCCGGCGCTCTACACTTACAGGCCCCACTAAACATGCTGTACATGTTTGGCACACTGCCATTAACTGTCTTGGTTGGGGGCGGAGACTTACACTTGCGACACCATTATGGGATTCTGAACAGTTGGGTAATTTGTGGAAGAGTAAAGGCTTCGACAAATGGGATCTTATAGGCATTTCCCGTATAAGTGACCTGTGGGAAAAGTCGGACATTAAGACATTCGCCGTGTTGCAGCAACAATTCAAGTTGGCCGATTCGGAGCTCTTCCGCTATACACAGGTCAGACACGCTCTCCACACCCATCTGCAGCCCGGGGCACGCCACCTGAATCCTCGCCGTTAGAGGATAGAGTATTGGACGGCCATATCCCTGACAGCACCATTTCATTGATATACAAAAAATTGGTTAACAACTTGCCAGATCCCCTCCAGGCCCTTCGTGAGAAAGGGTCTAGGGACGGCATTGAGATGGACGATGAGGAGTGGCAGGAGGCTATCTCCTCGCCCAAAGTAGTGGCAATACCAGCTCGTCTCCGACTTGTCCAACTAAAACTCCTACACAGGGTGTACGTGACGGGGCCCCAATTGGTGCGGATGGGGAGGGTTGACGGGGGGTGTTGTAGGCGAGGATGTGGCCAATTGGGTACCTTTATCCATATAGTTTGGGAATGCACATTGATCCAATCATATTGGCGCAATATCCACGATATTATCAACACTGTTTTATCCACACACCTCCGCGTGGAGGCCCGCAGGTGTTTATTAAATATCTGGGAGCCCACAGATTTGAACGTTTGCTTGACACAGTGGGTCACTTTGGGACTAATGCTCGCCAAGAGAAGCATTGCCCAGCGATGGGGAGCGCCGCTTCCTCCTACGGTGGGGGATTGGGAAAGAGACTTGGATTGGGCAATGTTTCGGGAAAAGACAGTGTATGTGGCCCGTGGGTGTCCCAAGAAATGGACCCGTGTTTGGGGTTTGTGGAATTCTTACCGAGGAGACATATGCCAACCCCCCCTAGTCTTTAGTAACGAAGATCCCCCTTCACCCTAGACCTTCCACAGTATATTCTGTATAACGTGTATTACCTACTGTTCCCATGAAGCCTGATGTACTACTTCCTCTGAAATGTGATTGTAATGCTGATGTCTGTTTATCAATAAAAAGTTTTTTAAAAATTTTTTAAAAAAGAAGTGGGTTTCGATACAACCCTCACCCCACTCTCCCGAAGGTTGCAATTCAACATCGGCGGCATTGAGTTGGAGCGGCCCCACTCCAAAGTCCCCGTTTTTGTGGTCACTTTCTCCACAAAGAGAGACATATCTCCACCGCCATATCTCCACCGCTCTCTCTCCCGTCGCGTGTGCCAGTCCGGGCCGAGACAGCTTCCCGAGCTGGCGACCGTCGGATTGCAGCCGCACCCGGGTACTTCACGGGTCTTTAAAAGACCACTTAGTTGTGAACGAGGCTTTGTGGTGTTTTTTCACCCCTTCCTAGAGCCCCTGCATATCCGCTCTGTGGGGAGTGGGGGATCCGTGGTCGAGGCTCGGCCCCTGGGGCTGGCTGTGCACGGGTGCTCGCACCTAAAAAAGCACTCAAGTGCCGCCCGCACTCCTAAAGGCATTAAAATATCCCTGCCTGCGAGACACGCTGGGACAGCCATACCTGGGCAGACCCACGCTGTACCGACCGCGTTTATCCTTCGTTTTAGTATTTCGGAGGCATTGATGAGCAAAATTCCCCATAAATTCCCCATAATGTTCGGGAACTATGAGACCAGATGAAGGAGGTAGAGATAACTGAGCCACTCAGAAACATCACAGAACAAAAGAAGTTATATTTACAACTGCAGTGGGAAAGAATATCGGTAGTGGCATCGATGGCACCACAGGTTTCTTCTGAGAAATACTTTGAAGTTTATCTTTGTCTGTTTTGCTATATGTGCAATATTAGATCTGAAAGTACTCGATAGCTTTCCAAATGTACTTCGGTAAATAATCTGGGCGGTATGCGTGTGTGTGAACACATACGTGCATCCGTATAAAAACGCTATGAGAGATGAACTTCCATGTAAAAAACAAACTGGAAGAAAGTGAATAAAATGGTTTCCCGGGCATCACTTACACTCCGAACATACAGCTAGGGTTCAGCACAGGCAGCAACAGCTCCTTGACTTCTGGCCCTGCGCGTGCACCAGGTAGGACGGGATAAAAGCGGGAAATACCTAAACAGCGAACACAAAGTCACATTTTGTTTCCAGGCACAAAAACAGAGTCAATGAAAAATTCGATCAGGCACAATCAGTCACCAGGCCTTTTATTACACCACATTCTTAGACCGCGCTGTCTCTCCTGGATCGCCCACACATCGCACTTCACCTTTCTGGTGGCCTGACACCGTTGCTGGTAGCTGGGATGCTGTCACTCCTCGGATGACGCCACACTGTGCTCCCTGGTGTTGGAACTGTGTCTTTTTGGGTTTACTGCACATGATATGACATCAAATATGCTTGCAAGCCTGCTGTATGATTAGACAACGTTCAGATCACAAAAGCACTTTCTTTTCTGGTGCTTTGCAGCAGCTGTAAGATCGCCTTACAGTTTCTGGTTGCTCAAATGGGCGACATGTCGGAGATTTTTTATGTCGCTGGGGAATGTCACTGAATGCGCGCCTGCTAATAACAATGTGTAAGGCCAATGGATGGGGCTTCGTGAGACACGGTTTTAGAAACCTGAGATCTCCGGGGTATCACCTGGTAGATGGGGTACACCTCACGGGGATGGGAATGGACATGTTGCTACTGAACATTGTGGGGGTACTGGAGCAGATGGGCTTCAACTAAGAGCAAAAGGAGAGGCCGGGGTAGGGGGGGAGCTCCCTCCGATCGAGAAACCATAGGTAGCGTGGCGGAACAAACACAAGAAAGTTAGTAAAAAGAGAAAACTTACTAGAAGGTAGATGGAAGGCTCTCACAGTGTCCTTGGGATGCCTCACGGCAGGGGCACTGAGGGAGCCAGGGGCGGCGTGCCGCCATAGAAAGAGTAGATGTGATGCTCCCGCAGGACCCTTGGGATGCCTCACGGCAGGGGTACCGAGGGAGAAGATGGCAAGGACTCCGCCTCAGGAAAGGTAGAGTAGATGCTCAAGTAAGGTCCCTGGGATGCCACACGGCAGGGACCCTGGGAGAAGGGAGGGCCCACGAAAGGGTTACAGGGCGAGCGGGACGGCACTTGCAGCCCGTCAGGTCCAGACGGACACCCTCCAGATCGGTAGCAAGCTGAAGCCTAGACCCGTGAATCGGAAGCCCAGAAAAAGGGGCCTCTCCCCTCCCAGGAAATTGAGGAGGCTGGGTCCATAATGCAAGAGAAAGAGTTAATGAGCAAGAAATGTAAATATATAACATGGACAATAAATATGGATAGGACCATGAACTGTTGAAATGTACAAAGTTATGTTGATGAATAAACTGCGACCTTTTCAGGCACCAAAGAATGTGGTCAGTGGTGATTTAAGGTAAAAGCGCGCAGTTGGTGGAAACGGTTAAGGGGAGCGGGGCGGGACGACTTGCTGCCTGGAAGGGGTTTGCTTTCTGCCATCTCTGACTGTGTGTAACCTGTACTGTGCCCAGGCAGGAAACAGCATGCCATATGCCTGTGCGCCAGTGCCCCTAAGGCATAGGCTGCCATCCGAAGTGGCCCATTCCCATTGTGTCCGTGTCAAGGAAATCATTGTGAGTACTTCCTAATGTGTGTGTGTCTATATAAACACTCTATGTGGTGAAATCATTACTGTTTCAAACACAGTGTGCGATTTACCAATGTGTTTGTACTTAATGGGGATCAGGCGAATAAAATAGCAATGTATGACTGTAAAATCCGCATCCTGACTTTAGTGGAATTTCACATTCATGAAGTGCAATTACAAAAGTGGAAAAAGACCAATATGACAGAATGGCTGTTTTTTCCACGTTTATGGTTAGAGGTAGAGTTGTGGGCATTTCCTGTGGGCCACGCTGCATAATCGTGAGAACTCCCAGAATCTCGGAGGGCTCTTGGTAGTTTTCCACACAGGAAACAGGTGCAAATGTAATCCTGTTAAAAGCAGCAAATAACTTCCCACTTTGGGAAATGACAGGGGAAAATCACTATATTTAAGTGAAAGGTATTTATCCATAAAGTAAAATATTTTCTCTGTGAAGGGAAGAAAGCTACATATGGAAATGGCCCAAACTGTGATCATTTGGGCCATTCAAAGTACAAACAGAAAAAAAACGTACATGAAAACATGCGAAATGTGAAAAACATGAGAATGTGGAAATCGTGTATGCCTAAAATGAGTGGATTTGAGTACTACATAAAATCTTGTACATTCATAAAAGTAATGAAGTGCTGTAGAAATCGACCCTTAATGTGGGAGGAAACCTACTGCAGCAAGTATCTGACTTTTTAGGTATGGCTTGACAGTGCAGGAGTCTAAAGACCAGAGGCGCAACTAGAGCCATATTATCGGGAGGGGGGCTAATAAAAATTTGGGGGGCTAATTCTTCCAGCAATAGTCAGAGTGGAGATGAAGGGGCTCTAAGAAGGGGTGAAAAACAACAAAGCCTCGTTAACAAGTAAATGTTTTTTTAAAGACCTGTGAAGTACTCGGGTGCGGCTGCAATCAGACGGACGCCAGACCAGCCAGCCTACAGCAGCTCAGAAACTGCCTGTGGGTCTGCCCGGGAAGCTGTCTCAGCCTGGGCTGACACACACGGCGGGGCTTAGGGGGGAGTGGGCGGGATGAAGCCCTTTGCGCGCCTGCTAAAGACCTATTGTTGCTAATTCTTAAAATATACAAAGTATGGGCTTTAGCTTCACCCAGAGGAGTATAACTCTCTTGCCACATGCATTTCAGTCTTTGGTGTATCATCCTCCTCCCATAGGGTGCTTGCATTGCCATGAATTGGGGACTATTTTACATTTCAAAACTACACTGAAACATAACACATCAAATTATTTGCCTCATAGATGTAATAACAGAAAGCAACTTTTTTTGTTGTGTTTTATTGCTGAAAGCATTTTCATTGAAATGTTTAGGACTCATAATGCAAGCCAATTATTGTTTACCTAGGGCCCTGTTATGACTCAGATTTATCAAACTTTCACGCAAAGCTACACAACTAGACACCTTGCTGTACTGCACTGAGTGAAAGGGAGAGGGCAGAAATGTGCCACATTTAACATTAAATGGTGCATTCCTGTTCTGTCCTTGCGCTGGCACAGAATGTGCTACATTGTGCCAAAGCAGGCACCCTTTCACTGTGGTGCCTGCTTTGCAGGCAGGATTGTTTTCATGCAGAAAGGGACACCTACCTGTACAAAAACTATCCTCTGAGGCTTTTTCCTCTAACTGTGTGCGCTGCAGAATGCAGATGTAGAAAGAGGAAAAACGAAGAGAAATAAACATGTTTCTCCTAGTTAAACCTCCCCTGGGACGGCATAGCATTTTGACGCCTTCCCATGTCTACCATGGTAAATCTGGAAATGCTCCAAAATGCATGGGTGGATGCGTGGGAACACCCACGCTCCACCCGTGGAGCGCCTTCCCAGGACAGAATAACGCAAGGCAGAGACTTGCGCTGCCTCGTGTTACTCCAAATTTACCAAACACCCCAGGGCCTCGCAAGATGGCCTTGCATTGCTTGGTAAATCTGACTTTAGTACAGCGTTGCCCTTGCTTTACCTTGCGTGACGCTAGGGCAACATAACACTATAATAAATCCGGGTCTGTGGGTTTTAAGACAATATAGCTACTTCAGTGCCATTAGGGAAGTTGTGACACTTTACTTTAGCAATCAGTTAACAATCAGTTTGTCGAGCAGTTTAAACAAGGGAAACATACAAACTGGGAGCATTACGCATAGTACAGAAGACTCATCATAAAGTCAGGAATAAATCTCTCTGATGCACAGATCTAAGCCTAAACCCCGCATAGATTTATAACTTTTTCATAATTCACAAAAGCCTGAAGTCTACTTTTGGGACATATGTGCCTTTTGTTAATTTCCTGGCATATGCCTGTGCACCCTAACTTTCATCCTGACCCTATGCGTGCAGATCCACACATTAAGGAAATGTGCATGCGGTCGAGTAGGGTAAACGTACAACCGTAGACATATTTGTTGTTTTCAGCTTTATTCCACATAGAAACTTTTTTTTACCGGTATGTACTTCTCTTAACCCCCACACCCTTTTAAGATGCACTAGTGTAATAAGGATGCCAGGGGCCCTGGTGCAAGGAAAGAAAATGGCCCCTTTGACCACTGTTGGGGTAGTAAAATCCATCATTGTTAAGGTTCAATGGGTCGCTCTGGGCACCAGTGTCACTGCACCTGCTGCATCATTGGCAGCTACGCCCTTCTTGAGATATGGGGGTTCCAAGCCCAGCTGTGCACACGTTCTGCACCAGCTACCCTCAGGTGACAAGCTAAGAAGTTTGGCAAAGACACTGCAAACGAGTTGAATATCTACCCAAGGTATGACAGAAAACCATTCAGAATACTGAGGCATGGATTGCAGTATTTTGCTGCATATAAAAAGGAAATCTGTGGCAACAATTTGCCTTTTCTTGCTGCATAGTTTAGTCAACCATGATGCATAATTTGGTCTTCCATTGGCACACAATACAGCGGTCCTGATTATGAGCTTGCTTCAGCATAATGTCAGTTTGGCTTCGGTGCAACCAAGCTATTAGCAAGTTGGCAGACCTCTAGATGTGCACGTGGTTAATAAATATGGCAAACGAAATCATACACGATTTCCCTCAGACTAGCTTCAACATGCTTCTCCTAAGAAATGTATCCGCTCTGATTAAAAGGCAACCGCTTGGGTCTAAAACAAACGCGAAAGCAAAGAATGTCTGCAATCGCAAGTAATGCAAAAACTCCAATTATGTGGTATAATGCGGCATATTTTGAGTCAGTAGTCTATCGTTATTTTGTCATTTTAAGACGTGTTAATCTTGTCTGATAAAAGGTTTCAGCTCATTAGTACCAGTTTAACTGCTCATTACAGCAATCAGCATTGGAAAAGTGACCGGTTAGCCTTTGCAAATGGTCTTCCAGTGTGCAGCACCACGAGGCGCTTTTTATTTCTGTCAATTTTGAACCGTTTGAACTAAAAACATTTCTTGGTTGAACACTGCTAGTTGCCAGTAATGCTGCAGAAGGAAAGTTATGCGTCAAATGTGGTAAATCCATAATTGCGTGGAAAATGCCCCTGCTGCACAATCCCATAATTATAGCAGCCTGGTTATAACGTATTTTGTGTGCTTACAAAGCCAAAAAACAGGGTACACTTAAAAACGAGCATTGGCTCATCAGTAGGTCTGGCATTGCCCTCCAGCCTTTTGGCTTTGTCAATGCATGTTTTGTTTTGACGTGGTTATGTAAAGCTTTATTGTTGGGAGAGTTGCCAAGCCCTCACAAATCCCCAAAAAGATTGGCTAAAAGCAAAATATTTTTGGTCTCAGTAAGCACACATTGCCATAGTAGTCTCTGCAATGAAGGGCACTGCTTTGTGTGCAGCGTGCTCCTCCTGAGAGGCCAGAGGGGCATCATTCACAGTGAAGTTAGCAAGAGGCTGAAGTGGGGTGACCCATTGCCCCATGCTGTATGAGCAGAATAAAAATGTGAATGACACAACAACAGACAAATGGAAGAGGCTGGCTGAGCAGGCTGACTGGCTTTATTGGGCATTGGGCATTTCCCTTGGTGGCTGGGAAGGTTGTGGCTGGGTTTGCTTCTGATGGCTGGTTTTGTTGCTGTGACTGGGGAGGCAACATATCCAAACAAATAATGCAAACCAAATGGGTTTAAAATGCATCAAGGAAGATCACGTTCGCTTTAAAACCATTTGCTTTTGTATTTCCGTGGCACTTGTCTCCTGAAGTATCGCATATAATCCCAATTTTATTTGAGACTTCTTGTGTCTCATTCTTCTTGGGGTCCTGTTTTTCTTTTTCAATTTTTCACACCTTTCCCGCACTGGACACATATTTTGTTTTATATGAGAAAGTCATCGATGATGATAAATACGTGGGCAAGCTGGTGAGAACCTGCCAGTAGCTCCTCCGTTGGTGCGCACGTGAGATACTTTCTCATTTCCCTACACTTTTTTGCACCTTTCTGTCTTTGTGACACGTATATACTCCATTGTTGACTGGTGCTGGTTGAGTGAACTGACTGTTGACTGGTATTTCTTTCTCCCTACTGTGGGACTTTTAAATTATTAATTATCAAGGCACGGGGGATTAGGTCAGAGTTCATGAAAAGAACTACTGAGTTTGGGAAAAGATAAATATATCGCCCTATAAGTAATCCTACGTATTCATATATACAAATTTATAAAAGTGCCTAACAATGCCAGGTCCTTGTTGTTGGATTATATGTTGATTGGAGGGTGGCCTGGCATATAGATTCCCTCTGCAGCTCCTTGTTGGATTACCATCCTGAAGTATCGCAGCCAAGCCAGGAGCAGCACTGACCGTGTCTTCAGTTCTCTGGCCTGGCCACACAGGGGTAGGGAGGAGTGGGAATAGAGGGTGAGGGCAGTGGCATAACAAAGGCCCCCGCAGCCCCCTGCAGTGCGGGGGGGGCTCAAGTTCCAGGGAGCCCCCTCAGCACAGTACCCAGGCCTGAGAGCTCCTGAGTGAGTCTGGAGTGGGGGGCCCTGCATGTACTTTGCAAGGGGGGCCATTCACGTTTTGTTACGCCACTGGGTGAGGGGCATGCTGCTACCTGGAGCCAGAGCACAAGCCGAACCATCTGCATATTTTGGAATTTAAATCGTGCAATGCACGTCCAGTTTGTGTATTAGAAAGACTCTGCGATGCATTTACTTTTATTATATTGCAATTATTAGAAGCAATAGATTCTAAACATGAACTTAAAAACATTCATGCCTCCACCCCCACTGCCCTGACGATAACGTTTTAGATGACCAAGAGTCAGGTCAGTTGTCTTGTGATCCCTATACATGGCCTAGGTCATTATAAATGGAGTAACATTATAGTCATTTACTCATCTACAACAGGCGTTTTTGTATAGCACACACTCAGAATTGCTTGCTGTATTTCAATGTGCTATTAAGCGATGATAAAGGAAAAGGAGCACTGTGAAAAAAGTAATTGCCTAGAATCACACAATGTAGTCAAGCAAAAGTCGGTATTGATGCAAGGATTTCTGGTTTCACACTGTGCAATTCAGCCACTACATTATCTCTTTCTTTGTCCCATTTTAGATCAGAGATTAATGCTTTATTTTTTATTCGAGTGGCTAAATCAATGCATTGTGCCAAATGCATATGTTACGTTATATCAGGTTCACACAAGAAGCCTTGCTGAAAAGAATTTAATGGAAGCCAGATATGCTATTTTAATGCTATCACTGGCTTCCTCCCTAACTTAACAAAGAGATCAGTTTTAACATATTTTGAACACCTCAGTGACGTCACAGATATAACAAAATATTGGAAGAGGACACCTCAAAATTCTGGATCCCACTAGATATCCATTTCAATTTTTCTCTGAACGTCCAGCTACAGTTGAGTCCATCTAGGTGGGATTCCACTACCTAGATTTGGAGCATACACCGATGATGAACCATGCCACGAAAAGTAGTGTGCAAGGTGTCATTTTCCAATATTTTGATATATTTGTGACATACTTGGAGGACATGAATTATGTATCCGGCCTGCAACTTCTGCATACCATTAGTGTAGTGATGTGATTTATTAGAGAGGTCTGTACGTAGATTGTTTCTCCTCCCAGTCGCTGCAGTGTGCAGTATATGAATACCTCACTGAGTCAATTACACCAATTAGCAAAACAAAAGGTCTTGGTAATGCAACAGAGACACATGCCTTCACATACACACAAGTAAAATGCAGAGCTCAGCTGCAACAGACTCACACTGAGCTCAAACTGTGCAGGCTTTTTGCATTTTTTATTGCCCCCAAGATTTAAGGGCAGACGGTTTAGATCCTCAAGACCCTGTCTAGCATCATGAACGTGCTTGAGTGGAACAATCGTCTCAATTCACAACAAACTGAAAAACTCATTAGCATAATCAGCACTTTCACAGCACTCCACTGGTCTTCGCATGTTCCCATCTATAAAAAGGCTACAACGCAGCGCTAGGAAGCCATTCTGCTGCAGGCCAGGTGGAGGGGGGAGCTTTGGACAATGAAGCTTCATGAAGGGTTGGCTTGATTATGACTTGAGGTTTCAAGATGACATTGTGTTTTGCCAGAGCCAGGCATCTGGATCTATTCAGACTCTAGCCTTCAGTGCTTCAGTGGCTCACCCAGCTCTACTAGCTGGTCATGCAGCAGCCTAATTTGGGATTATGCAACAAATCATACAAAGTTACAGGAGGAGAAAATAAGAAGATCTGCTCAGCAAGGTAAGCTAAAAATGCAGTGTGGTCTACCATCAGCAAAGTAAGCTAACGATGCAGTGTGGTCTACCATCAGCAAAGTAAGCTAACGATGCAGTGTGGTCTACCATCAGCAAGGTAAGCTAACGATGCAGTGTGATCTACCATCAGGAAGGTAAGCTAACGATGCAGTGTGATCTACCATCAGGAAGGTAAGCTAACGATGCAGTGTGGTCTACCATCAGCAAGGTAAGCTAACGATGCAGTGTGGTCTACCATCAGCAAGGTAAGCTAACGATGCAGTGTGGTCTACCATCAGCAAAGTAAGCTAACGATGCAGTGTGGTCTACCATCAGCAAGGTAAGCTAACGATGCAGTGTGATCTACCATCAGGAAGGTAAGCTAACGATGCAGTGTGGTCTACCATCAGCAAGGTAAGCTAACGATGCAGTGTGGTCTACCATCAGCAAGGTAAGCTAACGATGCAGTGTGGTCTACCATCAGCAAGGTAAGCTAACGATGCAGTGTGGTCTACCATCAGCAAGGTAAGCTAACAATGCAGTGTGGTCTACCATCAGCAAGGTAAGCTAACAATGCAGTGTGGTCTAATGCATTGTGTTCTACCATCAGCAAAGTAAGCTAACAATGCAGTGTGTTCTACCATCAGCAAGGTAAGCTAAAAATGCAGTGTGTTCTACCATCAGCAAGGTAAGCTAAAAATACAGTGTGTTCTACCATCAGCAAGGTAAGCTAACAATGCAGTGTGGTCTACCATCAGCAAAGTAAGCTAACGATGCAGTTTGGTCTACCATCAGTGAGGTAAGCTAACGATGCAGTGTGATCTACCATCAGGAAGGTAAGCTAACGATGCAGTGTGGTCTACCATCAGTAAAGTAAGCTAACGATGCAGTGTGGTCTACCATCAGCAAAGTAAGCTAATGATGCAGTGTGGTCTACCATCAGCAAAGTAAGCTAACGATGCAGTATGGTCTACCACCAGCAAGGTAAGCTAACGATGCAGTGTGGTCTACCATCAACAAAGTAAGCTAACGATGCAGTGTGGTCTACCATCAGCAAAGTAAGCTAACGATGCAGTTTGGTCTACCATCAGCAAGGTAAGCTAACGATGCAGTGTGGTCTACCATCAGCAAGGTAAGCTAACGATGCAGTGTGGTCTACCATCAGGAAGGTAAGCTAACGATGCTGTGTGGTCTACCATCAGCAAAGTAAGCTAACGATGCAGTGTGGTCTACCACCAGCAAGGTAAGCTAACGATGCAGTGTGATCTACCATCAACAAAGTAAGCTAACGATGCAGTGTGGTCTACCATCAGCAAAGTAACCTAACGATGCAGTGTGGTCTACCATCAGCAAAGTAAGCTCAGCAAAGTAAGCTAACAATGCAGTGTGGTCTACCACCAGCAAAGTACGCTAACGATGCAGTGTGGTCTACCATCAGCAAAGTAAGCAATGCAGTGTGGTCTACCACCAGCAAAGTACGCTAACAATGCAGTGTGGTCTACCATCAGCAAAGTAAGCAATGCAGTGTGGTCTACCACCAGCAAAGTACGCTAACAATGCAGTGTGGTCTACCATCAGCAAAATAAGCAATGCAGTGTGGGCTACCATCAGCAAAGTACGCTAACAATGTAGTGTGGTCTACAATCAGCAAAATGAGCTAACAATGCAGTGAGGTCTACCATCAGCAAGGTAAGCTAAAAATGCAGTGTGGTCTACCATCAGCAAAGTAAGATATAAATGCAGTGTGGTCTACCGGGCTTGTGCATAATGCGGGCCTCCATTGGTGTGGCCTCTTAGTGCTTTTGGGCTGACTTGATGCACTTGTTCTAACTTGACAGCTGTCTGACATGTGTAGAGGGAGTACACATGCAACCTTGGAGGGTTTTCAGTAAATAATCCATACTTTGCATATTTCACAAGAACTGGTGATAGTAGATTTTGGAGAGGGTGGTGTGTAAATTCAGAAGCAAAAAGGAAAAGCAGAGCACTCACCCTTGGTCAGAGCACTAAGACTGTTTGCTCTACCTAGTTAAATGTTTTTATTCATTGTCATCATCTGTTGAATTAATTCTTCCACTTATTCCTTATCCAACTATTCATTCCTTCACTGAGCCATGTCGCACTCAAGTCTACAACCATCCATTCATTGGTTGGACAAGATTCTATAAGAAAAAATGTGTAAAATGTACAATTTTTGCATTGTTTCCCGAAAATGTCACTAAGGAACACCTCCCCACCAAAGCCTCTCTTGCAGTTGTCAGACTTGTTCCTATGCACAGGATGGGGTCTGGTGTGGCAAACTTTGCCAGAGCGCTTTTGGTTCCCAGTCTGGCCCTTTTGCTGAGAGCCCCTATATGAATGTTATATGTACTATTTTAGCAAGATCAAAACTTGTTGGCTAACGTCAGACCTAAAAATGACAAGTAGGCAAAAGAAAAATATGAAAAGAAACACCAGCTACAGATTTCTGGCTGTTTATCTGGAAATCGTAAGCTTCAGACCTATCACAGATCCCACTACATTGTGGGGTTTGGACCTGTTTTTTGGTTCATCACAATTTCAATAGCTCTTCCCAAGGGATCACCCGTTTCGTCTCACTCAAGTTGTCACTTTTGCAGGGACAGGTGGCAATTCACTGCATAAAATGGGCAGATTCTCTTGACTTTATGATTCAGGACCCAGAATTTACATGCAGAGTTCATTCATTTTCTGCACACATTTTGCAAGTTGGTCCCTAAATGTGTTCCTGTGGTACGAATTCTGCATATAGCCCATGGATGTCATTTAGGTGTCGCCAGGGGTCGCAGCTGTGACCCCTAAGTTGTGACCCCCTGGCTTGCCCCTTGCTAGCCCTAGCACTGCCCGTGCGACCCCTGGCCTCAGAGGTGGCAAAATCAGTGCCCGGAACACAGGAGCAGCTCACCATATTGGGCATCCTTTGATGTTCCATTTTCATGGTTTTCGGTCAAATGTTTATTACACAATAGTTGATAATAATATTCACTGTTAGTGTAATAAAAAATGGAGTATAATTAGCTGGAATATGACCCTATCTGAAAGCTAAGGTAAGAAAAAAATGCTTTTAAATGCATGTTGTATGCATGCTTGTAGGTGAGTGTGTTTATCTGAGAGTGTGTAAATTGTGTGTGTATGTTTAAGCATGTGCGTATGTGACTCAAAGTAAAGGTCAAATGGTGTGTGATGTCACTTCCGCTACTCCTGGCATTTTGGTGAATTGACCCCATGATATTGCTGTCAATGAGACCAGTGATTAATAAGGGTTCCACTATCGCAGAAAAATGATTTAAGTTCTGAAAGACCATACATCACATAAATCAGTGCGACTGGTCCGTCCTTATTTGAATATTGCGTGCCTCAACCTTTTGACTGTCAATAAAAACATGTTTTCAGTGTTTGTGACCGTGTTCTTTGAAGACGTAATCTCCATTTTAACAGTTCGTGTCCTTCCATAAATTTTCCCCTGCTGAGTGATGCGACTGCAAATCTGTTAGAAAAAAAACGAATCTTGATGTATAGGGGGTTTTCAGCCTGCTCTTATTTGTTTAACTACATGTTATTAAATCGATGCTGCACGTCGTACAGTTACACAAGCTCTTTATTTATGCGGCAGGTCAGAGAGGCCTGCAGACAATGATGTTCTGTCTGCTTCCTAAACCAGCCAGTGGCTGTTTACACACAGTGCTGGTTTTGGTAGATGTGTTACTTATGTTAATAGAAGCCATTTTGATTTTTACTGCCTCGCACCATAAAAGTCTGTGTCACTGAGGCTAAGTGACGTAATGTTACACTATGGCGGGGTGTTCACATTGTGCACTACAGTGTTCAATATGTAAAAATGAAAAAGAAAGTACAAATGCCAGTGTTGCTGAATACCAAGACTGCCGAGGCTTGTTTCTACCTCGTGCCTCTTTTACTCCACTGCCTTTCACTTCATGTCTCTTTACCGGGGCCGGACTGGGCGTAGCGGGCACCGGGCGTTTTCCCGGTGGGTCGGAAGGGTGGGAGCTGGTTTTCGAGCAGGGGCGGTTTTTGAGCGGTAGGGGCCGGTTTTGCAGCAGTGCTGCAATATCGACCCCCTGTAACAAAAGCGGCAGCAGTGCAACAGGGGGAACCAGTGCTTCTCACTAGTACACGCATACCCCCCCCAGCTGAGCCAGCACTATTGCCAGGGCTGGTATGAGTTCCCAGTCCGGCCCTGCTCTTTACCCCACTCTTCTAGGTTCTTTTAAAACCCTGCTTTCTCCCCTTGCCACTATTTCCCCATTCCTCTTCCTCTTTCTCCCTTTTCTACATTTCCCTGTGTTTCTCGGATGCAAAATGGATGCCGGAGCCCATCACCTGCAACCGCAGGCACAAATTACGCACCGGAGTACTACATCCATCCCTTTAGGGGTATTTCAATCCATGTACTTCTTTGTCATTTCTAGGATATTGTTGAGCTCACCGTAGACACCCAGGCTTCTTGAAACTACTGAAATAGACAGTGCTGGTAGGATGATAAAGCATGAGTGTGAATATCATTAGTGTGGTTAGACCCTCAGATTCCTGTCACTTCTAGTAAGATTGCTGTTGTGTCCTGTCTCCTTCTCTTTTGTGGGTATTCCATGTTATCATAGTCGTGTGGTCAGTATGATGTATGTGTGGTGCCTGTGTTGGAGATTGGCTGTCAAATGTCTTAAGAACTCTTTTCAAGCACTTTTTTTCAACATACCCCTCTTGAAAAACAGAGGATGCTACACAACCAGCAGGCCCTGAGACTGAGGAACATCGGCTGCCCCTGGAAGACCTAGTTAGGTTCCAAAATAGAAAAATACACAGTGCTTCTGGAGCAGGGATCCCTCCACAGCTAGAGAGCCCCTTTTCCACTTGTCTACCTGTAACAATGCACTCAAGAAAGATTTCTGAGACAAGCCTCAAGAGAGCATCAAGTGAAATCCATTTACAAAACTATAAGTGCGCTCCAGGTCCTTGTCCTGAGGAGACCCTTGAATTTGTTTTAATCTATTATTATATATACTATATTATCTATATTATAAATTATATGATATATTATACTAATATATTATACTATAGTAATATATTATACTATACTAACTATTATTATTAAAATAATAATTATCATGATTATTGTAATAATAATCACTATTCTTATATTATTATTTTTATTATTATTTATATTATCTAAATGACATATTATAATATATAATTTAATAATATATGATATTATAACATCTACTTATATATTATTGGTAAAAGCAGCATCATGTACACCCTAATACATGGGATAAAGTACCTACTGCACATTAAATGTCTTTTGTAAGTGACTGAGGCAAGAACAACGCAAGGATTTTCACAGCTGAAGGAAAGTATAATTTGGTTACATTGCTTACCATTGATTGGCTTTCCTTGTAACTCATACATGCCTGCTTCTCATTCGTGTCCCAGCTTATCAATCTGGGATTTGTCCCTCACATGGAGCACTGCCTCTTTAAGTCTCTTTGATTGGCTAGCATCTCTGCTTCCACTTTTTGCTTTACAAGCACAACTTTTTTTTCTTTTGTGTGAAGAGCTCCATTAGACTGCATGTGTTTCCAAGCCATCTCACTAGTGTACATCCCTCCCCTGCACTCCGTGATGCCAGTGGCGGCTCGCATGTACGGAGGGTGGTGAGGTTGGTGGGACAAAAATAAATAAGTAGTAATATAATTACACTTACCTACCTCACGTGATGTCCTACTCGCTCGGGTCTTCTCGAGGCAGGCTCCAACGCCCTGCCCTGCCCATTACTGCTCTCTGCTGCTGCTGCCAGTCAGCAGCCACCTCGCCCCGTCCTGGCGCTCAGCTCGGGACAGGGTTATTGAAAAATAAATGAACTTTATTACCATTTTATTTTTCATCTCTGGGGCAATTTAGTTAGTAGGGCGACGCTCCTCTGCCTTAACGGAGGAGCCGCTCCTGCTTGATGCTCTCCTTTACACTAGTGTTTCTACCCACCCCATCTCTCTTTCGCTCACCCCTGCGCTTCTTCCCATTGTTCCTCCATCCCTCCATGTCGTTTTACAGGAACCTCCATATTTCTTTCGCTCCAGCCTTCCCACATTGCTTTCATGTCCCCTCCAGGGCTCTCCCGTTGCTTTTGCGTTCCCTCCTTTGTGGCTTTGGCGTTGCGCACCACCCTCCCCCACGTTGCTTCAGCATTCACCTCCCACCATCCCCCATGTTGCTTCCCCAATCCCCCACAATCCCCCATGTTGCTTCCCCTCCCACTGCATGTTTTTTAAAAAACCACACTTTTCCGTGTTTTCTTTTCTTTTTAGTTACTGATCCAAATCGGATCGGTAATTAAAAACAAATAAACACCTGTGTTGTTTTGTAGGCGCATGCAGCATGGTGAGCGCAACTAGAAAAGGATGCAGTTGGCCGCTGTGTCAAAGGCTTTTGCTCTTTATGTTTGTTTTTACTGCTGTGCAGTGTGGCTAACAATAATTGGCAAAGACAATAGGTCAAAAATGGGAGCCCTATTGGTCTCACCTTTTTGACCTATTGTCTTTTGCATTGGTTTTCTGCTCGTCTTCCTTCTATCACCCACCCTCATCAAATATCTTCCTTTCATGTTTTAGACTTATGATGCCATGAGGTAGCTTTGCAGCACTGGTATTCCATGCAGGATGCTTACCAGAGCCTGCGTCCTCTCAGAACTTATGATGGAAGGCAGTGTGATGGAGACAGAGCACTGTTCCTTTGTCTCAGAAGCAGTAACTGGGCCTCGTCCAAAGAGCCCTTTCTGCGTGTATGGCTGATTTACATATGAAAGCAGTTAGATCTATCAATGTAAGATATTCACAAAAGTAAAATGCTTTTATTTAACTTTAATGTTGCCTTATTCTATAGTTTGTAATCATTCTCAAACTTCTCTATGACCCCTTGCCACCCTGAAAAAGGTGGTAAATGTACTCCTGGGAGACACAGAAGTAAATCCTGGTTGTTGATTTACTCTTGCCATGGACAGCAGCGCATTCCTTTCCAGGATGTGACGAGGAAGGTAACACCCGTAAAATTGGTAAAGGTGTATCGGAAGGATTTGGCCAAAAGGATTCATATTTTCCCATTTGAGAAAAATTGTAGAAGTGACATTGCATAAAAGCAATTGTATTCCAGAAGATGTAACTGTAAAATATACACAATTACAAATGTAGAAATCCCAACACAAAAGCGACAACAAGAAACTTGCGACACATACTTCACCACCATTTTGTTGATTGTCAAAAATTGTATATGTGATGTAACTTTGCAGGTCCAATTTTGTGATTTTTCTTTTAGTTTGTGCAATGTGATGTAACCAGTTTGCTCCAATAAATTGTTTAAAATTCACTAGGTTTGTCATTTTGCTGTTGATCTCAGATGTGCCTGGGTATGAAAATATAATTGAAGACATTATAGGCAGGATAAAGTTCTCTTTGCCATATGTTATAAGGATATTGCTGTGTATCAAGGAGTTCCGTAACGATAGAGAGGAATGACGGTGAAGGCCGATTTCCATGCAATAACATTTTAGCATATGGCAGAGGATACATGATCACACTATTACCCTTTCCCCAGAACACTTAAATCCTTCGTCTCTTCCTCCTCCATATGAGCGAGCATGGCTGGAAATATAGTGAATAAATGTGGAAGCTGTAGCACGAAATTAAACTTTCCAATATACAGCTAGTAATTTGTTGCAATAGCATATTATATGAAGTTTAATGTAAAATCCCTTTAAAAATTGCTCTGGTTCATAATGTGTGGTAACATGAAGAGAGATTTCTGACTTCCTGCAATGAACTCTAACCAAGTCAGAAAATAAATGTGCTGCCATAAGTGGCTCCTTTCTGTTAAAGATAGTCCCAGGGGCGGCTCCTCCTCAGGAGGAGCGGAGAAGCGTCGCCCCGCCTGCTGCGAGCGCATTACGCATGTCAATGGCATTTTATTTATTCGCCACCGCACCGGCTCGCGCTGTGTACAGCGCAAGGGTGTGGGCTGGGCTGAAGCCTGCAAATGCAGGATTACAGCACTGGTCTACAGTGTGCATGATGGATTGGCCGGCCGTCTTGCGACGGCCAAACCGACATGAGCTCTGTAGACCCATCAATCCAAAGGCTGTGAAAGAGCCTGGGGATTGCTGGCACAGGCCCCCAACCTCAAAATGAGCACTGGGTGAACCTGCTCCCACCAATCCTGGAGCTGCTTTCACAGCATGAGAGCAGCTCCAGGATTGGTTGGAGTTGCTGTCCACGAACAGGAAGTCCTTCCTTTTCCTGCTCGTGGACCGCAAACAGAAGTGCCGCACGGGTGGAGCTCCCAAATTAATGGTGAGTTGTGCGCCTTCGCGCCCCGCCATCTTCTTTTTAAGCTAGCAGCCTGTTATGACAGTACTCACGAGGTGAATTAAAAATGTTTATTCAGAAGTATAACATCTTAAGGCCCACACACAGGTGGAAGCAGGAACGTGCGGTACCAAGCACGATAAAAATCAGCAATCCCCTAAACATTCTAATACGTCATATAAATATCAAATTTGACATTCCAAACAATTGCATCACAATAAAGGGAACAACCAATAAAATAAAGCTATGCAAAACAAAGAAGAAAAGACGTGCTAAAAGAAACAAGCATAGAAAATGGAATAATTACTATATAAACATCTCCCTTCTTTACAGAAAACAAAAAGAAAATTAGTACAAAACAAAGTCATTAAAACGTTTAGGCATTCCAACATTTCTACAAGATATATTCACTCCATCAGATTGAACACAATCTGTACCAAGTTTTACTTTTGGATCATTAGGTTTCAAACATAACAATTCTTTTTCACCTGAAGTACTAGGCTGATTTGCAAAAGACAAATCAGAAACATCAGAATCATTACAAACACCAAAACTGTTGTTAGAATTAAGAAAAGCTCGAGTTTGTTGAGTTTCATCATTAAAATTTCCTTCATTCTCATTTACATTACAATCAAACATATTTTCTCTACTACTTTGTTCAGAATGGTCCCAAAACTCTTGTTCTTCATTACAAATACTGAGATTTTTATTTGACATTAATATTTCTTCCTGTCCAGGTTTGAGTCTGACAACATCACTTTTACTCCACCAACCCTTCTCTCCTAGAAAAACAGATCCCTTTGAAACTTCCAAGACTTTAAATGGTTTAGAATACGTAGATTCACCCTTAAGTAGTCTTGTTTTTTTAACTATAACCCCAATCATCCTTTCCTATTACTTTGACAGTAGTTTTGTTGCTGATATCACTACGTTTTTTAGTTAACTTTTGTCGCTCAATTATTTTTTCTTGTACCTTAACTTGTTCATCATCAATTTTGTTACACTTGGTCCATGTACAAAAATTCAAATTTAGAAGTAAGCTTGGTGTTACACTTCCTCTCTCATATCAAATAAAATTGAGTTTGTTTAGTAATTTCATTTACAGTGTTATTATAACTGTTCACTTTCTCGCGTAAATATTCTCTGACAGGTAAGTGTGATGCCACAGCCAATTGCACACCTTCTTTTAAAAATCTGTTAGTACGTTCAACTTGCTAATTTGAAGAATGACTATATAAAGGTATCTTCTCCTGTCTTATTCCTGATTGTCTAAAAAATCCCGTCATTTTATCAGAAACAAGTTGTGTTCCATTGTCAGAGACAATAACTTTAGGTTGACCTTCAACCGCGAACCCACTTTTGAGAAAATCAATAATAATATCAGTTGTAATGTTATGTATGAATGCATAATGAATCCATTTTGAATAATAATCAGACAAAACAGCCAAAAATCTACAACTAATGTCAAGAATAGAAAATGGACCAGAAAAATCAATTGCTACTTTCACCCATAGCCCATTAGGTATTTCTACCAAATGCATTTCATTTTTCCTTATCTTCCAATGTTTATCTGCACTAAAACATTCTTTGCAAAAATAGACATACTTATTGACCTCCGCATTTATGCCAGGCCACCAATAATATTGTTTCAAAAGTTTCTTAGTAGTGCTTGAACCAGGATGGCCTTTGTGTGCTAATTAAATACATTTTTTCCTTAATCTAAACGGTGGAATAAATAAGTCATGCCTCATTAATAAATCATTTTCCACTGTTAACTCGTATGCTACCTGAAGATAACACCTTAATTCCTGACTAAGATTCCTTTGAGGCGGCCAATCACCAGCAACATAGTCTTTCACCTTAAGTAAGGTACAATCCTTTCTTTGACAATCCCTCCATCCAGAATCAGTTATAGCCCCCTCACATATCTCAATAGCATCTATATGTGCATTTACACATTCAGTATCTTCCATACATTCATCCTCATTTTCTGAAATAGGTAGCCTAGACAGAAAATCTGCTCTGCAATTTAACCCTCCGGGTATGTCTAATACTAAAATTAAATTCTTGTAATTTCGCAAGACGTCTAACCAGTCTTGAAGTTGTTTTTCCATTGCTTCTACCACAACCATTCATCGTGTAAATCAAAGGCTTATGATCAGTTACTATATCAAATTCCTTTACCCATAAGTACATTAAAAATGTTCTACAGCCCAGACAGAAGCTAGGGTCTTCCGTTCAATTGTGATATAAAATTTTTGGAACCACACCTGTAACATGCACAAGTTTTACCTTCATAAACTCTTCCTTTACTTCTCTCACCACCCCTTTGTTCAACACTCTTCTTCTCCTGTAAAGCAAAAACATTAGTAGAATTTGCAGCTTCATTTGACAAAACTATAGAAGATAACATAGAGTGCTCTATCCCCTTTGCATTGTCAATTACTTCCTGAAGACTTGGATTACAGCATCCTAAAAGTCGTTCTTGTATTTTTTTTTTAAAACAATGAAAGACAATTTGGTCTCTGATGTATGTGTCAACCATTACATTATATTCACAATTTGTAGCAAGAACCCTTAAAGCCGCAATATATTCTTCGATGGTTTCATTTTCAGCTTGTTTGCGCATTGCAAATTTATGCCTGCCAACCATAATGTTAGGCTCCTCAGAAAATTGCTTCTCCATCCGTTTAACTGCCTCCTGGTATTCATCAACTGGTATGAACTGCCCTGGCGCATTTTCAAACTTTGGCAGACTGTCAAAAATGTCGTGGCCTGCATTCCCTAGCAACCCAAGCATTATAGCCTTCTTCCTCTCTGCGTTGTATTCTTTTCCATCTATGGCATCTAAATAATTCTCGAAAGGCCTTTGCCAATTTTTCCAACGCATAGGCGGTTTCCCAGCTTCACTTAAAAAATGAGCAGGAAAACATATATCATTGCTTTGTGCCATTTTTCTTTTCTGAGTGCTGATTTCAACTTTTCCTTTCAACATTAAATGACAGCTACTAAACTTCCTGTCTTCACTTGTAGTTTATTTTGAACACAAATTTTAATAAATCTTTTCCTCACTTTGTCCCTTAATTCTCTCTGGTTAGAGTTTCTGCCACCTTATTTTAATTTTCTACTTTAATTGCCCTTACCGGCTTAGAGACACCCTCCTTTTTCCACTCGCAGCGTCTTGTTTGGTGCGTACAAGTTTAATTACCTCAGCCGGTAAAAATTGTTTTTCAAACTGGCGGCATGCTACAACGTCATGGACGTTCCTCGGAGATATGGTCTCCCAGACAGTCCAAACGTGCTTCTCCTTTGCGTGCGAGCAGCCGATACGTCACGCTGCAACCGTCGCTCCAATAGAACAAAGTGAAAATGCCGCGCGGGGCTTCAACCGTCACTCATCCAAGGTAAAAACTTCTTTTTTAACAAAACAGGAGCTTTTAGCACTCCCAAAAATTAAAGCTTTCAACAGTACCTTTTTAAATTCAGTGTTAAACACACTGTAGTTCAGTTGTCCGTCACGAGTTGATTACACGAAAATTAAAAATCAAATTCACGCTGCAGTGGGCCAAACTTCCTTTCTCCAATCGTCGCCAAATTTGTTATGACAGTACTCACACGGTGAATTAAAGATATTTATTCAGAAGTATAACATCTTAAGGCCCACACACAGTGGAAACAGGAGCGTGCGGTACCAAGCACGATAGAAATCAGTAATCCCCCAAACATTCTAATACGTCATATAAATATCATATTTGACATTCCAAACAATTGCATCACAATAAAGGGAACAACCAATAAAGTAAAGCTATGTAAAATAAAGCATAAAAGACGTGCTAAAAGAAACAACCATAACAAATTACTTTATACAAGCCAGCCACTGGATAGTGCATTTCAGAAAACCAGTTCAGAAGAGTTAAAACCAAGTTCTTGTTGTCATTGTTTAAACTGCAGTTGTAATCCTTGAGGTGTTCTTTCACACTGTCCCTGGGCTCTGATAGCAGGCCTTGTGACATCACAAACGGACAGCTGAACAGCAGTAAGTTAGTGCAGTTGAACAGCTACGTTGCTTTCATATTACACGTGGCTAGTGATGTCACAGACAGTAACAAGAAAATTAAATAGATGTTTTTATACAGGGAGGGATGGAAGACTCTCGTGTATTATAGGGAGATTACAGCCTCACTCATAATATAGATGCGTAGTAGCACGTGTTCGGTGGCATTTATAAGAATCAAGAAACCTGGAAATTTTAATAATGTGTACAAATACGATATTTTTCAGAAAATGTGAGTCAGTGTCTGCTACTTGGAACAAAACTGTGATCACGTGACCTAACATTTAAATATTGGCGTCCTAATATTAAGGCACTGAACATGCACGTGATATTGGCATGGCAGTGTGCCCTCCTCTGAGCCTTAAACCTGAAAGAGCGAGAGAGTACATGGCTCGTGCTTATTTTGACCACAGGGTCAGCGAGTTTATAGGAAAAAGCGCCTGCCTGGACAAACACAGAAAATGATTTGGCACATGGAGGCCAGGAAATGAAGCCTGAGATTTATAGGCCGCTGCGCTGTGGAGTGGAAAGCATTTCCATTCCCTGCCATGTTTATTAAAAGGCAGTAATCTACGATACAACGTGAATTGTGCTTTATATCACCGTTCTGGGTAATTATTTACAGGGGCCGTCATCACAAGGTGTTTTCGTTGTGCCTGAGGTGTGAGTTCAGTAGGCCGCAGGGTGTGATGGAACCAGTGTTTAATTTGTAAAAAAGTAAGTGCCAGGGCCTTTCTCGGGAGACCACCCATTGCCACTGCAAGCTCTTCCAATGACAGTACAAATACAACTACCAACCATCACACTCCTACAACTGTGACAATTCAGTCTATTCTAAGCCAGCCAAAGCTATACGAAAGGTGTGAGCGGCAGGTATTATTCATTTTTTTTATGTATACTGGAGTATTGAACACTATTGTGCTCCTCTCAAAATTAGACAGCCGGGGGCGTGGCTTGCTGCCGCAGAAGATGGCCGCAGGTTGATCGCGCTGCGTTTGCAATCGGCGATTTAGCCCGATAAATCCGTCAGAATCCGGCACTCGGCAGGGCTCCTGACGGCAGAATCGTGCACCGGAGTAGTGGAGCTGCAAACAGAAGGGCTTGGAGCCTACAGAAGCACTGGACAACGGCAGGAGGGCGCGATAACTGCCGGCGGCTGAACGGATCCCAAGATGGCGGCCGGCGCTGCTTAACCAACAGACACACCGGACTCTCTCCGGCGCTGGGGCGGGTGCACGGCGAGAGACGGCGGTAAGCACGGGTGCTGCGAGATCCGGCGATTGAGCGCCGCTGCAGGGGGCGCCTGAAACTCGGATAGCGGGAAAGCAACGGGACCCGCAGAGGTGCGACAGACCGCTGAGGCGACACATAACAAGCCGGATCCAGCACACAACCACCAACGAGAGGATAGCCCAAAGTGAGTGAGCGGAGTGGGGGCCCGAACACACCAGATCATCCCCAGCGCACTGGCGGGGAACGGAAGAAGCAGAGAGAGGCTACAGCGGGTGGGGGCGCCGCGGACCCCGGTGGCCGAGGGACACTGCGGGGGAAGACAGGACGACCGACAGCCGGAGAGTGGAGGGAGGCCGAGCGGATAGTCAGACCCACCGTAAGACCGTCAGCAACGGGCGAGTGTGCGAAGTGCAAGCCCGAGTATACCTAGACCCCCTAGCCGCCGAAAGGGGCTAGGGCCGCCAACATCCCTCGCCTGGGGGGCTACCCTGGGTCCTGGAGGCAGGGGGGCAGCCAGAGAAGCATCCGGTAGGGACCGCTTGGACTCTCCTGTCGCCCCGGCAAAGGCGAGCCTCGGAACTGAAGTGTATGCACGGGTGAAGTGGGCAGCTCGTAGCTGGGGACCGGACGCTCTCCAAACTAATATCCACGCGGTCAGGGGCGCAACAGTGAACAGCGACAGACAGCGGCTCCATCTTCTGGCCGGGCACCAGCAGACGTGAACTGGGTGCCCAGACATGGGCCGCACCAAATCATCGGGCCCAGGCCAGGCGAATCAGATCGATAAATACACGGTCGCCATGGGGCGTGAAGACGGAGCGGTGGGAGGAGGCCCACATGAGATGGAAGACAGTGATCCGGACCCCTCTCTCAAAGATATAATGTGGGCCATCAGGGACTTTAGAGGCACCCTTGAGCCAAAATTGGACTCCGTGACAGAGGAGGTGAACCTCCTGCGAGCCGACTTCAGAAACATGTCGGAGAAGGTTGCAGTGGCAGAAACGGGCATTGGGAGCCTTCAGGCCAAAACTAAGCGCCTGGAAGAACAAGTGGCCTCCCTCACCAAGAACCAGGAAGACATCTATGCCCGCCTTGAAGATCAGGAAGGTAGGGCCCGGCGCAACAACATACGCGTCGTGGGGTCCCGGAGGGAATGGAAGGACCGTCCGTGGACTGGTTCATCGAAGACCTGGTGCTTAAACACCTGAAGCCCAAACGCCTGTCAAACTTCTTCTCGGTGGAGAGGGCGCACCGAGCGCTGGGCGGAAAACCGAGGCCGGGAGCGCCCCCGCGCACCATCATCGCCCGCATTCTGAATTTCCGGGATAGGGATGCCATCCTGCAGTCTGCACGCACAACCGGAGACCTGCACATTGAAAATGCCACCATTCGCTTCTTCCCGGACTTCACTCTTCGGGTCCAGCACCAGCGACGCTCCTTTGATGGAGTGAAGAGGGCCCTCCGTGAGCAGGGAGTGAAGTATATGATGCTATTCCCTGCCAGGCTCAAGATCCTAGACGACGGGAAAGCGTACTTCTTTGACAAGCCGGAAGAGGCTAGTGACTGGCTCGAGGGCTGACGCGCAGTGGGTCGGAGAGGCAGGCAGGACCGTCCTGGCCCACACCAGCAGGGCGCCGAGGCTGAGTCCGAGGACTGGAGGCGACCCAACGGTCAGAGACCGGATCAGCAGCCAGATAAGTGACTATGGGAAGGGGCAAACCATAGACTGGGAGCTGGCCCCCGCGGGAGAGGTGCTTAACTGGCCACATGGCGGAATAAGGGAGGGGGGGGCAGCTCCATATTTGCAGAGGAGGGCTGGCGGGTGCCCCTTGTAAATAGCTGGATGTACCGTGCCGTATTCATCCTAACTGGGACAGTCCGGGGGCGCAGCCCGGGCAGACAGAGGGGCCTTGGAAGCCGGGGGTCCTGCTGAGCTCTGAACTATGGGCAACTGTTGTAGTTACTAGATAAGTACATCTTCGTGCTGGCTGCAGGCGCGCAGCCCCGCACCTTTGTTTGTTCTTGATTCTATGGGGTGACAGGCACTCTGCCAGTTTCAAGGGTGGGAGGTTGGGGACTCACCTAGCAGGGCTGCAGGGAGGGGGGGGCGGAGCGGGGGTTTGTTTCTTTCGTTAGGGGTTAGGGGGGGTGTTAGCTCGAGACCGCAATTGCAATCACCAGAGGCAGTTCATGGCGGGCGACATGACAGGGGGGAGGAGGGGGGAAATGCGATGGATACCACTCCAGGAAAATGGGTGACCCAGCCAGTTTGCGGGTATGGACCTGGAATTTAAATGGGTTGGGCAACAAAATAAAGCGCACATTGGTTCTACAACACCTGAAGAGACACACCCCAGACGTAGTCCTGATCCAAGAGTCGCACTTGCGGGGGAATAGGTGTAAGGCCCTAGATCGCTTTGGTTATAAAATGGTCGCACACGCGGGGTACACGTCCGGGGCTCGAGGAGTGGGTATCCTAGTGCGTAACACCCTGCCCCTGGTGATATCTGGCACGTGGGCGGATGACACAGGATGCCTCGTGGCAGCAGTGGGGGCCTGGGAGGGGCGCGCCGTGGTACTTTGCTCCTGCTACCTCCCACCAGGCCTACACTCCACCTTTCTTCCGAAGTTGGGAGCCTTCCTAGCCGATCTCCCCTCGGGAATTCTCCTCCTGGGAGGGGATACGAACGCTGCTATGGACCCATCCCTAGACCGATCAAATTCTTTGACGGGTACACGAGACGAGCGTGGCCTGGCGGGCTTCATCACGGCCCTCGGCATGTGCGACATTTGGCGGGCACACCACCCCCAGCTCAAGGAATATACGTTCTATTCGGCTAGACACGGGTCCTTCTCCAGAATCGACCATTTTTTTACCCGGTTCTCCCATATGGGGGACTTCACTGATACCAGGCACATGGCGCGTGGAATTTCAGACCACTCTCCGGTGTGCGTTACCCTCCGAGGCCCGGAGACAACTAGGGCTGCATATCCGAGAATAGACCCCTGGCGCCTCCGAGACCAGGCCATAAGTGATAAGCTTCGCGAGGGGTCCAAACTCTACTTTGAGGAAAATCGGGGCTGTGTGGACTCTCAGATTACCTTGTGGGAAGCATACAAGGCAGTCCTGCGGGGTCAGGCCCAGGCGTTAATCGGGGGGCAGAAGAAAGAGGAAACCATACGGATTAGATGACTTGAGAGGGAGATAGAGACACTGGATCGAGATCCCGCATTGACGAAGTCTGGGGATCTGAGACACAATTTGATACTGAAGCAAAAAGACCTTAGGGCACTGGCGGAGGGAGAGGCGCGAGCCTATGCACTGGCCACACAGCATCGGCTATATGATGTCGGGGATAAGGGGCTGAAGCTCTTAGCGTGGCTGGAGCGCCGAGACAGAGAGCGGTCTTGGGTATCCGGGGTGCGGGATGAGTCAGGGACCCTGTGTTCCACCAGTGGGGAGATAGCCGAAGCATTCGCAGCACACTTTGAGCAAGTCTACTCACCGGTCTGAACGAGGACCGAATCGGTCTGCGAGGAATTTTTGCGTGACTTCGCGATGCCCGAGCTGTCCTCGGAGGCGCGGGAAAGGCTCGAGGCCGATATCACAGAGGAGGAGTTAGGAATAGCCCTAAGCTCCCTCCAGTCCGGTAAAGCGGCCGGGCCCAATGGGCTCCCGGTCGAGATTTACCAACGACAAGCGGCAGTGATACTAGCTCCCCTGCGGCGGATGTTTACTGAGGCACGAGAGGTGGGGCGGCTCCCCCCAGACCAGAGAGAAGCCATGATAGTGACAATCCACAAGGCAGGGAAGCCACCGGACCGGTGCGAGTCATACCGTCCGATATCACTAATAAACGCGGAGGCTAAGGTTCTAGCCAAAGTCCTGGCGGAACGGTTGGTGTCAGTTATAACGGACCTAGTGCACGTAGATCAATCCGGGTTCATGCCCCGGAGGAGTACCCGTCACAACTTACGGAGGCTGTATGGGGTGCTCCACTTGACAGAAGATGCCGGGTCTACCCAGGCGGCGGCGGTGGCCTTGGACGCTTCCATGGCCTTCGACAGTATTGAATGGCCCTATCTATTCATGGTTCTGCAGCGGCTGGGGTGCGGGCTGATTTTTTGTAGCTGGGTGAAGTTGCTATACGTGTTACCAGTGGCCCGAGTACGTGTCAATGGGGCGGTGTCTAGATCCTTTCCCCTGAGGAGGGGCACCAGACAGGGCTGCCCCCTGTCCCCCCTCCTGTTTGCCCTGGCTCTGGAACCACTAGCACACTGGATAAGGAGAGACCCCATGATTTGGGGCATTGTAACACCGGGGGGCTGGGAGGAGCGCGTGTCACTATACGCAGATGATATTGTACTGTACTTGGCTCGGCCATACCACTCATTGGCCCGGGTGCTGCATATTTTCGAATTGTTTGGCAGCTACTCCGGCTATACTATAAACTGGTCGAAGTCGGTGGTTTTTCCACTCTCTGGCCCTCCCCGCGACTCCCGTCTTGCTGTTCTGCTCCGGTAGTCACTGAAGGGTTTAAATACTTGGGGATCCATGTTACTCGAAACAGGAACGAGTTCCTGACCAAGAACCTTGAGCCCCAACTGTCTCGCCTGGACACGGATGTGAGCCACTGGCGCTCCCTCCCACTCACGCTTATGGGCAGGGTGGCTCTATTCAAAATGCTCACCCTGCCGAGGCTATTATACATCCTACAAAATACGCCATATCCGGTTCCCCCGCACACTTTTAAACGGATCGCACAGGCAGTCCGCACACTGTTGTGGGACGGAGGGTCCCCACGGATCGCACTACACAAACTCCACAGGGGGGTGTATGAGGGTGGCCTGGCGATCCCAGACGTCAAGTTATACTACTGGGCGGCACAATTGCAGGTTGTAAACGACTGGGTATACGCAGATTGCAACGAGCCGGCATACCGAGTGGACAGGATGGTAATGACCGGCAGCAGTTGTGAGTCCCTGCTCTACGCCAGGAGGCCATTGCGGGGTTGGCCGGAGCATACTAGAGGGGTGGTGCAATGCTGGAAGGAGGCCAATAGATTCCTTGGGTGGGAAAGTAAGCTGACCGGTAGGACCCCGCTGTGGATGGGAGACCAGCTCCGAGAGGTAACCGCTCTGACGGGATTCAAGGGGTGGCGGCTAATAGGCATCGAGTATTTGGGAGACGTCTGGAAGGGTGATTCCCCCCGTTCATTCGAGTACATGCGGAAAGAATACGACATGCACCAGACACAACAATATCATTACACCAGATTAGTACACACCCTCCGGGTACACGTGCAGAGGGGCACATCCATACCGGAGTACTCCCCACTAGAGGATCGGCTACTGCTTGATCCTATTGCGGGAAAGCCCACATCCACGATCTACCGAAAGCTGCTCAACAACAGTCCGGACTCACTGGTCTCTCTCAGAGAGGCGTGGACTATTGACCTGGGCAGTATGGATGACGAAAGTTGGCAAGATGCGCTACAGAGCCCCAGAGAGGTAGCAATACGAGCCAGATTTCGATTGGTACAGCTAAAAATCCTGCATCGCACATACTACCCCCGCACACTCCTCCACAAATGGGGAAGAACTCAGTCGGGGCTCTGCCTGAGGGGGTGCCATCAAGAGGGCTCCTTCTTCCATATCCTGTGGGAATGCCCCGAGATTGTAACATTCTGGGCTGGGGTCACAGACATTATGTCGAGGGTGCTGGGACAGGCGGTCCCAATCGACCCGAAGTGGCTGCTTTTAATGATTAAGGGCAAAGGAGCCTGGCCCAGGATGCGAAAATCTGGCTGGTCCTGGCGGCGGGGGTGGCAAAACGCAATATTGCCCGATGTTGGGGGAAGCAGGCACCACCGCAACTAGAAGACTGGGAGCGAGACCTGGACTGGTGCCAAAGGGCTGAAGAAGTTGTGTACAAGAGCAGGGGGTGCGCAAAAAAATGGGGAAAGGTCTGGGCGCCCTGGAAGAGGTACAGGAATCCTGGGGCAACCGGAGATGAGTGAGAGGAAGTGTTACTGGTGTTCCTCAGTGTGGATCTCCCATGCTCCTATCCCTGTTGATATATGTATTCGGCGTAATGATGAACTGTTTTTGCAATTATATGTTGTATGGTCTCAAGAGCTGTGTTAATAAAAAGATTTTAAAAAAATAAATAAATTAGACAGCCATCTCCACCATGTGGTAGAATGTCATTATTGTGATGTTGAGAATTAAATGCAGGCGCTGAGTACCGGACTCACCGGCTCAAATTAAGCACTGGATGTAACAAGGATTAGAACACTGGAATGTTGGGAGCTCCATTGAAGACAATGGAGTAGCTCTGGGTTTATAATGGCTGGTATAAGCCCAGCACTCCAACATTCTAATGTTTATATTTTTTGTTTCCCCATTTTTAATTTAGAACATTCTACCCTTAGTGGGTGGAATGTTCTAATAGCCTTATAGCCCTTCTGCCTCAGGCTATACCAGATGTTGAAGGCCTCTCCTCGTTATAGGCCCTCGCCTGCGGCTCGGGCCTATAACTCGGGATCAGGGCCTTTAACAGCTGGTATAGCCCTCGGCAGCGGGCTATAAGGCTATATTAAATGATGTTTGAATTGGTATTATTTGAGGCAACATGTGATACCAGACAGCTAGTAGTGATCCTGCACCTTCCTACACTTCATACTCGATGTCCTTTCACAGTGCTTAATTTGTAAAATAATAAGTTCATAGCCCAAATTTTTCTCAGAATCCCGGTACCAGCAGTGCTTTACTGCATACTAAGGATGTCCAATATTTACACAATAAAACTTAGAACTGGGCAGTGGACCCAAAGACAGCTCCAGCACTCACACCATTATATCCCTACGGTCATAGAAGATCCTGTGTGCACCACTCCGTATTCACTTTTTGCCCACAAAGTGCTCCCCACACTGGGGAAAAATACATACAAATACAAAGACCAGAGTTGCACCACATATGAATGAAAAAACCAATATAAACACTTAATTATTTAAAAAAATTAATAACAGTAATTCTTGAATCGTCCGTAATATTCTTCGTTTATTAGTGCCTCATATTGAAGATCATAAAAAACCAGCCAACGCATTTCGTCCACTAAAAAATGGACTTCTTCAGGGCTGTAGGTCAGAGAAGTACATATACCATATAAACAAACTATACACATAAAACTATACAAATATATATATATATATATATATATATATATATATATATATATATATATATATATATATATATATATATATATATATATATACTTGAAGATGGAGGATCACAAGAAAACAACAGCCAGCCAGGGCAAAAATCTGGATCCCAAAGGATACAATGAGTCACAAAGAAATAAAATATCCAAGAAAGAAGTGACTCAAACAGATAGATTCACCAAAGAACAAAAATATATTTCAACTACAACGTTTCAGCTTCCGCCTTCCTCAGGTAGTACAAGATGGTTTGCTCAGTGGCTGCACAGATGACACAGCTGAATTTTCAAAAAGCATCATGAGTGAAGATTCTATTTGGAATGTGGAATCAATGCAGTCCTGAGAGCTCTTGAGATATGCAGTAATCAGGTTGTATTATCAGTAATGTTCAGTCCATCTGGATGCAGTGATTTTAAACGGTACATCCAGAAGTTTTCTCTGGAGTCCAGTAGTTCTTCCTTTGAGACATGTTCCACGGGGAAAATCTTCAAATCTGATAGTAAATGATCCACAAGGTTAAAATGATTGGCTACAGGCTGGTCAATTTTCTTATTAATTATTGCCGATTTGTGGTTCCTGAATCGTGTACGGAGGTCATTCACTGTTTGGCCTACATATTGTTTTTTACAGCTTTGCCGTTGGCACTGAATCACATAAATAATGCATGTTGAGCGACATGTAAGATGCTGTCTTATTCCATAGGTCCTTCTTGTAACAGAACTAGTTACTGATGATGTTTGTAAAAGGTATTCACACGTGATGCACCTTTTAGAGTCACAGCAATGAACCCCTGCATTTGTTACAACTTGCTTGAGTTCAGCTCTCACAATAAGAGATCGTAAATTTGGAGCTCTGCGGTAAGCAATGACTGGCGGTTTTGGAAAAACCTTTGCAATTTTTCACAAGTAGACAGTAAGGGAAATGTTTTTTGCATTATATTTCTGTAGTTGGGAGCTGATGGATGATAGTCAACCACAAATGGAGTTCTGTCACTTTTGTTTCTGCCGTTGGTATTCCAAATAAGTGCTTCTCTGGGTAACTGCAAAGACTTGTCAATTTGTTGCTGTATGATATGCAGAGGATAGCCTCGTCTTTTAAATAATGTAGCAAGCTCCTGTAGATGGTCTTTACAGGTTTCCTCATTGCTGCAGATGCGTCTTATTCTGAGTGCTTGGCTGTAGATGATGCTCAGTTTAGTGTGGTGTGGGTGACATGAAGTCCAGTTTAGATACAAATGAGCATCTGTAGGCTTGTGGTACAGATCAGTTGTAATTTTTTGTTCTTGAATGGTGAGTAGCACATCCAGAAAAGGGAGATGATGCTTCTGTTTAGTATTGCTGCTGGTAAATTTGATGGTAGGATGGATATTGTTGATATAAGCTGTAAATTGTTCCAATGCTCTACTTCCTGCATTCCATATTATAAATATGTCATCAATGTATCTTAGCCATACCAGTGGTTTGATGCTATAAGTAGCAAGTATACAGTTCTCTAGTTTGCCCATGAAGATATTTGCATAGGATGGAGCCATCCGAGTGCCCATGGAAGTCCCTTTGTATCTGCAGATAGTGTTTACCATTGAATGTAAAATTGTTGGATTTAAGGATAACTCTTGCAAAGTTGGTAAGCACATTTGTTGATGGCTTTTTCACAGTTCTTTTATTAAGAGCTTCAGATAATGCCATAAGCCCATCCTCATGTGGTATGTTGGTGTATAATGATGTAACATCAAATGTAGCCAGAAGAGTATCATCATCAAATGTGTAGGTTTGGTTTAATTTTTCAATAATCTGAAGGAAGTGACTGGTATCTTTAACAAATGATGGAAGTTCCTGTACAATGGGCTGGAGGTGCAGGTCGACAAATAAAGATAGTCTCTCAGTAGCTGTGTCATTGCCAGAGATGATGGGACGGCCAGGATTGTTCATTTTGTGAATTTTGGGAAGCATATAAAATCTCCCAGGCCAACGGCAAAGCTGTAAAAAACAATATGTAGGCCAAACAGTGAATGACCTCCGTACACGATTCAGGAACCACAAATCGGCAATAATTAATAAGAAAATTGACCAGCCTGTAGCCAATCATTTTAACCTTGTGGATCATTTACTATCAGATTTGAAGATTTTCCCCGTGGAACATGTCTCAAAGGAAGAACTACTGGACTCCAGAGAAAACTTCTGGATGTACCGTTTAAAATCACTGCATCCAGATGGACTGAACATTACTGATAATACAACCTGATTACTGCATATCTCAAGAGCTCTCAGGACTGCATTGATTCCACATTCCAAATAGAATCTTCACTCATGATGCTTTTTGAAAATTCAGCTGTGTCATCTGTGCAGCCACTGAGCAAACCATCTTGTACTACCTGAGGAAGGCGGAAGCTGAAACGTTGTAGTTGAAATATATTTTTGTTCTTTGGTGAATCTATCTGTTTGAGTCACTTCTTTCTTGGATATATATATATATATATATATGCAAATCGGTACATAAACATCCACATAAAAAACAACACGACACACAGTTTGAGAAAGGCAATGTCAACGAGGAAATGACAAATAGTTTGGGGAAAAAGGAGACAACAATACTTTTCTAAAACATGACCAGAGAAGTGAAACGTAATCATGTTGATTGTAATTATGAGACAGACCAGAGGAGAGGGTAGAATACTGTGACACAAAACGACAGAAGACTGTGCTATACAAAAGAAAGAAAAAATAATACTGATATAACTTTGGAAAACAAGGGGAGGAGGATATAGGAACAATTACGTAAAGTAATTCCAACACCAATCTGTGCACAGTTAAAGACATGCAGATAGCAAAAAAGTATAATGAAGGCAGATCATCCAAGAAAATCGACATATTCACCTAAAAGTTATGACCATGGCACAATGGTGTGCTTATGGTCTTGATGTAATATAGGTTAGAAGGGACCCAAGTGAAAAGCCAAACCGAGCCAAAATGGCACATATAATGTGGTAGCCAAGAGTGATACTATATGTTCAAAAAAGGGGGCAACATACCAGAAAATTCACTGGCATCTGATGCTTCCAGTCATAACATCGTAATATTCGACATGTGCGCCATTTCTGATGTGGCATCTGAAAACAATAGATACGACGAAATAACAATATGATTGATTCTATATGTATACGGGGTTCTAAGGGCTATATAAAAAGTAATGTAATTCTTCACTGAGAGTTGTGTTTCACCTCGCCTCCCCCACCTGAGGGGTGGGGTTGGCAAGGTGGGCACACCTCCCTTCCTCACTTGGCTTTCCCACCGATTCCCCCGCCCAAAGTGGGGGTCAGAACCGGTGGGGGCCAGTTGCTGGAAGCAGCAAAGGCCTGGGGAAGCTCACAAAGGCGGCAAGCCTTTGAAGCTTCCTCTTCGTAGACCCTGCCCATCCTGGGGGAGGAGGCTTGACACCTCGTCCCAGGATGTGCATTGTTTCAGACCCCCGAGAGCAGCAGGCTCTCGACCCAGGGGTCCAGAAACATGTCTGGTGGTGGAAGCTGGCGAGCAGCCACTCAGCCTGGACACTAGTGTTAGGTCGTTTTTCAGGGGGCATCTCTAAGATGCCCTCTGTGTGCATTTTTCATTAAATCCCACACTGGCATCAGTGTGGGTTTAATGTGTTGAGACATTTGATACCAAACTTCCCAGTTTTCAGGAAAGCCATTATAGTACTGTGGAGTTTGTAATGACAAACTCCCAGCACCATATACTCTTAATGGTATTACTGCACTTACAATGTCTAAGAATTGGCTTAGACACTGTAGGGGTACAGGGCTCATGCACCTGTACCCTCACCACTGGTATAGTGCACCCAGCTAGAGAGGTGGGTGACCTATGCCAGGGCAGTGGGTTGTAGGCATGGCACACAGGGATGTGTGCCATGTCGGCTCTTCACTTTGTTCTGCACCAAAACATGCAGCCTGCAAAGGCAGTGTGTGTGTGTAAAGGTACAGGGCCTCTAAGGGTGGCACAATAAGTGCTGCAGCCCGTAGAGGCCTTCCCTGGCCACAGTGCCCTTGGTACCTGTGGTACAATTTACAAGGAACTGACCTGTGGCCAAAGAATGGCAATTGGGTCTTGTCTTAATGCAGTTTTAGGGAAAGAACATAGGCCCTGGGTACCTGTTTGGCAGGAACCCAGGGCACACTCAGTCAAAGCACATCAGCAGTTTAGCAAAAAGTGGGGGCAATCATGCAAAAGAGGGCACTTTCTTACACTCCCCCCCCCCAAGCGAAAGAGGATGAGACTAGCCTTTCCCTAGAGAGTCTTCATTGTCTAAGTGGAAGAACCTGGAAAGTCCATCTGCATTGGCATGGGCAGCCCCAGGTCTGTGTTCCACTATAAAGTCCATTCCCTGTAGGGAGATGGACCACCTAAAAGGTTTAGGATTTTCACCTTTCATCTGTATTAGCCATTTGAGAGGTCTGTGGTCAGTTTGCACTAGGAAGTGAGTACCAAACAAGTATGGTCTCAGCTTCTTCAGGGACCAACCACAGCAAAGGCCTCCCTCTCAATGGCACTCTTACACTGCTCCTGGGGGAGAAGCCTCCTGCTTATAAAAGCAACAGGTTGTTCTTGGCCTTCATCATTGGTCTGGGATAGGACTGCCCCTATCCCTAGCTCAGAGGCATCAGTCTGTACTATGAACTGCATGGTATAGTCTGGAGCTTTGAGAATTGGTGCTGAGCACATTGCCTCTTTCAGGGTGTCAAAAGCCTTTTGACAGCTAACTGTCCAGGTTACATTTTTGGGCATCTTTTTGGACGTAAGTTCTGTGTGGGGAGTCACAATGGACCCATAGCCCTTCACAAACCTCCTGTAGTACCCAGTCAAGCCAAGGAATGCCCTGACTTGTGTCTGGGTTGTTGAAGCTACCCAGTCCAGGATGGCCTGGATTTTGGGTTGTAGGTGTTGCACTTGGCCTCCACCAACAAGGTGGCCCAAGTATACAACGGTTCCCTGCCCTATCTGGCATTTGGATGCCTTGATAGTTAGGCCTGCAGTCTGCAGGGCTTTTAAAACCTTCCCCAGGTGGATCAGGTGATCCTGCCAGGTTGAGCTAAAGACAGCAATATCATCTAGATATGTTGCACTAAAGGCTTCCAATCCAGCAAGGACTTGATTCATCAACCTTTGGAAGAGGGCAGGGGCATTCTTTAAACCAAAAGGCATAACAGTAAACTGATAATGCCCATCAGGTTTGGAGAATGCTGTCTTTTCTTTTGCTCCTGGTGCCATGCCAATCTGCCAGTACCCTGCCGTTAAGTCGAGGGTACTTAGAAATTTGGCTGCACCCAATTTATCTTTCCATTCATCAGCTCCTGGGATAGGGTGAGCATCTGTTTAGGTGACAGAGTTGAGCCCTCTATAGTCCACAAAGAACCTCATTTCTCTCTATCTACTCTGTAGATGAGGTTTGGGGACTAGAGTCACTGGGCTGGCCCAGGGGCTCTCAGAGGGTTCAATAACCCCTAACTCCAGCATCTTGCTGACTTCAGCTCTGATGCTTTCTTTGACTTGATCAGACTGTCGATTGGTTTTGTTCTTGACAGGTACACTGTCCCCAGTGTCCACATCATGGGTACACCAGTTTGTCTGACCATGGGTCAAGGAAAAGAGCTTAGCATACTGTTGCAACACTTGCTTGCAATCAGCCTGCTGTTGGGCAGAGAGGTTGTCTGAGTAGACAACTCCATCCACTGACCCATCTATAGGGCTGTAAGAGAGAAGGTCAGGGAGAGGTTCACTCTCTGTCTCCTGATCATCATCAGTCATCATCAGCATGGTGGTGTCAGTCCTGTCATGGAAAAGCTTAATGCGGTTCACATGGATCACCCTTTTGGGGGTCCTGCTTGTGCCCAGGTCAACCAAGTAGGTGACCACACTTTTCTTTTCTAAGATGGGGTAAGGCCCACTCCACTTGTCCTGGAGAGCCCTTGGTGCCACCGGCTCCAAAATCCACACCTTTTGCCCTGGTTGAAATTCTACCAATGCAGCTTTTTGGTCATACCAGTGCTTCTGGAGCTCCTGGCTGGCCTCAAGATTTTTGGAGGCTTTTTCCATGTACTCTGCCATTCTTGACCTTAGGCCGAGTACATAGTCCACAATGTCTTATTTGGGTTCTTGGAGAGGCTTCTCCCAACCCTCTTTTACAAGACAGAGTGGTCCCCTAACAGGATGGCCAAACAGAAGTTCAAAGGGGGAAAACCCTACTCCCTTCTGAGGCACCTTTCTGTAGGCGAAAAGCAAGCATGGTAAGAGGATATCCCATCTCCTTTTGAGCTTTTCAGGGAGCCCTATAATCATGCCTTTCAATGTCTTGTTAAACCTCTCAACAAGACCATTCGTTTGTGGGTGATAGTGTGTAGTAAACTTGTACTGCACTCCACACTCTTTCCACATGTGTTTCAGGTAAGCAGACATGAAGTTTGACCCCTTGTCTGAAACCACCTGCTTAGGAAACCCTACCCTGGTGAAAACACTAATGAGGGCCTTGGCTACTGCAGGAGCTATAGTAGTCCTAAGGGGAATTGCCTCAGGATGCCTGGTGGCATGATCCACTACCACCAGTATAAATTTGTTTCCTGATGCTGTGGGTGGTTCAATTGGACCCACTAGGTCCGCACCTACCCTTTCAAAGGGAACCCCAACCACTGGTACTGGAATTAAGGGGGCCTTTTGGTGTCCACCTGTTTTGCCACTAGCTTGACAGGTGACACAGGAGCTAACAAACTCCTTTACCTTCTGAGACATCTGGGGCCAGTAAAAGTGGCTAACTAGCCTTTCCCAAGTTTTGGTTTGGCCCAGATGTCCAGCTAGGGGGATGTCATGAGCTATCGTTAGTAAGAACTCCCAGTACCTCTGAGGCACTACCACTCTCCTAGTGGCTCCAGGGTTGGGGTCTCTGGCCTCAGTGTACAGTAGTCCCTCCTCCCAATAGACTCTGTGAGTACCACTGACATCTCCCTTTTCCTGTGCAGCAGCTTGCTGCCTTAGGCTCTCAAGAGTTGGACAGGTCTGCTGGCCAAGGCACAGCTCTTCCCTAGTGGCCCCCCATGGGCCTAAGAGCTCAAACAGGTAAGGGTCAAGTTCCATAGGCTCAGTTCCCTCTGGGGCTTCCAAGTCCTCTCCCTGAGGAAAGGGGTCCTGATTCTTTTGCTGTTCAGAAGCTGGTTTCCCAGTCTTCTTACCTTTCCTCTTGGAAGGTTGGGCCATTCTTTCAGGCTCCAACACTTCTTTTTCACCCTCCTTTCGGCTCTGTGCTCTAGTCTTGACACACACAATCTCAGGGATGTCCAGCATTGCTGCATGGGTTTTCAATTCTACCTCAGCCTATGCTGAGGTTTCCAGGTCATTACCAAGCAGACAGGCAGTTGGAAGCTTTGGAGAGACCACTACCTGTTTCAAGCCAGTAACCCTCCCCCCCCAGTCTAATGTCACCATAGCCATGGCATGGTTAGTGGTAACACTATCAGCGATGGTGACTGGGTAAGAATTTCCAATCAGGTATTGCTCTGGGGAAACCAGTGTATCTCGCACCATAGTGACACTGGCACCTGTATCCCTCAGGGCTTCTATTCTAGTCACATTGATCCAGGGGTATTGTAAATACTTCTTTAAGTTGGGTGGCCACATAGCTAAAGTGGCAAACTCAACTTCACCCTCAGTGACTAGAACTGCTTCAGTGTGGACCCTGATTTGCTCTGGGCACACTGTTGATCCCATCTGGAGACTGACTACACCAGGAGTAGCTGTAGGAGGACTAGGGGGCTTCTTGTTAGGACAAATAGCATCTCCAGTTAAGTGTCCCAACTTCTTATAGTTCAAGCACCAGGCCTTTAGGGGATCAAAGTTCTTTCCCTTGTACCTATTATTGGACTGGGAAGAGTTTTGGGACCCACCCCCCTGTGCAGGTTTTTGTGGCCCTTTTGAAGACTCAGGCTTTTTATCTTAGGGGTTCTCACCCCCTATCCACTGGGGAGGTTTTGTAACCCCTTTCTTTTGGTCACCCCCAGTGGCTACTTCTGTTACCCTTGTCTTGACCCCTTGGTCTGCATTCTTTCCCAATTCTTGGGGAGAAATTAGACCTAGGTCTACCAAATGCTGATGTAACTTTTCATTAGTGCAATTGCTCAAAATATGTTCCTTTATAAACAAATTGTAAAGTCCATTGAAATCATGCACATTATTTCCAGTTAACCATCCATCTAGTGTCTAAACTGAATAGTCAATCCAGGACTGGGTTTGGGTTTTGTGAGCCCCCCTGAATCTAATTCTATATTCCTCAGTTGTGAGCCCAAAGCCCTCAATCAGAGTATTCTTCATGAGGTCATAAGACCCAGCATCTGCCCCTGTGAGGGTCAGGAGTCTGTCCTTGCAGTTACCAGTTAGGAGTTTCCCCCAGTGTGACTTCTTCACCTTTCTTATTTCACAAGCCCTCTCAAAGGCTGTGAACCATTTTGTGATATTATCGCCCTCTTCATATTTAGGGACAGTCCCTTTGGGGATTTTAGGATCATAAGATTGCTCTCTATCCTTATTTAGTAAATTGCTGCCACCATTGATGGGAGCTAAGCCCATCTCTGCTCTCTCTTTTTCCAGAGCCAGGAGTCTGGTCTCTAGATCTAACCTTTTTGTCAACCTTACTAAAATGTTGGTCTCCTCATTGAGGCTGTCCTCAGAAGTCCCTGACCCACCTGTGTGGGATCTAGGTACTGTGAGTTGTATTCTTGGATTGAGGGGCACTGGGGCCCTTCTTTCCCTATGAAGTGGGGGGGGGTGGTAATTATCCTCATCCCCTCCCTCTTCTTCTTCATCTGAGAGGTCTTCACCATTCTCAGAAGGATGGTCCTTAGCATACCCTGCCAACAGCTCCTGGAGCTTTTGTTTGGAGGGATGGAACCCCATGGTAATATTTTGAAGTTTGCATAGGGACCTTAACTCCCTAAATTCTAAGTGAAGATAAGGGTTGAGGTCGAGCTCCTCAACCTGGTTCTCTATGCCATTGTTGTTATCTTCACTAACATCTGGGTTCTTGTTAGGAGACATTGTAAAAGAAAAAACTTCTAACCCCTCTTACCCCTAACTAAAGTGAGCTTTTATTTTCTAAAATCGTAAGGGACTTAACCAAGGACCTAACAAGACTTTTAGTAATTTGGAAAAATTTGTCAAATTAAAAAAATCAGAATTCTAAAGACAATTTAAGAGTTCTGTCGTGTGATCAGGTGGTGACCAAGTCAGTCCAACAAATGCAAAGTTATATATCCCACCACTGATCCACCAATGTAGGAAGCTGGCTCTGTATATACTATAACAAAATGAGGTATAGTGTGCCCAGAGTCCAGTGGAACCCCAAAGGTAGGCAGAGGTAAAAGTAGATAGCACCTTACTCTATATTTGTGGTAGTGTGGGCGAGAGGTAAGGAGGATAGTGTTAAGCATTTGTTGTACACACTCAGGCAGCAAATGACTGAACTCAGACCAATTTGATTTGTATAAAAATATTACTTAGTTTTTTTTTTTCTAGAACCAAGCCAAGCCTGGTGCAGGTAAGTGAAATAAATGCTTTGCAAAATCTTATGCAGTGTTTTACAATTGAATGCAGGTTCAAATGCAGTTGGTTGAATACAGGTAAGTCAATATGTCGAAATTAATTTTAAGATTACTTTGCACGTTACTTTTTAGATTACTTTTTAAGTTACTTTTGCTAATCAGTGTGATATGCCTAGATATCACACTGAGACATCTCCTAGACAAAAGGTAAGTAAATCAGTTTTTGTACAGCTGCAGTTTTTCAAGTTTTCCTACAAACCAACTACACACAGAACAACTTTCAAGAAAAACTGTCAATGCAATCCTATGGAAGGAAATTGAGTTATCGGTTTACAGGTAAGTACAAGTTTGTGGGAGTTGGTATTCTGGGGTTAGAACCAGGGTTCCCCCAGGGTCAAGGATGCACTCTGAAACACCCTCAGCGGCACTAGGGTCCAGAGTGCTGAGGCCCAATGTTATCCAATTGGGGATAGGGAGCCTCCGGTTGGTGGCTGCTCACGAGCAGGCCACAGGGTTGTGCGAGCAAAACTCCCGGTGTTAGGCTCAGGGCAAAGGGGGATCCGAGTTAGCACCCAAAGCACAACCGCAGCGGCGCAGGGGCGGCTGGGTGCTGAATGCTGCTTTGGCATTGGGTGCCCTGTTGTTTTCATAGGGGATTCTCCGGTTGCAACAAAGACTGCAGGCTCGGGGGCGAAGATCTTCTGGAGGTGACCAACGGTTGGAGAGGTAAGTTGGTATGCCTGTGGATGCTGGGACACCATCAGTTGGGCCCCCCAAGGCTGTGGGACGTCGGGTGCAAGGGTGTCTTTAGGCGTCAGGTTTTCTTACCAGCTCCTGTCGCAGTCGGGGGGATCCTCCAGAAAGAGGCTGCAGGCTTCACTTGGAGATTCGAGGCAGGTCAGAGATCACCAGGGGAGACCTCCTCGTGGTGGTGGGCCACTGGAACTCGGGCCGTGGGCGTCGGGTGCAGAGTGTTGCAGACTCGCGGATTTGGCTGGGGCTAGAGTCTGTTGGTGAGAAAATCCGATGCTCACAGGAGACAAAGTCTTGGGTTTGGAAGGCAGGGCAGGTCCTTCGGGTTCTTGAGGCTGCTGGCTGCAGGACACACCAGGATTTTGCTTTTGCAGGTTCGGGGTGGGGACAGGCTGGTAGGGCTGGGGCCAAGTCAGTGGGCGTCCTCCTCTTCTTAGCTTCAGCACGGCTTCTTCGGTCCTTCTTTTTTTTTTCTTCTTGTTCGGTTCTCGTCTGAGGAGGCAAGGTTCTCGGGTGCCCCTAAATACCAGATTTAGAGGCGTTACAGGTAAGTAAAGGTTTGGACCAATCGGTCCCTTCCTTGGGGTGGCTACACCCCCTATTATACCACCCTCCAGTGGGAGGGGGGCATATGCCTCACTCTGGTTGGCTGGGTCCCCCCATCTGCAAGATGGCCGGGACTGAGAGTTGTGCTTCACCTCGCCAACCCCACCTGAGGGGTGAGATTGGCAAGGTGGGCACACCTCCCTTCCTTACTTGGTTTTCCCGCCGATTCTCCCACCCAAAGTGGGGGTCAGAACCGGTGGGGGCCAGGTGCTGGAAGCAGCAAACTCCTGGGGAAGCTCACAAAGACGGCAAACCTTTGAAGCTTCCCCTTCGTGGACCCTGCCCATCCTGTGGGAGGAGGCTTGACACCTCGTCCCAGGATGTGAATTGTTTTAGACCCCCGAGAGCAGCAGGCTCTTGACCCAGGGGTCCAGAAACATGTCTGGTGGTGGCAGCTGGCGAGCAGCCACTCAGCCTGGACACTAGTGTTAGGTCGTTTTTCAGGGTGCATCTCTAAGATGCCCTCTGTGTGCATTTTTCATCAAATCCCACACTGGCATCAGTGTAGGTTTAATGTGCTGAGAAGTTTGATACCAAACATCCCAGTTTTCAGTAAAGCCATTATGGTACTGTGGAGTTCGTAATGACAAACTCTCAGCACAATATACTCTTAACGGCATTACTGCACTTACAATGTCTAAGAATTCGCTTAGACACTGTAGGGGTACAGGGCTCATGCAGCTGTACCCTCACCACTGGTATAGTGCACCCAGCTACAGGGGTGGCTGACCCATACCAGGGCAGTGGGTTGTAGACATGGCACACAGGGATGTGTGCCATGTCGACCCTTCACTTTGTTCTGCACCAAAACACACAGCGTGCAAAGGCAGTGTGTGTGTGTAAAGGTACAGGGCCTCTAAGGGTGGCACAATAAGTGCTGCAGCCCTTAGAGGCCTTCCCTGGCCACAGTGCCCTCGGTACTAGTGGTACTATTTACAAGGAACTGACCTATGGCCAAAGAGTGGCAATTGGGTTTTGTCTTAATGCAGTTTTAGGGAAAGAACATAGGCCCTGGGTACCTGTTTGGCAGGAACCCAGGGCACACTCAGTCAAAGTACATCAGCAGTTTAGCAAAAAGTGGGGCAACCATGCAAAAAGTGGGGCAACCATGCAAAAAGAGGGCACTTTCTTACAGCCACACACTATGGAGTCTAATGTCCCATAATGATAGGGGAAACGAAAACGAAAGGGAAAAAGGGTAGTTAGTCGCACTTACTTGGAATAAAGTAAAATGCCAAATGCTACTTACTTCATCAAGGGTGTAATGTCGCTTTTCGGCACATACATTACCCCCAATATCTTCCTGGCTGCTCGCGTGTGTACAGTCGGAGCATCATCTTTATCTGAAGTCGCACAGCGATGCCAACACTCATTACTGTGTTGGTGTCATCACCTAATGCGTATGACTTCACCTGCGTGTCTCCACATGGCGCGGGAAGGCACGTGTGGGTGAAAGGAACAATGTGAAATGTGGTTCTCATTGTTTCATGATGGAAATACGTACATGGCGCCACCGAGTTCTCTATTTTGTAACAAAGACACCAGAAGAATAGTTTTATTATATTTCAAAAATGCCAAACCATAATTTAGTGTCACCAGAAAAGTGTAATAAAAAATTTCTTTATTGTTCCCATGGCATGGGGAGTGTCTCTTGTGTCTAATAGGGCCAGTGGGAAATCAAGGTGCATCAATGTATATATACACATAGGAAATCCTGCGGTCAAGGTAAGGGTTTAAAAAATAACTCTGGAAGTGTAGACATATCTACTAAGGGCAACAGTAATGACTTTGTTATATAATATTCAATTGATTTAATGGAATTTCATCGTCAAGGTCAAATTTATATGTTTGTAACTTTTAAACTCATCAGTGTTCCTGTTCAAGCAATGTCTTACTCATGTCATTACTGTAGGTTATTTTCTCAATTACAGTCCATGTTAAGTATTTGTGTGATTTTTTCTAGGTAACAGGTCGTCATACGTGTTGTGCTTCTCTGGCATCAAATGTTACTTTAGTGTTCAATGATTCTTGTTTTGACTTTTTTAGATGTCATACATATGTACCTTAGTCCGGAAGGACACTCAATAAGGTACAAGACATTAGAAGAGTTGCAAGTTGTGTGGTTTCTTTGTTCACAGGGGTTTTAAACCCCAAATCTATTTCTTTGCTGTGTGAAGTGACCAGGCACACTAAGCATGTCCACATGTTGAGTGGCTTGTAATATTAGGGAGGTCCCATTATGTCCTTTGATCATTTTTCAGTCCAGGTTTAGGTCTCGTGAGAACGAATGATTCCCTAACACTCAAGTTCCTTCTGAAAGAGAACAAGGGTTTGGCAAAGTTTAGGTTTTTGCAATTTAAAATAAGCCAATGTTAGTTGTTAATTTTCTTTACTGCGTTAGTTATGCTGCAATAGGTACTCACACAGATCAACTGGCTGTTCTCCTCCCTTGTCCTGTCTTCAAGTACCCCATCCGTATAAATATTCCAGGCTATTTTGTTAACTTTGTCAATCAAGTGTCTGGAATAGTGTTTCTCAACCAGTTTCAATGTTAATTTTTCTGCCTCTGCTTTGTATTTCTGTATATCAGTGCAGTGTCTTCTAATGCACAAAAACTGTCCTACTGGTAAGTTCTCCCAAAGGGAGCTGGGGGTGCAAGCTTTCAAAATGGAGAAAAACTGTTTTTCTCAGTTGGGTTGGCTTACATTGTTGTTGTCAGTTTGCCTTTTTCTGCTCTAATGATCAATTTTAGAAATGAGTTTCCTTTGTTATACATGGTCATTGTGAACTTTAAGTATTTGCTTTGATTGTTTAACCATCTCAAACATTTGGTGGCTGTATTGGTATTGCCCCTCCAGATGATGAAAACATCATCCATATTGCGGTGCTACACTCTCATATTTTCACAAAAAGAGTTATTAGTCGTCTGTTGGCCTCCATACCCCCCCTCCCCTCCGGAACAAGTTGTCCGTCAGCCGACACCTGCCCCTGCTCTTACCTGCACCCAGCAACAAATGTAGGGTTCGCCCCGGGTGGCAGTAAGTCTAGCTACGCCAATGGCTGTAATAAAGTATTAAAAGTGACTTTGTGTGCCCAGGGCGGGCCTTTAGCATGGGCAAGCTGGACCGCGGCCCAGGGCACCAATTTTCTGAGTTGTGCATGGAGCTGTGTACATTAAGATTATGCTAACTGCAGCACCCGTCTCTTCTTGCTCCAGCCTTGTCCTTGTCCCTGCCTGTTCGTTTCTATCTGATTTGCCAGTTTAAAGTGGTTTTAGACTTTTATTATCATACTGCAGGCAATGTTTGTAACACAATCAACAATTAGGGCCACTGTTCCTAAAGAGAAAGAGAAAGTATCACAGGTTGTCCAGGATGAGGGCATTTGCACGGTGGCAGTCTGCAGGACTGTTTCATGTTGCCCTCACACATCCCAAAGGGATGTCATGCTTCATCATAGGGCTGTTGCTCCTCATAGGGCCAGCGCTGCAATGCCCAATGGGTCCCCCAAAGGGTCACTTTGGCAGGGATCTTTTGTTGGTATGCTGTATGATGAGTGCAAGGTAGAGTCTAGGTGGGGTGGTATCTCATGTGCGATAGTGTGAGTTAAAACTGGTCAGTGAAGCCAACAACTACTTTTAATAACCAGACCGCCCTGTCAAATTTAAAACCTTTCCAGGTAGATGCTACAAGTGGGGTCATAAAGTACCTTGGTAGTTTGGATGTGAGTTCCCTCTTTAGGGTCCAACTCTAGTCAGTCAACATTCGGTTCATACGGTGCCGGAGAGAGGAGCCACGGGGCGCACTCGCCTGAGGCTGGTTTGCGGTGAACAGAGCCGCGTTTCCCCCTTTGGCAATACTGGGATACATATAGACACTTTGGACTTATACTTGTCTTGGCATATACAGCCTATTTTTTCAGTGAAAACGTTGTTCTGGCCTGAACTTACCAGTTACAACAGATCCGTGTCTAGGACGTGCAAGTTTTAAAAGTGGCCTTTTAGGACCCGCTGGGTCGGAATTATCACCAGCTGTAAGGTCTGATAGGTGACTACCATAGACATAAGCCCTGAAGAAGTCTAGGGTTATACACCCGTGACGAAACACGTGTTGGCTGGCCTGTGAAGCAACATACATTAAACCAACATTTGAAGAAAAGAATCCACTGTTGTCTTTTGTTAAACAACGAATATTTTATGTGTTGTTAAAACTTATCTGCGTGTGCACAGGACTTGTTATCATGTTTCATTCCTCTATTGTTCAGGAGGATCTGTGGCACTTCGTCAGGACAGGAATAGTGAGTGAATCTTCCTACCCCACAAATGTGTAAAAAGTGGTCCCCACAACTACTCCTCCCTCAGATGATCACAAATCACAGCTTAAATGCATGCTTCTCAACTGCAGATCAGCAGTACAACATGCTGCCGACATTGTTGCCCTCATCCTTGCTCATGATCCAGACATTTTAGTGTTGACTGAAACCTGCCTTAACGATTCTTCTGCACCCATTATCGACATACTAGTGCCCCCTAACTTTGATATCATCAGGCTAGATAGATCTAGTGGACAAGGTGGAGGCATTGCTTGTATACATCGTAACAATCTATCAGTTAGACAACTGCACTCAGATTCCTTCTCGTCATGGGAATGCCTGTGCTTCGAGGTCTCATGCAACAACAGGCAAGCTTGCAAATTCCACGCGCTCTACCATCCTCCACGAGACAATCTCCCCTTCCTAGATCAGATCATGGAAATCATCTCATTGAACGCGGTGTGTCATGACACCCAGATCTTCCTTGGAGACTTTAACCTCCATTGCATTGGAATGACATCAATGACTCGTCAGTCAATAGCTTCAAATCTTTCCTAGCAGATCTCAACCTCACTCAAATATGCGACAGCCCTACTCACATCAAGGGGGCTACCTTAGATCTGGTCATTGGTAAGATCAACTCCATTCAACTTGAAGCTATTGCCCCCTGTGACTGGACGGACCACCATTGCATCTCCTTCCTCGTCACAGAATCGGTGAGATCCAATAAAGCTCAGCTAAAGAAACCCAGGCACTGGCAAACAAGTCTTAGAAACATTAACCTATACGATTTGACCTCCTGCATTGATAACAGCCTGCCCCCTCTATATATGTCTGATGTCGGCGACTTTGCAGATCACTATAATTGCTCCATGACTAACATTTGAGACTCAACCGCACCCCTACAGTTAAAAAGAATGCCCCCCAAAATCTCCAAACCCTGGTATAATGGTAGCTTAAATACTAAAAGAAGAAATCTGAGACTGGCGTAACGTCTGTGGAGATCCTCTTCCTCCCTTGACCATCTCACTCAGCTGAGATCTCTGAGAAAAATGTATACAACAAACACATCAGATGCTCTAAAGTTAGTTACTTCAGAAAACAACTAGAGCAAGCCAAAACCGGCCAAAGAAATTGTTTGAACTCGTCAATCTTCAAACAGCCAACCCAACCGTCCCTCAATGGAACTATGTTTGCAGCCTAATTGTGAGGAATTTGCGTGAACTGGAACTATGGGCAGCTTTGGAGAATCTTCCTGTCTCCTATCCTATCTCTGGGTCTGGGGTGCCCCCACCCATTCTGGTTCTCCCCCCAAAAACAATGCTTCTTGGAGCATATTTCAAACCTTGGACGAAAGCACCATTCGCAAAACTCTGGCCACTTTGAAACCATCCACCCATTTCAGCGATCCCTTGCCATCGACTCTCTTCAATGAGATCAGATCATCCATACTACCTCTTTGGACGAAAATAATTAACGCCTTGTTGCTTCAAGGTTCGATTCCAGATTGCCTTAAATAGGGGCAGGTCACCCATCCTTAAAAAACCAATGGCAGACCGTACTAACCTTCACAATTTATAGTGGCCTTGGATGCGGCCAAGGCATTCGACAGGGTCTGTTGGGTTTACCTCTGGGAAGTTCTTGGTTCAATGGGCTTCGGCCCTATTTTTACTCAGACCCTGAGAAAATGCTATCAGGGAGCTTCTGCAAGGATCCTGTTGAATGGTATGTTGACCTCCAGTTTTAACATTCAGAGGGGAACAAGACAGGGCTGTCCCATTTCCCCCTTGCTGTTCAATATTTATAAAGAGCCATTAGCTCAAGCTATTAGACTAGACGACTTAATCCACCCTTTTAAATCTCAGCTCTATCGGTGTAAGTTAGCCCTTCATGCTGACGACCTGTTATTATATACCAGCAATCCGGGGGCGGTCATACCAAGGGTTGAAGCCCTTTTGGAAGAATTTGGCTCTCTCTCGGGCTATCTAGCCAATACCTCTAAAACAGAGGTAATGTGCTGGAACATAGACCAATGGGAGGGCACTACAAGTAAAGAGCTAAGATACTTGGGCATCTCTATTGTTAAAGAGTTAGATAAAATCCCCCAGATCAACCTGAATAAGATCATTAAAGAAATAGATCGCCTCTTTGCCAGATGGAGAAATATTCCCCTGACAATCTTTGGGAAGGTTAATCTGGTGAAGATGGTTATCCTCCCCAAGCTGACCTACCTGTTTAATGCAATCCCTTTGGCTTTTCCCAGCAAGGGCATTTGTAAGATCCAAAGTAAGATTGGGAGCTTCATTTGGGGAGACAAAGGAGCTAGACTGTCATGGAAGAAGCTGAGACGTAGGCTCATTAAGGGGGGGTTGGCTCTCCCGGATATTGGTTGGTACTCGTTTGCTTTTCAGCTTAAAAGCATCCGGAAGTTACTTCTAAAGCCGGAGGAGACTTCCCGGGGGAGGCTGCTGGGCGAAATGGCCATGATGGAGGGTGGAGGTGTTGGAGAAGGATTCTTGTACAAATTTGGGGCTCCGAGGTTCTTTAAACGAGTTTGCTTGAAGGTTCTCAGATCCGCCTTGGAAACTTGGTACAAAGTAAGATGTAGATGGGGGATCGGGTATTATTCAGATTTTGAACCTATATGGGACTCTCCCGGGACCCCGCATTGTCTGAAGGATAGTCTTGCAATACTAATCAAAAGAGCGAGTATCACTACCTGGTCAGATCTTTTAGCAGTAGAAGAAATCCATCCTTGGGAGGTATTAAGGGCTAAGGTTGGAACTGGTTTTTCCAGGTTTAAATATATACAACTTGTAGCCTGGTTTGAAGCGGAAAAGGGGGATATAAGGGGAGACTGGGAGACGGAGCAGGTCCTTCAAACAGTACATCTAAGAAGGAAAGAGATTTCTACCTGGTATAGGAAGCTTTTGGATGCGGAAGATTTGGAACTCCCCCCACAATATACTGACTGGAATCAGTCCCCATTCGAGTCTAACATAGTAGATCTGTATGAGCCCTCTTTGAAGCTACTCTATAAATTTATTAAACCGGCCAGCTTAAAGAAGAACCATTTTTTCGTCATCAACAGACTTTATTATACACCTGCTAAAATAGCCAAGTTTGCCCCACTATCCACCCCAAAATGTCCAAGGTGCAAGACTCTCAATGCTAATGATATTCATATTTTCTACGAATGTTCTGAACTTAGAGCTTTCTGGAAGGGAGTGGGGGACATCCTATGTGGCATTTTTAAAGTCAGAATTGAAGTTAATGCTACTCTAGTATTCTTTGGTGAGGACGGAATGTTTAGTTTGAATTTATCACAGATTCATAGAGGATTGTTGCTATATTTGGTGTTACTCGCCCGGAGAGAGATCTGCATGAAGTGGAAAGAACCACAGCCCCCGAGATGTGAGGATTGGCTTAAAGCCACGTTTGCCATGGCTCGTTTAGATCAGAGAGGAACTGGGGAAAATACGGTGGACATCTGGCAGCCCCATATGATTTGGGGCCGGGATTCGAGACTAATATAGTTCCAGCTGCCTTCTCCCGGTCCAATGATTACACAAAGCCTTCATCAAACGGGGCTGGTCTGGTTGACCTAAGCAAGTGCAGTAAGCCGTAGGGCGCCCAGTTGGTAATGACGACTTTTACCAAGATCTGCAGATGCTTATTGGTGAGATGAGGACAAAAAAAAAAAAAACAACTAGAGCAAGCCAAAACAGGCCAAAGAAATTGTTTGAACTCGTCAATCTTCAAACAGCCAACCCAACCGTCCCTCAATGGAACTATGTTTGCAGCCTAATTGTGAGGAATTTGCGTGAACTGGAACTACGGGCAGCTTTGGAGAATCTTCCTGTCTCCTATCCTATCTCTGGGTCTGGGGTGCCCCCACCCATTCTGGTTCTCCCCCCAAAAACAATGCTTCTTGGAGCATATTTCAAACCTTGGACGAAAGCACCATTCGCAAAACTCTGACCACTTTGAAACCATCCAACCATTTCAGCGATCCCTTGCCATCGAATCTCTTCAATGAGATCAGATCATCCATACTACCTCTTTGGACGAAAATAATTAACGCCTTGTTGCTTCAAGGTTCGATTCCAGATTGCCTTAAATCGGGGCAGGTCACCCCATCCTTAAAAAACCAATGGCAGACCGTACTAACCTTCACAATTTTCGTCCAATTTCCAACATTCCTACTCTGGCTAAGCTCCTAGAGAAATGCGTACACACCCAGCTATGTAGCCACATTGAACAATTCCAACTGCTGGACTAATTCCAATCTGGCTTCTGTCAGGGTCATAGAATCTGCTCTTACCCACATTGTTGATGATGCTCCACGAATGCTGGACCTAAATGAATCGTGCCTTTTGATCCCCCTTGACCTATCATGAGCTTTTGATACAGTCAAACATGATACCCTTATCGAGCTACTGGAGCATAGGATGGGGCTATCAGGGACTGTGCTAAACTGGTTCTCCTCATTCCTATACAATAGAACACAAAGACTCAAGGTGAATCAGGCTCTGTCCAAAACCCGCACCACTCACTCTGGGGGTACCACAGGGGTCCACGCTTTCACCCACCCTCTTCAACTTGTTCATGGAACCACTAACAGAAATCCTGAAATTGTCCCACATCCATTATCACATGTATGCTGATGACATGCAACTGTACCTGAAAGTCTCCTCCCCTGAGGACATCAGGTCCCTAAACTCTATTCTTCAGGAAACGCAAAGTTGGTTGGCTCGTAATCACCTGACATTAAACGCTCTATAAACAGAATTTCTCCTTATCGCACCAGCCAAACACTCTCCAAACATTGAAGATGGATATGTCAACTAACAGCTCTCAACTGCACTCCAAACATCATTGATTCCGTGAGCTCTCTAGGAATAATGCTAGATAAGCATCTGAAAATGCAAAAACACGTTAGTGCTCTCACTACAGGAGCGAACTTCCAACTGAAAGTCCTAAGGAAAATAAAAACGTTCCTACCCCACAACGACTTTAAGATTGCAGTGCAAGCCCTAGTGATCTCTAAACTGGATTATGGTAGCGCAACCCTCTGTGGCCTTCCTAGATCGAAGACAGCGCCACTTAGGGCCTCTCTCAACTCCGCTGCAAGGCTCATTACAGGCTCCAAGCGCTATCATCACATCACACCAGAGTTGAAATCACTAAAATGGCTCCCGTATGAAGCAAGGATACATCTCAAAATTTAATGCATGACCCACAAAGCTTTACATTTCAACACCCCAGTATATCTTGCACAAAAACTTGAGCTCTCTGGGGGCTCTAGATCCTCTAGAGGTTCTAGCACTTCACTGCTCAAGCCACCAAAATTCCATAAAAGAAAACCTATAATCGAGCATTCTCGGGTATTGCACCAAGAATTTGGAACTCCTTGCCACCTGAAATAAGACTTAACAATTCCACAGCTTCCTTCAAAGGGGAAGTTAAAGAGATACTGATGAAGAAATTTCTGGGCTAGGGCCCAGTCACCCTAGGACAGGCTAGTTTACACTTGTTCTTTATCGATCTGTTATGTTTGCTATGATCTGTTATGTTAGTTTCTTGTTCTGCTTGTGATATGGTTTCCACTGCTTGTGCCTTCTTAACTGCCAATATGTAGAGCGCTCTGATACCCATGTGTGGTCTTGTTCGTGCTATATAAAACTTTTTAAATAAATAAAAAATAAAATACATTGAGTGGTACCTACTTATTTGAAGTTGGTTTTCCAACCTGTCAGGAGGAAAGAATGAGACAGAATTATCATGTTCCTGGCATAACAGTGTCTTATTGACCAGGATGTCCATTGTTATGGCCCAAAACTGTTCATCTGGTGCTAGAGTAGCTTCCAGACATGTAGAGACACACAGACACATATACAAGACATATACAACATGAAAAATAGGAACAAATAAAGATCCAATCTTTAAGAATAGCTCACATTAAAAATGTCTTGCCGCGGAGTTACCAGTCTCAAGAGTTCAAACGCTGGTCCCCCCTTCCACCCAATTTTGGTCACAAAAGTAGTTGGCATGCAGCACGAAATGAAGAAAAATTCAATGTGTAAGTGCCACCAGCATACATCAATCCGATGCCACTATGCAGATAGTGTGGATTGTCAGTGTAGCAGCCAGCTGTTTTATACATATATATAAGACATCACCATAATGTGTGCTGCTATCTCATAAGTGGTCACACTAGTAAAAACAGGAGCGTGGTTGTGTTTCCATTGCTTCCCTTTCTTATACATGGTTATGCACATAATCTTACCTCCAACCGGAGATATACGTACTCCCTAGGGTAAGTTTTTAACACCCCTTTAGCCCCCTTCCTTTCCCTCCTTTCACCCTCTGACCCCTGCTGGCATACATCATTAAAACCATCATTCGCGTGAGGCAACTAAGCTATCGTGATTTAGGTGAGCTGGGGAGGTCCGGGGAAGTTTGTGTTCAGGAGCCAGTCCCTGCTCATCCAGGTACTGACCAGTGAACACAAAAGGGTACCCCTGCTGCCTCATGTAATTCACTACCATCAGCAAGGGCGCCAAATTTCTCTCTGCCCATGCCCAGGGTGCTATTTTAGCAAAGGCCAGCTCTTAGTGTGCCGCTTATTACTGACGTCAGAGTTCACCTGAATATGAAAATAAAGACATTATAGGGAGATATTATTATGCATTTTCTTATATTTATAAAAACTGATTGCAACTGCTAATTAGTCAGATCACTGGGGCTACACAGTGCTGTGGGAAGGAGTAGAATGCTGGCCAACACGCCCCGGATATAGGGTATGCCTTGGAATTGGCGGTCATGCCCAGGGCCACTGGAATTTTGTGATTTTACAGCTGAGCATTTTTTTGTTGCATAGCTATGGATTTGCCTCATTTGCCACATAGTCCATCATATGCTGCATAATCTGCAGATGTTAACAAAAAAAATGTTGTTTCTAACTCAAATGGATGAAAGCTTAGTAAAAATGTGACAACATGGCCCTTTGAAAAGGTTGATTGCCCCCCCTTCTGTTGCTTATTGATTGAGTTTTAAACTAGTACTAATGAGTTGAAACCTTTGCCCAGTCAGTGTTAAAGTGTGTAAAAATGACAAAATAAGGAAGTAATATTCATACATGATGTGCCACATTACTCTGCATAATTCACCTTTTCTTCCCACATAATTTAGTCATCCCTGCATCATAATTTGGTCCTCGCCTGCCGCATAATTCCAATGGCGCTGGTCATGCTGTGGCAACATCATCCGCTTACTCCCGAAGGACTTTATCGACCCGCAAGAGACACTAGAACTCAGCAGCGAATTCCAGTTCCACAACAGTCCTGTGGTAGTCGATACCAAGCCCATCGCCTGTTCCCCCCAGACCATTTCAACTAAAGAGTGGTAGAAAGTTCTCCGACAAAGATGGCAGACTGCATTGTCTTCTCACATATGCAGAGGAATGACGGGAATCGCCTATGTTTGGGAGTGTTTCTTAATTTAATACATTTTGACAAAATAAGGGCTCTATTTAAGCCATCTCATGAACGTTTTACATTAAGTATACATTATATAATTACACAGAAAACTGTAAACATGCCCTGGTCAAATTGTTAGCCTGCTTATTTTGTAAACTCTGCACATCAGAACCCAGTAGCTTTAACTGTGGCCACAGGTGGCTCCGGGTTACAGGCTGGGCCCAGTTGCATTGAATCGGCTTACAATTTGTTAAACCACTTAAAGCATAAAGAATGTATGATTACAGATTCTGCAACAGGCCTGGTGCAAGGTTTTCAAAGCCACACGCAAAACGAGATTTTGGTGCTGGGGCTCCTCCTCCAGTTGGCACAAGTAACTTTTCCTGCTATGTGGTGCCCCCTTAGGAATCTCCATGCAGTGGCCACAATGAAAAACTAATGTGCATCTGTATTACAAAAGCGAAAGATAAGGCAGAGGCCTGTTTAGCTGCAGTCCCCAGACCCCACCGCTAGAGGGAGGGTTTTAGTATTAGAGTCAGTTAGAGCCAACACAAACGCCAGAATCTCTGGTTCTAGAGCACACAGCTATTTCGCAGATTACAGCTCTGAGGCTGTACTGTCTGAGTGACAACTTGCTGTTAGACAGGGCTTTAATGGGGAATAAGTAAATTAGAAGATTACCCAGAGGGCTGCTGCGTGGGTGGTCAAGATTTTTGCTCCAAGATACTGTGGCGGACTGGAGTAAAACAAGCAGTGTGTAACACCATTTCTTGCTTCTCACCTGTTAGACAGTTCATGCGCCGTCTGTTGCGAGACATATTGTCAGTGCGCTTAGAGACTGTTGATTGCTTTCCATTGGTTCGCTTCATTGTCAATCTCATTTGCTTGCCTCTTATTTGTTAGCTTGCGCAGGCTTTACTTCCTCTTCATGCATGTGTTCCTTTCCTGGAGCATGGACGCATTATTTCATTCCTTCAGAGAAGCAGGTGCACCGGGTCAAACAGGAAAAGTGCACACTATCATGTAGAATGTGGTGCTCTCAAAGCAGCCGCAGGCTTGCGCTGACCCAGGGCAGCGCATTCAAGAGAAATACAGAGCAGCTGTTTAAAAGCTGCACCATGTTTCTCGGTGCAGGTGGCAACTCACCTGCAGTTGCCACCTGCATTTTAAAGAGGGATTTGCAATCCGCTTGCAGGTGAGTGCAGTGAGTGACTGCACCCGCTTGCAAGGGGCTGTCTGTGCCCCCCTCCAGAGGGCAGCCAGCAGGGGACACAATTACAGTGCACTACCTTTTTGTGACACACACTGTCAGTGTGCCTCCTGACAGCTTCTTTGCCTCTGCGCCCACGTCTATAATACAACTTGGACGCACATACAAAGAGATTCCCTCACATGCATGGGACCACGTCCACCCAATCAAATGTGGGAATGCCCTCTTGAGATAGCGCTGGCGCTACAAATGCTCCAGCGCTATTTGTATTACAGAAGGGGATGCACAAGCGTCTGCGGCCCCTTCTGTAATACCAAAGTGCCCCAGGGGCACGCAAAGTGGGCACACATACCCGTTGCGCCCCCAGGACACTCTCTATAATAGGGCCTATGATTGTTATGGTCAGAATCCAAACTTCTCATGGTGGCAAGGCATGTTCACTTCTCGGCCCTAAGCGCTTTAGTTCGCTTTCTCTTGTCTTAAGTCTTATCTCCAACCACCTAGTTTTCAGAAAAGTTTTAAAGCATAATCATTCTGTTACATGATTTCACCTACAGCTCAATTTCATTCCTTCAGAGAATAGGCCAAGAAGCCTATGTACTCAAGTGTGCTTTTTATACATATTCAAATAAAATAAAATGGCACTTTAAAAATAAAGACAGCTTTATTTTTTAGTTAACAACATAATGACCATGAGCAGCTTATTGCAGTGAGATCAGTTTGCATTTTGAATTGTTAACAATCAATGCTTAAAAGTGCCGAATAGTTGGCATAAGAAAAATGTGAATGGCACAATACCAAACCAGTGGAGGAAGAAGGCAAGCTGACAGCCCCAAAATTATTTGCATAATTTAGGTGTTGACTATACCAGACTTAATAATTTGGCTAATACCAGACTTAAAATTGGGACATAAAATCATTGGAATTGGGCAAAGTGCTTGAGTGCCTTTTTACTAATATAAACTGCATATTTAACATTTAATGTGGGATACTGGGCCTGCAAAAGTCAGAGGAAATTGTCCTGTTCCAGTTAATGGGATGAAAGATATTGTTTTTAAAGATTTCAAATCATTCATTATATCTCATTGTCTTAAACCCACTGTTGTATTTCTGCCTTCGTAAGTTCCCAACTGGATTAAGGCAATGCCGTCTTTTAATGTTCTACACAAATATTTCAGTGGCAGCTGCAGGTTTGCCAAACACATATTACAACAACATAACTCAATGCAAGGGGCGTGGCTCAGTGAGCCAAGATGGCGGTTGTCTAATCTTGAGGGTCTGCACCACCCGCTTTTATCCCGAGCAATCGTGGCACACGCAGAGGAAATCGAGACCCTTGAACCCCCGCCGGGTGTAAGGGGTTTCCCAGCTACCCAGTGAGGGGTGCAGTGCTATCAGAGATGCCCTGACGGCTGGGAAACACCACGTGAGGCAGGCAGATCATGGCCGCTGGCTGGTCATGTTGCCGGCCGAGACGCAGTTGTGCCTGCAAGATCGGTGGTCCTGTCGGGGGCACTTCTCTCATCTGTGAGGGAGAGAGACAAGGCCCTACGGCATAACGAGGTGCAGTGAAACCCCTCCGCCTGCTGAAGAGTCATTGAGGTGGCTGGTGAGGAGCACGGCAGCTTGGGCGAAAGTGGATCGGACGGGAGGCCCTGGTGGAGGCTGTGATCGGGCTTGGCTGGCACGGATTCCACAGAGTCTTTGGGGGACTCTGAATTGGGAGGTGGCCTAAAGTTTGTGGGCCCCTCATGGGGAGGATAATAGCCCTGGCCCCCAGGAGCACTGAACTGAGGCATCCCCAGCAACTGATGTGATTGGTCCTGCATCACGAGGGCTCAGAGGAGCTGCTGGGGATGGCCTTGGGCACAGGAGGCCATTGGGGTGAATAAGAGGCACAGTGGACTGTGAATTGAAAGGGGGGCACCCCCTGCAGGAGGTGAGCGACAAAGGGCTCAGTCGGTGGAGGATCCACCGGGATTCGCTTCCTTGCGTCGCCCCGCAGATGATGGAAGGCAATGGAGTGGCAACAAGCTCCTTTCTCGAGTGTCGGAGAGGGACCCAGACTCACTGGGGAACAGCCGTGATTACATGCACCTCACGAGTCCACATCTCTGGGGAACAGCTGAGCCATTCCTTCCCCTTCCCTCCCCCCACTCCTGCAATTTCGATGCACTCCTTGGTGCACAAACAGTCGTTGGGACCTGTCTCATGAGGGCGGAGACCCGGAAGCTGCCCGGAGCTAGCGAAGGGACCATCAGGATACCTCGTTTGTCGAAGCAGCACCCTGCCACAGTGGGCACAGGGGCCCTTTGGGGTGAACGGGATCTGAGGCGGAAACATGGGACAGAAACCTACCTGTGACTGCGGACCAAGGCAGAATCTAGGAACGAAGTGCCTGGAACCGGCTTCCACGGTGTAGGCTGGAGGTGGGGGCCTGCAGCAAACAACGCCCCCACAGTGGGGCAGGGGACATCGCAGTCAGCACTGATCAGTGTGACCCAACTTGCCTAGACACTGCTGGGTGCAACCGTGCCGGCCCTGTCCAGGTACTAGAGTACGAAAAGTACGGAAAGTGTAAACTAAGAGCCAAGTCACAAGAACCCCTCAGCAAGGTACGGGAAGCTGGAAAGGACCCAACAGAGGTGGAGATGGCCCTGGACACGCTGCTCCAACTGCTGCAACACACCCGAACATAATCCTGGCTTCCATAACAGATGCAAAAACCACGCTTCAGCAGGAGTCTGCTAGGGCGGACCGCACAAATTTTCTGACCAAGTCAAAGAATCAGAAACTGCCATAACTGAAATGCAGCTGGGACAGAAAGCCATGAGTATCCAATTGTGTGCAAGCTTGAGCAAGGGGTGGAAGATGCGGAAGGCTGCAATAGAAGGAACAATGTGCGAGTGATGGGCCTTCCAGAGAGTGTGGAGGGCACTGACATAGTGGCCTACTTGGAGGCATGGTTGCGAGACACAGTAGCCCGAGCCATGTAAGCCCCTTCTTTGCACTTGAAAGGCCGCACAGGGTCCCTGTCTGGCCGCCTGCGCCAGGGAGGCCGCCCAGACCGGTGGTGGCAAAACTGCTACATAATAAAGACAGAGACACTCTCTTGTAGAGGGCTCGGGAAGCAGGCCCATTCCGGGTGGGAAACTGACAGGTGATACTGTTCCCGTACTACACAGTGGATGTCCAGGCAAAGAGGGCATCCTTGCTGGAAGTAAAAAGGGCTCTGCAAAAGGAAGGTCTTCTCTACTCCCTCATGTTCGCAGCTAAACTGGAAACTATGGAGGATGGGGTTTCATACTTCTGCCGAGACCCAGAGGAAACATGGGCCTGGATAGAGGTGTAACGGAAAGTGAGAGGAGACTAGCTCATCCTAAAGCTGATAGTGGGGAACGCCAGAGAAGCAGGCAATGCACGAGGGGGGCTGTGTGCCACAGAACGATTGCGAAACCAACTAAAACACAGGCTGACATGGATAAGGCAGCGGCGGAGATCACGTATGCCAAAGGGACAGACACAGAAGGGGGCTCAGCCTCAGGACGTGGAACTGATGACTCGGAATCTGATGGGCCAGAGCAGGCAGACTACAATCCCCCGATTGTCACCCCCATGAGAGCGGATGAGGCCCTGTAGGAGGGAGGGTTTCCATATCCGGGGTGCCCCTTGGAATGCTGTTGTGACCGCAGTAGTTGGTCGAATACCATTAAAGACTCCGGCAAGAGTGCTGCAGATGACACAGAGGCCGGTGTGGTAATTTGAAGGCAGAGTTTCTGAGTTGGGATAGATGATAACTGCAATTTCTGTACTGTTGACTTTTATAGTTAAGGTGGCCAGCCGTTGTTGGGCTGCTCCAGGGCCGAAGAGTTGGAATATGTTTCACTTTGGTTTTCTGGTTCTTGGTCTCGAGGTAGAGAATGCGGGTGGGGGGTCCATCTCAGAGGTGGGGGTGGAACAGGGAAGAGTCGCGACAGCCACCATGAGGTCCCTCTCACACACATTTAAATTTATGACATGGAATATCAGGGGCAAGGGGGCAGCGACCAAGCACAATAAAATCCACATGTACGTTAAGAGACGGGGGGCCATGTTACAGGAGACCCATCTCACAAAGGTTGAGGGCAGACAGGCTGCAATGCCATTGGCGGGGACAGGTATGCCCCAGCACATACTCGGCGTTTGCATTTGGAGCCTTGGTCTCGGTAAGGGCGAGAGTCCTCTTTGAGGCCCCGACAGTCAGAGTTGAGAAGGAGGGCAGATACATCCTGGTCGAGGGACAGCTTTTTGGCAAACAGGTTGTGCTGGGGAGTGTGTACGCACCGAACCTGAGGTAGCCTTCCTCCTTGGGGAGACTTTAACTGTGTGCTAGGCACTGCCTTGGTTCATTCAAACCCCCCCCCCACTGCCAGGGGCGCAAGCCCATAGGATTGCTGAGGGCTTCAGAGAATGGCTGGAGCACTGGGACTTGGAGGATGTGTGACACATGCAGCATGTACTAGATAGAGATTATTCATGCTACTCGAGTATGTAGCAGGTGCACACTGGGTTAGATCGAAACATCTGATCACGGTGACTGAATACCTTGGCTGCATGTTATCCGATCACAGCCCACTTCTACTTACATTCCAACCAGTGGACAAGCTCCCCAAGATCCCAACTTGGCATTTACACACAGCGGCTCTCATGGGCGTAGTGTTCCATGACACTTTACTGGATCAGATAACAGAATACTTTGATAAGAATTCTGGGATGGCTTCGAATAGCCTAATAGAATGGGAGGCCTTTAAGGCAGTAGTGCGAGAACACTGTATGGGTCAAACAGTGGCGATCCGCTGAGTGTTAGACTTAGAGCTCATGCACCTTCGATGCGCCGCTACATAGGTTGGACAATGCACTGGGCTCGAACCTGGATGCCGTTTCCCGATTATTGGAGACCAGTGAGCAATATTACACGGCCCTGGAGCAGCTCCGATGCCATAACTACAGGGACTATATTGCCCGTGCTCATGAAGAGGAAGGGAGGCTGGAGAAGCTATTGGTGTGGTTGATCCGCCCGGAGGGCAGAGGCACGCCCATCACATGAGTTGTGTCCCAGGGAGGGGATACACTCTACTCCCCTATGGAAATTAATTCGGCATTTCAGGATTACCATGGTTTTCTCTATAGACTGCTGGGAGCTGACCAGCTTGCAGCCCGACACCCTGCTGGACCGTATAGAGCTCGGTAGCCCCTCATCGGAGGTGGCTGCAGACCTGGGACAACCAATCCCTGCCCAGCAAATAAAATCTGCCTTCAAGTGCCTGGCCATTGGCAAGTCGCAAAGCCTGGATGTGCTCCCCCTGGAGTTTTACGCACCCTATACCGGGGTACGGGTACCGCAACTGGTAAACCTGTATAAAGATGCCCTCGAGTTGGGTCGACTCCCAGACTTGACAAGGGAGACACTGGTTGTGCCGTTGCCCAAAATTAAGGCTCCTGTGGCTGACGCGGCTGACTTCAGACCCCTTTCCGTGCATACTTCTGATTTCAAGATCCTGAGTAAGGCCCATTCCACCCACCTGCGGCCTCATATGACGACTTTGATTCATGCTGATCAGAATGGATTCATCCCTACCCGTAACACCTCCCTCAACCTCCAATGGCTTTATAACATAGTTCAAAATCATGATTGGACAGACAACCCCCAGGCAATGGTTATGTCAGTGGACTTAGAAAAGGCCTTTGACACCTTAAGGTGGGACTTCCTCGCGGTAGTTATGCTCTGTATGGGGCCGGGGGAGGGATGGGAGAAATGGGTGCTGCTGCTTACTCGGAGCCCAAGGCACGGGTGAAAACGAGATGCACGATATCGGACCCCTATGGTATCTTTTGGGGGTACGAGGCAAGGATGCCAGTTGTCCCCACTCCTTTTTGCCATAGCCGTAGAGCCACTGGCGGAGCAATTCAGAGTGCTGGGGGAAGGGTCACGGTGGAGGGGGAGGAGCACGTCATCTCCCTCCATTCAGATGACTTGTTGATCTATTTGAGAAATGAGGAAGAGGATAGTAACATCACATTGCAACTCCTGGAGGAATACGGAGCCTTCTTGTGCCTGCGGGTCAACCAAGCCAAGACATGTGTCTTCCTGGTGCTATGGAAGGCCCCCCGGCTGGCGGGATTCCCATCGGATATCCTTTGGACCTCACGCTCATTTAAATCCTTAGGTATCCACATTTACCATGCAGTAGATTATTTGCGGGAAGGAAGTCTGGGTAAGACAATGCGCTCCCAGAAATCCTGAGTCCCGTTTTGGGGCTCCCTTCGACTATCATGCTTCCAAGGCTGCTCTATTTTTTTGCGAACCTACCGCGGGGAATTCCGGTGTCATAGTTTCGACAGCTGAATCCACTCCTGCATGAGCTGATCTGGGACGGAGCCCACCAGAGGGTCTCACTTTCCACCCTCCCCCACCCACACCTGGAGGGGGATTCGGAGTTTCCGACTTCAAACTTTACCACTTGGCGGCACAACTCCAATTGATCACGAGATGGTTAGATGGGGCAGGGCTGCCAGAATTGGGCTTGCTAGGGACCGAGCCAAACCAGGGATCTCTGATTGCAAAGTTACTCTGACCGGCACTGCGGATCCCATGACCAGCATTGTTGCTGTCGACGGCCTTGCACTGCTGGAGTCGCAGCACTAATCACACGGATGAAGCAACATTGTATGCCCCAGCGCTTCCACTAGTTGAGTTGCCACACGGCAGCCCAAAAACGTACTTCAGAGCAGAGCAGATGACCTCTTGGACGGAGGCAGCGATAGTAACCATAGGCGACTGTTACCAGTTGAGCACACTCATCCCCCTGCAGGATCTGATGGAGTAGTCCTCCCTGCCGGAGGGCCAATTCCTCACATACGAGGCACTCCAGCAAACATTTCGCAACCTCTGGGTGTGCAGGGAGATGCTGAACCAGGGACCCACGTAGTTCTGCAATTGTTACTGACGATGGGGACCGGGAGCCACTTGATCACATGGTTCTACTGAGCCCTGAACGCAACGTCTGGAAAACCTTTGGGTGCCCTGTGAGGAAGATGGGCCACTGAGCTGGGCCGTGAGATCCCGGAGGTTGAGTGGGAGAGGATTCTGGCGTATTCCCAGAGAGCATCACGAAACACCCGACTCAAATATTTCCAATACAACTACACCGATAGTTGACACCACACAGGATCAAGGCTATGTATGGTGGAGAGCCCAGGCCATGCCCCAGATGTGCGACTTTAGATGTGGATTTTCACCATATGACGTGGCCCTCACCTGCTGGAATTCTGGGGGGTGGTTCTTGACAAACTCATAATGACCCTGAATCGCACACTTGAAAATACAATGGAGGTCTGTCTTCTAGGAGCCTTCCCCCGAACTAAAACTAGAAAAGTATGGAACAGATTCGTGGACCTTGCCCTGATATTAGTGAAGCAGAGAATAGCCATAGCCTGGAAAACAGCGGTGGGGCCTAGGGTGGAGGTATGGACCAGGGACGTGACGCTGTGGGCTTGCGCCAAGGAGAGGGCCCTACAGCGGGAGGAGGCCAGGAGGGTCCGCAGACATCCCATCACGGACCTGAGTTCGGAAGTGGTTGATAAATGGGAACACCAATCGGAAGCAGAGACACAGGTGGATGGTCCCCGGATGGAGGAATGAGATGCGGCACAGGATGAGGCACTGTGATGGGTAAGGTTAGGCTGGGGCTGTTGTGGGGGGGGGAGAGGCTCCTGTCCTGGCCTACTAGCCCAGGGATGGGTGTGGCTGACTGCAGAGATGAGACGACCCGGGGGACACGGAGGGCCCTGCTTCCCCCTCCCTCACTATTAGGGGGTCTTTTACTGCTAACTTCCCCCCTTCCTTCTGTGGGTTACCCCCCAGGTGGGTCTCTGGGATGGGCCAACTATACCCCAGCCCGCTACCTACAGTACTGGTGGGCATCTTCCCTTAGACCAAGTTTGAAGGTTATGGTTTAATTAGGGCATTCAAATGAAGTGGTTGGGTAGATTTCCAAAGCGCGTACCGATTCTGACCACTGTCTCCTTGACCTAAACTCCCTGGGAAGCCACAGGCACAGTTTCCCTGTGAGGGAGGTAGGGAAATGGGCTACCCCCTCAACGCACACCACAGGGCTCCGGCAGGTTATAGGAGCAGATAAGGATGTGATGTCCAGTTACGTTTCTTGCATACCTGCACTTGGGATAGGACGGCATCCCGGGAGGCTGCAACAGCTGAGAGGAGGGCGGAGAAAACAAAAACAAGTGTATTGTGCTGAGGGAAGCTGTAACATGTGTTATCTTGTTTTTCTTCTTTTGTTATATTACACCAAATGCCAATAAAAATAAGTGCTAAAAAAATAACATAACACAATGCAACATACACAGCACACACAAAACAACATATGCAAAACATAAATAAACCACTTGCACAAAACAGAAGCTGGCTTGGTATATGGTGTACACTTATGTAAGTGGGCACCTTGCACCAATCCAGACAACCCTTATGGTGATTTTAGTGGTCTTAGGCAACCTTAGAAAGCTCTCTAAGTGGTAGCTGTGGAGAGCAGCGTTCAGGCTTAGTCCAGAAGGAGTGTAAAGCAGCTTGTTTTACCAGAACATAATCTTATAAGTATAGATTAAGTGAAAAAGAACCACACAGTGTATTTATAAAAATATGTATTTATTATAAGACACTCACTAACATATACAGATATCTCCTACCCGGAGATATACACAATGCACACAATACTTTACGATAGAAACATGTAAGTGGCACTTAATACACAGCGGTCACCAGGGGGGCGACCAAACCATATACTAAATAAGTGGAATGCGAACCACGACTCGAGTCAGGACTGTTCCCAGAAGACGTAGAAATGTCGGGGACCCAAGGAACCACCCAAGGTAAGTAACTAGGAGCCCCACAGAGGTTGTGTGCTAAGTGGGAACATGGCCTCGTGATCAATACAAGTCAATGGGTAAGTCGCAGTTGCAATTTTAAAGAAGAAGGACCCTTCCCAGCAGACCCTGAAGAAACCCCGTGGAAGACAGAAGGTTGGAGAGCCACCCCACCCGTGGATACCTTAGGAACCAGGATACCTGCCCCAGGGAAGCAGGGTGCATTGGTGTGAAGTGGCGTCGGAAACCGCCATCGAACCCAATGGAGGACTTCTGAAAGATGCCGCTGCTGGAGAAGGTGAAAGTGTCCGGTGGAACCCAAAGGTGGATTCAAGATGTGAAGAATCTGCAAGCAGAGGGGACAGGGTCTATGCCACTTACGAGTGACCAGGAGGCATGGAAGACGAATTCCCACCGATGTCGGGTGTTGCAGGGAAGCTGACGGTGACCTTTCAACTGCAGCTGTATGGACCAGGTGATGCTGAGGATGACCAGGAACCAGATAAAAGCTGTCCCACATTGGATGTCAGGTGTTGAGGGGTTGGTGTCCGGCGGGAGCACCAACAAGCCTTGGCAACTGCAACCAGTGTGGAAGTTGAAGAAGGTGCAATGTCAGGACCAGCATGGTCCAGGAGACTCACCACAAGCAGGGGAGTCAGGGCAAGCCCCGAGTATTTAGGGGAGCCCAGAGGATATGAATATGACCCTCAAGAGGACCCACAGGCCAGAGGCACTGGAGTTGCAAGAGGACCTCAAGCAGCTCACCAAAGATGCAAGCCAACGATGCAAGAAGATGTGATGAGATACAGGTGTTGGTCACTGGAAATGCTTGAGGTTAGGGCTACTTGGAGCCCGAAGATCTTGGTGGAAGGAAACCAACAAGCCTTTGCAACTGCAAGTCAATGCGGGGCACAGGGGTTCGGTTTCTGCGGCTCCGACAAGGGATACTGGCCTCAAACTTGGTGAGAGGACAGGACAGGCCTTGAGGGATGTGAAAAACCACCACCTGTGTTGCTGAGCCTTTCAGAGTCAGTGGGAGCTCAGGATCAGCAGACCGGTCAGCTTAGTTGCAGTGCCTGCAGATGCAGGGAAGTGACTCCTTCACTTCAAGGGAGATTCCTTCAGGTGTCTTGAATGCCCACATGCCTTGGAAGGTTCCTGTATGGTGCACAGGCATGGACATTGCAGCAGACGAGCAGGGCAACGAGATCAGGAGCAGCAGGAGTCTTCCCGGTTGCAGTCTTGATGCCCAGAGCGAAGTCCAGCGAAGTCCAGAGTGCCCAGATGGTTGAAGAAGAAGTGGTGTCTGAAATGTATCTTGTCCCACGACGAATCTAGGGACCCACCCTCAGGTAAGCCCCTAAGTACCGTAAGGAAAGGGTTGGGACGATACAGGGGTCCCTCCCTAAGGAGGGGCTGGACAAGAGGGAGGATACTCCCCTGTCCTTTGTCCAGGTTCACGTCAGAGTGGGAGCCAATGGCTCCCTGAACTTGTTTGAACTAGACTATGCATGGAGGGCACCTAATGTGCCCTGCACGCAGACTATGTGGCCCTGGCAAGCGCTCCCACCCTGCCCAAATACACTAAATCTTATCTGGGAGGTCGTCACACCTCTCTATGACAGGATACCTATTGTTCTGCCTTTCCCTGCCCGAGCTTGGCTCAGCAGCAGGAGGGCAGAAACGTGTCTCTGGTCAGCAGCAGCTCTGGCTGGCTGTCCGGGTCTGGAAGACTGGTACCGGGAGCACCAAGGGCCTCCCAACGGAGCTTTACCGTGCATGAAATCATACCTCCCACACCGTTTACGGTGTGGGGGTATGATTCCAATATGTTTGATACCAAACATGATAGGGTTCGTCACAGCCAGTTTTGAGATGGTCATCGTATAATGATGCTGTGCCCCTCTATATGTCATATGGCTGTCTCACTTACAGCCGGGGAAAATGGACTCCATGGGCTGTAGGGGGAGGGTGCTCATGCAGGGGCACCCTCCCCCTTAGAACTAAGCACCCTGCCTTCAGGATTGTAAGGCCTGCTTTAGGGGTGACTTATAGGTTTTAAGTGTAGTGACCCTAGTTTAGGTAAACCTATATCTTCCGCAAGTGGTGCTAGCACCAGCTTACACAGGCTGCAATGGCAGGCCTGTAGTTGCAAATTGAGTGGTCTCCCATGGGTGGCATAATGCATGTCTCAGCCCATGGGGGACCCCAGGTGTACCTATGTCCTGGGTAGCTTTTTACCATATACTAGGGACTGATAAGTGTACACCAGTGTCCAATCTGGGATGTACCTAAGTACTTACCAAACCAATTTAGGGGAGAAAGCACAGAGACTGGGGTCCTGATTAGCAGGATCCCAGTCAGACTAGTCAGAAACAGCAGTGCATCAAGCAAAAAGTGGGGGTAACCAGGAAAGCAGATCCTACTTTCCTACACATAGGTAAAACAAATACATAAAACACATAAACAAATACATAAAACACAACACAAAATCATACTTCAAACACAAAACATGTAACGTGTAAAACACAACACACAAGACATAGCACATAAAACACATGTATAAAACACAACATATAAAATACATACATAATATACACATAAAACACAAACATAAAACAGCACAGCAATGTAAAGTAGCTGTGACTAATATGAAAAGGCATCAATGCAAAACCTACCTCTGGCACAAAAGCCTACACAATTAAAAGTTGATACTATATTCACTGCTTTTTGCAACATTCATATCCTTTGCTGCATATTGCAGTGTTCCTAGGCGCTGAAAGTTGAGGTGCAGGGGGTGGGGGGTGCAGCACCCCCAAAATAACCATCCTGCAGTTCAGAAAGTAAATGAGCTATAAAGATTTCTTTAAATTTTGTTTTTATCTTCTCACATTAGCTGTGCGTTCAAAATCAGAGGTCAAATGTCAGGCTATGCCTTTTGAAAAATCGCTTCATATTCTTTTAACTTGGAGACTAGAGTTTACTTGTTTTTCTACGACTACAAAATGAGAGGATTTTGTAAAGTGAACCATATAACAATCTTGCTGGAATACAGGGCGTGTAAATAAAAAGGTTATATGATGCCCAATTGTTTCTAACACAAAATTTAAATTCCAATAAATAAACTGTACTAATATTTTAAAATCAATTAGTAGTTAGGAAAGGACAAATGAAGCACTTTTTTAAAATTCAGAAGTGTGATGGAAACAAAGATTTCAATAGGATCAAAACAGAGCAATAGATTTCACTTGCTAATGCATAAATGCCAAATATTTTCTAAAACCCAATTCCCACAAACATAATTTGTGCGCTATATATATTTTTTACCAGCAAAAGTGGATGTCTGTGCAAATGTAATGGCCATTTCAATGGAAATGTGCTGTCTATAAATGATATTGCGTTACTACACAATGCTTTAGTAAAATGTTTGTGACAGTGTGCTCCAAAGTGCTCCACCTGCTACCTATCACACCCTTACCACTCTCCTGCTGAATGATCATGACTCATCTGCTAAACTTATTCTTTGTGTTGCACTTGGATTTTTAACAATCTTTATGACTTCAGTGATATAACATTGATGGCAGCAGCACCCCCATTCTGAAAATTGTCCCAGCGCCAATGGCAATGTTACCACTTATTAGTACTGTGCTGCAATAAATAGTTATAAAATCGTTCTATTATTGCACCTTCCATTGAGACTATGGCAGGAGAAGCAATGGGGCTTATTTACAAGCCCTTTGCGCCACCTGTGCGTCACTTTTAATATGGGGGAAAAAGTGACGTACAGGCGGCGCAAGGGACATGTAAATAAGCCCCAATGTGTTTCTTAGCCCCGGGGATATCTTGTTTTAAAAGGAAAGCCCAAAGGGCCTCATTTATGAAAACTGTTGCATCGCTGCGTGAAAACAGTGATGCAACTGTTTTCACTGCGCCCTCCTCGCAACACAATGGATGTGCCATGTTTAATGTATGGTGCTCCTTGTCTCAAGGAGTAACAGATACGTCAGTATTACTGACATATCTGTAGGCGCAAAAGTGATGCATTGCTGGGGTGTGTCTGAAAACGGACGCAACCCCAGCAATGTGTCCTTTCACATGGGGCAAGTCCCATGTGAAAGGGCCTGCATCAGTCTTACGCCAGCTGTGAGGCAGGCGTAAGAAATTGAAGCAGTAACGTCCTAGAAGTGTCGCAGTGAAATCTCATAGATTTCACTGCGACACTTCTATGACCCTTTATTGCGGGGGAACGCCCACCATGCATACATTATACCTGATGCAGGTATAATGTAGCGCAGGCCTTTACAAAGTGACACATCGATGCGTCAGTTTGTAAATATGGCGCAACGTGGCGCATTATTTACGCCGCTGCAGCGTCACAAAAAGTGATGCAACGGTAGCGTAAAAGTGTTGCAGGCCTTCATAAATAAGGCTCATAGTATGCATTTCCAAAAAGCTGTTTCCTATGTTCCTTTTTGTGGCGATGCCTGCTTTCCAATGCAAATGAATTCTGACCTGCCATTGCCTGCCCTCCTCAAAACGCTGCCTCCTGCCACATCGCCAGATGGGCCTGGCATGCAGGGCCTCTGGACTGACAGAATACGGTTTTCTCCTTATGGTTGTGTTTTGCCTGCCTGAGCAGACTGTGTCAATTGACATCAGAGCTAGGGCCGGGCTCTGCGGCCTCTTCAGAAGAGCAAGTAATGAGAAACTACTTCTAAATCCATAAACTGAAGGAAAACCAGCGTGCAAGCAGACAGGAGTTTCCCTCCCTTCCAGACAGGCAACCTGTCCTTAAAAAGACTTTGACTGAGTAAGAGCTTCATTTTTTGCGGTCTGGCTACAGACAGTTTCGGCTGTCTGTTCCAGACAGCATTGTGCACACGTACCCAATGAAAAGGAGCCCACTTAAATACAACGTTCAAAAGCTCAAATGTACTCTGTGGCATCAACAGTACTCATAACATCATTTCTTTCACATTCGTTTCAAGATTACATCTTTTATTTCATTTCTATATAATAGTTTATCATTAACGAGTTACTGCAAAACATTTAGGTAACAATCCACATTATTGTTTGAGAGTACCCCTAAGACAACCTCTCTCATTTCTCAACCACACTCATTCATACACATAAAAATCCACCCTGGCTTCAAGTTGATCCCAACCCATTACCACTTGTATTGATTTACACAATTCTAACGTAAAGGTGGCCACAGCCAATGGGTCCATAAAACATATTACGAACGTACAGGGGACCAAGACCTATAATGTGCAGTCTTCCCCAGGACGAATATATATATCCAATCCTACAATCAATACAACGGCTTCATATCTCACTGAACCTATCCCTCTTTTTGAGGTATATAAAAATAGAAATAGACACAACTGTGCTACAAGATACATTATTTAAATTGATAAGTTATTTACCCAATGGAAAATAATTCAGAATATAGGGGCATATTAGCAAAGGCACTATCGCCGCTTTAGCGGCACTTTTTGCCGCTAAAGCGGCGATATTTATATCGCCCTATCAGCAAACTGTCTCTAACAGCAGTTAGCGACAGTTTGCGGGCATTAGCGCCCGTTTTTACCGCTTTGCATGTCAGCGATATTTATCGCTAATGACATGCAAAGTGGGCGTTCCCGACGAACAAACCTGGGAAACACTCGCTAACAGGCCTATCGCCTATTAGCAAGGTGGCCATGGCCCCAGTTAGCGACGTGAAAAGTCGCGCTAACCGGGGTCATCGCCATTTATTTAACACCTGCAATTAGCAGGTGTTAGCCATACCTAACATGGGGGGGTGGATTATGCTGATACGACCACAGGGTCGTATCAGCAAGGTGTTCTCCCTTCTCCATGCAACATCGCTGGTTTTTCAGCGATGTTGGCCCATTTCCCCCGCTATCGCTGGAATATTCATCGCCATAGCGCTAATCGTTGCTAATACAGCGTTAGCGTGGCGATATATTCCAGCGATAGCCGGCGATAAAAAAATCACGCTAAGCAGGGTTAGCGATGATTATCGCCTCTTCTTGCTAATATGCCCCACAATGTTTTATTCTTGTTGCCAGACAGTCCTGATACATGAATTGTCATATTCACGGATACTTACCATAATACCTATACTTTAGGTCAGTTAATAACATTCCATCAGTCAATAAACAAAACATCTACGTCTCATTAGCAGAAAACTCTCAGCCTATCACCGAATATAGCCCTGTGAAATCATACATCAACAAAGAATAGAGCACTTCAGAAAAGTGTTAATAGCTCCTTGTACCCCCACGCAGAGAACCCATCTGCTTACCTCTACCCTACACGGGTCATCTTCTAAAGGAGTTGTTTTATATTCATTCTACAGGTATTAAATGTATATATGCAACATGTTACTAATAATAACCGATTGATTTAGGGAAGATTAACCAAATCTTAGGCCCCTATAAATACCTGTTTGTTGAATTTCCTCATGGGTCTGATGGTAAATGTATTGTAAGGATGAGTTGCTAGTGCAGGACTACACATAAGGTTTATAAACCGATAAAAATAGCAACTATTTATCAAAATGTTCCTGGGGCCGATGGTCCTTATTTGCCAAAACTGGTCTGATGAAATGAGAGACAAGAACTTCTTGTATTTCTGTAGAGCATAAGTGAAACCGCAATTTACAACTGCCTTTTCAAGACAGCGATTCTATACAGAAAAGGTGCTATGGAGTTAAGTCAGCAGTGGACAAACCTAAGTACAAGAGTAGATAATGCTGGGGTAGCCTCTAGTTGTTTTGGTTTGGCAGATAGCACTGCATACAATACGAAAGAGTGGGTTTTGAGTTGGTGCCTTGCTCATGATTGGATGACTCCCGTGTCTATTTCAGTTCCATTCTTATTGGACAGCTTTCCTTCCTAGCCTTGAGTCTGTCCTATTCCAGTTGCATTTCTTCTTACCCTTTGCTTTAGATTGGATACAGTATATCTTTTCACTGCTCACGTCACAGAACTACTTTTCTTTTGTTACTAACTTTCATTTCTCATTTAGTAGTCCATGGAAGTTCATGTCCGGCTCCTTCCTCTGCTTTTTCTACAGTGACAACGTGTTTGCACTAGTTCTCTATCTATCCAAACTTTTCCCACCCAGTCTTCTTCCCCAAAGTGCTTTCTTCCCAGTAGTCCTCCACCATATCCAATTCCCTGAATGTTTCTCAGCAGCCATGAACCTTCCCCACCATGTCTCTCCTTTAGTACCCCTCCGCAGCACACCATGTGCCTTGTGATGGGCCTGGAGATGCCCTAGATGGTACCCTGCAGTACTGTCCTATGCCTCTCCAAACGTCTCTCTGTCTCCTGCCACCCCATCCCTAGCTCCATGATTGCTACAACCATTGGTTTAGTTAAAAGTATAGAAAACACTGTCAAAATGGTTGCCGCATAATGTGAAGCTATTGTAAATGTTGTCATGAAGCCAGGTAAGGACTGTCCATGGAGTAAACAGTACAGGCCCCTTTCCGTGATCAACACAGATGTTAAAATTCTGAGCAAAGCACTAGCAAGTAGGTTATCAAAGGTATTAAAGTCCTACACAGACCGAACTGGGGACTAAGCTGTGTCAACACTAGATATTGTAAAGGAGTTCAATACAGTTGGGTGGAAATACCTAATTACTGTACTGCAGATTATGAATTACAGACAATGCTTCACAGAGGGGATCAATCTGTTTTACTCTTAAGCTACTTTCATTGTCATTAGTGGGGGGTCCAGGATCAGATGAAAAAGTTACATACCTTCAGCAACATTTTTTCTGGTGTATACTATATCTTCCCTCAGAATCCTCATCTTGTAAATATCTGCCAGGTGCTAGACTGGACCCAGAAACTTTTCCCATCACCAATGGCTGCTGGGCATCACGAGGTAGCACCACACAGCTCCAGCCATGCCTGACCCAACCAGGATTTGGCTAAATATTAAGCTCCAACTGATGAGCTGGCATCAGTTCCTGTTTCTACCCACTTCATCTATGCGGGTCTGGTGCCATTCTCTGTGCTTCACTGATGAAATTTCTCAGCAGCTAGGTCAAATGACTCCCTTTAAGATTTCAGGGTTCAAACCATGCTACAGATATCACAAGATATGTACTTGTTGGACTCACATGGCATCTGTATGTGGTGTTTATGCACAGAGCATAACCCTGCGGTCTGCGAATCCACATCTCTTTTGAATCTGAAGGCTATGAAAGAGTTTGAGGCAAGGGTACTTTCGGCCAAGGCTCTCAGGGTCATGCCCAAGCATTTTGTTGTAGTTTCTCCTTTAACTGGTGATGCACATGTAGAATGTTGGGTGCATCACCAGAACTTTGTAAGATGCTGTTTTCAGAATGACGCGGAGAGGCAAGCTGGCTGTTGGTGTCTCCTCCGGTGGGTGCTAATAAATATATGTTTTAGCCTCTTTCAAGTATCGGTATTCTTTACATTACTGGCAACGAGTGAAGAAGTGAAGGCACCCACCCAAGTACCCAGCGTGCAGAAGTGGTGAAAGATCACAACACGGGGAAAGGTCAGTGTCGGAGCAATATTGTTAAACTCTGGATGCGCGAAAATCTACCGTATTGGTTTCCAAACCGTAATAGTGTGGGGCGAGCCAAAGGAATTTGTGCAAAGCGTTACCGACAGCCATAAAAAAAAATTGTACCTGTCCGTTGTTCTGACGTGTTGTTGCATGAGGCGCGTGGGGCCGGCATTGTTCAAGTGTGGAGCGGCGATTATCTCAAGCTCGAGGAGACTCGGAGGTGTTGCAAGCGCGAGCTGATTCACAGAACTTGGCACATCATTGCATCTTCAGAGAAGCAGACAAATCACGGCGTGAAGCGTCGATGTCATTGAAAGAAAAAAAACTAGTGCGTAAAATGCATTGAACAGCACAGAAAGACGAGACCGGCGCTACTCCTACGCGCATGAATCGATGTAAACTGGTAAATGATCTCCTTTTTACTGATACAGGTACAATTTGTTCGTTTTTTCCCAGGCACAATTTGTTTTTTTACCGTAAAAAAAATAAATAGAGGGAGAAGAGTCGTTTTCAAGACAATTACAAGGATAGACTCCTAATTACCCAGTTCAACGTACAGGAAGGAGCGGACTCAAGTTTGACTTACACAATTTAACAAGAAATAATCCGGTGCAAGGATATTTTTATGTTAACTCATTATTTTAACTTGTTATGTTAGATTATTACTTTAGATTATTTTGTTGAATTCTTATTTTAATTTCTTCTGTTAGTTTGTTAGTTTGATATTGCCTTTCAGCATGTCGACGTCCAGTGGAATGAGTCAACTTCCACAATTGCTATCCGAACGTGGTGAACCAGTTCTTCCATGGAAAAAATGGAAACCTTTATTTGACTCGTACCTTATAGCCATAGGGGGTGAGAAGTTCTCAGCTGCAAGTAAACAAGCTGTTCTACTTCACAATCTTGGAATTGAAGGTAGAAACATTTATGACAGCTTAGATCCAATACCAATTGGGAGAGGTGCTGGTGAGCCTGGTGATGTATATGAAATGAGTGTCCTGCTTCGACAAACTCATTTTGGTCCACGCCTAAATGTAGTAATGGAGAGACATACGTTTTTCATGCGGGCACAAGCCAAAGGTGAAAAAGTTGACAATTATGTGGCAGCCCTTAAGTCCCTAGCTCAAACATGTGGGTTTGAACAATTGAGAGACTCGCTCATTCGCGATTAATTGGTACATTGTGTGAATGACACTAGGATTCAAGAGAAGTTATTGTCAAAAAATCCCAATTTGAAGGAAGCGATCAGCATTGTAGAAAGCATTGAACATACTACTGATTGGGTTAAAGAAATGCGCAGCACTGTTTTACCACATGAGAATGTTGCAATTGTGAAGGGTTGGGGTTCTGAGGGTATTGATTTGGGTGATTTATCATCAACGATTTGTAAGATAGCAGGGAAACATGAAAAGGTTTTAGGGAAGAATGACAAACAAAAAGGAAATAATAGTTTTAATAAAGATACTAAACAGAGATGCCCTAGATGTGGTAGTCAAAACCATGAGATTAATTTTCCAAATTGTTTTGCGAGAAGTATGTACTGTAGGAATTGTGAAAAAAGGGGCATTACTCACGTATGTGCAGAAATGCATAGGTAAACCTTGTGGAAGATGAAACATTGTATGTCTAACAAGCTATTCATCACATTACTGCCATCGAAAGTGGAGCTGTACAGGATGTGCAAGGTGTTGACAATGGTAATGTGATAATGCCTAAATGTGATATTTACATTGACAACAGAGCTGTTCCAGTTTTAGCAGACTCAGGTTCGCCTTATACTCTGATAAGTGATACCTTTTGGGAGAGCACTTTTGGTGGTGATAACATAGAATTGTTACCACCAGATGTCAATCCTGTTGCTTAAGGTGGGAAAAGCATTGATCTGGTGGGTTACTCTGTCCAAACCATTATATTTAAAGGGAGAGAAACAGTGGGAAAAGTGTATATTGCCAAAAGAGGCGATAATCTGTTAGGATGGCACCACCAAAGAGATTTGGGGATTATCTTAAATCCCGATGCGCACAAGCAAGTAATGTTGGTCGCGCATCAGGGGGATGACAAAGACATCATTGAATAATATCCTGGAGTTTTCAGTGACAAGTTGAGACTTCTTAGTGGTTTTAAGCACAAAATTATCCTGTAAGCGAAAGCACAACCTGTGGTCCACAAGGTTAGGAAGGTGCCAAATCTTATGGTGGGACTCCTCCAGGAGGAGCTCAACAGACTACTTGAAATGGGGATCTTTGGAGAGATAGAGTCCTCTGAATGGTTGGCTCAGATCGTTTTAGCGCCCGAAGACAAAGGCAACAAAATCAGAATGTGTGTAGACTTAAGAAGTTTAAACAATTGCATTTGGGTCGACAGGCAACCTATACCCAATATAAATGAGGCCCTGGCGAAATTAAGTGGTGCACGTATTTTCAGCGTAATACGCCTGTCGTCTGCGTACCACCAAGTCATGCTCCATGAGGAATCAAGAGCGTTAACTTCATTCGTTACACCTCTGGAAGCTTACAGATTCATCAGAATGCCTTTTGGTTTGGCATCTGCTGCTGCATGCTTCCAGAGGTTGATGAATGAAGTTTTGTCTGGTATAAATTCTGTTTTGTTTTGCAAGACGATATACTTGTCCATGGTAAAGACAGAGCCAGCCACGATGAAGTACTGTTCAAAATACTGTCCAGGTTACAAGAACGCGGGCTCACCTTGAAGAGTGAAAAATTTAAATTTAGAGTTGAATCTGTGTCTTATTTGGGTCATTCCATTTCCAGTGAGGGGATCAGTCCCAAGATTGATTTGGCTGAAGCAATATCTCAAGCTCCAGCTCCAACTAACAAAGATAAAGTTAAATCTTTTCTTGGGTTATCAGAGTATTACTCAAAGTTTACCAACAATTTTGCTAGTGTGGTACAACCTTTGAGACTTTTGCTGAAAAAGGGTGCGGAGTTTGTATGGTCAGAGTACTGCACACATGCTTTCAACAAGGTCAAAAGTGATATCGCTTACATGCCAACTTTGGGTTATTTTGACGTTACAAAGAAAACAGTGCTAACTACTGACGCAAGTCTGCGTGGGTTGGGTGTTCTTTTGTCCCAAATTGTTGATGGTAATGAGAAAGTTATTAGTTTTGCTTCGCGTTCTCTCAAAGGGGCAGAAGAACGTTACTCAGTGATAGAACGAGAGGCATTAGCCTGCACATGGGCGATCAATGATTTCAGGTTTTACTTTTGGGGTTTACCTTTTCTTGTCAGATCTGACCACAAACCATTGGTCCACATGTTTGCTTGCAGAAATGCTGAGAGCACCACTCCTAGGATTAAAAGATGGATTGAGGGACTTTGGGAGTATAATTTCACAGTAGAATATTTGCCTGGCTTAAAAAAATTTCCAGCTGATTGTCTTTCCAGGATGCCACTTGACAAATTAGTCACAGTAAGCAATGTGAAGATTGTAGCATGGGTCAAAGAACCTGCTCTTAACAAAATTTAATGGGAAGCCAGTTTTGCAACTGACAATTCAAGAAAGATCGTTATGGATTATGTTGTCAATGGGTGGCCTGTCCTCAGTGATGTTCCTCAGTGTGCTAGAGGGTTTTGGAATGTACGTGATGAGTTGAACATTGTTGACCTTGAGCTTTGTCGTGGTGAGAGATTAGTTCTCTCTTCTAGTATGCGTGAAAAGATAATTAATTTAGCGCATGAAGGTCATCTTGGACGTAGCCTAACCAAATCCAGGGTGAGAGAAACGTATTGGTGGCCTGAGGTAGATCGTCAGGTAGAAGTTGTAGTTAGGGAATGTACTTCTTGTGCCAGCAACGATAAGTCAAGGAAAGTCAGTTCAGCACCACTTTCACCTGTTGCATTACCTGAACGACCTTGGTCAAAGCTGGCTGTGGACATTGTAGGACCTTTTGAAGTTTTGTCCCCCAATGAGAGGTTTGTAGTGGTCCTGGTGAACTATACTTCGAAATGTGTTTCAGCTTGTTGTATGGGTTCTGTGGTAACCAAGAACATCATTGGATTTCTCAAGGATGCGTTTGCGTGCGAGGGCATACCTGAAGTTTTAGTTAGTGATAACAGAGTGCAATTCACCTCCCAGGAGACGGTAAAGTTTTTAAATTAGTTTTCTATTACTCATCACCGCACTGCTCTTTATGCACCACAAGCCAATGGTTTAGTTGAAAGCATGAATAGGCTTGTAAGGGCATGTGCTCAAACTGCTTTTGAGTCTGGGTCAGCTCTGAAGAACGTTTTGTGAGAGAAGTTGTGGGCACACAGAAATACACCCAATTGTGTCACTGGTTGTTCGCCATTTAAGAAACTCAGGGGAGAATGGATGGTTCAAAACTTAACCCAGTGTGGTTGAGTGTGAGAGATCGGAACATTGCGGTAGTTGATTCAAGAGTGAAGAGTTATCAGGAAAAATACAAACAAAGATATGATGCCAAGATGGGTGTTTGCAATCGTACATGGAAAGTGGGTGATATGGTGTATGTTAAGAAAGCTGTGTGGTCCCCAAAAAGTGAAACAGAATTTTATGGACCAAAACGCATTATCAAAGTCATGAAGAATGTAGTAATGTTAGATGATGGTAATATTTGGAGTATGTCTCTACTTTTTATGTAACAGGGTGGATAGTAATGTGGAGACTCAGTCGAGACATTTACATCACAGTAAAGCTGCTTGTCAGTCTGGGTTTTCTAGTCGTGACAAAAGAGTGAGACGTTCTCCTTCATATCTCAATGATTATGTGTTACAGTAAAGCTAGTTCTTGTCATCGCATTTTCTCTTATTACATTTTATAGTGTTGCTAAGTTTCTTTTCTTTGCATTTTGAAATTCTTACCTGTAATTGCACATTTATTTTATCTTGTTCATCTATTTTTCCATTTCTTTTATTAACATGTTGAAGGGGGAGATGTGTTGTAGTTTCTCCTTTAACTGGTGATGCACTTGAAGAATGTTGGGTGCATCACCAGAACTTTGTAAGATGCTGTTTTCAGAATGACGCGGAGAGGCAAGCTGGCGGTTGGTGTCTCCTCCGGTGGGTGCTAATAAATGTATGTTTTAGCCTCTTTCAAGTATCGTCATTTTTTACATTACATTTCCCCTCCCCTTCAGATAAGTCCCCTGACAGAGAACGATCTCCAAAAAGATTATCCCACAAAAAAAGAAAACAGAGCTGTTTCCCAGTGCCGGGCTCTTCTTCATCATTGGAAATTATTTTGATGCTGGAAAAATTGAAAAACCAGAATTTCCAACTACATTGGCAGACCCTGCATAGGTCGATGATTTCTGGTAAGCCATGCTGGTCATTTTTAGAACCACTCGGATACCCTCTAGACCATTCACCAAAGCGGAACATGAACCTAGGGGTTTTGTGATTCTAGCAGCTTATGCTGGCACCTCTCGACTCTGCTCCTCCATGCGCTCTGGACCTGACACTCCTTTCATCAAAGCCCATACCCTCCAAGGGATCACCCACTGTGTGCTCAGCACCACCTGAGAGGCTGTCCTGAGAGACGATTTTCGCGCCACTTCCCAACCACTCAAAGTCAGTGGATATTATGCGAGTGGAGAAAAGAAAGGTTTGAGCCTCTTTCAATGAAAAACCTTTGACAGAACAACTCATTAAGGCCCAGAGATTTGGCCATATAGAGGATCTCTTTGAGTCCAACTCTAATGATCTACTCATGCTGAACAAAAATTATGGATGTACTAAGAATGATGAGTCACAAACAGATAACCTCTATCGGTCTTATTATATTGATGCCTGACTTTTCTCGGATTTCCAAAACAGGAGTGGTCTGCACATATCTCCAGAAGGGGATATCCTATAACACAATGGGCCTCCTTCTGAGGACGTTTATTCATTCATTTGGTGGTAGGAAAAGCAGCAGTTTTGAATTAACCTTGTCCACTAAAGACTCCATGTCTAATATTTGGATAGAGATCTTTCAAATCTTCCTCTACAGTTCTGCTGCTTTTTAACAAGCCATTCTTGGAGCCTGTACAGGTTCCTGGAGAAGCCCTTCTCAGGCCCAGCAACTGTTTCCATGGATCAAGCCACAGTGCCCACAGAATCCAGGCTGCATTCCCAGATCCACTTGGAAGCATCCAGGGCATGGTTAACCAGAACAATAATGGGAGTTTTCATGTGGTCAGGAAGACTGATAACAGTCAATTTCACTGCTTACCACAGGGAAGGGTCATTCTCAGAGCGAGACTACCAGAGACGAAGACTTTTTTGGCCCATTAAGTCTAAGCTCTCTGACTCCATCTGAAGGTGCCACAGGGAAGGCATTCCAATTCAGCTTAGTGGAGGAAGCATGCACCATTAGACTTTTTCGGAGAAGGATGCAATGAGATATGCTTTGGATCAAACAGTGTGGGTCTGTGTCATCAGGCGATTTGTCACCCTACATCACCACATTTTGATACATTCCACTGGCTTCTCTGGAGATATCCAGGTAGCCCTCATCGACATACCCTTTGATGTTGAGAAGTTCAGAGAGAAGGCTGATTCCTTCCTAGAACATTTAAAAAATAGTTTGCAAGTCCTGGCCCCTCATGCAATGCAATTCCACCAGAAGTACAGGATGGTTCAAGGCTAATCCAGGGTACACCAGTCCTGGCAGCGCCAACCTTCGCAGCTGGCCCAAACACCAGAAAAAATACCACTCCTTTTGGGACAGAGGTGAATATAAGGAGTGCCATCAACACCAACATCAGCAGCTCCAGACCCTGCTATCTTTCACTGGTTTTGCAGATTCAAAACCTCTCCACCTTCCCCTTTCTACACCACCAACATCTGGTGATGGTGCAGGGAGTCATCCAGCTAATCCACAAGGCTATGACTTACCCTTTCTGTTCTCACCTTTTGACTGCCCTCCTTCAACCAGGATATCCTCTGTAGCTATGCTTACATCCTTGCTGAAGAGAAAGCCCATAGAGGTGGTGTTGATAGAGGAAAGAGGCATAGAATTGCACTCCCTTTACTTCTTAGTCATCCCTAAGGACAGCAGGCTGAGACCCATCTTGGACCTTTGCCTTTCAAATCTTTTCACTCAACAGGTCAGGTTCAAGATGCTGGTCTTGACTCAGGTCCTGCTGACCCTCAATGAGGATGTATTGTGTCACAAGGACAACTCTATTGCCCACTGGGACCAGGTTCATAGTTAGCTATATATACAGAGTCCACAGTGGGTCTCTTTCTATAAAAGTGGGTATCCCTCTAACACTAGTCTGGGGAGACCAACAATCAATGTGTTACTCTAACAACCTAGTGGTAAGTTCTCACTTGAGTTCCATTGGCTCAAAACAATCAGACTGAGAAGGTTTTCTGTTGCTGTTATATATTCTCCTCCAATATATATGCAAATGACTACAACAAATATCACAAAAGTGCTGACGACGCAGTGCTTAAGTGTGTGCATAAATACATAAAATATATACAAAAGACACCATTGATTCTCCCTGGATTATAACCAAGTTGTTTAACATACATGTGCATACAATATAGCTCAATATGGATTCTAGATGATCAGAGAACCAAGAGAGATACAAGTCAACGTTTCATCCCCTTATCAGTGACAGTGTCTCCTCAGCACCAAGTCGTCTGGCTCAGTATCGGCATATATAGGGAGACAGAAGCCCAGACCATTCATCAGTCTCCATAGAACACAGCCAGATGTAAATTGCTATTGATAATGCCATGAATTCACGCTTTCAAAACTCACCAACAAGGAATATATTGTGTGTGTGTCAAAAACCTCAATCAATTAGAGTCCATGCCACCACAACTGTTCAGATGTATACATGAGTCAGACCATGCTATGGAGTAAAATATCACCACATTACTGGCACGAAGGATACTAGTTACTAGTTAGGAACCCTGTTATGAAATATTACACCATGGTATGTAGAAACCAACTTGCAGCTCACCGTGGAAACACCCAAAACCACTATCTAGCGTACTCGCCATGCCTCACCATACCATGTGTACTTATATCACCCAACAGGGTGCAGATTCAATTGTGCAAATGACATTATCCATGCGGTACGCTAACCAACCAAGTGTCCAGAGGGATAATAAGAACGCACCTCTAGTGGTAATTTCCTTCACTCCTTCCAAAGCACTATCCACTTGAGCCATCCAAGAGAAACGACTTCAAAAAATTTGTGGTTATCAAGAATTCTAAAAAATACACATCACCTTCAGAATTCCAATGTTCCAAATAGCATAGCAATCAATTAATCCATCCTGTCAGCAGATCTATTTTCACTGTGTGGGTTCGGCACATGCTGCTTACCACTGCACCAATCATGCACAAGTACAGATGTGTGCTAAGTGTACCCATCATGCTACCACGCGTATCTCACACCACGAGTACATTCAATAAATCACTTGGATTGCCAGTATCTAAAGATGCCCAACATACAGTGACTACAGTATGTCTGTTAACAATAGGTACACACATGTGCAGGGGCGGTTGCTCGGGGATAATATATTCCCGTAATCCTATATACTGTGTTGCGGTGAATGTGTCCCTCTAATAAGTGCCTCATTGAGTGAAGACATGCTCAGCGATATTCAATGCAGTGACACTCTCTTTCGATGTGCTGTGGTCACCAAGGAACCTAAACATCTACATAGATAACTACATATATGTAAAATGTGGCACACTGTGCACACTTGCCCGTGGTGGATGACATTCAATAAGAGTTTAAAAAGTTTGTATCTCCTGCGGAACCTACAGGTGTGGCGTGAAATAAAAATTCTATGTTGTATGTGGACCATTACCTAAATCAGGCCTCTACCACAGGCCATGCAACCTGCTAAGGGCTGTACCCGATGTGCTGCTCTCAAAGTAGAAGACGGTCTCTTTCCGAATCTGCTGAAAGACTCAATACCGGAGTGTCACAAACATGTGTAACGTAAAAACTCATGGGTCAATAACTCCCATGCTGAAATCCTCTCCTTACTAGTACTGTTCCGTATGATGGTCTCCATCCATGTTATGTTATGTTATGTTATGTTATGATATAAGGTTTTGTAGAGCGCACAGCTGCCCCAGCAAAGGGGCGTCCCAGCGCTAAGCAACAGAAAGGGAAACTACTGACAGAAGGAAGGCCTATGAAGGAGGGAAGAGATGGGTCTTGATGGCCTTACGAAAAGCCAAGTAATTGTTGATGCTGCGGATGTGTAGAGGCAGTGAATTCCAGAGTTTAGCTGCCAGTATGCGGAAGGAACGCCCACCAGCCCGCACCCTCTTTACCCGGGGAACAACCGCCAGATGATGACCCATCGAGCGGAGCTGGCGGGTGGGAGTATATGATGACAACAGATTGGCCAAAATACCAGGAGAAGAGAGATTCAGAATTTTAAAAGTGATGCAGAGGGCCTTGAACTCTACACGTCTGGCCACCGGCAAGCAATGTAGCCGACGGATAGCATTGGTGGTAGACCAAGCTCTAGGAAGGCCAAGAAGAGTTCTGGCCGCTGCATTCTGGACCCTCTGCAATCTCAGAATCTCAGACTTGTTTGTTCCCAGGTAAAGCGAGCTGGCGTAATCCAGTCTCGATAGAACGGAGGCCTGAACAATGACCTGCCTGATGGGCGGATCGAAAAAGCCTAGCAGCGGTTTGAGCCCCCGCAGTATGCCGAAACAAGTCCCTGCCACTTTCTTGGTTTGGACCTGGAAGCTGAGAGCAGAGTCCACCCAGACACCGAGGTTTTTCACCACCTGTTTAGGGGCAGGCGCACAGCCAAGGGTAGCAGGCCACCAGTGCTCACTCCACAGCTCAAGATCTTTCCCTACCAGCAAAACCTCAGACTTAATGCCATTGAGCTGGAGGCAGTTGGCAGACATCCACTCAGCGACGGCAGCGAGACCGCATTGAAACTTTTGAGCGTCCCGCACAGAGTCGTCGGAGAGTGCCACTACCAACTGTGTATCATCTGCATATGATAATACTGTAAGCCCTCTGCTTCTGACCACCGCTGCCAATGGTTGAACATACAGGTTAAAAAGTGTAGGGCTGAGAGCTGAGCCCTGTGGCACACCTCGATTAATAGGATGGACCATAGAGGTGAAAGGGGGGGCCGTTACCTGGAAGGTCCTGTCAGAAAGGAAAGAGGTGAACCAATCCAGTGCAGGGCCCACAATTCCTGCTTCCTCCAGCCTTTGCAGCAGGATCTGGTGAGAGACAGTGTCAAACGCGGCACTGAGATCCAGAAGGTTCAGTGCCGAAGTGTGTCCCGCATCCAGTGCTACCCTCAGATGTTCTGTCATAGCTAAAAGAGCAGACTCCGTGCTGTGGCCAGGACGGAAGCCGTTCTGAGAGGGGTCCAATATGTTATTCTCTTCTAAAAAGCCTGTCAGGATGGAATTTATGTGGGCCTCAGAGATCTTAGAGGCCCACGGCAGGAGAGAGATAGGACAAAAATTCTCAGGTTTAGCTGTGTCGAGGGTAGGTTTTTTTAACAAGGGGATAACCCTTGCTTGCTTCCAGGTCCTAGGAACGGTTGCCGAGACAGGGACATATTAATCACCTGACCCAAAAGTGTAAGAAGCACAGGTAGCAATTTCATAAATTGATCGGGCTTCATAGGGTCAGCATGAGAACCAGATTTAACTTTGCTGCATAGAGAGCGCAGCTCATCCTGGGAATTCGGCGGGATCGTGACGAGCGTGTGAGTGGATAGGGGTCGACATGCGGGGTTAGAGCACATAACAGCTTGAGGGAAGGTCTTGTAAATGTTTTCCACCTTGTTGATAAAAAAGGTGGCGAGAGCCTCACAGTGCTCGTCTGACGTGATAGAGGACGCTGCAGATACCCCAGCCAATTTAAGATCTTTAAGTATCGAAAAAATACTCTTGGTGGGGTTACTGCTGCTCCTAATCTCGTCAGCAAAGTAGGCTGCCCGTTCAGACTGAATAGCCCTATGATACTTCTTAGTGGCTGCCTGATAACACCCCTTCAGGATCGGATCGTAGTCCAGCCTCCAGGCCTGCTCCAGCCTCTTGCATGCTTTACGCATGGTGGCGAGTTTGTCGTTGTACCAGGGACTAGATTTAGTGTTACGACACTTGGACCATTTAGCAGGAATAAGTGCGTCCAGCGAGCGGAGGAGCCAGTCCGATAGTGTGTTATACGCAGCATCTGGATCATCTGACAAGCTGGGCATGCTCCTCATAAGGAGGGCGTGAAGGTGATCGGTGTTTAATTTATGCCAGGGGCGTTTGAGAGAGAATTTGCGGACCGCGCTCCGGGGAGGCTCTACCCCTGAGAGTGTCATGGGGATCAGATAGTGGTCAGACCAGCACACTGGAATAGGAGTAGCGACTGAGAGGTGAGGAAGGTTGGAGAAGACCGGATCTAACAAGTGGCCGGCAGAATGGGTGGGGCCATGAACCAATTGGAGCAGCTGACAACCCGCTAGGTCAGCGGAAAAATTACCAACTTCTAAATCATGTGGGTTTTCAAGATGCAGGTTCAAGTCACCAATAACGCTGAAATTGGCAGATCTCATAGCTAGAGAACTAACTGTCTCAATTAATGCATCTACATTGCCTGCAACCAATGCTTCATGCAGTGCGGGAAGACGCAGCAGAAGCTGCTCTTTTATCTCCCTGCATGTCACGAGAGCGCTAGCATAGTCCGCCATCTTAGGTTAGAACACTCACACCTATTTGCCATCATTGGCCGTATAGCAAGAACAAACCTGCGTCATTCATCAAAAACGCCCTAACCCTCCATATAGAGTCAATCACCTGTATGTCGGTATGTAGATAAGTGTGTGAAATACACTATATCTACATTCACTTGGTGTATTCCAAATACTTGTGGCTATATTGTATCAACCAAGAGTTGATGCTTCCTGATGATGGTGTATGGATCTCCCATCATAGTTTGGAATGCTGAACCTGGGAAATCAAAGACTATATGCGATCAGCATTGCGTGAATACCGGGATGAATGTCAGCTGTAGACCATGTTGTATGTCATACAGAATCGTCATTAACATTTACTAAAATCAGGACATGAAAATAATTCATCCTTCATCAACAGGAAATTGATGATTAAATGGTACATGCAATGTATTAATGCCAGGAAGAAGGTTAAACAGACAAAAAGATATACTGTTCACACGATCACAGCAGCCACAATAGAATCCAGGTATAAATCAAGGGTGGAAGTGCCCAGAATCATGTTGGAAGAACCAAGAGGCATCTCAGATCATTCACATCATTAAGTCCAACAGTTGTACTTTTAAGCATGTCCATCCATTTGCATTCCCTGCGGTTTGAGGATATCACTGATGTTGCCTCCACGGTTGTCCAGGGAGACAACCTCTGCCACTTGCCAGTACATATCGTTCTCAGTATGTTGCTCCTGCTCCTCTGTTGGGCGATTGCCTGTTTGATCATTTGTGTTGTCTATCCTACATACAATTTTATGCATGGACATCTCACCACAAATATAACATTTCTCATGTTACAGTTGAAGAACACTCTCTGGGGCATATTCTCAAGGAGACATCGCCGATTTATCAGCACTTTAGCGCCGCAAAAGTGGAGATAGACTTATCGCCCCATTCACAAGCTGGTGCAAACTGTCAACATCGCCAGTTTTCCTGCGATAGCTGCCGCAAAACACATTACCAAGGATGAGAACGACAGACAACGCTAATGACATGCAGAGTAGGCGTTCCCGTGCAAAAACACACGAAAACACCACTTCACGATATTCTCAACGACCAGCCAGATCTGCGATGCCGGACAAAAACTGTCGATAAGGCGCGTTAGCAGCAGGGACTTAACACCTGCTCATTACTGGTCTTAAGTAGGACGAAAACCTGCAGTACAGAGGGAGCCCAGGCCAGAGCCACATCTAAAGACCAACACATGTCATGGATCAAATGATCATGCCGCTCGGAGACCCAAGATGACCACAACACCCACCGCCACCACTCCAGGCCCCCCCTCTCTCCCCCCCCGGACTACCACCGAGGCAGCGCAGAACAAGACAGTTGACCTCCCGTAAACGGCATGGCCCCTCAGCCACACAATTGCAGAATGTGGGGAGAGGTGGGAACCAAGTATGTATGAAGGAGGCAAGTCACCCATGAATAAGAATGTACACAATGCCAAGTGTGGCAGTGATGTGTTGGACAGACTCCAGTATGCAGAGCACAGACATGTCCCTGTGGACACATACTGCTGGTGTGTGCAGTGTTGTGGACAGTGGAAGCAACCATCTTAGCTCAGGCAGTGGGGAAGACCTCGCTCATGTAGCTGCGTCGTCCCCCCCTGTACGCGGAAGCGCAGTGGGCTGGTCCGGCGTACGCCACACCAGCGTAGGAGTGTGAATAAATAGACCGGGGTACTGGGCGTGGTTCACTTCCAGAATGGCCAACGCGTCTACCAGGGCGGCGCCCCTCACCCTGCCACGAGTCCGCCGCCGTGACCGCCAGCCTCCTCAGCCGAACGCTGGCTTCCGCGACACAGGCCCCCAGCGCACCCAGCGGCACAGCACCGCGGAGTAATGTGTGCGCTGACTACTGCCTTCTGCCTACACTGCGGTCAGCAGGGCTCACAATTCAAATTGAGACTTGATTTAATTATGGCAGAGTCCAGAAGGCAACAGACATTGCTTCCAGGGTGGCCCGCCGGAACGACGCATCATCGCAGGCCACGCACCCGCCGAGCGCTCCAGATGCCACTAACTCTGTGCAGCTCAAGTCATCCCCACGTGGCTGTGGGCCCTTGCTGACCGCTGCCTCCGGCCTACACTGTGGTCAGCAGGGCGCTCAAATTAAATCCAAACCTGACCTGCGAGGACACGCCATCATCATTGGCTGCACACCCGCTGAGCGCTCCAGGTGCCACTAACTCAGTGCACCACAAGTCATCGTCACGTGGCTGTGGGCCCTTTCTGACCACTGCCTCTGGCCTACACTGCGGTCAGCAGGTCCCCCAAGTCAAACGACGCATCATCGCAGGCCGCGCACCCGATGAGCGCTCTAGGTGCCACTAACTCTGTGCAGCTCAAGTCATCGCCACGCGGCTGTGGGCCCTTTCTGACCGCTGCCTCCGGCCTACACTGCCGTCAGCAGGGCTCACAATTCAAATTGAGTCTATATTTATTTATGGTGCAGTCCAGTAGGCAACAGACATTGCTTCCAGGGCGGCCCGCCCGGACGACGCATCATCGCAGGCCGCGCACCCGCCGAGCGCTTCCGGTGCCACAAACTCAGTGCAGCTCAAGTTATGGACCCTACATGATGTAATCTTCTGTGTGTGAGACCAGTTCTGGTGCCCCTACCTCAGTGCACTGCAAGTCATGGACCCTTCATGATTGAATCTTCTGTGTGTGATGTCAGAGCTGGTGCCCCTGCCTCAGTGCACCACAAGTCATGGACCCTTTATGATTGAGTCTCGTGTGTGTGATGTCAGAGCTGGTGCCCCTACCTCAGTGCACTGCAAGTCATGGACACTTTAGGATTGAATCTGTGTGTGTGATCCGTTGATCACTGTTCTAGTTGTTGCCAGCACCAACCACTCCCTGAGGGCTGGCTTACACTCACCCGCACCCATCCAGCACAGGCGTCACTGGACATGTGACCCTGGTAATAAAAAGGGGCCGGGCGCACGTGCCCGTAGCCAGTTCCACCATACAGCTAAGGGTGTCCGTGTGGTCATTATGTATGCGTGATGGCCCCTGGCCCTACCACATCACATCATGCTGTGGACAGCGGACGCAAGCATGTCACCTCAGGCAGTGGGTAAGACCTTGGACATGTAGCTTTCTCCTCTCCCCCTGTAAGCGTAAGCGGAGTGGGCTGGGCCGGCGTACGTCAGTCCAGTGCAGGGGTGTGTAGAATTAGCCCGGGGCTCAGGGCGTGGTTCAGTTCTGGCCTGGACAAGGAAGTAACTAATGCATGTGATGGAGCTCAGATTTCACCTATAAAATGTATGCATTATTATATGACAAAAAGCTGCAGACAGCATTTCTAAAATGGCACGCAGATTTTGGTACATGCAAATGAAAACATGAAAGAGGCCTGCAAATGAAATCATGTAAAACAATGCTCATTTAATTAATCATGGTTGTTTTAATGTGTAGTTTAGATTTAACCTCATTATAGAAATATATATTTAATTTAGATTAATTTAGAAAAAGTGTCTTGAACTAGCATATTTGTGCTGAATTAACACGCATTCTTGCGGTGTAGAAAACCACGTGATTTCAGTTTGTTTTAGTAGACTCAGTTTACTGTAGTTTTGCCCTTGAAGATTATAATGGAATGTGCTCCTCTTCCCTACCAACTTTCAATGAAAGGGCTTTGTTAATAAATCACGCCCTCCTGTTTCCGTCTCTTCGACCTTCCTATGTTGCATTTTTTTTTTGTAGCCTGGAGTGAAGAGAAAAACTCACAATTAATACTTTTTGTTACAGAAAATGTAATTGTTTTAAAATGTAAAAGGATGTGAAGTCATGTAATGAGGAACACGCCTGATTAATGACGTATCCAGTCAGCCCATGGGGAGACGATGTGTCTTGGAGTTCTGATTGGACCAGCTACAAGGACCAAGCACGTGGGCTTTTGCTTAAAATATGGCTTACAAGTGGGAGGGGTGGCTCTTTTTTTGCTCATTTTTTCCTGAGGGCCAGGCCCAGCTTCTGTGCTGGACACAGAGACGGGGAGGAGAGAGAAGGAGGGGCTGCGTCTGTGGGGGCTATTTTGCAGCTCCTGAGACAGAGAGACAGACCAGCACAGCGAGGCAGAGAGGGAGAGCTGAGAGGATCAGAACAGGTTTAGATTTTAGGTGCTAAGCGTTAAATTTCATGCTTTGACTAACTGCTTTTGAAAAGATATATTTGTCCTATGCATTTATTTCTCTTTATGGGAGATTTTTGCCATTATTAATTATTGATTAGCCTTGCAAGACTCACTCTTTTCTTAGAAACTCTTTAAGAGTTTCTGACTGACAATTTTGCGCCACATTTTCTTCCAACATGGAATGCCTCGTAAGCAGACTGTAATATGTTCTGTATTAATAGTATTTTTCCTATTTTTTCAATTCTGTAACCTGATTGATATTTGACTAATGAATAAAGAGTCAGAGAACCTTAACTTTTGACTAGAAAATAAAACCCTTTAAAATACTCACAACTCTCTTTATTGGCTTAAATATTAATTGCATTTTTGATTTTTCATGTTTATATAAAGTCTCCTGAAGGACATACATGGTGTCAAGGGCCCAACATCTTTACAGCGGTAAATAGAGGTAAATGAGGTTTTGCATTGAGAAATTACCGTGAAATTACCGCTGCATCACATGTGTCTCTGTTGTAGTGTCAGCGCCACCCGGCCCGCAATTGACAATGTTGCAATGTAGCATGCACCCGGAGGGCGGTCTCGCACGAACGGAGAAATGAAGGAGCGCAAGACCGCTCGGGGTCTTGGCTCATACATGCCAAGTGTTGTGTGTATCTGTATTGCCGCAGCATGAGCCAAATGCCTAGCCTTAATCGCAGCGCGAGTTCAGCCAGGCATGAACTCTACACCTGTGTCCGCACTATCCTTACCATAGGCCTACACTCACGTGGCCGCCCACCTTCAACGGCCAACATCACAGTGTCGTTGTAAGGCTTGTGGACATGCGCAGACAGGCATGACAAGGGTTTGCCTTTGGAGTGCAAGTGATGCAACCGCGCAGCGTACACAAATGAATAGGCTCGGGGGGAGGGAGGAGCAGCTGTGAGGCAACGTAACACACAGTGATGCCGCTCATTTGCCACATGCAAGTCATGTCAAACATGAATCCCAAAGTCGCACACATCCCACCCCACACCCAACAACCCACATCACAATTCCTGAATGCAAGCAGATGACAAACTGACATTAGGGATGAAAGCTTCTTTGTCTGAACTATCAGGCGGAAGCACATCTGCACATCCGACCTCGGAATTGCATGTGCCCGGCACCCCCTGACAGATACGATAGCAGTTGAGGATGACTCCCACACTATGCACAGCCCGACGAAAGACCAACGCATACACACCCCACACACAGAAGTCCTTTCTCGGAGTTATCTTGCATGGAATGGCCTTCACACTTACTCCCACTCCATCCCAGGCGTACAACCGTCGCACACTTAAACAACTCATTGATCCGACCTGTGGCATTTCATCCACAGAACTGACGCAGGTCAGAACAGTGCCGCTTCAACCAGGGCCACTAACGCAATGGCAGAACATCCCGGACACATGCACAACCCCTGTCACGTGGAACTGTACCGTGCACGTATGCTGCATTTACTGGGGGTACTGCCATTGGTAGTGCTGCGGGTCAGTTACCGGCTGAGATTCCGCCTTGCCAATGTCACCTGCGTTCAGCCTGTGTTGCATTGTCGATCGTGCATATTCGAGTGGTCCATGGATGTCTGCCTATCCAACAGGACGGTAGCCGAACTGGATTTCGACATGTGTGTGCGCCCCCTGTTGGCCCACGACCAGGAGTGTCACCGTGATTCCCGTCTATGGGATGCCTGGATACTTTGCATACATGCTGGCAGCTGGACCTGGGAAATTGCAGAACTCCTCGTGTGCAGTGACCACATTGAGCCGCTCCCCTATTGGGCTGTAGTGCTAATTGGTGACAGGGGGTGGACGCAGCACATCTGTCCGGACCTGCTAATGGCTGGTCTCGCCATCCTGTTCGATGGAGTCGACAACGGCCTCATGTTGGAAATGATTGCCTACGAAGCTGCACTCGCTTTCATGGACGTGTAACTACGTACCTGCAGCCACAACAGTTTGGAACCCATTGCACATGTCCCGACACCTTGTTGCATCTTGGGGTTCTGGTCACATATCCCACGACAACAGTGGACATGGCTGCATTCGCCTGGACCCCGAATACGTGGGCGGACAACCACGCGGGGTAACACACACCTGTGAAAGGTGAGGCACTCCCCGGAGTGGACAGCGGCGCTTGGCAACGTTCCTCATTCTGACATACTGCTGCATTGGTCCGCATGTTGTGGCACTTCTCTTGCCCGTACTGGCACGCATATGCCAATAAAGTCTACGCACATTCACTTATTTTCAACTGTGATGTGAGTCGTTTTGAATGACGATGTGTGTCTCACTGCCTATCTGGGTCATGGCCATACATGCGCATTGATAGCATTACCCAGGGAGTACCATTTATGTGGAATCACTGTCCCTACATTCATCAATACTTTCATGCTTAATTGATCAGGGCCATGACACATCAGTGTGAATATGAATGTTTTATTCGCATTCAGTGGGGTGTTTCAGCTGGACCAGTACAGGACAATGCAAACCCCACTTTCCATTGTCGCCCCGTGGAGGGCCAGCCAGAGTCCTTTAGGGATGGACAGGTTCATCGGGAGAGGTAGACTTCAGTCCGCAGTGTGATTGCTGTGTCATTGGTAACCAATCCAAACATGGCAGTCCATGTCGATGTCCAAGGTGAGTGTCGCTGAGTGTAACGGGGGACAGTGGAAGATGTTATTCCAGGGCATGATGCAGAGGGCAGTAACAAGCTGAAACAGGCCAAATGGCGGTGATGTATGCTACCACTTCAATCTTGCCACCAAGCCAGATTCATCTTTGTCCTCTAATGTGTCAGGTGCCTCACATGTGGATGGTGGTGTTTGGTCTGCCGCACTGTGTGGCACAGACACGTCAGGGGGCGGAGATGTGGATGGAGTCATCCGCGCCAGGCCGTGTGGCGGCAATGCCATGACGAGGATCTGCAGGGCATGGAAGTTCCTAGCTACATCTCGCTGGTGTGCAGCCGTGGCAGCCAATCGTTCCGCATGCATCCGCTCCATGTTCTCCATGATCCTCCGCATGTGCCCCAACACCCGGCTGACATCGCTGGAGCCACTCTGACTAGACAGTTGTTCTTGTCTCCGAGTCATGACTCCAGCGATTTTAGCCATGTATTGTTGGAGAGCATGGAGCAGACAGTGGATGTCCGTAAGGGACTGTAAGTGGACCCTGATGGGACTTAGACACCCACGTATGGCATCTAGTTTGGCTGCCATGAGGTCGAACCCCACCCGCAGCTGGTCAGCCATCTTCTCCTGGCACCCTAACACATGGCGTTGGAATGCAATTTGTTGGTCGTGGGGGTCCTGGAAGCCAGCCGTGGTGGTGGGTGCTTCCTGCTGTGTGGTCTGTGCAGGGGGTGGGGTCTCCTCGATGCAGCTGGGCTGCCCTGCTCCTGGAGGTGGGGTGCCGAAGCTGTCCATGTGCTGCTGGAGGGCGTCGGTGTCGATGTTGGGGAGGTCGTCTTCGTCATCAGTGCTGAGTTGTTGTGTCTGCTCTGCAGGAGGTGTTGATTCTCCCTCTGCAATGTGAAGGGGAGATGCAGATTGACACTGTGTTCACATGTATGTCCGCGCATTGTACAAGTTTACTGACGGACTTCATGCCAATGTACATTGTGAATGTTTGTGATGAGATGCCTATTTGATGCGGGACAGTTGACATTTCTACACCATCAGGGATGTGTGGTTGTACTTGTCCATTGTCATCTCACAGTTTCCTGCTATGCCAAATGCGAATGGCCATTTACTACACACAAGCGGCAGCAGTTGTGTCCTCTGTTCTGTTGTGAGAGTGTTGCAGTTTGTGCCACATTGTTGTCAATGTTGTGGTGCTCTGATTCTTATGTGTGTGTGCTGCATTGTGGGTGTGTTGCCCCTTCAGCTCTGATTTGGCTGGCCCTACTCCCTTTCAGGCGGTGCGCCTTTCACTTCTGTGCTTATACAGTGCTGAGATGTTGCAGACTTGGGTAAATTGGGCTCTTGGTCGGTGTTGTGACTCTTGGGCATGGTTTGTCCGCAGATGTGCTCTGCTTACTTGTGCATGTGTGCCATTGTGCCCATCTCCCCCCGTCCCCCCAGTCCCTGGTCGTTACTCACCCTGTTGCTGTTGGCTCAGGTCATGTTGTGCAGTGTCCGGTCCACCAACTCCTGCCACCGTCTCCCCAATGATGACTCGGGTCACCATTTCCTCCATCTCATCCAGCTCCTGGTGTGTCGCTGGACTCCCACCTCCAGTCTGCATTGCTGCTCTCAGGTTGGCAGCGGTTTTCAGCTTGGTTTTGCGCTTCACATGAGTCCAGCGCTTCTTGCAGTCGTCCACTTCCCTTCTCTTCACTCCGACTGCATTCACCTTGGCCGAGATGGACTGCCATATTGTATTTTTAGTTGCCAATGTCACAGTGGAGGTGATGAACAGTTGGTGGTGGTGTTCTGTTACCTCCGTAATGAGGATCCTGGTTCCCTGCGGACTGAAACGCGTCTTCCTCTTCTTCTTCTCCTTGCCCTTCCCTGTCCCCGAGGTCCCAGGCTGGTCCTCCGTGTGGCTTGTGGGGTTCTGGTTGTCCTCTGTACTTGCAACGGCTCCCTCCATGGTGCTTCGCAGTTGTTTGTGTTTTGTAGGTGTTTTTTTTTGCAGCTTTTGTAGTGTTTGTTCTTGCCTTGCTTGTGGGACTTGCGGGCCTGGCGCTGCTTTTCACTGGATTTTTATCGCAGTTGGGCCCATCGCAGCTTTTTTCACGTTCAGGTTTCCTTTTTTATCGCCTTCGCGGTAGTTGTATCGCGGACATTTGTGGCGTTCTCAGAAAACTATTGCATGTTACCGCCGTGTTGAGAATGAGACGTTGACACAGAGTTATTTTCCCGCGATAGACGGCGATATGAGAAATTGCGTTAACCTATTTTGGCGATGATTATCGCACGTTCTTGAGAATATCCCCCTAAGTGTGACATTACTATCATCCATCTCTAGGAACTTTGTGTTTGCAGTGAATGTACATACTACACAATCTCCACATCTGTGGTGTCCTACCAGTGTAGGAAGGCACCACAGTGCTCTGATGTCATTGTTCTTCAGGGGATCTCTGTGTGCTCTTATTATATGATCTCTAATGTTTCTGATGCGTTTCAATGCAAATAGGGGTGCTTTCTTGCATGTGAAGCTGACCAACAGCCAATTCTTCCTGACAATTTTCTGTACTTCATGGCTCGTAGGTGAGAAGGTGTTGGGCGGTATAAATATACATGGTATGGTATTGTTAGGCATGGGGTGTACGCTAGATAGTGGTTTTGGGTGTTCCCACTGTGAGCCGCAAGTGGCCTGTTGGTTTTTACATACCATGACGTGACACTTTCATAAACGGGTTATAAAGTAGTAACTAGTATCCTGCATGCCGGTAATGTGGTGATATTTTACTCCATAGGATGTTGTGACTCATGTATAAGTCTGAACAGTTGTGGTGGCATGGACTCTTATTGATTGAGGTTTTTGACACACGCAATATACTCATTATTGGTGAGTTGTGGCAGCATGAATTCATGGCATTTTGAGCAGAAATTTACATCTAGCTGTGTTCTATGGAGACTGGTGAATAGTCTGGGTTTCTGTCTCCCTATAAATGCAGATACTGAGCCAGATGACTTGGACCTGAGGAGACCCTTTCACTCATATGGGTTCGAAACGTCTACATATATCTCTCTTAGTTCTCAGATCATTTAGAATCCACATTGTGCTATATTGTACTCACATGAATGTTAAACAACTTGGTTATGAACCAGGGAGAATCAATAGTGTCTTTTGTAAATATTTATGTATTTATGCACACACTTAAGCACTGCTACGTCTCCAGTTTTGTGATATTAGTTGAACTGTCATTTGCTTATATATTGGAGGAGAATATATAGCAGCAACAAAAACCTTCTCAGTCTGATTGTTTTGTGTAACTGCTACCCAATTGAGAACTTACCACTAGGTTATTACAGTAACACAATGATTGTTGGTCTCCCCAGACTCGTGTTAGAGGGATACCACCTTTAATAGAAAGAGACCCACAGTGGACTCTGTATATGTAGCTGACCCGCAAATGAGGAGGCTGGTGTCCCTGGACCTTCAGGGCACATATTTTTATCTGCTGATCCTACCCACTCAAAGGCATTGTTTGAGGATTACCGTAGGGTCCCTGCAATATCAGTTTGCAGTTCTACTGTCTGGGCTGATGACCATTCCACACCTATTGAACAAAATGATGGCATTTTTGTGACTTCCCTGTGGAGCCCAGGAGTCCACGTATTCTCGGTGCACCATGACTCTGCTTCATGACCTGGGCTTCATGATCAACACCCAGAAGTCCCATCTCGCATCAATGCAAAGGCTGATGTTGTTAGGGGCAGTGCTAAACAGGATCTCTACCATGGCTTTTCCTCCTCCTTGAGGACTACAAATATTCAAGATATGATTCTGATATTTCGGGCTCAGATACTGATCCTGATTCTGTAAGTCCTGCACTTGCTGAGCCTGATGGCTCCACAAGTAGTCAATGTGATCCTTTCAGTAGTGCCTAAGGAAACAATGGCTCCAGTGGAGTCTCTCATCTCGAGTACAGATTTAGATTTCTATCATCCTAGATCTACATAGGTGGATGTGTTTTTTCACCTGTCTTTCTGCATTGACTGGATCCCTGGTTTGCAGTGTTTTACTCCATCGACCTCATATGACAAGACAGAGTGGAGGACCAGCTCTTTGTGGCCTTCGTCACTCCCAAAAAGAACAAAGCAGTGACCTTATCACAACATTACATGTTGAGCTACACTTTGTCTGAAAATTAGCTACGACCTGGCCAAGAAATACCGTGAAAAAGTTGCAGACAACGGCCGACACAATAACCGCATTTCCTGCTACGTTCCCTTTGTAATTAAGTCAACACAGTATCCTGATGAGTGTGCACACACAACTCCAGCACCTGCCGTCGATGGGTGCCCGCTGCTGGGCAGAGAGAGAAACCAAAAAAGATTGGAGTGGTGCACTACTTCTGAGTAAAAACGGTCCTTCAATAAGCCATTTAGTCTTGATATCTTTTCTCAGCAAATCCTTTATTTTTCATATACATCCAACAATAAAAGATATACACCAGCCAACGCTGCTTGCTCATACAAAATGAACTTCTTCAGGGCATAAAATGAAGTAGAAAGGTAGGGGGAAGGACAGTTCCAAATTTCCCCAGATGGTCTGTGAAGGGCTAAGCGCCAGCTCTATCCGAATCGTACAGAGCCGACGGCAGCTTCCAGCTTTCTCAGATCGTTTGAGTGTTGGCCCTTATCAAGGAGGCCTACACAGACACATCAATTTGTGCAGATCTGTTTTATCTTTTGACACGAATTCAAGATTCGGATAGAGCTGGCGCTTAGCCCTTCACAGACCATCAGGGGAAATTTGGAACTGTCCTTCCCCCTACCTTTCTACTTCATTTTATGCCCTGAAGAAGTTCATTTTGTATGAACGAAACGCGTTGCCTGGTGTATATCTTTTATTGTTGGATGTATATGAAAAATAAAGGATTTGCTGAGAAAAGATATCGAGACTAAATGGCTTATTGAAGGACCGTTTTTACTCAGAAGTAGTGCACCACTCCAATCTTTTTTGGCCAAGAAATACCCTTTGCCAGACATTCTTGCCCATTCCACTTAGGCAATGGAAGCTTCCACAGCATTCACCACAGGGGTTTCAGTGATTAACATTTGCCTTCTGGCCACTTAGTCATCCTTGCATATATTTGTGAAACATTATTGTCTCTAATCCAATGCTCGCAGTCATCAATACTTTGCTAGGGCATGCCTTCCTTCGTTAATCAAATGAGGACTTTGGAGGAAGCAGTGTCCATCAGATGAAAAAGGTATTTACATCTGGTCATGATATTTCTGGGGCTGTTACTAATAAGATCCCATGGTATGCAAAATATCCTATGCATTATTGTCGCTGTAATTGATGCTCTCCTGGTTCCTTTCTGGTTGCCTCGAAGGGGTGCCGAAAACGTACCAGGAACTCAAGTCAGTGTGCCGGTTGGCACCTTACATACTCTGATGCTGTCATCCTGTGGCGATAGAGTCATGCCTGGAGCCCAGTGGTGCCACTCTATCAATGCTGCAGAGAAAATGCTGGGGGAAAAAGTTTCCAGATCTAGTTTGGCACCTGGAGGATATTTGTAAGGCATGAATATAGTTATCAACTTTGAATAGCATTTTAATCCAATTGCACACCCTCAGAACTGACTCCCACAATGGGTGTCACGTAAAACAGATGTATCCACTCTTTGAAGGATCGTTCTAAATATATATTTTGCATTAAAATACTTATGTATTAGCACCCAAATATATTCTCTAGGACAAATTGGTGTAGGACATGAATCAGTCTACTTAGATAATACAGGATGTTTCTGTGAGGAATAAACCTATTCTGCTCATCATACACTTGAACTCCAATTAACTTCAGTAACATATTTGCAACCTATTCGCAGGTGTTTTTCTCAGAATTTCAACATCTGTGTGATAATTGAAAGGAGCTAATGAGACTTGCTGATGGTGGCAACCATCTTCAGTGCCTAGAATATAACTTCTTCATGGTCAATATCATCCTGGCTAGGAAATCATGATACATAGTTGCTTAAGCCAGAACCTGCTGATGAAAGTTAGAATCTTTGGAATGAGTTATCTAGAGAAGTCAATGAAATACATCATTGCCATCAGAGAAGTATTGTTGTACCACACTTGCAAATCATATGGTCTTGCACTTTGTGGATTTTTACCAGTAGTTATCAATCAAGATTACACACTCTATTTTGCACTATATTATTTCTACAAGGAGTTTCCCATTAATTAAGAACAAGATAATGAATGCAACACTTTCATAAGAGAAGTCAGTGGAATCATGTTGGCACAGAATTGTTGTTGTAAAACGAGTATGGTGTAAAAGATATTTATAATAGCAATATATGATTACCAAGCCAAGGAAAACTATACACCATTAATGCCTGTAATACTGAATGCAAGCAGAAAGGTATTGTATAAGATGCAGGTCAAGCCCACCTGTGCAACCAGGTAGTGTGACAATGTCCATTGCTTCTGTTTCTCTCTGTTGTCCTATACCCTTTTCCACAAGTCGACTGCTAACTCGCATGGTGATTGGCAGTGAGTTCAGCAAAGTGTGAAAGTCCCATCGCTCCCGTTGGCTCCTGATTGTAAGATTAGTGTTTCTGTTACTTTGTTGCCACTCAGCGCGGGAGACTCTGCTACTTTGTTTCCATTCCTGCTGCCACGTATGGACCTCAGGGTCCATATCGCTCAGCGGCAGGAGCCGCCTACGTCACTGGGGCTCGAGGCGCTTTGAAAGCGAGTTCCGGCACCCGCAGCGCAGGAGTTTCTGTTACTTTGTTGTCACTCAGCGCGGGAGACTCCGCTACTTTGTTTCCATTCCTGCTGCCACGTATGGACCTCAGGGTCCATATCGCTCAGCGGCAGGAGCCGCCTACGTCACTGGGGCTCGCGGCGATTTAAAAGCGAGTTCCGGCACCCGCAGCGCAGGAGTTTCTGTTACTTTGTTGCCACTCAGCGCGGGAGACTCCGCTACTTTGTTTCCATTCCTGCTGCCACATATGGACCTCAGGGACTGCAGGGTTCATATCGCTCAGCGGCAGGAGCCGCCTACGTCACTGGGGCTCGCGGCGCTTTAAAAGCTCGTTCCGGCACCCGCAGCGCGGGACGCGCGCGGGCGTGCCCGGGCCAAGGGTGGGCCCGTCTGCGCCTGTCAGAGGCCGGAAGAGGCCGGGCTGGGCCACGTTATTGTCATCTTCTGACCTAGCGGGCTTTTTATGGACCCTTGTTTGGACTGTAACAGCAATGTATGAGGGTATAACGTTGTTATTATAACAAGTGATAATACGGGTAAATGGTACAGAAAACAATGAGTAAACGCAAATCACCAACAGGTCAGGGAGTTGTGGGGACTTTGGATGCATTTTTATCGAGGGCTGAGTCTGCACTTATTCATGAAATCGCACACACTGAGCGCAGACTGTCTTTAGAACCTCAACGCCCCCTAACTCAGCTTGCAACGTCTGGCCCTGTAGAGCACATTAATTCCCAACTCAATTCTCCCCCGACGAACGAGCTGCATAATTTGGTATTTGAGTCAGAGCCTATTGATGCTCCCAAGGCAAGTGATATTTCAACCAGGCCAAAGGTAACAAAGGTAACAACTAGGGGTCAAAAAGTTAAAATTAGCCAGGGGAGTAGTGCCGTACCCCTGTCCAAGAAAAGAAAGGGGCAGGGTTCCAACAGGCAATCTCACCCCCTCCCAAAGAGAGGCCGTAAAACTAAAACCGCGGAGGAGGAGGAGACTATTCTGGAACCTAATCTGGCTCATAAGGATTCCACCCCAATAATTTTAACCGCGCCTCAGGATAATGACAACGGGGAGTTTTGGACAAAAATGGGTCTGGTTGTCTCAGCTTTATTGAATCCGTTGACACTTAAGTTATCACTATTATAAGCGAGCATAGATAAACTGGAAAAGCTTGTGGGTAGTACCCTCCCTCATCTGACTAATACATGCCAATGTAGAACTAAGCCTGCTCTGCCTAACAGGAACGGGGGTGCTATGACTATTCAGTCTGATATTCCTGGGCATGGAAATAGGAAAGCACCCCAAATTGTTTCCTTGGACCCTTCACCTCAACCCCACAACTTGGTCGGCTCTGGAACGCCGTATATAGGAGAAGTACCCCTCATTTGTAAGCAAGTAGATACAGCACAGAGTACACCTACTATCCAAGAGCAACTGGTGAACATTCAAAAAGAACCCCTCCCTGCCAGGCATAATCATGTACGTAGAGAGGGAGCCCAGACTTTAAGTGACCCAATACAGCAAAAACAGCCCCTGGGTAACTTGCCCTGTTCAAATATTCTGCACCTTCCCCCAGAAGTAACGCCTTATACCATCGTGTTGGCCAATGTCCCTCCTTTGCCATGTGGAGCTATGGAACACTGGTCAACACTAAGAAATAAATCGCTGCATGTACTGAGCGCAAGGACGGGATTATCAAACCCGCTTTTCGCTGAGTTCAAGATGGTACGGCGGATTGGTTGGATAGGAAGCTCCAAAAAGTCACTAGAGGGCGACTGCGTAGTTTTAACATTTGGGTCTCCAGACTTGGTTCGAACCATACTAGATAGGGTGGGCAACTGGCCAGTCAGAACTACGGGGATTAATATTCTACCCCTGGGTTTTTTCTATATACCACGTGGACTACAACAGCATATACCAGGGGTAGATAGAGATTGGGGTTGAGACAGCCTAGGTATGCTATTCCAATCAGCAACTATTTCGATGTCCTCAATACCCTAGAGGATACTGACTGACTGACACCATCAAATGGGTGTCTAAATGTTGATGTGGGCCTTCCCAGGGGCTGTGGGGTTGCAGCACCATTAAATGACTGCACTGCAGTACAAGAGGCCTCAGTTCTTAGGTTACCTTACGTGACAAATGAAATGGAGTCCACTGAGAGAGGTACCACGAGTAGAACTTTAGGCACCCATTTGGAACCATGCGATCCACCAACCTAGGTTCAAGCACTACCCCGCATTAGTAGCACCCCCCCCCTCTGAGTTTGTCTCCCCCGAGTATTATGCTCAGCGTTGATTGTTTGCCATGTAAGGTTATTTCCTGGAATATTGCAGGGTTGCGCAATAAGCCAAATAATCAACTATGGTGTGATTTTATCTCTGATCAGGAGATATTATGTTTCCAGGAAACATGGGTCAGAGAACCAATTCATATAAACAGATTTAAAACACTCCATACGCCTGCAGTGAAGGAACGAGGGGGTAGAGCGAAGGGTGGGCTTTGTATTTATATTTCAAATAAGCTTGCATTGGATAAAATAGATCTAAAGTTGGGGAATAGCTACTATCAGCTGGCAAAATTCTACCAAAATCTGACCCATTGTACTATCTTGGTCAATTTTTATAACAACATCTCGCCAGATAATTTTGGTAGTGTCGTACGAAATCTTGGCAGCGACCTCAACTCATTTATCAATGCCAGTGATGAAGAGACAATGATAATCTTTGTGGGTGATTTTAATTGTGCTTTATGTCCACACGAGGATAGTAGGATTTGTGGTAATACTGATGAAGATGGCATATGTAGTACCCATTTTTGTCACACACCAGTGGGGGAGATGTTTAATTAGCTGATTGTGAGTATTGAGCTTGGCTTCGTGAACGACTTATTGGCTAGACCTTTTCCTATGCCTTATACTTTTAATGGAAGAGGCTTATCCTCAACAATAGATTATATACTGGTTTCACTCAACCATGCACCTAGGTTGCATTCTTTTATGGTGGGTGATAATCCCATGAGTGACCATTTTCCCTTATGCCTAGAGGTCAATTTGCCATCATATAGGCTTGTTAGGGCTGATAATGTTACAGAGATGACGGGTAAAGTAATACTTAATAGAACCAATGGGTACACCCTGCGGTGGACAAAGGTCGATCCAGATGCTGTTACAAAACAGCTAGTAATAAAATGCAAAACTGCCTTCGATAACTGCTTGAGTGAAATAGCCCCACATGACGACATTTTATTGTCTTTTCAGCAAATAGTAGCTGGGGTTAGGGAGTTATTATTTGTGCAATCCCGCAACAAGTTTAAAAAGCAGATGTGGTTCACCACAAAATGTACACGTGCACTTACCAACCTAAAGCAGGAGCTGTGCAGGCAGCCCAGAAACCTTACCAAGGTCAGACAGGCAAGATCAGACTATAGACTGGCTCTTAAGGAAAGAAGATGTGCCCAGAGAAGGGAAGCATGGGAATCCCTTCACAGTGCGGCACTATTGAAAGATAGTGCTGCTTTTTGGAGAGTGGTGAAAACCCTGTTTCTACAATCCACGGGTGGCCCAACTATAGAAATCGCTATACCCGAGGAGCTATGGATTAAACACTTTTCAAAGGTGTATAATGGGCAGGCGAATTCCTGCCTTCCAGTTAGTGATACGTCAGTGGAGTCCACTGACTATGCAGATCTACAGTTCACCTTGGAGGAAGTGGAAAGAGCCCTGTTAGCGAGCCAGGGCGGTAAGGCGCCTGGCCCTGATGGAGTACCTGTGGACTTGTTTAAGTCAAATATCGTCCTTTGGGGGCCCATTATAACACAAGTTATTAATGCCAGTTGTATGTCCTCTATGCCAAAGACATGGGCAGAATCCATCATCGTCCCAATCTTTAAAAAAGGGGACCGAGATGATCCCGGGTGTTACAGGCTTATTTCCTTAATAGATTCTATGGTCAAGGTAGCGGGACGGGTTATCTTGGAACGCCTGCAAGCCTGGGCAGAAGAGAACTCGGTCCTATCTGATATACAATATGGTTTCAGAGAAGGTTTGGGGACGATTGAGCAGAGTTTAAATTTGGCCTTATTGGTGGGTAAATATATGAGAGCCAAGAAAGGCCGTTTTTACCTGGCATTTGTTGACCTTACCGCGGCCTTCGACTCTGTAAGACATGACAGGCTGTGGGAGGTTCTTGGGGTTGATCCTCATATTATTCTCTTTTTAAGGTGCCTGTATAGTGGTGCATTGGCGAGCGTGCGTTTTGGTTTGGGTGGTGAGCTCACACCTGCCTTTCCCGTTAAGAGGGGGGTTCGGCAAGGTTGTGTGCTGGCCCCCTTCCCTTTTAACTTGTATATTAATGGATTGTGCCAAGCACTTCTTAGGAACAATCAAGATTTTCCCTCTGTGAACGGACGTCCTATACCTGCTCTCCTCTATGCGGATGACGCAGTATTAATGTCAAGAACTCAAATAGGTCTCCAGAGGGTTTTAGATAGTTTTACTGTTTTTATGAAGGATCTTGGCCTTAAGATTAATAATATTTCTAAGACTTTTACAATGAGCTGTGGCCGTGGGTCTCAGAGGATGAAAAGCATGTTTGTGGACAGGCAAAAACTAGTACAGACTAAGAGTTTTTCCTACCTCGGTATTTTATTCAATCAAGGCAGCCTGTGGGCTAAAGCCATTCTTGCAAAAAAACTGGCACTTATTAAGACAACAGCTGCCCTGGCATCTTTCTCAAGAAAGCTAGGTAGGAAGCCGCCAGGGGAGCTCATTCAAATTTACAAGGCCAAATGCACCGATAATGCAATGTACGGGGCGGGAGTATGGGGTTTTGTTAATACTCACCCCATACAAACTGTGGAAAACTCTTTCTTAAGATATATTTTATCGGTGCCAGCCAGCTCACCTTCTTATGCCTGCCATGATGAGCTGGGTCTTCCTTTTATCTCCGATCTTATTAAATTAGAACCAATTCTCCTGTGGCACAGGATCTGGTCAAAGGACCAGCCTAAGCTAAATAGGGAGATCTTACAGGACTGCCTAAAACTGGAAGGGGCTTTAAAGATCCCCTGGGTAAAGTATGTGTGTGATTTCATGAATTATATTGGGCACCCAGAATACTTTACCGACCCTAGGTCTATTCAGGCAGTCTCTAGAAAGGCCCTAAGAAAGGAGTGTCTTCAGCTATTGCTTACAATAAGAATGACAGGAGAAATTTTAAAACCTAGTGTAAGGCAACATCAGTTAATTATAACCACCTCTTATATGGAACCTTACCTTACATTTGTACCTGGCGGTTTTGACAGGCGGTTACTAACTTGGTTCAGGCTGGACATCGTCCATAGACTCGTGACCTTCCCAAAAATTAATGATTGGTCACGGGATTTGCCTCTATGTCCGTGTGACAATCACTCCACCCAGTCCTCTATTCATTTGGTTTTATTCTGTAAATTTCATGCAGTTTTGAGGAAAGCGTGGATCTTACCGTTTTTAAAACAACAGGGATTGCGGCAATGCCGCCCTGCATTAATTAGGCTACAGTTTTTGGAGGACGAACAAACTGCCTGGGGTTTAGCTATGTTCTTTAAGAAGGTTCTCCTTCAAAGGAAATCCATTATGACGGATGAATTATAGCAGTACGGGCACTTGATATTTTTATGGTTTTATTACTGTAGCTTCAACATTAACTGATATTTTAATATCATTATAGGATTGCTGTTTTTATTATGTGTGTAATTTTGTGATAATATGTATCTTTGTCTTTTTATGTGCTTTTATGATTGTTAAAACAGCAGTCGAATAAAGCATTTAAGAAAAAAAAAGATTAGTGCATATTGTCCATCTTCAGGACAACATTTAGAGTAGGTTCTCTAATCATCGGGGACCATGTTCTGGTTTTTCTTGTCCCCAAATGCACCTCAAATAAACTGTCTATCAGAATGTGAATGAGACGAAGTTATCTGTAGAATAGTCTTGAAATGTTCTTTAAAATAAAACATTCCTTAAAATGTTGTCACCATTTGTACAACATGTCAAGAGTACATTTTAAAAAGTGGAACTACTATATCCTTCCACATCAAACTGAGGGGAAACATGCAATTGAATAACATCATGGAGGTATTTAAAAATTCTTGGTATGTGTGCGAATCATGATACTGTGTCTGCACCTCTCTTGAAATCATTTCAGTGCTCTTATTCAATTGCGTTTTTGCCTGAATGCAATGCTTACATCTTACATAGAGGTTCAAGAGTTTTTAATCCTTCACAGTCGGGTTACAGGGCCAGACACAGCACTAAATCCACTTTCCTTGGAGTCACTGAACATCTTAAATGACTCCTGGATGAGGGTGGTACGGCTGTGCTCATTCTATTAGACCTTAGCGCAGCCTTTGATACTGTGTCTCATTCCATCTTGCTCGAATGATTATCATCTTTAGGTCTGGAAATAAAAGCCTTGGCCTGGTTAACTTCTTTCCTTAAGGACCGCACGTTTCAAGTCTTTTCAGCTAACGCTACGTCCTACACGATGGCCTTAACCCCTGGTGTTTCTTAGGGTTCTGTGCTAAGAACTCTGCTATTTAACATCTCCATCGGCCCTCTGGCAGACGAAGTGTAGAGTTGCAGTTTGACCCATTTTTCTTATGCAGATGACCCCCAAATAATTTTTTCTTTGTCATCTGCACAGGATCATGGACCCTCTGATCTTAACCTGGGCTTGAGTCGAGTGGCCACTTGAATGAGTGATAACTCTCTCAAGCTTAATGGCGATAAGACAGAGGTCATGGTCCTGAGTAAGCACGCTCAACTCTGGGGCCCATAACACTGGCCAGTATCCTTAGGACCTCTCCCCAATCTGTCCCCCAAGGTTAAGAACTTAGGTTTTGTTCTTGACGAAAAACTATCAATGAAACTTCAGGTGTCTAAGGTTACCTCCATTTGTTTCGCAGTACTGAAATGGGTGAGAAAGATCATTTGGATAATCCCCCAATCTTCTCAAAGGACTGTGATTCAAGCCCTAATTTTATCCAGATTGGATTGTGGCAACATCTTATATTTGGGGATGGACCAGGCATCTATTAGGCATCTGCAGATGGTCCAGAATTCAGTGGCCAGATTGCAGTTTCGGCTTCCTAAACAAGCTTCAGTCTCTAACCTCTTTCTTGAGCTGCATTGGCTTACAGTCATTAAACTGATTCAATTTAAGGCTCTTTGCTACATGTTTAAGGCCAAAGCTAGAATAGGTCCACCTTATATTCAGGACCTAGTGACTCCTTACATCCCTTCACGTTCCTTGAGATCTTCCAACCTGGCCTTTTGCATTGTACCCAGGTTCCATCTGGCCCGGATGGGAGGGTGTTCTTTCGCAGTTTTAGGTCCGAGACTGTGGAACTCCCTTCCCAAATCCCTCAGAGACTGTACTTCTCTATTTGCCTTCCGCAAAGGCTTGAAGACATAGCTGTATGAAGCTGGCAATCTGTGTTCTTTTTTATGCGTAGCGCCGGGAAACCCTTTTTGGGTAGCTGTGCGCTTTATAAGATTATAAAATAAATTGGGCGGGATATAGAATAAGATACTGTGGAAGAAGTTTAAGTCTCAATACAGGAGGCAGTGTGTTGTGTATCCTGTTGGGCGGCCAGGCGACCAGGCTGTACTACACTGGATAAGTATAGTATTAATGACTATTGTCCTGATGAATGTGCAAGACCTGGAGAGGTTACATAGCACTGACACTAGTTGACTGCATTTATAAATTGGTCATCTAGTTTGATAGATAAAGTCTGAATGATGATTTCAATTCTATATTTTCATACTTGTCATTACAAGCAAGATAATAAACGTAGATGTCCTGCAGTGTGTGATATGTTTAAATCTGTTCTTTTCTTCATGCCCAAGCCAATATATCAGTTTGGCAGACACAGTACTCTTAACATTTGCAAAGGAGCACCCTGTCCACTAAATTCCAAATCTCCCCATTAGTCTTCACAGTTTTGTAGATTTGTAGATGGAGGGTGGACTAAGTGCGTGCCTCATTAGTTGGTGTATTGTCACAGTGTCCAACCGAATGGAGTCTTTAGAATTAGAGTTGTGTGGGGAAATATCTAGAACAATGTTACCATTTACTTTTTGAACATTTTCATCTCTTTAATTACCTCCTGCAAAATGCTGGAGGTCATAGTAACGGCTATCGTGTGGTAATGCATCAAACTAGCAGTTTTTCTAGCAATGTCAGTCTAACTGGAATAAACACTGCTGCAAGCAGCGACATCAGCACACATTTTAAAATAGTGTTGAAATGTTATTTTACAGTCAGCTTAATCTTAAAAAATCACTTCAAATTGACAAACCAAATAGTTTAAACTTTAAAACATTACTTTTAAAAACATGTTTTTAAATCTTGCAGTTGTGAACAGATAACATGAGTATAAAATTATTTAAGCCATTCACATCAGGAGGCTAACAGCAAGTGCTTTACAGCTTCACAGGAAGTGGAGTCTAGTGGGATAGGAGAAGACTGAACCCCCAACTTCAAGAGACCTTGCAACATTTTCCATTTTGTCTGCCTCTCCAAACCTGCTCAGTCAAGTCATGATGTAGTGGGAGCAAACCAATGCTAGATTGTAAACCAGATTCAAACCAAGGAGTTTGCTGCTCATTACCCAGTGTGATTTGCATAAACAAAAATAAGTATATGTTGGACTTCGCCCTTTCTGCAGGGTCATCCCCAAACATTTTGCATTCACCCTCCTCTTTTCTGAACCAGTTTATTGTGGAATTTAGGACTCTGCACACTTTACCATTACTAACCATTGCTAAAGTGCCTGTGCTCTCACCTCTAAACATGGTAAAATTGGCTTGCACCCAATTGCCACATTTCATTTACGTGTAAGCCCCTGGTAAAGTGGTACTGCATGTACCCAAGGCCTGTAAATTAAATGCTACTAGTGGGCCTGCAGCACTGATTGTGCCACCCACTTAAGCAGCCTTTTAAATATGTCTCAGGCCTGCCATTGCAGCTCGTGTGTGCAGCTTAACCTGCCATTTCCACCTGGCAAAATAAACCTTCTGCCAGGCCCATACCTTTCTTTTTAATACATATAAGTCACCCCTAGGGTAGACCCTGAACAGTCCAGAGGGCAGGGTGCAATGTATTTAAAAAATTGGTCATGTACTTTTAAGCTTGACATGTCCTGGTATTGAAAAACCCATAAATTCATTTTTCACTACTGCAAGGTCTACCTCTACCATAGATAACATTGGGTTACCTTATTACATTTAATAAGTGATTCCTTTAAATTGTGAGCAGGTAGATAGATTGAGTTGGGTGTCTAAAGAATTGTAATTAAAAGCCCTCTTTAATAGTAAGTTGGATTTTTTTATCATAATTCTGCTAATGCCACTTTTAGAAAAGTGGCATTTTGTTGCCCTAACCATTTGGTGCTTGCAGCCTGTATCCTGGGTCACATGACTAGGTGCAGCTGCCAGTTGGTCTTTGCGTATTGCTCCCATACACTGAGACAAAGGGAAGTTAGGGGGAGGAGCTGTCACCTACCACACTTGCACATCACAAAGTCTCTGCCTGAGTACATTCACAAAGGGTTTGTCACTAGTCTTTTGTGTACCCAGACAAGCTGGGGTGAGGGCAGGGAGGAAGACGATGCCTGACACCTCCGGGGGTAGAAGTCTCTAGAAACTTCTCCTACTTCAAAGTGGGCTTCAGGTATAAATATTAGACCTTAGACTCCAACTCTTCAGTACACTCCTGGACCTGTGGATGCTACAAAAGAAGGACTGCTAGGCTGCTTTGCTGCCAGGACTGCCACTCTGATGCCCTGCTACTCTGCTGCTCTGCTGCCTACTGCCCTGCTCACTGAGAAGGAAGCCTGGGCCTGCACCCTTCATCCCAGGCTGAAGGGACTCCAAGGGTTAGCAGAATGACCTCCTTTTTTAAAGTACAGGTACATAACAAGCTCCAGAGGCTCCCTTCAACTGCCCAGCTGACCTGCTGCCTGGACCTGTAATCGAACCTGCAGCTGGACCTGCTTGAGCCCTGCTGGCCTCTGCTGGAGGGAGTTCCTGATCCCCAAGAGGTGCCTCTTGGGTTCTGGACCCTTGGTGTAGCCTCAGTTGAGTTCCTCTCCAAAGAAAAGGAGAAATCCTGACGTTTTGGGCTCTTTGTGAACGCGAACATGCCTGTTTGCGCCAAGATCTTGCTGCCCGGGCCGCCTGCCAGTGTGAAGTTCCAGCAAACCCGACTCTTCCCGCCACATCGACCACCAATGGACCCCGGCACCTCGGGATCTGCACTTCGTGCTACAGCCTTGATGTGACTGCCAACACAAAGCTCCAGCAATGACCGTCCACGACCCCCAACAGGATCTTCGTGCTACTGTAACGACCATCCATGACACCTGGCCTGCTCTTGACGCTACACCGACAACTACCACAACGATATCAGAGCTCCTTGCTGTCCCTTACACTGCGAATGGAACTCTTCGTGCTGGACTTTGAAGGTAACTCTTTCAGCTGGACTAACCTGGTCCCTGTATCCGGACTGCAATCCATCGTGGTTGGCCTGAACGTATGACTTTTACCAGGTATTGCGCAACCAGATAACCGCAAATGGTGCTTTGTGCTTTTAGGCGCTTTCCTTGCCTTAAATTCTTTCAAATTACATAACTCTGGTTCTACTGATTGGATTTTTGTCATTTTGGTGTCAAATAATTTATGAAATTTTACTCTTTTTTTCTAAGTTGGTGTGGGATTTCTTGTGTTGTGTTTTCACTTGATTACTGTTTGAAGTGCTGCATAAATACTTTACACATTGTCTCTAAGTTAATCCTGACTGCTTTTGTGCCAACCTACCAGAGGGTTCAGTACAGGTTAATTTGGAGTTTGCTTGTGACTTCTCCCTGACAGAAATTGTGGCTGCTGCTTGAGTAGGATCCCCTCCCCAACCAGTAACCCAATTTTCAAGCGTATGCAATGTGTACAAAAAATATGTACCTCTGTATTGAGCACAGAAATCAGCAGTTGAAGCTTACAAAACACTGTATTGTTTGTAAAAAACATATGAAGGGTTTACAAATCAATGTAGATTTCATGAGTACCATCCAATAATGCATGTCTGCCAGTACTTTATGCATGCACAGCCATGTGGTAAACATGCAAACCAACATGTTGTACATGAGAACCTGTACATCATGCATGTAAATCAGTATGCAATGCTGATTACACGAATTAAGCAATATGTTATGCATATCATCAGCACGATTATGTATGTCGATCAGTATGTAATGCATGTAAATCAGTATGGTATTCATCCTAACATGTAGGTAATGCATGGAAACCAGTACATCAGACATGCAAATCTTGTTTTCAAACCAATATGTTGTGCATTACAGCTTTTAGATTACACGTGCAAATCCATACAATACAAGAGCAAGCCATTATAGTATGTTTATGAGCCATGCAATAATGGGTGTCTACCAATATAGTATGCATATAGACCAGTACAACCAATGCATTATGAGGGCAAACCAATACAGTAGGGCTAAAAGCAAATATATAGTGCAGGCGTATTACTGTGTTATAGATACACCCGTACTTAGTGTGCAAAAACCAATGCACTAAACGGACACAGCAGTGTTCTATTGATATGAACTGGTATACTGGGACAATAAAACGAATGTTACTGCAGCAAACCAGTATAGTCCATGTAAATCAATATACCAATTATATTTCATACATAACCCAATGTATTTTCCATGGAACCACAAGGATTGATAAAACCCAGTATGCGTCATAGGAGAACATTTAATTTTGGCCTGTGTGGCACCTCATAAATAGGACACATGTGTAACACTAAGAATCGTCGTAAATGCCTAAAACTCAGAGTTATCACCATTCGTTACAATTGGAATAAATCTCATACTATTGCACATGGGTTACTTATTATGCAGAATTGGGGCATATGAATATAGCAGCGACAGGTTCTAAGTCTATGCAAATCTCTTGAGTGTTGTGCATGCGCCTCTGAGGCTCTGAGGCTTAGTCTTTACATACTTCATTCTTGTTAACTGCATCCAGTGCCGGACTGGCAGTAGCGGGCACCAGGCATTTTCCCGGTAGGCCAGAAGGGTGGGGACCAGTTTTGGACCAGTGGGGGCCATCTTTGTTACTGGGGGCATGTTTTGCTGCAATATCAGCCCCCTGTAAAAAAAGCAGTAGCAGTGTTTCCCACCAGCACCCCCCCCCCCGGCCGACTTAATTGTCAGGGCTGGTTTGCATTTCCCAGTCCGGCCCTGGCGGCATCACACTGCCAACACAATAAAGCGGATATTGCCTGGTAGAAAAGCGGCCTCTGGATGCAGGAGACAGTACTAGGACATTAGACCCAGGAAGTAAAACAACTGTGTTGGTCTATCAGTGGTGGAAGGCCACAGTCTTATGATCTTTTCACTTTTTATCATTACCGGCTATTTTTGGATATGAAATGGAAATTGAAAAAGAAAGCTAGGTCACACAGAGTCCCTATTGGAGTCAACCAGCATTTATGTGTCTTTCTAACTGTGGCAGATAATGTGCCAAGAACGAGGAGTGAAACCTTAAACTCCTCCATCTTCAAACTAGACACCACCATTACTGCAGTTTTAACCAGAACCCTCTTGATGCAATGTTTGCCATTCTCTGGCCATACACATTGAGATAGGCCCAAGAAGCTTGGCCTCACTCATACCATCTGCACAGATCCATGCCAACAAGCCCCCCCAAAAGCCACCTTGTAACCAAGTAAAGGTATTTAAGCTCAGGGAGTCTACAATTACGAGACCAAACATTAGCTTCATACCCCCTTGGAGGCCTGGCATGATACAAATACTTGACCTCCCGCACAGACATGACTACTGATACTCAATGCAGAATACCCCTTCAGGTCCACTGTACAGTCATTGCTAACAGATACCTGGGTGGCCTGACATTTTCAGCTCATCTTGAAGACCAAATATAGAATCCCTATTAGAACATTTTGTAGTAGCCTGTCCTCGCGCCTTCTGCACGTGATGTCACGGCCCGCGCTGCCCTCTGGCTCACGCCGTGACACTCAGGCGAAGTGACAGTTGGCATTCCACAGTTGATGTACAATTCGTTGGCGTTATGCTTGACGCATGGCTCGCTGTCTGTGGGATCTGTAAGAACTCTGAATAAAGCCAATCTAACCTTACATTTTGGTTAGTGTCGTTACTACACTTCGTGGCGACGAGCAGATCCCACAAAGAACCCGCGTAAAGAAACCACTGCTCACCAGAATCGTGACGTCGAGCCGCTCGGTGAAGCCACAGTGACCTGTGCGAGGAAACGCTGGTGTCAGGTGTTGAGGACTGGGCACACGGAAGCCACATGCGACAAGCCGACAAGGACACGCTGACAGACTTCGGCTGTGTACATTGAGCTTTGCCATCAGCATGGAGGATGTAGCAGCCGGGGCAGACGGCGTTTCCCGGGACAAACGGGCAAGAAGGTGACGGAGTTTCCTCCCTGGTTTTTCTCCTTCGGCGCACATGGCTGCTCTGTGGTGAGTTAGGCAGGAGCAGGAGCACCGCTACGCGGAACGCTCTCCTCACACCAGCCTGCCTGCCATCGTCAGCTTGCGGGAACCAAAGGAAGAGGAGGTGCCACACGTATCCGGACACATCGACGAAGCTCTCCCCAACCAAAGAGGCGGAGTCTGGCACGCTCTCCCCGCCCCATGAGGTGGAGTCCCCTCTCTTCATCGAGTCAGCGACGGAGGTGAAACTGATCCGGAGTGGCCCAGCTGGTTCATGTTTAATCAACATCGACGTGAGAGGGAGTCTCAAGAAATCGACGCGTGAAGAGCAATCTCGTCCAAACGTTCCCAGTACTCACTGGCGAGCGTGTGGGGGGATTTCTTTGCTTAGTTGTTTTTTTCCTTTGGTCTAATTCACAGAATGTCTTCGTGGGAAAAGAACTGAAAGTCAGACTAAAGAAGCACCTCCTCAGCATACACATACACAGAAACCCTTGCTACAAAACAAACACCACCTACAACGGAAACCGTAAGAGTGGGACAACAGTATCCTTTTCGACAAACTTACAGGGGCAATTTTGGCACATTTAACAATTTACTAAGAAAAAGAAGACATTTACTCGTGGCAGTGACAGCGCGGTTTCGGAAACACATTATAGAATAACTCCTCACATAGTTGTCTTATATTGCTGCAATTGTGTTTCTACTACTACTCGCAATCAACATATTGCTGTATGGTCACAGTGAAATTCTTAAGGTCAAACCTATATAGTTCTACAAAAAAAACACTATGCAGGCTGTTCAACCACCACCACCCTTTCTGTACTCACCAGGTGATCCTCCAGCTGGCGTCACTGGCTTGACGCTTTTGAAACATATTTAGGGGCCATAGGAGCACATAGATTCAGGCCTGAAAGGAAAAAGTTTTTATTGTTGCATTCGCTTGGTTTTGAAGGGAGAGCAACTCTGAAACACCTTCCGGACCCCATGGTTGTGCTGAAGAGGAGCTAGACGAATACCAAGAAACAATAAAGAAACTAGCTTGTAGATATGAGGTCCAGCCGAGCATAGTAGAATTAAGACACAAGTTCTTGTAAAGAATACAAAAAAGTGATGAGGACGTTGACACATATATTAGTGCACTCAGAAAATTGATAGCTGATTGTGAATTTGAAAACTTTAGCGAGCAATTAGTATGTGACCAGTTTATTAACCATTGCACAGATAGAACCATTAGGCAAAAACGTCTGTCGTTAGGGAATCCCACACTTGATGAGTCTATCCGCATTGCCAAGAGTATTGAAACAGCGCAAGTGTCTGTGAAGGAATTAGAAAACAAAACTGTAGAGGTGGTTACACCAGTACGCATCAACAATCCCAGAAAAAAAGGGAAGGTTTTCAGAATAGTTTTTTCAAAAGGACAGACATTTGCTTCCGGTGCGGTAACACTACGCACAACAAAAATGGAAGACCGTGCCCAGCAAAAAATGTTGTATGTAGGTCTTGTGGAAAAGTGGGGCATTTTTCAAAAGTCTGTCAGGGACAGAGGAAAGAGCAGGTCAGGGTGGGTCATGTGAAGGACACCAGTGACAGTGATGCAGAAGACCTTATGTCAGAGATGAAAGACATGGTTCTAGTGGTCAGTGAGAGTGAAGTCAGAACGGGTGACCCAGCAGATTGTGTGGATCCATATGCCAACATAATGGTTGGGGAGAAGAGTGTACGACTTCTTGTGGATTCAGGTGCGCGCATCACCATGATTACCCAAACGCTATTTAACGCCAATTAGGGTGAGAGACAGTTGATACCCCCTGATCGCGCAACAGTATCCTACGGAGGGCGTAAAATTGATCTGCTGGGATATTTTGAAGATATCATCGAATTTAAGGGCGGACGCATCCAAGGAAAAATCTACGTAGCAATCAAAGGACTGAACATACTTGGATGGTTTCATCAAGGTCTGTTTGATATGATGCTATGTCCTGGGGCTAAAGAACAGGTGTTGGCCATACGTGATTCTTCTCATGTTGAAGAGCTGTTGAACAATTATCCCAAAGTGTTCTCAGGAGACCTAGGAAAAATAAAAGGTTTCAGGCACAAGATAAAAGTCAAGGAGTAAGCCATCCCTGTAAAACACAAGTTAAGGAGCATTCCTTTTAGTATCAGAGAGGATCTTGAAAAAGAACTGACAGCGCTGTGCAACAGGTGTAATCGAACCAGTCGAATCTTCAGACTGGTTATCTCCATTTGTCGTTGCACGCAAGAAAAACAATTAGCTCAGGATTTGCATAGACTTGCGCAGCTTGAACAAAGAGATATGGGTGGACTCCCACCCATTACCCAACATCACCGAAATGTTAGCCATGGTTGCAGGTGCCAAGTTCTTCACCAAACTCGATCTCGCATCAGCATACCACCAAGTGGAATTAGACAATGAGTCATGCCATCTCACTGCGTTTAATTCCCCATCTGGCATTTTCCAGTTTTGCCGCATGCCGTTCGGACTAGCGTCAGCGGCATCAGTCTTTCGGCGTCTCATGGTAAACTTACTCAAGGGACTAAAAAATGTAGCAATCTTCCAAGACGATGTCCTCATACATGCACCAGACAGGACGACACATGACGAAGTCCTGCATAAGGTTTTGTCAATCTTTCAACAACAAGGCGTTGTGCTCAAGCGAGAAAAATGTGAGTTCTCAAAGGATTCGGTAGAATATCTGGGCCACACTATCTCGAGTGCAGGAGTCACGCCGAGACCAGGGCTAGTACAAGTCATTTTGGAAGCACCTCCACCCACTGACAAAACGGGGGTTAAATCATTCCTAGGTTTGAGCGAATTCTACTCACGCTTCATCTCGGAGTATGCCACAAGAGTACGACCTATCTCTAATCTGCTAAAAAAAGAGACAGTCTTTGCATGGGATGAGGAGTGTAAAGGGGCTTTCGACTGGTTAAAGACACAACTTAGTGAAGTCAAAGCATTGAAACCCTATGATCCAGCTGTACCCTGCACATTAACTGTTGACGCCAGTTGCTATGGTCTCGGGGAAGTTCTAACGCAGTCCAGAGACAATCTAGAACACACCATAGGATTTGCATCCAGGGTACTTAGGGACACGGAAACGCACTACTCTGTCATCGAGAAAGAGTTACTGGCATGTTGGTGAGCCATTGAAAAATTCAAATGCTATCTTTGGGGTAGGAAATTCACCCTACAAACCGATCACAAACCACTAGTTTCTATTCTAGGCAACACGAATTTCTGTAACAGCACACCACGCATAGCAAGACTTTCTTCAAAGCTCCTCCAATTCCAATTCAATGTCGAACACATACCCGGGGGTAAAAATGTCCGAGCAGATGCTCTTTCACGCTTGCCAGTTGCAGGTAACGATACAGATTGTGATGAGAAACCAAATGGTGATGAAGAACTCGAAGATTGCTTAGTTGCTGCTATAGAATTGCAACACATTTGTACCTTAAATGAAAGTGATTGGAGAATGGCTATGCAAAAAGATGAAACTCTCAAATGTGTCAAGAAATACATTGCAGAAGGGTGGCCCAGGGAGAAAAATGTGAGTGTGGACATCCAACCCTTTGTAAACATATGTGACGAATTGTCCGTAGAGGATGACCTTGTCATCAGACAAGAGAAGGTTATACCCTCCTATGACCTCAGGGATACCCTCTTGTCTGATGCTCATGAAGTGTGAGAATATTTCTGGTGGCCCCAAATGGACAGAGACATTGACACTATGGTTCATGATTGTGCAATTTCTGCTAGTAGTGACAAAGCCTTACGGATTTCAAATCCGCCATTAACACCCATTCCCCTTCCTGACAATCCTTGGGAAAAGTTGGGTATTGATGTTCTGGGCCCCTTCCATGCTTTACCCCACCAGTGTCGCTTCGCTATAGTTTTGGTTGATTACTACTCGAAGTGTCCTGAGGTCAACTTTGTAGCTAAGGCTGACTCTAAAGAAATTCTAGAATTCATGAAAGAGGTGTTCATGCGGGAGGGTTTTCCCAAAACCTTAGTATCCAACAATGGGGTACAATTTATATCCTCTGAAGTTGAACTATTTCTAAAGGAGACTTGCATTAACCACCTTAAGAGTTCACTCTATCACCCCCAAACTAACGGTTTAGTGGAGAGGCTAAACAGAGTGATTGGTGATTGCATATGGTGGGCTATCTCACATAAAAAAGTCATACCTGTTGCCGTCAGAACGATGCTGTGGTTCTACAGAACCACACCACACTCCTCTACCGGGGTGTCACCATTTGAATTGCTTAAAGGCAGGAAGGCATGTTCTGAATTCAGACCGGCATGGATGTCAAAATTGTTTAAACACAGGGTCTCTGCCCAAGAGCTAGATGAGATGGTAAGAAACAAAGTTGTAACTACTCAAACCAAGCAAAAGGCCTCCTTTGACAGTAGGAAACATGTTACCACCAAGAAATTTGCAGTGGGTGATTTAGTTAAGGTAAAGAAATCTGGCTTTGTACGAAAAGGTGACTCTAAGTTCAGTGAAGCAGTTCTCATTGACAAAATCTGTGGGAGTGCTATTCGTGTCAATAATTGCAACTGGTGGAACATGAATAAAGTTGTAAGGGTTGGCACCCAGGTGCCTGACAACACCCCACAAGGTATGGATGCGGAAGCCAGAAAGTCCTTGGGTGTAAAACACAGTATTACTGGTGTTGATGAAGTTCCTCATGGTACTCCTAGGAGGAGTGCGAGGGACATCAGACTGCCTGTTAGATTCAGGTAGCCGTCTCTCTCTCTCTCTCTCTCTCACTCACTTCCTCTCTTTTGTCCTTGCCTCCCTCTTCTATCTTTCTCCCTCTTTCCCTGGTTTTCTCTGTAAGGAAAAGAGATATGTAGTAGCCTGTCCTCGCGCCTTCTACGCGTGGACACACTGTGATGCCACGGCCCGCACTGCCCTCTGGCTCGCGCCTTGACACTCAGGCGAAGTGACGGTTGGCATTCCACGGTTGATGTACAATTCGTTGGCGTTATGCTTGACGCATGGCTCGCTGTCTGTCGGATCTGTAAGAACTCTGAATAAAGCCAATCTAACCTTACATTTTGGTTAGTGTCATTACTACACATTGGAATGCTGGGAGCTCAATTGAAAACAATGCAGAGCTCTGGGATTCTATTGGCCAGTAGAAGCCAGGGGCCTCAACATTCCAATGTTGTCCTTCACAGCTGCTGCTGTGAACAAAGGTCTCACAGACGTAAAGGGATTTCAATTCCCTCTGGCTCCGTGAGGCCTTTGTTTTATTTGTTAGAACATTCTGACCTCTAGTGGCAGAACGTTCTAATAGTCTTATAGCCCTCCGTAGCTAGCAGACCTTTAATAGCGGTGATAACCTGCTATGGCAGGCTATATATAAGTCTATATTCAGTTGACCTGCTCACTGTAATCTCTGTGGCCGACAGCGTCAGAACCTGGCATGACATGCTTTCCAAATGCCTCTTCTTAGCCCCCTGTTCCAAGGTCCACAAATCCGTACATATAATTGTTTTCAAGTTGCCATCCCCACCAAGTGGCCTGTAGATGCTGTCTCCACAATTCTGCCTCCCTTGTTCTTTGCCACCACACCCAAATCCACACCACACTGCCAGTAATTGCTAGGACACGCACAAAAGCCTGTTTCTTTCCGGATCACCAGAAAGATTGTAGTAACAAGCAAACTGAATAGCCAATCACCCACTAGGCCACTATCTTTTCAGCAGGGGCACAACATGATTTCAAATTCACAGGCCCAATGTGTAAAATGAACATCAGCCGTCCACTGCACATCCTAAATCAGAGTGTGTGGGTGTTGGGTTGTAATGGAAATCCATAGCGCATCCTAGAGGACTGAGCTGCAGACATTTATACTAACGTACAGCAAACACCATGATAGAATAGTAGCTTTCTCACATTAGACCACTCTACTGTTAAACAGGTCCACTACAAAACCCCTTTATTTTTTTATTTTTTTACTTCACCTCAAACCCACTTTCCATTATTGCCTTTGTAAAGCAGAAAAAACTGATTGGTTACTTTCTTTAGCACAACTAGTTCAAATTCAGTTTGCTTTCCCTAGATGCATAAATCTTCATGTAATATAGGGATTTCCCTATTACAAGTAGTAAAATGGTGACAAAAGAATTAACTTCATGTTTTGCATTAGTGCCAAATTCAGATAATTTGGCCATAGAAAAGTAGTTACATAATGTTTTCTTTTCTTAAATGTATTTATTTTTATTTTCTGATATAACAAATATCAACGCAGGGCGCCTAACTGCACCAGAAACAATTGTAGAACATCTGAGGAGACAGCAGTACACACACAGCCGTCTGACCAGGTAGAGTAAACGATAAGGAGTAGTAACAAGAAGGATAAAAGGCAATAGTACATTAGATGACATTATGAAACATGGCAGAATAGATATCACCTTGATTGATCCGTCATCTCCATTTCAATGTCAAGACTGCAATATTCAGCCCTTTCATACCAGAAGAAATGTGTGTGGGCATTCCCTACTTCTGTATACCACTTTTTCAGCCGCCATGTATAAATCCATCCCAATCCTCCATTCCCCCAAGGTCGGGACTTCTGACACACCCAGCGACGCGCCAAGTCTCTCGTAGCCTCCACTAGCCGTAGGTTAATAAAAAGAGTTTAACCAGGGGACGTCTACATCACCCGGGACTCGAAGCAGAATATATTTAGGTTCAATAGGGATGTCTGCTCCCAGGATGTGACTGAGCTCTCTCACCACTCGTGTCCAGTACCCTTGGATGGCTGGGCAGCCCCACAACGTGTGCATAAATGTACCCATTCTGTCACCACTGGGCACACAAGCTGGGGATTCCGCCCTCCCCATGCGATGTAATGTGTCCCAGTCGTGATAAATTCAGTGCAGTATCTTGAGCTGAATCAATCACAACCTTGACTTTATGGCCACTTCACGCAGATGCATCAGGGCCGCTTCCCAGTCTACGCCCTCCATCTTCCCCACGTCTCTCGCTCACCGGTCCCTCAACTGACCTAAATTGTCTGGCATGTTGTTATTAAATGTTTTGTAAATGAGCAAGATCGCCTTTGACTCCAGCTCTTCCGTCAACAACCTACCCTCCAGGGGGGTGTCCTCGGGGATCTCTAAGTCTCCTAATCCCTCTGCATGCCAATCGTGCCTCAACTGTGTGTATTTCAAATATTGGTTTGGGTTCATTTGATACTCTATCCGTAGGGAGGAAAAGGGCATCAATTTACTACCCTCAAGGAGGTCCCTTTCTGGGCAATCCCCAGCAAGTCCCATGCTCCGAATCCCTTACGTTTCCCAAGTTCCTTCTTCCATGCACCTTCCCACAGGGGCATCACTCTTGTCACTGTTTCTGCCCATCCTCTGCATCTACTGGCTTTCTTCCAGGCATCCAGTGTCACCTGTGTCGCTTGTAACAGTCAAGGGGCCAGATGTACGACCCGTTTTTGCATGCGCAAACGGGTTTGCGAACCCGTTTGCGCATGCAAAAACATCATGGGCCATGTACAAAGTTTATTTAGCGAGTCGCAATTTATTTGCGACTCGCTAAATAGGTTTGCGACTCGCTATTTGGAAGGGCGTTCCCTTCCAAATAGCGAGTCTCAAAACCATGTACTAATGTTATGCAACCGCAATTGCGGTCTCAAAACACTCGCAATTACCACCTACTTCAAGTAGGTGGTAATGCATTCATAAATGGGAAGGGGTCCCCAGGGGACCCCTTCCCCTTTGCAAATGCGTGCGAAAATATTTTTTAAGGGCAGGCAGTGGTCCCAGGGACCACTGCCTGCCCTTAAAAAATGAAACGAAAAAGTTTCATTTTTTTTTTTTTAAATGCATCCCCTTTTCCTATAAGGAAAACTTGCTGCATTTTTTTAAAAAACTGCTTGATTTAAAAGCAGTCCCAGACATGGTGGTCTGCTGAGCCCAGCAGGCCACCATCCCTGGGAGGGCCTGTCATTCCCAATGGGCTCGCAAATTGCGAGAGGCTCATTAATATTAATGAGCCTCGCAATTTGCGACCCCATTGGGAATCGCAAACAGAGTTAAACCCACTGTTGTACATATTATTTTGCGCCTCGCAATTAGTCGCAAATTGCGAGGCGCAAAATAAAATGGTCGTACATCTGGCCCAAGAACCCCTCCCTCCGTATAACTAGTGCAGGTGGGGCCGGTTGCTGAACTGTGTTCATTCTAACCTGTACTTGGGGTGTTCCTGTGGTGCAAAGACCCATTCATTGATAGCCACCATGTGTGCTGGCCAGTAATAGGTCCAGACATCTGGAAGGGTGATTCCCCCATTGTATGGGTTTCGTTGAAGAGTCTTAAGTGCTATTCTAGGAGGTCCCCCGTAACATAGCAAAATTGTCAGGTCTCTCTCTATCTTGGCATATGTGGCCTCCAAAATTGGATAGTATGTGCTTTGCAAGGCGTATATTAATTTAGAAAGTGTGATTATTTTTAAAACGACTGCCTTCCCAATAGCGTCAGAGGCAGGGCCCACCAGTTCTCCTCTTCCTCTTGGAATATTCAAGAGAACCTGCCCCAGATTTTTAGTAAGGCACACTTCCCTATGGGGAGTTACATAAATACCCAAGTATTGAAAGCCATCCATTGCAAACTGGAGCTTTTGGAGGAGAGTGGTCAAGTGAAACGGGCCGGTCAGGTGACAGAGCACTACTGATTTATCCTAGTTAATGTGGTAGCCCAAGTGAGTTCCGTACGTCTCGAATGTTTGGAGGATTGACGGGATCGATGACGACAGCTCAGTTACATACAGCATAATATCATCTGCATATTGCAAGACCTTTACACGGACACAATTAAGCCACAGCCACCTTCTTAGACAGACTCAGGAAACAACAGGCACATCCAACTTCTTAGACAGACTCAGGAAACAACAGGTAAAAATAGCAAAGGGCAACACACCATGGCAAAGTTGACTACATAGCACCAAACCAAGAGAACACAAGAAACTACAATTGCAAATAATCTTCCAGAAATGTTGCATGTCATATGATCCTAAAATCACATCTGTCTCCTTCTTCTGCAGCCACCAAAGCAATCTTGGCATAAGCTCTTCTTTCCATCTTTCAAACACATTCTCTTGTGGCCTCAACATATCTGCTTCACCAAACCATAACTTCTTCTATGCGTGGCTTTCCTTTTCCATGCTTCATGCAATTTCACTTTCCATATTGTCCACCCCTATCCATTTATCATAACAAACATGTTCCCCTTTATTTTTCTTCAGAACCAAAGAAGTAATAAAGGAGAAACAAATCTAAAAAAAGCCCCCTCTATGAGCACCCTTTAACCTGTCCGTGACCGTATCACCTACTCCAATATTAAAAAAATCCATTACCCTTTGCTTCTCATCTTAGCCTTTGGCATTCCTCCTTTCAAACCTCGTCATCCAGTCTCTCTCATCATTCATCTTAACTTTTTCTTCCCAATCCTCTTTCTAGTTCAGTACCGACCACCAAGGATTTAATCTACGAACTCCACATGTCGAATGGGCTTCAATTGACTTAGGGTTGCCCTATCATGATGGATACCATTCAATTTCAAGAACACTATAGCTTCTAAAATCTTCCCAGCATTATTTGTCAGTTTTTCTACTGAAAATCCCTTTCTACAGAACCCTCCTTTAGAAACATAAGGTAATTGCCATAGTAATATCTTTCAAACACTCCATCACAATCAATTTAGACAGATGATCTATAATAGCCATAGCAAAAATTCTTTCACAAGGCAAATCAGAACACTGAATTCTAAATATAACTTTTCCCATCCTTTAATCAGTACCCAACACTTTCCTTGGCCGTCAGATAAGTGACCAAACTTTCTTCACTAGTCTTTCACTACATACACCTTCGACGCCATGCCTCTACTTCCATATCCATTCCTTTCCATTTTTTATCAGAATTGACTCCAAACGCAGCTCATGGGCACTCTAGAATACATTATTTTAGCGGCCCAAGCAACACAAATTGCTGCTTCTTCATAAAGAAATCTGACTACCAACAACTCCTTCTAAAAGTGCCTTCTATATTCATGCTTGACATCGTCGACATCACATCTTTTTTTCTCTGCCATCGTCCATCTCTCACTACACACAACCGCCAAATCCTACAATATATCACATTATCAACATAATTCTCACGCCTTGCTGAACTCAGCTCCACACATCCCTTTCCAAAGGCATTTGCCAACCAATATGTCTACCCTGAAACATACTCCAACCTACACTGATACTCCTACAATGTTTCACAGCCAACTGCTCCATGTTCTGAGACTTTGGAATGTTTTGATCTGACCGTAAAATGAAAACATTGTCACATAAATTAACGGTCCACTCTTAAAGTTACAATATATAGAGTTCTTACCAAATATAGGGGGTCATTACGATGGCGGACGGATCGCCGCCGCCCGTATGGCGGTGGTGATCCGCCCGCTATTTTCGTCCGCCCGCCTAACATTTCCCCCCGCCATATTACGATGGCGGTGGGGACCCAGGCGGACGGAAAGACCGTCCGCCAGTTTTCCGCCGGTAGGCAATCCGCCTGATTGCCTACCGGGCGGAAAAGGCCTGCAATATGGTGGAGGTGCCTTGCAGGCACCGCCATCCATATTACGATGCTGGCGGTCTCATGCCTTTCCATGGCGGAGACTCTGCCATGAAAAGGCATGCGGAGAATGCCTTTGGGGGCCTGTTGCGGGAGCCCAGGTGGTTGGGGGGGTGGGTGGCAGCACTTGGGGGGTACCCATGGTACCCCCCCGACATTTGCATGCACAAGGTGGCAGGCACCGCGCAGTGCCTGTCACGTTGTGCGTGCAAATGCACAACATGCCCTTTTAACATTGTGGCGGGTGCTGAATACAGCACCGCCCGCCACAATGTTAAACATACAGGATGCGACCGCCATGGTTTCGGTCGCATCCTAATCGGCACAGTGGGACCGCCGCACCTCTTGCGGGCGGTCCCTTTTCCATTGCGATGGCGGGCGGACTTTGTCCGCCCGTCATCATAATGACCTCCATAGTCGTTAGTTGTTCTAATTCTGAACAGCCGTAAGATGAACAATATCAGTTAGTTTGGCCCCTCCGTAAATTCTTTCAGGAGTACAGCATTTAGCAACAAGTTGCTCTGGGAGGTGAAACCAAACAGAAATTATGAGAATGGTTACAGGAAAAGAAGAAAACTTTTCTATAGATACTTGTATTAGAGTTAATGAATTCGTAAATACCTCGTGTAAGTCATGGATGGTAGGCTAAGTTAGGAATTTTTCACAATGGTATAGTAGCCGAAATGTGGTCTTAACTAATTATGGGATAGAGAAAAATGAAACAAAAAAATGAGTAAAGCTATAACTCCACTCCATGTTATATCACTAACGCCTTAAATGAACTCTCACATTCAATGCAATTAAAAGTAATCCTCAATATAGTAATATGTATAAAATTGTTTGTTAATGGGAGAATAGTAGGCTTAGGTAAAAACAAATTTTTATGGATATAGAAATATTTTAATTGGCACTCTGTCTTGGAATATCTATTGTTAATAAATGCTAGGCCACAAGAACCAAAACTACTTCTCTCTCCCTCGTTGACTATTATATCAAATGTTTTTATCTTCAAAAGGAAAATGCTGGTTTTGGCCTAATAATTACTGTGTAAAACTCTGCCTGTATGACAAGCGTTTTTATTCTTAATGTCTCGATAGTCAAGTCTCTGCTTAAAGGACTCTTCCAACAAGCTTTGTCTGATAAAAGTAGAACTGCTTTCATATTGTACCAACATATCTAAAGTTGTGTTTGTTCCTGGGAGAATAGTAGGAATAAGTAAAATCTAATTTTTGTTTTTGTTGTTAAGTAAATATTTTAATTGCCACTCTATCTGTTTCTAGTGTATGCCAGACCCTAAATAACAAAACAACATTTTGCTATCTCCCCAGCCTGTTGCTACGCTATGTTTCGAGGGCCATCTCTCACACTCTTGTTTGTGTTGGTGACCCTTAGGGATCTGTGTTGCATTTACTCCCACCCCGGACATCTTTAAGGGAGTGGTTGAGCTTGTCTACAGCACAGCTACAAAGATTAGATGATGAAAAATTACACTTTAGTGTTCCCACGCGTTTTATGCCCAGACCACTGTAATTCGGTGATTCTGCAGATGTGGCATATTCCACAGAACCATAGATTTTCTAGCATTTGCTACTTAATCACCATCTTCTGCATAAGCTGGTGATCTGAATAAAAAACAGTTTTTAGCTCAAACGTTACAGTACCTCGTGTATTCCAGTGGAATCAGTTACTGCATAGTACCAAACATTTTGGAAGGATGACAGGTCACCTTTTAGCTGCTGACTGCTCTATCTAGGTAGTAAACTGGTTCTAATGAGGTGAGATCTTTACCCAGACCCTTTTAAGGCCTGTCAAAATGAATAAATAATGAATATTGTGACAGAATATGCTGTATTGAGTAACTTTAGGAATGGACCATGACCAGAATATGCTGTATTGAGTCGCACAATCTGCCTTTTGTAGCCACATAATTGATTCAACTCTGCCACATTATTTGGTCATTAATTGACCCATAATTACAGTGGTCATGGCTGTGCTCTAGCATCAAAGACATGTTTTGAAACCTTGCAGCCATTTTGAGTGGTGATGTAAGGCAGCACCCACATTGGCCTTGGTGTAAAACTGGCCCTGTTTGTAGGCTTCTTTGACTTCCCTACACCTTTCATCTGGAACTCTAGCATCTATTCAATGAGCAAAGTTTAATTGCTCCTGCTTTGTGAGATGCGTAGGCAACAATTAATCCGTAGCACAGAAATGGGCAACTGTTTATCAAAGTTGCCAGATGAAGTTCCCAAAGTAAAAAAAAACTAATATTACTTATACCTGGAATGGTCTTCCCATGCAGCTCCAGGTCACCACCTCACTTCCGGAATTCCAAAAGGCCCTCAAGACCTGGCTGTTCGAATGAGCCGCCAGGGACTGGCAAGCGCCTGAATACCCTATCGGGTGATTAGCTGCGCTTTATCAATTCTAGCTGATTGATTGACTTGCCATGCCTAGCAGCAATGGAGAAGATTTTTTCCCACCCAGACTAACACTCAAAATAGATGTGATATTGAACTTCTTAAAATGGAACTTCAAACCCAGGTTAATTTGAAATATTCCTGCTGAAACGTCTATTCTTTTGCTCTTGGGAACAAAGAACTTCTTAAGCCTTCCAGCTCTGATAAAAAGTACACCTTCAAAAAGACAACCTAGCTAGTAGTGCTACTGTCTATGAACAAGTCCAGATTCAGTAAAAGAGCACTGTTTTGGGCACTATCAATAATGGTGCTGGAGCAGTATTGTGATTTGTCCCTGATGTTGGCTGTCAAATTCTGCTTAGTGGTATGTTTTTTTTTTAACCATTAAATAGGTCCAGCTACAAGTAAAAGTTTGATCAATACTGCTATGTATTATACAAACCAAAGAATATAAACCTATTTTGACTTGTACTTGTGGCAGTATCTATTTTAGAATTGCATGATCTCCTCAGATAGGGCTGTAATGGTGACCACTTGTTTTGATTTTTTACCCTTGAATTTTGATCCTTTGTACTGAGTTTTTACAATCACTGCCCGGAAATTGCCTCTTTGCCAGGTGATCACTCTAACTGGTGTGGATTTTCAAACTCGGAAAAAATGTATGAGTAAATTCAGATTGCATATTTATGGACATGGGTAGGGTCCTCTCCTGTAGCTTACCATTTGCTGTGATAGTTCCCCGCTTACAACAGTGCGGTATGAGGGGCCAGAGCACATAAACCGCACCAGTGTCATCAAACATTCATTAGTGTAGGGCAATTTTGCATTGGTCATTGGTGCAAAAGTCACTGAAAAACTGACCCACTCCAGTGCAGAATTGCCCACCACCATGGCAATTGACATACTCTTTCAAGTGTTGAGGAACACGGAGTTCTGATGGCTCAGATATTTTGATTGGTTGAACTTTCCATTGCATGGAACACTTGGCTTGCAAAATGATTGCTCGCTGCCCTGCACTGGTCTGCTCAGATTTAATGAAAAGCAGCTTGCATGCCAAGAGCCAGACGGCTTCTGGGTAGAATTCAAAACCGACGTTCGAGGAAAAGATTGCCTTGTTTGTAAAGGGTCACATGAGACATCCAGCAAACGCTGGCATCTGACTCTCACATCTGCTCGTTCCTGTAAAAGTACAATTATGTCATATGAGTTCATTTTAATTATTCCACACTTGTAGCTAATTAAGGCAGAGGTCAAATAATAGTATCAATTACGTTTATTAATATATGCGGTTCACTCCCTGGCCAGAGGAGGTGTAATCCACATTGATCTGCAGAAAAAACTCCAAAGTCGGCTTTTACTGCAAAAAACGACAATTATCCTGAGGCACTGGAAGTTTTCTTCCAGCGCCTGGGTGCCACAGTATTTTTTCCTGTTCTATTTTTTACATGGTGGTTGTGAACAGGAAGAAAAGAGCGTTGGAACACCTGACCTTTTTAGGGTGGGCCTGTCAAAAAAACGTGTTCCTCAGTTTCCGCTTGCTACACCCCGGATTTCAGCGTAAAATGTAGAGTACCCAGTTATCGATCCTCCTACGGTAATGACACTGCTGGCAGGCATTACCACTGTATTTAGAGCACATCAATTACATCCGGGGAGTAACTGGAACTAATAATGTTAGTATCCATCATTTCCATACCATCAATCTGCCAGACATTAGGGGGCAGATTGACAAACATTTTGATACAAACCGGCGCAAAATGTTTTTTGTTGGATTAACTGTCTAGCACAAAACTTGTTTTGTACTGGAAAGTTGCCTGGAAGCAACGTAAAGCAGTGCAAACCGTTGTTTTGCCTTAATCTGCATCAAGGGGGCGTTCCATTGGTGGTACATGGGCATTTCCATGCAACCACCCATGGATTTTGTCGCAAAACCCTATCTACTAACAATAGTAGACAGAGTTTGCACCATAAATTAACGCCACTTTGAAGCAGGTGTTAAAAAGGAGAAATGTTTTTATTTTTCCTACATTTTCCTACTTTGCATGTGTGCTGCACACATCTGAAGTGGTTAACGATTTAAAGTTAGTCTAAGCGTAGCATTTTGTACTGGAAAGGTACCCTTCCAGTAGAAAACCTATGCTAGACTCACACAGACACCCATGCACTATGGTGCAAAGGCGTGTGCGTGGCGCTCGGAAGCCTGATTGTTTACTAGCGCTGAGGAGTAGATCTCTGTAGGTATGGTGCTTTCCTGCTCTGTTCCTCTCTTCACCCTCATAAACTTTGGTTGTTGCACTGTGTTGTGTGAGAGTTTTCTCAATCTGGGCCTAGATGTGGGATCATTTGTGGACATTATTGAGGTGCATCCTGGTTACCAGACTATGCTCCCACTTTGCTGCTTTACAGAATGTTTCTTAATGACTCCCAAATTCGTGAGGTTAAGCCTTGCACACATGCTACTTGCACTGCAAGATTTACCTCCCAATTTAGCACAAAGCCCTGAATGGGCACCTGAGAGCGTATCCTCTGCCACCTCTGTGGACTCAGTGCATGTATGGCTTTACCAACTGGCCCCAAACATCTAAAATGGGAATATTCATCAAATACTCACATACAATTAATACATGTAGAAAGGACTGTGCCCTCTGATTACTTTTCCTAATAGGGAGCTAGGCATATTTTGAGACCGATTCACAAAGGCATTTATGATTATGCGATGTGGCATTCCTGTAATACTAATTCATGTATTCATAAATGCCTTTGTGAATCAGCCCTTGAAAGCTATATATGTTATCCAATTCAGAGGCCTTTAAAAAGAATTCTATCCTTTAATTACCACCCACTATGTTTCCCATTGAACAACCCCCACAGCCATTTTATGCCACCTCCTTATATCTAACTTCTGTAATATCAGATGAGAAAGATGGCTAATGTTCTTCTACAGCACCACACACCCAGCCTATAGTCATGTAGCTGTTTCTGAGGCAGGTGCCAATTAGAAGTGGAGATTTAAGGCTCGATCTAGCAAAACCCAGGAGCTGAGTCTGCAACTATCAAGAAATTCCAAAGATGAACTCCAACCAAAAATCAACATAAAGACAAAAGCAGATGCGTCTAATTTAAACAAATACGCAGAGGGAATCTACATGTGATGTGCACATGAAGGCCCAGATTTACTAATATTTGATGCAAGGCAGCGCTGCAACCAAAATTAAGAGAGAAAAAATGTGCCTTATCTAACAAGATGTCGAAAGTTTTTCTCCCCTCCAAAGTTGGTGCACTTTTGGCTGCCCTGAGCCAACACACACACCCTTGTGTCATAGTGCAAGGATGTGTGCGTTCTCTGAAACATGGAGTTTGTACTGGAAAAGGACCCTTCCAGTACAAAAACTATCCTTTAATACTTTACCCACTTTGTATTTGTGCTGTACAATGCAGCACACATGCAAAGTTGGAAAAATATAGATAAATTACAACATTTTTCCTCAATATGCCTGCCTTGAGGAGGTGTAAGGTTTTGGCGCAAACCCAGGTTAGAAGATAGAGATTTGTGTCGACACCCATGAGTGACTGCATGGGAGTACCCTTTACCACTGATGGAGTGCCCCCCTTAACGCCAAGTAGCTAAAAGTAGCGAACAGCAGCGGATAGCGCAACTTTGGAATACTTTCCAACGGATATCCAGGATTGCGTTAGATAGTAAATACCACCCCAACACTCCGTGCCAGGTTTGCGTCACAAAAGTGATGCAAACATGGTATAGTAAATCTGGGCCAAAGATCCCAATAGCACAGCAACCCCAAAGCTATTACACCCCAACGATGGGATATAAATAGACCATTCAGAATGTATTATCAAACAGCACATCCAAGCACGTTACAATAAAATGTGCACCAGGGCACAGACTTGACCATTTCCACCATGAAGCAGGCTGCAACTGATGACAAACTACAAAAGCAAAAAAACACACTAATGTCCCAGCAGAGGAATGCAGTGCCTTTACAAATCAATACTGAAAATTATACCAAAACAATCACAAAATGGCACTTGTGCCATTTTAGTGTGTTACAACAAAATCACTCAATCACACTACAGTGCCAGTACATAATATTGCACACCTTCTTCACACAGTCTCTTTGATTTTCAATATTAAAAGTACCTAAAACTAGTTTTCTTCAGAGAAAGCATACAAGGTTGCTCTGTACCACTTGAGATCATTAATCCCCTAAAATGTGTTTGATCATGGGCAATATGTTATAGAACCCATAAAAGTTAGAGAGCAGCATTTTAGAGTAAGGACTAAAGCTTATTTATAAGAAGACGTTCCACCGTGTTTACGTCACACAAGTGATGCAAACCCAGCTCAAAGTGTTGTTGTGGGATTTACTTTCCAATACAAATCATGATTTGCCTTGGAATATGCCTATAGTACCACAAGTTACCTTTGCTACTTTGAGTCAAGGGGGCGTACCATGAGTGATACATGGGCGTTCTCTTGCAATTACCTATGGGTTTTGATGCAAATTCCTGGCACCTCGTCTGCTGAGTTCCACAAGGATCCATGCTGAGCCTGACCCTCTTCAACACATACATGACCCCTCTAGTCAGCATCATCTGACCTCACAACATCAACATCTTCTTCTACACCAATGACACCCAACTCATTCGCTCTCTTACGGACAAGACGTCCAGTACCCGAATCAAGGTCAATGCCTGCATGACTGAAATCACCTTCTGTCTGAAGCTGAACACCGACAAGACTGAAATTGTGATCTTCAGGTAGAGCACTTCACAGTGGGACTCCAACTGGTGCCCAACAGAGCTTGGACCAAAACCCACCTCCACAGCCAACACCAAGAATCTCAGGCTCCTCACTAACAGAAAATTCGACATGACCACCCCAAGTCAATTCCATCGCCGCCTCATGCTTCCATACCCTGAAAATTCTGAGGAAGATTTTCAAATGGATTCCATCCAACACCCATGAAAACCGTCACACACGCCCTGCTGATAAGCAGGTTGGACCACAGAAATACCCTCTATGCTGGGATCAACAAAACCTCATCAGAAGGCTTCAGACCATTCAGAACTCGGCTGCTGGAATCACTCTCAACCTCCCACACTGCACTCACATCACACCACACCTGAATGAGCTCCTTTGACTTTCCATGCACAAACAAGCATATTTCAAACTCCGCACCCACACTTTCATTATACTACATAACACTGGCCCAGCAAGGCTCAACAATCACATCTGCTTTCACAAACCTTACAGATACCTCCATTCATCCGGACTCCTACTTGCACACATCACACGCATGTTAAAAACCAGATCCAGCGGTCAAGGCTTCTCCTACATCACTCTTAAAATGTGGAACGATTTGCCACTACATATAAGCACTTCCTCCTCACCTGTTGAACTGCGCAAGAAGCTGAAGACATGGCTTTTCGAGTAGTTCCACTATGCCCTGGGTTTGGCTAGACTCACCTGTTCGGCACCAGGATACACCCCCGGGTGATAGTGAGCTCTACAAATCTGCATAACATAACTTAGAGGGTCATTACGATGGCGGGCGGACAAAGTCCGCCCGCCACCGTAGCGGTGAATGGGACCGTCCGCCATAGGAGGGGCGGTCCCGCTGCGAGTATTAGGATGCCACCGCCACGGTGGCGGTGGCATCCCCTATTCCCAACATTGTGGCGGGCGGTGTTCACAGCACCGCCCGCCACAATGCTGGGAATGCACGTCGTGCATTGGCATGCACAAAGTGACAGGCACCGCGCGGTGCCTGCCACCTTGTCCATGCCAATGCAGGGGGTACCATAGGTACCCCCCATGTGCACCCCCCAACATCCTGGGGGCCCGCTACGGGCCCCCAACTGCGAAGACCGTATGCCTTTCCATGGCGGCATTGCCGCCATGGAATGGCTGCTCTCCGCCACAATCCTAATATGGATGGCGGTGTCTTGCAGACACCGCCACCATATTATTGCCCTTTTCCGCCCGGTCCCCTGTTGGACCGGCGGAAAACCGGCGGAAAACCGGCGGACGGTCTTTCCGTTTGCCGGGCTCCCTCCCGCCATCGTAATGTGGCGGGGGGGAAATGGAATGCGGGCGGAGGGGAATGGCGGGCGGATCGCCACCGCCATACGGGCGGTGGCGATCCGCCCATCATCGTAATGACCCCCTTAATTTGGGGTATTACTGATAAAGCCATAATACAATTTTATGCCAAAAACAGTAATATGAGGCTACCGATAATGGGGGCCTAACTGGGCAGTTAGCATAGCTTTTAAACTGTCACAGTTGTGAAGGAGGACCTCTGGCTTTAAAAGGTGTTCAACTTGAACCTACTATTAGAATGCATTATAGTGAGTGGATATCTTGGAGGTTCTCACCGGAAAATGGCAATTTTTCATTTGAAATTAATGGTGTCAAAAGTTGTATTTGAATTGGTGAAGTTTTGCAAATGTAACAAACATGGTAAACTTTGTCACCCTCACAAAATGTCCGCTGCAGCAAAACTCCCCACAAAACAATAGCTCTGCAAAGACTGTTGTGGAAAAATATCATAATTGTGAGAAGATTTTTCCACAAAAGTTGATTTTTCTTGGGTTTTGCTTCCTACAAACCCAGCATTTCAGCACTGTTTCCCAACAATCTAAAATAAATCTTCACAACGTTTGCAGAGCACAAATGTTTGCAACTTTGCAGAGCTGTGCCAAAAATGGCAGTGAAATGAGGGTCAGTCCATCCAAATGAGTCGCTTGAAAGCTATGACTATAATGTGCTTGGGCATTTTGAAACAATACCAATGTATTTGAGGTGCTGAACAATTTTTGCAAAGTGGGCAGCACAGTATGCCAACAACTATACTGTTTTGCAGACTGGACAGCATAGCATGTGGTGGGCATTAAAGAGTATCTTTTAAACGAAACTATGTGCACTCACTCTCTGTCTAAAACTCAATTAGGGCACACCCCTTTAACCATTTTGTAAAGAAGTCCTTGAATCCCATCAATTTTTGACCAATTTTACCACCCCAATTTGCTTTAAATATTTCTCACACAAAGCTTCAATACGTTTTCTTGTGGTAACCATAGATCTAAAGTGGCCCTTAAATGCTATAGAATTGTGCCCAGTATCAATACCTCAATGTGGTTTTAATTGCTACATTTTCTGCAACTTTTCAAAAACTTTCTTGGAGACAGAGCCTCACTCAACACCGATATATTGGCCATCTACAATCAAGCTTTAAAATTTTACTGGCCCAATTATCTTAACATTTTATACGAATGTAATTAGGAGAGGCTTCCAGAATTCCTCTGTGAAAATGGTCTTTAAATTCGCTCTTACTTGCTCCTTCTCACCTCCTTTACAAACAAGCATTGGCAAAGCTAAGAGGTCTTGCCTGTAAGACCTGTTGGCTTTGTTAATGTTTTTAGCCCCGTTGAACAGCATTACAGCTGCTGTGCACCAGAGCGTATAAAAAAGACCTAATGACGAGATTGTTGCATCATTTTGTAAGCGTGCACATGCGTTCAAAGCACATGCATGCACTTCCAAAGGCACTGTTTTGTATTTTTTTTATACATTAATAGATCTGTAAATTTAAAAAGTAGCACAAAAGCGCTGTTTTAAAATGGAAGTCGAAGTACTTTAAAAAAATAAAATAAAATAATGGATGAGCTGGTTGCAGGAGTGGGCGGGGTGAAGCAAATCGGTGGGTGGAGAGAAGCAACAAGTAGGAGAGAACATAGGTGAAGGAGAGCAACATGGAGTGTGGGGGCAGAAACAAATGGTGAAAGAAAGCAACGTGGCGCATGGACAGATAGCTTTAAAACAAGCATTCTCATGAAGTGCTTCAAAAAATAAAAAGAGTTCCCAAAAAGCAAGCAGTTGTGGAAAAGTACAGGGAGCCACTCAGGTGGGGGGGGGAGGGAGGGGGTGTAAACAGGCTATGCTCCACAGGAGGGACTAACTCAAGCTGGGCAGCCTAGAACAAATAAAGCCAGGAAACAGAAAGCATGCAAATGTGCATGACAAAAAAGGAAAGCCAATGGTAAGAAATTGGCGGAATGCATTTCTAGGTCAGCTTCTAGCATGTACCCAATACATCTTTGCAACCAGACAGTTGTGTTGTCTGGTAGACTCCAACCTAAAAAGAGCTTAAAAAAACATTTTTTTCCACAGCTCATCCACCATCAATAAGGAACCTCTTGGCACCTCTTGTCACATGTATTTATGTGAAGAGATCCCCAGGTATGTACAGCATCATACATCTTTCCCTTCTCCTGCTATATACAGCATTCCTTTCCTTCCTAGCTCGGGTTTGTGCCATACACAATACAAATCACTGATATGTTTGAATCCCAAATCCCTACTAGTGTATTTAAAAGCTCAGATCTTCTAAAAAAAAAAAACACCTTCAGAAACATTCAAAGCAATTGGCATACCCAAAAGTAAGTTAAGTGACCATGACATCAGAATTTTATCTCCCTCACTCATTGTGCATACCATGCACCCATAGAAGGCAGTCCGTGATGTAAGGTATGTGTGGGGTGCATCAGTATATTCTAATTCGACAATGACACTTCCTGCTTCACCGGAATTCTTTATGAACAAGTTGGGAAGTGTCATTGTTGAATAAGAATCATGTTGCATAATCACCATCTAAGACTAAAGAAAGGTAACGACTCAGAGAAGCCACCAATACTTGATGCTAGTCGATAAGAGATTTGATGGGATCAAAGTGGGAGCCACTACAATAAGTTGTATTTATTAATTTTAATTATTAATAAAAAAAATTAACATGGTGTCATGCTAGCATGTGACCTTGCAGTTCTTCGTTAATCTGGAAAAAGTATTACAAATAATTTGTATAATACAATGAAACAATGCTGACAAGCATAACTTGCAGGGTAATTAGAATTTAAGATACAAAGTATTACTATCTAACATTCTTTCTTAGTTAACCGTGTGAGTTTGCTTAGTTAAAACACAATTTGAACTGTCCCTTCTTCAGTAGTATTCTGTTGTATAAGTAATTCGGTTAAGCCCTAAGGTGAGGACCATGTTTCTTCCACAGACTGTAGACTAACACATCAAGGGACCGTACACCATGTCTCAATCATTCAAATCATTTTGGCTGGATTAAGTTCAAGATGGCTGATCCTAGGACATTTGCTGGAATGTAATGTGGTCTCAATGTCTGTAGGTAGTTTGGCCTAATTCCCCATTAAGCTTGTTGCATAGTACACAAGACCATTAGTTTAATCCTGAAGTAACATGTTAGCTTCTGTATGCTTAACCTTTCATTGGTTATTTGGAAGGCCCTCTTCTGAAGGTATTTGTGAGGGACATTAAAATGCTGTTCCCACTACCATTGTGCTTACTACCTGGTGTACTATGGTCCCCAATGTATGTTGTGTAGATGTTTGTGATTCTATGTGTGACAAGTAGCTTTGTGTGCGTTAAAGTACTTTTTGTTTTTCAAAGCAAAAGCACTGACTGTGCAATCATTTATTGAGTGTTGTTATATTCAGAACTGAGTTCTGAATTTCTAGTCCACCTCACCTCCCTGAGGGAGCCTTAGACTGCTCTGCCATCACTACCTTGAGAGTCAAGTGCTGAAGGGGTGTGCATGGCTTTCAATTTGGGGTGACAGTGGCACAGGGACCCCAGGACTCCAGTGATAAAAGACCTTAGTTGTCACAATTGAGTAACCCCAGGACGCCCTTGAGCCCCCTGATGGCCATTATAGTATTATCTTTGGTTGATTGTGCTATCTGTGATTTTCTAGTATGCGTTTAACTTTTTAAAAAATCTACCCTCCATCAATTTAAAAGTTTGCAATCTTTGTTTATTGACGAGTACAGTTCAAATAAGAGGAACACTTTTATTCCTGTAGGGTGCTGAAGCAACAGTGGGACTGCGGAATTTCATTCTTTCAAAAATAAAGGGCCATTCCTTGGTTGCAGCTTAGAAAAATGGCCAAAGGATCTTTAAATGTTTTTGCTTTGGAAAGGGTGAGTGGCAAAAGAAGACAGTTACAAGTCACTTCAGTCAAAACCTATTTTTAGGAACTTTACCCATGACCTCCAGTTCTTGGAATATTTGGAATATAATTAGTAAAAGATTTCCAATCAATTTCCATTGAATTTTTATTAGAGGGTTTGATGGAAAGTGTTATGTACCCAGATTCATTATCTGATTAAGGAAAGGCTTCTTCTTCTTAGATTCATGTTATATTGTACCATGATGACAATATCAGAGGCAAAAGGTGCATTTATGTGTCAATTTTTATCCAGTGAGATGGAAGAGGCTCATCGCAGTAAAGCGTGTCCAGCCCACTGGTTCAGAGAGGGGGGTATCTATGTTCATGGATAGTCTCCGTGTAGGACACCAGACAAAACCGCCCCACAGACTGATATGTCGTGTTCCTGAACTCCTGTTAGTTATTCATAATGTGATTTCCCTTAGGGCTCTGCAGAGGAAGCATGAAATGGATCACATTAGGGTCTCAGATTCTTGCACTACCTACTTTTTGTAACATTCTACGACAACAGATGTTTCAAACAAGTTCAAGCTGTTTCCAGAGCCTCCTTGTCAGTACAAACAGATCCACAAAACTCCTGATATAAAACATTGCGAAAGAGTGTCAGGAAGTCAGCCGGAAATTGCCTCTTGTCAGTAACATGTGTTTGGACCTTGTGTTCTCCAGTGGGATAGGCCTGTGGGTATTCTTAAAATTCCAAAAGCGTTGAATTCAGGATGCTTCCCTGCTTCAAAGAGCAGTTTGGAAGTTTGGTTTCCATAATAAAAGCTGGAGGAAAAGCCATGCCAGCCAAAGTTCCAAGAAATATATTTGTGGACTTACAGCAATGCACACAAGATGCCTCGCACTGATGCATCAGATATTTTCTGAGAATAAACATTATTTGGTTGACGAAAGCAAGAAGATGGACATTATTTAGGGATCCTTTAAGGAATGCAAGGGGTAGTAGCTGCCACCAATGGCTTGCCTTGGCCTTTGATCTTCTGGCTCTACTGTTGCTATCCTTGTCTCAGAGGTCAAGAAATCAACAGTAGGTATAAAATATAAACTGGATTTTAAGAGAGCCTTTCAACAGCAGATAGGAGGAGATTGAGAGGCTGCTGGTGGGACAAGGGATCTACCTTGTGGTGTCTTTGGGGACATAGGATGTGTGCTGTCAATTCCCCTGTCATAGGAATTTTGGTGACTTCAAGTCCATGATAGCAATGTAGAGGGTACCTCTAAAAGTTGTAAGTGTGGCCCTGGTGCTGTGGGAGGAGGCAGAAAAATGGCACTTGTCCTGTTTATGAACCCCAGACAACTGACGCGTCCAAGGATCAACACAAACACACACATTATTCCGCGAAGGTTTGGCCTTGTTGAATACAGTGCCACAAAACTGCAACCATGATTCCTGCTTTACACTTTTGGGAAACAAATCATGACAAAATACAGCATCCAGTTATGGAAGACATTCAAAAGCTCTTTCCTTTGTCTTTTTGGACTGTAGAACTTCTGAACTGCACAGTTGGGTACAGCACCACCCGAAGTTCTGCTGGTGAAAACCTGAGCTTCAAAATGATTCCCTCATATCAAGACAGGGTCCCCAGTGTTTGTTTTCAGTTGCACACCCCACAACAACTACTGTTCTTCCCATTTCCCGATAGAGTCACTACTGTGCATGTGTACATCTCAGCCCCTTTGGGCAACTATTAACAAGTCTGCATGCATCTTCCAAGTCTTCGATCAGCAAACTACAACAATACAAAATACAGCTGTGCAAGTAATTTTTAAGTTAAGATGGTTGGATCTTATTAGTGTGGCACTGTACCACTGAACCATCTTCCAGATGATGGTTATATTAAACAGAAATTACCTTGCCTTGCACACAAGGAAATTTAGGGCCTCGTTTATTAGTCTGTGGATGGAGTTTACTCCGTCAAGGCGACTGAGTAAATTACTTCATCACCCTGACAAAGTAACCACCTGCTAAATTTAGAAATGACCACCAAGTCAGAGGGCATTTCTGAAGCATTGGCAGGAGCCGCCATCACAGCAGTTCCTGTCAATGGTTTTTTAAGTTTGACGCCGGGTTCCATCAACATGATGGAGCCATCCATCAAACGTATTTTTTTTTTATTTAAAAAAAAAAACCTAAGCGTGATTTTCTTTTCTTTTTTTAATAAAAAAGGCACCCTCACAAGTGGGGCATTATACAGTTTTCACGGCCCCTTACTGTAGGAAAGTAGTATCTGCTTCTTATGCTTACCCCCACTTTTTGCTGATGTATCACTATTTTTGGCCTAGTCTGACTGGGATCCTGCTATCCAGGACCCCAGTCTATCTGCTTTCTCCCTTAAATTGCTATGTATCTACTTTAGGTACACTCCAGATTGGATACTGGGGCACCCTTATCAGTCCCTAGTATATGGTACACCATGTACCCAGGGCATAGGTACCCCAGAGCCTACCAGGGGCTGAAGCATGTATTATGCCACCCCTGAGAGGCCATTCAAATTGACACAACCAGCCTGCTACAGCAGACTGTGTAAGCTGGTGCTTGCACCACTTACTCAAGATATAGGTTCACTATATCTATCTAAATCACTACAATTAAAAACCTTTCAGTCACCCCCTATGGCAGGCCTTATCAATCCTGAAGGCAGGGTGCTGGGTTTTACGTGAGAGGGTGCCCCTGCATGAGCAGAGCCCCTCTGCAGCCTTCGAAGACCATTCTCTGGGGTTGTCTGTGATGCAGCCAGACATATATGTTTAAGTGCATTATAACCTCGCGGTAAATGCTAACTTTAAAACGGCTGCTTAGAAACATGTCGTGTTTGGTGTCAAACACCTTGGAATCATACCTCCACACCAGCAACTGGTGTGGGAGGTATGATCCCACCCTCCTAGGGGGACATCCGTGGGTCACCGGTATACCCGGTACCAGCTTTCTCGACCTGGGCAGCACAAAATGGACGCTGCCAGCCACAGACATGATTCTGCTCTCCTGCTGCTGAGCCAAGCTCGAGCAGAGGAAGGCATGACAATAGGCCTCCTGTCACAGGGTGGTGCGACCACCTCCCAGACAGGATTTAGTGTATTGGGGCTGGGTGGGTGCACTCTGAGAGTGCCAGAAAGTCTGCACTGGGGGCACATTTGGTGTCCCTGTGCATAGTCCAGCTCAAACCAGTTCTGGGAGCCATTGGCTCCTGCTCTGGCGCAAAACTGGACAAAGGACATGGGTGTAGCCACCCCTCTGTCCTGCCCCTCCCCTAGGAGGATCCACAGAATCTTTCCAACCCCTTCCCATGGGTATAAAGTGGGTTACCTGACTAAAGGACTTTAGATTTTACCTGGACAAGATTCTGCTAAGAAGAAACCAAGTACTTCGACTGCCTGCACAACGCTGGACGACTGAAGAATCTCCCTTGGAGTAAAGGAGTTACTCCCCTGCAAAAGCAGGCACCAAAGACGCATCTGACCGGTTTGCTTCTCCTGAGCTCCTGAGGACTCCGAAGATTTCAGCAACACAGGAGGTGGATTCCCAAAGGTCCCTGAGGTCGATCTGTCCTCTCAGCGATTCTGAGACCAGTATCCCTCGTGGGGACTGTGCAACCCGAACCCCTGTGCACCATGTACATTTGCAGTTGCATATGCTTAGTGACGATTTCCGAGCTTGTACATTGGACTCCGTGTAATCCTGACCCCGAGCAGTATTTGCCTCGAAGATTTCCGGCCTCTACTCCACGAGTGTCCTGTGGGCTGGTACTTTGCAAACTTGCTTGAGGTCTCCTCGCGATCCCTGGTCCGTTGGCCTGTGGGTCCTGGCCAGGGTCACCTTGGGGTCCTGGCGAGGGTCACCTTGTTTGTTCTTGGGCTTTCCTGGTTGCTCCAGACGTGCCCTGACTCTCCATTGATTGGAGAGTCTCCTGGACCTTGCTGGTCCACACCGTAACCTGTTTCCTCTGACCGCATGGGTTGCCTTTGCCAAGGCTTGTTGGTGCTCCAGCCGGACACCGACCCCTCACCACTCGACATCCTTCGTGGGACAGCTCACCTCCGGAACTTGGTCACCCTCGACGTCTCCTGGTCCCCGTGGCTGCAGAGTCAAGCAAACCCTCTTCACACCCGAAGCACGCAACATCGGTGGGCATCCGACTACTGAGCCCCTGGTCACCTGAAGTGACCCAGACTCTGTCCCCTCTGCTTTTAGGTTCCTCTCATCCCGAATCCAGGCTTGGATTCCACCGGACACTCTTCGCCCTCCTGGCAGCAGGACTTCTTTGCACTCCTCCATTGAAAACGACGAAGGTTTCCGAAACCACTTGACCCCTATGCACCCGGCTCCTCTGGGTTAGGTAACACGGGTACCTCGGTACTCACTGGTGGGTTGGCCTTAGAACCTCCTATGTTCCAAAGGGTTTGCTCGAAGTCCTCGTAGAAGTGTCCTTAACTTGTAATTTTGCAACAACGACTTTCCCATAGAGTTGCACGGAACACGCGGTTGTGTTCCCACACTTCACCCGTCCTCTGTGGGCTCCCTGTGTCACTCCTCTAGGTGGTTCCTTGGGGTCCCAGCGATTCTACGTGCTCTAGGCACTGTGTCTAGTTAAGGTGTGATTGTTATACAATTTTTTTAGTATATGGTTCGGTCTCCCCCTGGAGCCCGCTGTGTATTTGGCTACTTACGAATGTTCTATTGACTCAGTGTTGTGTGCTTTGTGCCCTAGTCTCGTGCAGAGACTAGTAGAGAGTGTTATATTAATAAATACATATTTTTATATAACTACTGTGTGGTTCTCCTTTCATTTAGTCATTCAGGAGGTGATGTTCTGGTAAAACAAGCTGCTTTACATTCCTTCAAGATTAAGCCTGAAGGCTGCTCTCCACAGCTACCACTAGGATAGCTTTCTAAAGGTTATCTTTGACCTCATTCATCATAAGGGTTGTGTGGCCTGGTACAAGGTGCCCACTTTAACTAGTGGACAGCATATACCAACCCACCTTCTCACACTTACTGCCAGAGCTTTCCTGGCAGTGAAGGGCAGTGAAAAGTGAACTGTATGTCCGTCCATCTAAATTAGGTGAGAGGGGTGTAACCTTGGCAGAGACGGAGTAGTCTCCGCCATGATTACATCTAAAATCTGTCGACATTTAAATCGAACAGATGGAACATTATAGCGACGGAATATCCTTACTGCCAACATATAAATCAGCCAATTAGTGTTTCATCCAGCCTCTCGACTGCGGATTTTTTTACATTTTTCATCTGAGATGTCTGCTTTTTTCCTCCTCTGCACTGCTGTTGTCAAACTCCATCATCACAGGGTTTGTGTGGATGCAGGTTGTTCTCATCTGAAGCCACTGACCTGTGAATCTGGTCACAAGGACCAATCCACTAGCAAGTACGCAATCCCAGATGAAGACATGGCTCTGTCCGTACACTCTTTAAAATACACTGTTACATCACTGCTGATCCAAGAGGCCTATAGGCTTAGGTTGAGCTTTGCTAAACACACAACAACATATCTTAACTGAGGCCAAAGGTGTGTGAATGCTGTCACAAACTGTCTTGAGGATTTGTAAAATGTGAGATGGTCAGCCTTAGATCATTCTCATTGAAGCAGTAGGCATGTCATACAAAACACTGTCACAAATTGATCCAAGTTGCAAATCAATATAGGAAGGAAAATATTTGATTAGCATGTCAATGGATCAATGTATTCACCCTCTTCGAGGGGAAGACTCAAGGATTGGTGTTGTAGCTAGATGAATCAGAAAGTTTTTGTATCAACACCTGTTAAATGAATTTATGACTACAATAGAAGCTCTTAACAGGATCAATAGACCAGGCTCGGCGTCATTAGCAGCAATAAGCAATGACAAAGCCAATAAGTCTGGCTTTAACATGCTAACAAAGGCAAACAGAGATATGCACAATTGCTGTTTCCATACACGAAAGCTCTTTGCATGCACAAATGCTGTTCAGCACGTTAAAGTCAGACCTGTTGCCTTTGCCAATGCTGGAGTGAAAAAGTAGCAAAAAAGGTTTGCTTTTGTATAGACTGCTTATAGAAGATAAATAACTGAATTTAATAGTCTGAGGACTGAATCAACTTTGCAGATGAAAAATAGTCTCTCATGCAATCCAAATGAAGCACTTCCTGTAGGGCGGAATGATACATGAAACAGCAAATTGCATGAGGTGAGTGAGACGTATGCTCGATTTGGGTGGAGCTAATGCTCACTCTATGTGCATGTTAAATACTTGGTAGCAATAGACAGTCTAGCACCTGTGTTGTCAAGACAGAAAATCTACTGCCGAACAATGCCAGGAGGGACTACAGAGGGGAGGCTGAATGCAGGTGATGGACGTTAGGTCTTACTCAACCAGGAAGCATAAGCAAATGAAACACAGATGCATATTTTTGGCTCACGAGGCAATGTACTATGAATGCAGTCAGAGGTTTGGAATCTTTGGCACTGATGTATAACCTTCTCAGACAAGTCAGGGACTTGGAAAAGGAACACAACCGTTGTTTAAATCCATTACAGATTTGTCTCAGAAAGACAATGGATTGGTGTGAGGAAAATCCACTGCTGAACAGCGCCAGGAAGGACTACAGAGGGGAGACTGAATGCAGATGTTAGGACTTATTCAATGAGGAATCATGAATATTGCTGGGTGTAGGGAAGGGTTGCATTGTATTGTATTGCATTATAATTGCATTTATCTAGCTCTCACTACCCCTGAAAAGGCATTAAAGCGCTTGATGGCAGGTGGCACACTACTCCAGAACCAGGGTTAATGGTTAATCTAGTGGTTATTGTTTACTGTTTGGTTTTCAGATTAGTCTTTCACTCTCAGGAAACTGTTCCATGCATTTCCTCTGGCTTCTTTGTGGTATATCAAGTTATTAGGACTTAGGTGAGATCAGTAGTGTGAATTCATGCAAATGAGTAGTTAGACTAGAGGTAGAGTGACCAGATACCCAAAACAAAAAACCGGGACAGGTCATAGACATTGAAGTAGGACTACCGATTACATTGGTGGCTGGCTGGATCATGGTGCAGGCAGTGACCTCTGACTGCAGTGAGCAGAGCAGGGTCATGCTGGCGGTTCAGGCACACTGTTGCCCAGATGGCTGGCATAATGACATTCTTGCTGCGTTGTAGAAAGAGAAGGGAAATCCAGAGAGAAAATGTCTCTCTTTAAAGGATTTCCTTCCCACAACAACCTCATCTGTAGTGACGTCACGCCGTGACTTCTCCAGTGGTGAGAAGTGAGCATGGGCACGTCTTTTAACACCAGTGCGTATGCTCAACTCAGCCACTACTCAAAAACCGGGACATTTCTGCGCATAACCAGGCCACTATCTAAAAACCGGGACATTTATTCAGTTTGAAGGAAGGTGTCGGGACACCGGGACACCACGAAAAACTGGGACCGTCCGGGGAAAACCGGGACGTCTGGTCACCCTAACTAGAGGAGACTAGAGGATAATGTTAGATTGTAAGGAATGGTTACACAGAAAGAGAGCTTGTGACTTATGAGGAGAGATATGGTCAGTCTGCAGAAATATAGGAGAAGGTAAGGCAGACAGGTATGCAAAAGAGTAGGGGTGTGCCCAACCGCCGAAGAAGATGGTGGCTAATACCTATAGCTCCAAGGTGCGTGATAGAATCCCCCTCTCATCTGTAACAATATCTGTCCATTATAGCCCTTTTAGTACTGGAAGATGCTAAAGAGGATGTAGAGAGTCAGCGAGGGGCCCACATTTTGGCACCAGCGGTCCGTTGAAGTCCCCCATAGACTGCGCAGAAGGTGAGAGAGGTGGCGACTCCCAGGGGTGGGGGGAGTCACAAACACAGCCTGTACAGAGTGAAAGTGGGACCGGACCAGGGCCTTTCCCAGTGCTGTCTCAAAGGTAAGATCCCTGAGTGCAGAGGCTAGATGTGGACTTCAAGGAGTCGAGAACCGGCTCGGTGAGTGGTCCCGGAGAACACGTTATGCAGCTTCCGGCCCCCTCGCAGAGGAGCAGTGGCAAGCAGCCGGCCAATGGAGCTGCGGTGGTGCGTGGTCGTCCCTCTCATCACAGGGCTGACAGACTGCCTTTTAACAGCGGCGTAGCTTCATGGGGTGTTTGGGGTGTGACACCCCCCCCCCTAATAGTTCCATTCTTGGCTTAGTATTTGGGTATCCTATGTCTGTGTTAGTTTTTCTTGTCATCCTTATTTCACTAAGAGGTTTAACTTGTTCATTTTTTAAAACTGGAACGGTTGATTTGTGTGACTTTGTGAGAAAAAAATAACGCAACACAGTGCACTGCCTTGTGTTACTTTACGTCAGGTAGGCGCTCCATGGATTTTGATGCAAACCCATATTTACAAAGAAATGTAGACAAAGCTTTGTGCCAAAATGGTATGCCTGACTGAGGCTAGAGTAGCGAGGAGAAATACTTGTATTTCTCCTCGTTATTTCCCCTTTGCATCTGTGCTTCATTCTGCAGCACACATACAAATAGGAAAAAGCCTCCAAGGATAGTTTTGTAGAGGAAGGTACTCCTTCCTGCACAAAAACTATCCTGACCACAACGCACACACCCTTGCACTATGGCGCAAGGGTGCCTGGTTTGGTGCTGGGTAGCCCAAAGTGCACCCGCGCTCAGAGAGAACAGAACAGCACCATTTCTTGAAGATATGGCTCAGTTCTGCTTTCTTTAGGTGACACAACACAGTACAGCAACTTTGCTTGCTACTCTGCATTGCGCCACTTCTTTGTAAATATGCCCCTGAATAACCGGCTTACCAAACAAATAGTAAATCCGCACCCATAGAAATACTCCTTGAATGAATCCAAATGTGCTACTTTTTAGAATTTTCAAACATTGGCAGTACTAGGCATGGAAAGCTATGCCCGTCTCAGGTTTCCAAGCATACTACTGGCAAACAAACACCCAAAAGGTGATGGAATGAATGCTTGCGAATGGCTACTACTGCCAATGTTTGAAAATTCTAAAAAGTAGTACATTTGGATTCATTCAAGGAGTGTGCCCGCCCTTCGATGCTCACAAGGGAGCAGAGAGTATTCGTACCTGGAATAACTACCTGATATCTGAACAATAACCTATTGGGAGGCAACAAACCCTCGTGGTGACACTGAAGTAAAGGAGTAAGCCCCACCCCAACAGAATTCACAGGGGTAAACCCTGGATCAGCAACAGTACTTCACTGCGTGGATGTTTGGTCCCTTCTAGTTAGTGAAGGGTGAACAGAAACCAAAACTGGCATGATTATTATTGAAGTCAACCTACTCAGATTGGATATGCATAAAGTTAGTGATAAAGCCACTGAAAATGAACTGGCCAAATCAACACTACAGGGAAAGATAAAAACACTACAGAGAGAAGTTATCAAACTTCAGAAGGACAATGCGCTGACATATGCAAGACTGGAGTATTCTCAGAGGAGGTCCAGAAGGAAAAATATATGTATAATGCATGTACCTGAGAGGGCAGAGGGTCCCAGTTCAGACCTCTTCTTTAAAAATTGGATCCTAAACACTCTCAAATGTAAGGGTCTCTCACATTTTTTCTCTGGGGATCAAGCTGACAGGGCGATTATCAGCCTACCATGAACCCCACCCTCCCCCCAAACAATCACGGCCCTTCTCTTTAATTAATAGAGACAGGGACACAATCCTTTGAGCGGCCAGAAAACACGATAAATGTCATTGCGTAAATGCAACAATGCAGATTTTTCCTGACTTTACCAAGTTGGTCCAAAAACAATGGCACCGTTTTGAGGCCATCAAAAGAGGTCTGAGAGACCATGGGCTCAAATATACAATGTTGTTCCCAGCGAAATTGAGAGTAATGGGCGAAAACAAGATGTGGAACTTCCAAACGGTGGAAGAAACATGGGACTGGCAGCAGGGCTGGTGGACGGAGATTACTCCGTCGCCCTGACAGAGTAAACACCGTCCGCCAACTAATAAATGAGGCCCTAAATTTTCTTATGTGCAAGACAAAGACGAACATGGGGAGTCGTGGCAGAAGATCTTCAACTCCCGGGTGCAGAAAACTCGAGGGGCAACCAACACAAAGGGGCTAAAGCAGGGCCTGACCTGGGGAGGGGGGGGGGGGGTCGGCGGGCGTCTAATACACTGCAGCTGCTTTTGTTACAGGGGGCTGATGCTGCAGAAAACCAAGGGCCCACTACGGCCAGTCCTGCCCTGGGCTAAAGGATGAAATGACAAAGGGTTAGATCAACGCCCACTCATGGCACAGGATTTTTTTTTTTTTTTAAATCTTTATTAAAGAAAAGAACAAGCTTCAAATACAAGCAATTCCCAATATACAGGTACAACCTATGTGAAAGACATGACAGTTACCAGACACTATAGCCCGCAGCCCGTAAGTACATTTTACACAGTTTTGCACACAGCCGGATTGACTACGACAATTCACTCTCTTAGAATAGCATATGTCACCCACCCCATGCATCCCCATGGCACAGGATTTACACAAAGGTCAGCAAACAGATATGCAGGAAGTGCTCAAGACTGGGGGAATGGGAAAATCGGCATGTGTTCCTAACAACAGACTTGCTCGGATATAAACAGTGGCCATCGGCAGGTGGGGGGAATGTTGCATGACACCTGGGGGGCTGAGATGGCATCTCCATGCAACAACACAGCTGAAAAAGAGAGAGAGACGTGCATTTCTGCATTAAAGAAATGGTAAGGGGCCACCATATAGCTCATATGGGACACCATTAAGAAGGCCCACTACACAGCAGAGACACATCTCATACTAGTAACAGAGGAGGTTCAAGGAAGGGGGAAGGCAAGGTAGGAAATGACCATTAACATTACAAGTCACAAACACTCTTTAATAGTGATATGTAGGCCACATCTAAGTGGTAAAAAGGAATGGGGAGGACAGACCTCCTGCAAATTGGGGAGGCAGGCAGTTTGGGGGGGCAAGGAGAACATTTTTGTTAAAGATACACAAACTAGATTAATTGGCAGAAACATACCAATAGACATAGGGGTGCAATGCATATAGGAAGATCTGCAAGGGTGAGTAAGAAAGTGGCGTACTTGGTGAGATTCCCATCTCTTGGGTTGAAGTATGCACACCTAATTGTACCATCCTGGAACGTCAATAGGATAGACAATAAAGGCAAGAGGGGGAGTTACACAGGTATTTTCAGCAGCATGGCCCCAACATTGTTATGCTGCAAGAGACACGCCTAAAAGTGAACCACTGTAAGATTTTAAAGAGAGTAGGATATAGGTGTCTGGCCCACTCAGGGTTTGCATCGGACTAATGAGTGTAATGGTCCCTACACGAAAGGCAGTCCCCTTCTGTGAGATAAAGCAATGAGTGGACCCCATTGGACAATTCGTTGCTGTGGCCGGGACATGGGAGGGGAGAAATTTAAACCTCATCTGTGTATGCTTATCTACAGAGACAACCCTAGTAGATATAGGACCACTGCTGTTGCAATTCTAAAATAGAACTTTAGTGATGGGAGGTGACTTAAATCTTATTCTGTCAGATGGCCTGGACAGATCACATGGTGGAAAAAGAGGGACAGATGTTCAACTTGATACATTTTTGAAGGTGTTTGGATTATTAGACATTTGGCAGGCCCAACATCCACAGATCCAAAGGACAGGCAGTATTAATTCTATTCAGCTGTCTAACACAGCTGTTCCCATATAGGTTACCTAATCGTACATGGACACACCCTAGTCAAATTCAAGGATGCCCACTTCCTTGCCAGAGACATATCTAACAATTCACCTCTGTAGGTGGTGCTGGGAGGGAGGAAAAGAAATTAAGGAATGGTTGGAGGTTGGACGCCTGGCTTTTGAAACATAGGACAGTTCTGCTGAAAGTCAGGAAAGCAACAGAGTTATATTTCATCAAAAATAGAAGCCCTGTCCTTGGATTGACTCCAGGCAGTGCCCAGTTAAGATTGAAATGCAGGGTTTCAAGTATCTTGGTATTTATATCATGAGGGGTAGGGAACAGTTTTTTCAGTGTAAGCTATATGCAGTCCTTAATAGATTCAGGGACACCGTCACTCGCTGTCCGACCCTATTGGTAGTCTTGATAGGATGAGCAGCAATGCTCCAAATGGTCGTTCTGCCTCAATTCATTTATGCCCATCAGAATTCGCTCTATTTGATCTCCGAGGATTTCTTCAAAAACACAGACAGAGGTCTGGACATTTCTGGGGGACGGAGGAGCACCATGGATAGCCTTGGCCAAACTCACTAGGAGAGTGTATGAGGGTGGCATTTCCCCTCCCAGATGTACAAAAGTATTACCAGATGACCATGATTAATGACTGGGCTTTTACCCCCCTAGCTGAAACTTTCATCAGAATTGATAGGCACACAATGAAACCACGGGCAATTGGGCTACCCCATACCAAAAAAACCTAGAGAGACTTTGTCACAATCCACGCAAACAACTCTGAAAGTCTGGGATAGGGCCATCCGACATCTTAAATGGAGGGTGCTAGCACAAGGGAAACACTATGGGACAGTGATGTATTGATGACTGTGGAAAGGCTTGAGGGATTCCATCAATGGGGCACATTGGGAATCAGTGATGTGCAGGAACAGTTTGAATACTCACGTGGGAACAGCCACAAAAGGGAGTATGATGTGGCTGACACAGAGGTATTCAGATATCTACAGTTAAGACATACCCTCGCCACACACGTACCGCTGAAAACAGCAATGGGAGACGCAGCCCCGTTTGAGGGTAGGATATATGTCTTGATCCTCTCTCACAGAAAGCAATTTCGCTCATATATAAAAAGATAGTAAACAACGAAGGGGACCCCCTTGCAAATTTGAAGGAACAGTAGGAAAAAGAGTTGGGATTCTTCTGAGAGGGGGAGTGGGACAAGGCGATTAGCTCCCCAAAGGATGTTGCAATAAAAACAGTATTCAGACTGGTCCAACTAAAGAATTTGCTAAGAGCTTATTTAACCATGACACCCCTGGCCAACATTGGGAGTATATGTAATAATCAAACGGGAGAGAGAGGAATAATGTGGGCTAGTTCACTTTCCCTGGTGCAATTATTATTATTATTATTTATTAAATTTATATGGCGCACAGCTACCCAAAGGTTTCCCGGCGCCTACGGACATACAAAACAAGAGATAAGGGCCAGAGCTATTGATAAAAAGGCTCTACTGATTAAAAAGCCACGTTTTCAATTCTTTGCGAAATTTGAGGTAGTGCTTTTCAAGACGAAGATGCATTGGAAGAGAGTTCCAAAGGGAAGGAGCCAGATAGGCAAAAGAACGTCCTCCCATTCTGGCACGTTTGATCCTGGGTACCTGGAATTTTCATTGATTAGAGGATCGTAGTAGGCGTGAGGGACGATAATGGTGCACCAAAGCACTTAGATAGTGGGGAGCTGAGCCCATGTTTATTCTGTGCATATAGCAAAGGGCTTTGAATTTGGCGCGATTGTCAATTCTCAGCCAGTGTAGTTTACGAAGTGAACCTGAAGTGGAAGCCATTCTGGGTAGTTGGCAAAGCAGTCTTGCCGCGGAATTTTGGACTACCTGTAGCATGCGGAGCACTTCCTTACTAGCACCCAGATAGAGCACGTTGCCGTAGTCCAATCTGGACACTACTAAGGCCTGGATGACAGTTTTTTGCGTAGCGGAAGGAAGCATCCAGAGAATTTTCCTAAGCCACTTTAGAATAGCAAAACAAGTGGAGGCAACTTTAATCACTTGCTGCCTCATAGACAATTGGTCGTCAATAATAACTCCAAGGTTGCGGGCCGATTGTGATGGAAGGGGAAGATCGCCCATTTGCGGTGGCCAATGTTGGGGGCCCCAGAGAGTTTTATTACCACCGAAGATGAGGAGTTCTGTTTTCCCACCATTAAGTTTTAGTTTATTTGCGTGCATCCAGTCAGCGATCTTTTTAGCCCCGGCTGGAGAGAGGATGTCTTCGAAGTCTCCTTGGAGGAAAGCGAAAAGATGAGCTGGGTGTCATCCGCGTAGGAGTATATAGTTAACCCTGCTTGCTCTGCTATCGTAGCCAGAGGGTTGACGTAGATTTTGAAAAGCAATGGACTAAGTATGGAGCCCTGAGGGACTCCATATGGGGAAACCTGAGTCTTGGAATGAGCAATAGAGGAGAAGACCTGGAAGGTCCTTTTGGATAGAAAGCTGGACAGCCATTTGAGTGCCATACCGCCAATGCCCTTAGATTGAAGGATTTTTAAAAGAGAAGTGTGGGAAACAGTGTCGAATGCGGCACTTAGATCTAGTAAAATAAGTGCCACTGTATCTCCTTTGTCGACCTGTTGACGAATGTTCTCAGTAACTCCCAGAAGTGTCGATTCTGTGGAAAAACCTGCTATAAAGCCTGATTGAGACGGATGTAGAATGTTTTGTGCTTCAACAAACTTCGTCAACTGGAAGTTGATATGTTTTTTCAGAATCTTTGAGAACACAGGAAGCAGGGAGATGGGGCGAAAGTTAGAAAGAATCTCGGGGTCAGAGTTGGCTTTTTTAAGCAAAGGGAGCACCATAGCATGTTTCCAGGCCACCGGAACCCTGGCTTCATATAGTGATGCGTTGAGGAGCTCCATGATAATAGTAAGTATAGGGAGGTCTAGTTTTTGAAGCACAGAGGGGGGAACCGGATCCTTGGGGGAGCCAGATTTGATGCTCGTGAGAATACTACGAAAAGCAGAGATTTCAAGGGGAGTCCATTTGTCTAGCAGGATATCACTGTTCACTAGAACGACTTCTTGTGAGAGGCATTGTGTTGCCAAATAATTAGTTTGCAAATTTGTTATTATAGTTGTATGTTCACTTCCCCTGGTGCAATAGGTAAATATCAATGAGAACTAGCTTATTAGTGGAAGCTAGGTGTCCATGTCAGGAGGAAAAACCTTTTGTTTTTTATGAAGGCCCTCACCCACCAACCTTGTTGGTGGCATGCTTCATCATCGGGTCCCACCCAAGGCACCGAGTGCACCTTGGGTGTGCTTCGACGCCTGACTACAGCGGAGCTGGTTTTGTGTAGTGAGAGTGCAGTAAAGTGAATGAATGTGAGTTAAAAGCTGTCCAATGGGTCCCGTTTGACTAAAGGATTTTAATAATGGTCCCTAGGCAGCATTAAAAACAACAAGGCGGATATGTGAGGAGGTACAATTATGTCTCCTATATCCTGTAAACATAAAAATGAGGTCTACATGTTTCAGCCAGACTGCTGTGTATGCTGGCTTTCGTCAGGACCTATGTGTACGTTAATTTAGTGGTGGTCAGGTGTGGTTTGTTTGACCAGGTATGTGTCGCACGCGCTAAGGTGCGTATAAATGAGGGAGGAAATGTTTCTCTTTTTGCTCAAAACCTGTTGGGAAAAAACAACAAATAGACATTAAGTAATTGTAGCTTCTCATATTCGCACACTAGTAATGTGACTAGATGAGCGCCGTGTCGGTACACTATGCGGCAAAATAGCGGTAGTGAAACGGATAGTGACGCTTGTGAGAAAGTGGCTGTTATTTAATGCCGTTTATTATGCGCTACTGTGCCTTGATCAATAGCCGATAAACTTGATGCTATTGATCAAGGCACAGTAGCGCATAATAAACGTTTCCTCCCTCATTTATACACACCTTAGCGCGTGCGACACATACCTGGTCAAACAAACCACATCTGACCACCACTAACTCACAGTACACATAGGTCCGGACGAAAGCCAGCATACACAGCAGTCTGGCTGAAACATGTAGACCTCATTTTTATGTTTACAGGATATAGGAGACATAATTGTACCTCCTTCTATATCCGCCTTGTTGTTTTTAATACTGCCAAGGGCCCATTATTAAAATCCTTTAGTCAAACGGGACCCATTGGACAGCTTTTAACTCACATTCATTCACTTTACTGCACTCTCACTACACAAAACCAGCTCCGCTGTAGTCAGGCGTCGAAGCACACCCAAGGTGCACTCGGTGCCTTGGGTGGGACCCGATGATGAAGCATGCCACCAACTAGGTTGGTGGGTGAGGGTCTTCATAAAAAACAAAAGGTTTTTCCTCCTGACATGAACACCTAGCTTCCACTAATAAGCTAGTTCTTAATGATATTTACCAACATTGGGAGTACCCCTACAGATCTGTGTCTTAGAGAGCGTGGATAACCAGGCAGTTTCCTCCATACAGTGTGGGGCAGTCTCACCCTGACACCCTTCTGAAGGGGTGGAATCATGTCTTAATGACATGGTTGCAACTAAAATACCAACTAACCCAAACTTGTGCACCTTAGACATCTTGGGAAAAACTGAGTAGAAAAGTTATAAAATGGTCTTCTTCCTTAAGGGGCTAATGGTTGCAAGATGGAATATTGTCCCACAATGGGGTGCACCTGAGGCCCTGAGTCTGCGGCAGTGGGAAAGGGATCTAGATTGGTGTATGTTGGCAGAAAAGGCTGTGTACAAGGGGAGCGGCTGCCAAAGAAATGGGCAAAGATATGGTCGCACTGGAGGGTATATAGGAGAACAGAGGCAAGATAATATGATATAATATAATATTTCCACCATGCAGGGTGCAGCTACAAAAGGGAAATAATATGTTCTTGGGGGGAAGAAAGAGTCCAAGATACCTAACAGTGTAATACGGAAGATTCCAAAAATGTTAAGCATTGCGTACCTAACTATGTACCTATGTGTTCTGCGCTTGTTTTCTTTAACAATAAAAATCATTTTTTAAAAAGGTATGCTAAAGAGTAGTCTATGCTAGGAGAGGGTAAGGATTGCAGGGAATGGTGGGTAAGACGAGGGTCATTTTATAGAAAGAACAGAGGTTTTTTGAGATAGCATGCAATCTGAGAATGTAGGAACTGTAAAAAGAAGGGTTGCTCGTTCTCGCCTCTAAGACAGGTGCTATATGTTGTTGTATTTTTGGTTGTACCGTTTGGCTGGTGATGCAGCTGAATAGTTTATCATTTGTTAGGGAAAATTAATAGCAAATTTGTATGTTAGCGAAGTGTGCAAGATTAGCAAAAGACCTAGTTTAATGACAGGAGGGTGATGGCATAGAGCATCCGTGGTAGGCCAGGTGGACCACCATAGGATCCCTCCAGGTCCTGTTATTCATTATTCACTCTCCGGCCCTGTAATGCTGACGTATACCAGCGTATGTGTTGGAATTCATTGAAAGCGTGTCTGCAGTGGTGTAGCAAGAGTATCTTGGGCTCATGTGCAGGCAAACAGGGCCCTGCACCTACCTTTGGCTAGAAACAAATCATCGATAATTGAGGTGCAGTGGGCCCTGCCCACCCCTGTGCCCTAGAGCCAGTGCACCTGCTGCACTAATGATAGCTACTTCCCTACATATCTTTTTTATTTTCTTCACTTCTATTGATCAGATAAGACAATACTAGAACACAAGTTTTTTTCACTCAAATATAATCTTGCGTAATTCACAATCATTTGGCTACACATATTTCTCATAGTTTTTTGCTTTTTATCTATTTACGTTTCACGCATACTTCCTGCTCAAGAGAGACTCATTTGAGCGGAAATTGTCTAAAACTTTCAAATTGGATGAGTGCCATGGCTATGCATGCGCTTAACTAGCAACTTTCTTAGAAAGACTTTAGAAATGATGGAAAATACATTGAACGGGCATCTAGCATGACTAATGCGTGTTAGGACATACCCACCTTGCATACCATTGTCACACAGGCAACCCTTGAGTGTAATTTGCAGAATAGGCGCCATTTTAATGAAAATTACGCATAGTGACTGTGGAAAAATGTACGCAATTTTGCCCTCTACTAGACAGGATCACCGTCCTACTGATGTTGGTGCATTTGTGAGATGTGTGAGATGAAAAGAAGGGTGAAAGACCAAGTATGGATTGCAGGATCTTCTTTCATATCATTGGTAACAAAGTCATGACCTTCAACCATCCTATAATATTTGGGTATTTCTGATTGAGTTTGAGTCCAGTACTCTGGTTTTCTTTAAGCTAAGGACAGAAGACCCACAGAAGCTAGGGCTAGCTACAAGACGGCATACATCACCTCAAAGTTCTGCCAACTTAAAAAGTCTGGTGACTCAAGGTGCCTGGTCGCTTGGAAACACTTCTTCCTGATCTTCCACCGTCTAAATCTGAAATGTACGATGGCGCAATCCTTCACTGCGAATGAGACTACAATTTAGAACTGGCTCCCTCCAGATTTATGACCCAATACATCCCTGGACACTTCCAACTTTGGCTCAAACTTCTCCTTTGCCAAAGACAGCTCCTTTGAGCGCCTAGTTAACTCCACTGTATGTCCAATCACTCCCTTTTCTATTAGTTCTTTTGTCTCATTTCCTATTCGTAGCTGACCATCTCATCCCCGCCCCCTCCTTCTCACATGTTTCCCATTTACCCACCACCATTACTATGTTTATTTCCTACCCCTTAGATTTGCTTTGCTCACTTCAAACCCATTGCGCTTGTCCATTTTCTCATGATTATCCCAGCTGTCTTGCTACTCTAAGAGAAGTCTTGGATTCTGCTCCTGGTTTATGACATTTTCCCCCTAGTTTCGTACTTTTTTCCCCCGGTTGATCATTATTAAACTTTTGTAAAAACAAATGCAACGGTGCATCGTAAATGAATCAGAAAAGAACATCTGGCCACCAGCGCAGCCCACGATACAGTGCTTGGCACCATCTTCAATAGCCAATATACAGGACACTGGAAAGCAATTCTAGTTAAGAGAAAAACAGTAAAGAAATCAATTCTGCAATCGATCATGCCGGCTTAGAATAAAACATATGTAATACATATTTAAAATGTGCACTGAGAGGGTAGCTGTGTTTATCAGAATGATTGGTAAAAAACCGTAACGGGGAGTCGGGGGGGTGGGGGGGGCGTGAGGGAGGAGGAGGGGTGAGAACGTTAAGGAGGGGGCACAAGTGCATAGGGGCAATTCCTGAATTCCAACTCTCTGTTTTCAACGATGTCAACCAATGTGTGTAGCGCAGGGATCAAGGCGGTTTGCCATGCGTTTAGGCCTCAAGCACGCTGAAAAAGTAATCCCAGCGTACTGGGTCCATTTGTGTCCTCGTAGCCCCCCATCTCCATGTATGCTCCTCGGTTTAGATCTCTGAGCCAGCATGCCGGCAGGGGAGCCAGGGAGTATTTCCAAGTCATTGCTATCCTGCGCTTTGCTACCCAAGTCAAAAAGGAAGATCATCCTGGAGTGATTCTGAAGTCATCCGATGACTTCAGCCAGGCTATTCCTGCAATTAACTGGGGATGTCATCCGAAGCCATCCTGAAGTATGCCTATAGGGGAAAATATTTAAATGGGATGACTCTTACTGTAATCACAAAAACTACTCTAGGATGGTGTTCTGATGACTTCCACTGGCAGGGAGCGATTACCTTTACAACTCCACGAATACTAATTGACAACTTTGGGATGAGTGTGAATTACTCCAGGATGGGCTCCAGACAATTTAAGGATGATTGTGGATTATTCCTGGATGATCCTATTACCGCTTTAGGATGGAAGTTGATTACTCTGGAATGATCCCATGATAATTTCAGGATGAGTGTGGATTACTCCAGGATGATTTAATGATAACTCAAAAATGAGCATAGATTATTAAGAATTATATTAGGACAACTACAGAATGAGCGTGGATTACTAGACAATGACTCCATAAGGTCTTTAAGATGGTTATGAAATACTCTTGCAGGATTTTATACCAACGGCAGGCCAAGTGTAGATAGCTCCCAGGTGATTTAATGAATAAATTAGAGTGGCTGTGGATCACTAATAATTCATTACGGGCTGGATTACACCTTAAAAATTCCATGTTACAAGCACATTAGCCGACTGCCAGTATTCCCTTGCAGGGTCCCACTATTAGTTTAGGAATATGGATTTGCTGGTAGGGAAATACACCTCCTCAATGAACCTTCCTGTCAAAAACAGGCCTCTTGGATGCAATATGCCTTCTTTATACAATACCATGAATTATTTGCAATGCCATGAGTTCTAAAGTAAGACCTAGACTTACAAAAGTGTCACTTAACGCAGCGCAACACCCACATTTGCTGCGTTGCATCACAGGGTGAGAGCAGGAAAGTGCCATGTCTACCCCTCTCCCTTGCACCACTGCACCATTAGGCAGTCGAGCACCATGCACACACATTTGCACTATGGTGCAAAGGTGTCTGCGAGAGTCTAGCTTAGGTTTTGTACTGGAAGGGCCCCCTTGCAGTACAAAAAATACTATGCCTAGAAAAACCTGAAAACTTTTCCCATTGTGGATGAGTGTTGTAACAAATACCAATTTGCTCTGGTTTATAAATCCTGAAAAGATTTTGCATCAAGTCCGCATTATAAAACTTAAGCAAACCAAAAACAAAACTTCCATAAATCTGGTCCCAATTATAAGATCAATATTCTCCTACTCTGGAAAGATTACTTTTTAAACTCTACCGTGAGATGCAGGCACTGTACAAAATAAATCTCAGAAACATTCCTTTTGGCTAGCTTTGTGCTGTAGAAATTCCATATGCATACAAAAGTAGCGGCTTCAACAATGTTATACTTTGCATTCAGATACGATTAACAACTTGTGCAGCTACTCCCATACTCCTGACTCACTGGGACTTTGAGGTACAGAGCATTATCTGAAGCTGTTTAATGTGGTGACCAGTGGCAAAAGACTGAAAAAAGTAATGGTTAAATGAAAAAGCATCAAAGAGGATGTGTTAACATGTAATTTTATTGATCTAAAACACACCTTTGGCCCCATAGGAGCCAGGATACTCAACAAGAGAACATAAAGAAAGTCCAGGACACTGTTCAAGAGGGGAACAAATGCCAGAATACTACAAAAAGAACAAAAATGCTTGATGAAAGCCAGCAACTTCAATGTTTGTTTTTAGATTCAGAGTTTTCTTTAGTCCTCTTCCAGTATTGCAAATCTTTACAGCCAGCTTCCTTCTCATAGTTCTGTTGTCCAGTGATGTCCAGCCTTCGTCCCTGCGCATAGACTTCATAGAGTCTGGAGGAAAAAGAAATTAACATACATCAGTATCATGTTAACACCGCTATTTTAGGTTTTTAATGGGACTGGGCTGCCTTTAAAATGTTCCAATCCTTTTATTTCATATAGTGTGCCCGATGAGATATGGTTACAAGGGTTCATAAGTTTAACATTAAGGTTACTTGGTCAAAGAGGTAATGGTGAGAGCAAGGCATTGATGAAGAGGTGGGCAGGAGGTAAAGAAAGAAGACTCACCTGTCCAAGTGAAGAAACCGCCGCTGTTCACCAGACGCTGTCACGCTTCCTCTGCAAACAGAAAGCAATCAATACCAGATTTAATTTACAAAACCATCATGGAGTCAGCCATGTTGAGCCTGAACTCTACTTACAGTATTCTTATTTGGAAAACAGTCTAAAAAATTACCATACTGACCAGAAATCCAAATAGGAGCTTACAACCAAATGCTAGGGACAGGGCAACTGATCTAATTATTGGGAGAGCTGAAATTAAATCCCAACTCAAGGCTATGCGCCAGATTTGCATGTCATTTGTAGCGCAAATTCTCAATGAGTTACAACCCCTCCCCCATTGCTCTTTTGCAGACGGCTGTTAAGTGTGAAGGAGTCCGTGTACAATAATATGATCCAGGACCACATATGCAAACATATATTTTAACACTGTATGTATATTCATGTATTTTCATAGTCCTAAATCAATCAAAGTGGAAATTGCGCCAGTAGTGGCTGGGTGTGGTTCTGCTTGGGCAACAGAATCCCCCAATACCAGTTGACAAGTGCAAACAGAGCCATGAGGCCATGCTTAGTAAGAGCAAAGCAAGGCAAGTTTGCCCCATGGCACTGTTCACCGCCATGCGGAATGGGGCACTGACCACATAACTTAATGGACTCATGATTAGAGGGAACAGGGCACAACTCTGTGTTCCAGACCATGGACAAGGGATATATAATGTCAGGTCACCAGTTGCCATTTCTTTTTTCAGGTTGTAAGTTGCTTAGTCTTAATGGCGGAGAAAAACTAGGGTTCACTATATATTAGCACATGGACATACTTTAATATTTTTGCCAAGGTAGCATGAGAAAGGTAATATTATCGCTGCAAGGGTTCAAACATTTTGTAAGACTGAATCTCAATGCACAGCCACGGTTGCAGTGGCTTTCACATGGCCAAGTGATGGTGCAGGTCAGAAATAGACGTCTAAGACATCCAGAGACAGGAAAGCGATATCCTGTGTGTTCTTTTCCAGCTTGGGGAAGTGACAAGTTCGGCATTTAACAGTTGACTGATTCAATGTTGTCCCTTTACAGTTGCATGACTGTGGCACCAAGCCCCATTCAAACAAATATACCTCTGGAAATACTATCAGGGCAGAGTGATAGCTTTCCAGGATACCAGTGATCTATCTGTTCCATAACTATCAAAGCATTTCAAATTCGTTGAACAAGGATCCATTCTACATCCTCCTTTCAGCATCTAAAACAGGTAATACTGAAGATGGCCATAATCTATGACACAAAAGCTGGTTCACAAAAAACAAGGCCCTAAACACCCAGCATTAGACAGAACAAGGCTCAAGGAGAGCAGGGTGCGGGCATTGTCAGTCACGCCCGCTCCTATTGCAGACAGGGAGCTGGGTGGAGTCAAGTGCGGATAAATTGGTCAGTCCGTGACAAGAACGTGGTTCACGTTCAGTCACAGATCTGCCTAGCATTTCCCGCACTCCCTTTGTGTTGTCGACTTACCTGCTCGGGTCCTGTTGTCCCGCAGTCGGGAATTCGTGGTATCTTGATTGGACGTCTGACATGTTACGGCTCCGACACGCGGGTCTTCCTCTTACAGGTCGTTGATCTCTTCTTCCGGGTTCCTGTCCGCATCCATGTTTCCTCGCCGGAGGTACCTGCTTGTGTAGCTCTGTTTCTTCGCGCCGGAGTTTCTTCAGCCTCTCGTCCTGTACAGAATACAATGAGAGAAGAAAGATATATTTAACCAAAGAATCCTCGTCTATCAGGTATACGGTAGGATGATGATGTTATATATGGGAAGGACAGTTACTTATCTGATCCACGGAGTGGGAAAACGGTTATTCTTTTGTTTTCCTTATTTAACACGGGCTGGATATAAAAGAGAAAATAGATGCAAGTTAGTTTCCTGATTTCTTAAGGAGACGCTATATTCTTATCTGACCCAGCACCTTTTTGTGTAGATTTTTCATATTACATCCTATCTAGGAAAATATGTTTTTTGCCTAGTATTAACTAGGATGTATATTTTTGGGGTCTAATTGAGTGCTACAGTGGCATTTGTTAAGGTTAGTCCCTCTCATTGTTTTTTGTAATTATACATATAACTTCTTTAACCATAAGGTGAATAACTAAGCTCACAAAAAGGGCCACTGCCCATTCTGCAGAACCAGGCAAACAAAGATGTGGGCTCTCAGCCATGCTGCATAACCAGGCTAAGAAAAAGCAGGGCCCTGGTCGATGGTGCATAACATAGGCTCAAATACCAGTGCTTAGCTGCATAGAACACATTTAATTCATGCTACATACACTAGATGTGGAGCACTGATCTGTGCCAGACACAAGAGCTCACATTTATAAGGGGTCACTGGTCCGTGCTTCATACACTGGCTTCACCCACAGAACTAGCCTATGTTACACAGTAACGTTTAGGGGGACAAAAGAACAATAAATAGTGCCACGTTTTTTGGTTTGCGTTCAGTGAAGCAGCCCTGATACCAGGAGTAGGGGCTGGTGGAGTTACAGAAGGACAGCATCACAATACAAAGGTTTACTTTTTGCTTTTATACACACTTTTTCCAATATAAAAATAATTATTTGGGCCACCGCCCTGACTTGCCTCTCCTCTCGTGCAATTTAAAAGGTATTTTTTTTCCCTTTCGCTTTAGAAACATAATTAACTGTACGCTGCCACAGCAAATGTCAGTTTTAACTGTGCAACAGCTGAAATGCATGTTTTAATGGTTGCACTGATTAGGTTTACCTAATGTGTGCATGCGAACAGCATGGTCTCTGTATAATTATGCACTTATAAATCTCAGCTTACATGATGGCCACCACACTCTCACTGCTTGTGAACTGGTCTTGAAGGCGAGTAGGATGGTGCATATCAGTGATCACAGCAGCAGCATAAACTTCACGGTAGGGCAGGTCATGTGATGATGAACGTAGCCATATTGGAGTGTCGAAACACTGACAGGCATAGTCACAAAATGCATTTTGGAATATGTTTTGAAGTACTACTGGGGGTTGAAATAGGAAGAACTAAGGAGGGGTTAAGGAAGGGGTTTAGGCAGGGAAGTGTAACCCCTTGTTTGACCCTGTAAGCACCATACTGGATGTGAACATAGGCCAGGGGCACTGAGACACAAGGTGTATTGTAGCTTTACTTGATCCTCTTCCCATGATCAGGGATGCACTAATGGGCAAGCCCTGGCACTTCTGACCTATCAAAATGCCTACTCCTGGGGAGAAAGATGAAAGCTGGCCAAAAATGTAAGCTTTGAGTGCAATGCCAATATTGATTTAAGTATTGTCAATTCATTGACGGGTATTTCTGCCCCCTGTCTGTCCAGCACTTTCTGCATGCAGCTTTGTAAAACTGATGAGGCTTGGAGTCATCTGTGCTCTATTTAGGAATTTGTCATAAGCCTGAGGTTTGAAAACAATTAAATATATTTGCATATTACGTTTCTAATAAATAAACCACATAACCTATTTCCGGCATTGTATAGCATTTAGGCATACATTTTATAATACATAGTTGAAATTTTCATTACTTAAATTGAACCTGGACAGCAGACACCAAGATAGCCATTGTACATTGAAGGTAGCCACTGTACATTGTTCAATTCTGTAAGAAGGTGATCGATCCAGAGCATCATGTGAACAAAAGTAGCACACAACTAGAGAGCAACAAGCATTGGCAAAGCCAATAGGCCTTGCCTATGCGAGAGCTATTGGCTTTGGCAATGCGTTTTAGCCATGTTGTACACCAGTGTGGCAGCTGCTCAGCATGGCTAAAAGTTGGTGGCGTGGGGTGGGTTATATTGGGGTGGAGTGGAGTCACACCTTACCTTCTCCAGGGAACCACATTGCATACCTCTTTACTGAGAGGCCAGGCTCTGAAGCCAGCCTTAGAGTGCGGCAAAGAACCCTAGTTTGCATAGGGATGCTAAATTACACTATGCTACCAGGTCACTATGGATCTAGATCTCAGAATGAAGGCCAAACACCATGACATTTATTTACTAAAGTATGCATTGGCGGGTGCATAACACAACGCAATAAAGCATACAGGCCTTTAAAAAGTAAGTAGATTGACACTAACTTTTGTGTAGCCTTTCAGCGTGCAAGCACCCTTACAAAACATTAGTAAGAGTGTCAATGCATCCACTTTCAGGCTTTCATTTTTACAAATTATTGTTATCAGGTGCAGCAATCCAACTGATCTTAAACATTGGAAGACTACAATTCCCAGAAATCAATACTTTGTTCAAATAAACAGGCAGAACAGGAAACAGTGTTCCTCTCTACAGAGAGACCAGGTTCTACATGAAGTTTGAGGAAAAATAAAAAAATTGTTCAATCCACCTGTTCTCCAGAAAACCATTAATGTCAAAACATAGTTTCGTTAATATGTTGGATAATAATGGAAGGGGAGAGCTTGTGGAATGGCAGTCCCACTGGAGGGGTGAGAGGGCAGCACCCACCCAAGAGATCCCCAGTGTGGGAGAGACACTCCTTACACCAGAGGGAGACCTTGTGGAATGGAGAGCTTGTGGAATGGCAGTCCCACTGGAGGGGTGAGAAGTCAAGACCCACCCAAGAGATCCCCAGTGTGGGAGAGACACTCCTTACACCAGAGGGAGACCTTGTGGAATGGCAGTCCCACTGGAGGGGTGAGAGGGCAGCACCCACCCAAGAGATCCCCAGTGTGGGAGAGACACTCCTTACACCAGAGGGAGACCTTGTGGAATGGCAGTCCCACTGGAGGGGTGAGAAGTCAAGACCCACCCAAGAGATCCTCAGTGTGGGAGAGACACTCCTTACACCAGAGGGAGACCTTGTGGAATGGAGAGCCTGGCCCTGGCAGACCCACTGGAGGGGTGAGAGGGCAGCACCCACCCAAGAGAGCCCCAGTGTGGGAGAGACACTCCTTACTCACAACAGAGGGAGACCTTGTGGCAGAGAGCCAGGCCTTGCCATGCCAGATGGAGGGTGAGAGGGCAGGACCAACCGAGAGATCCCCTGTGTGGAAGACACCAGAGGGAGACCTTGTGGAATAGAGAGCCAAGCCCTGGCAGACCCACTGGAGGGGTGAGAGGGCAGGACCCACCTGAGAGCACCCCAGTGTGGTAGAGACACTCCTTACACCAGAGGGAGACCTTGTAGAACAGAGCCAGGCCTGGCAGACCCACTGGAGGGGTCAGAGGGCAGAACTCACCTGAGAGAACCCCAGTGTGGGAGAGACACTCCCTACTCACAACAGAGGGAGACCTTGTGGAACAGAGCCAGGCCTGGCAGACCCACTGGAGGGGTCAGATGGCAGGACTCACCTGAGAGAGCCCCAGTGTAGGAGAGACACTCCTTACTCAGAACAGAAGGATAGACCTTGTCTAAGACTGAGCTAGGTCTTGACCACTGGAGGGGTGAGGGGACAGGACCCACATGATCCTGATGGTGGGAAATGCACTTATATAGCGAAACAGAGAGCCATGCCTGCCCTGGACATGATGGCAGCGGGAGGAGTGGGAGGACAGGTGTAGAGAAAACAAAACCAGAAGTGAAGAAGCCACCTGAAGGAAATTAAGGGAGAGGAGATAGGAAGAGAGACAGGAAGTTTGACAAGGAGGTAAGGGTGGAATACACCCCCACCCCCTGCCATGGACAATCTGCTAAACAGAAACACAGCGAAGGGACCACCAGGGCTTTCTATGGTGGAAGCTGCACATTTGACAACATTATATGGGTGACGTCAGCAGCAGGACAAAAGTGAAAGAAAAGAAATGAGAATAAAAGACAAAGATGTGTGGAAGGAGAGACGAGGTTTTGAGCAGAGGATGGAAGAGAATGGGAATGTGTGAAAATTGTACTTTAACACAGAAACAGTATCAGCTCATGTACTAAACCTATTTAGAGAATGTTTAAATAGTCATAAAACACAGTGAAGAGTTTTTTGTGATATCAAGCAAAGTATAAAAGGTCTGAAAGCACAGCCAAGGCAAGTCAGCAGGTGCCTGGCTGAACATATGAGAAATGCTCTCCAGCCTGCATTCACTATTCCAACCTCGTGCTATTGGTTGTGTGACTTACGTTAGCAGAGGAATCCCAAAGACAGCAGTGGGGAAAGGGGGGGTGAATTTTTGGAGATAAGAATGTGTGTGTGCGCGTGTATGCTTGTGTGTGGGTTTGAGGGGTGAAAAGCCAGGGAATGGTGGAGGAGGTGGGGCAGAAGCAGCCTACTTACAAGTTCCATTAAGTTCTGGTTGCCGTGGAAACCAGGAAACAGCCACAAGATCGTATTTCAAAGGCAGCCACGAAGAAAAAGCACGGAAAGGACACCAGCTGGAAAAACACAGCAGCAGCAACAACGACGAGGAAGTCCAGGAAATGCAGCAGGAGTGAAAGGCAGCAGCAACAACAAAACTTTGAAGCACTCCAGACCCTTCCCCGGGAGCATATTTATGGCCCCAGTCCCGGCATTTCCAGGTGTTCAATCTGCAATTTCTCTGATTGGAGGACAATCACCGATGACGCTGTATGCTTTCACGATGTCCTCCAATCAGAGAGCGGCTGAAGATGCCACACTATTCGGAATCCAAAACGAAGAGCAAACGTTTTGGATTCCAGATTTAGGCACAGGCAGTTCCAGGCAAAAGTGGGAAGGGAATGCGCGACCCCTTTATAGGACTCCACGCATTTGAGTAGAGTGTGGTCGAGTGGAGTGGGGTAGCTTTGTGTAGCGTGGTAGAGTGCAAGAGGTAGAATGGGGTAGATTGGAGTGGGGTAGAGTGGATTGGAGTGGGATATATTGGGATAGACTGGGGAAGAGTGGAGTGCAGTGGATTGGGGTAGAGTGGGGGAGTGGAGTTGGATAAATTGGAATGGAATCGAGTTTGGAGTGGAGTGAGGTAGAGTGGAGTAGATTGGAGTGTAGAGTGGTACATTAGGGTGGAGTGGGGGTTGAGTACATTGCAGGGGGAAAGGCTGAATTGGAGTGAATAGGGTAGATTGGGGTAGATTTGAGTGGAGTGTGGTAGACTGGAATGGAATAGGGTAGATTTGGGTAGAGTGGAGTGGACTGGGGTACAGTGTGCTAGACTGGAGTGGGGTCAATTGGAGTGGAGTAGATTGATATGGCGTGGGATACATTGCAGTGGAGTTTGGAGTGGAATATTGTAATGAAGTGTGGAAAACTGGGCTGGGTTAGATTGGAGTAGACTGGGGTAGATTGGAGTACAATGAGTTGGATTGGAGTAGACTGGGGCAGAGTGTGGTAATCTTCTGTGGAGTGCGGTAGACAGAAGTGGGATGTGGTACGTGGGTTAGATTGGAGTGAAGTAGGGTAGATTCGATCATAGTGAGTAGATTGGGTTGGAGTGGTGTGGGACGGGGTAGATTGAGTGGGGTATATTGTTGCAAACTGAAGGGGGTGGGGTATATTGGTGTGCAGTGGAGTGGGGAGGAGCGCAGTGGGGTGAGTGGAGTGGGATAGATTGGAGTGTCTTACAGTGGAGTGGCATAGTGTGGAGTATGCACGGTGTGGTAGCCCACTGCCATTACAGACAACACATTTTCAATTGAAAGGACCATTACATTTGCACCAAAATATGGTGTTACTGCATACAACCTATAATGTGTGCTAATGTCATCACCTAGTGTATTGATGTGTCACATTCAAATATTTGTTTCCACCACACTTCAGAATTACAAAAAAATCATTTGTACTAATTCTGATACATCAGTGTAGTTCATTTTTGTAGTGTGCTAGGAAGAAAAACTTCCAACATACTCTCCTCTTACATGGGTACTTAGCAGGACTGTAACATAAATGCTCTCACTTTGAAGTCAGAGAAAGAAAAATAAACACCAAGCTCCTTGAAAGAGAAAGCCTGACATTTGACCTCTGTCTTTGAATGCACAGCAAATGTGATAAGATAAGAACAAGATTTAAAAGCCTGTTAGCAGATAGCAAATGCGTAAGAATACAGTAAACAAGGTTTGGGCAACAGGAGGGGCGAACTTGAGCTGGACAGCCTAAAGCAAAAAAAAGCCAGCAAATAGAAAGCCAGAAAATGTGAGTTACAAACCACAAAGCCAATGGTAAGCAAAGGGTGAATGCATTCCAAGGTCAGTTTTCTGAATCTCCCCAAGATGTTTTAAGCAAACCAGACAGCTGTGCTGTCTTGAAGGCTTTAACCTAAAAAGGAGCTTAGTTATGTAGATTAAAAACAATATAGAAAGGAAGATAGAAAGGAAGAGTGTGAAACATGGTAGGAATAACAAAATTGTGATGAAAAGATTAAACAAAATCGAGAGGAAAGTGACAAAAGTAGATGAAAAGAGAATAAAGGGTAGAGAGGAAAAAGAGGAGACAGAATGAGTTTCAAGAATAATTTCTTTTGTAAGTTATTCAGCCCAGGTGTTTTTACGTCTGGTGATTTCACAAAAATTATTCATGCAATAGACTTAAATTGCAAGGACGCTCAGTCAGGCCTCTTCTTCCACTGGCCTGTTGTGTCATTTACATTTTTGTCCCACCCAGTGCAGCACCCAGCATGGGCAGAGGGTCAGTCAGCTCACTGCAGCTGAATGACTAACTTCAATGTGACATCATTCTTACTTTCATAAGGAAGACATTGCGAGACAGCGTAGTTCCTTTCAGGAACTGCTATAGCAAGTGTGCTATCTGAGAACAAAAAAAAATCTTAGCTTTTAGCTATTTTTTTTTTTAGACTCACAAGAACCCTGCAGCTTCTGCTAACAAAGTTTTGCAAAAGACATGAAGGTACAAAACTAGCACAGACCAAGTCAGAAGGCTGGCGGGCAACGTCAGACCTATTTGCTTTGCCTGGTCCGGTTTCCCACTGTATTCTGTATCTATAGTGCCAGTTTTATATTCTGATAAATATGACTACAAAGCACAGAATGCAGAAAAATAAATCACCTGCGCTATACATACATGGATGTGAGAAACTCGGAGGTCTGCTTGGTTCAGAAACAATCATGTAGGAGGCCAAAGTATTCTAACACTGTTTTTTTAACTACTTTGACATCTACATATATGTTTATACTGAGCATATGATGGCAGATTTTAGCATTTGAAATAGTTGATTGCAGTTGGGGAGATCCAAATAGCTGGGACCTTATAACTGACACCACTGTGTCCCTTACCACGGGCAAGACTAAAAATCAATGTCTCCAAGGCAAAGGGCACGAGTAAGGAGCACAGTCATTGTCGCAATGTGTGATTTAGTAAAACATTAGTGTAAAAAAGTGCTATTCATAGCATTTCAAGAATCAAGGTATCAGTGATAGGAGGGATGATTGGAAAGACAAACACTATTATACTGGTGGTTCCCTAATGTTGAAAATGTCTCCACCCAGCAGTGAGTGAAAAATAGCTTTGCAAACAGCATATCCTATGTGAGGTGAAAAACAGCCGTGCTACTTGAAGACAGCCTCAAATCGTTTTACATAGAGGAGATACCCTAGAAAAAGCCAGAGGACGGACTCCATTGTGAAAACCATACGGACAGGGATTGCCAAATACGCAGTCCATACCCAATAAATTGGAAGCACAGACATCCTGTGATTCTCTGCAAATAACGTAAGCTTCCCGTGCCTAAAGGAAAACACAAACGTGACCCTGTGTAATATGGATGCCCTTGTAAAAGCGCTCCAATCCCTTCGGGTCGAGTTCTGTCCCATAAAACTGAAAAACAAACCCATCTCTAAAAAACATACCCTCTTGCTATTACAAACTAGCAGTCTCTAATAAGACGAAAGTATGTTGTTTTCAGTTTTAAGGGGCAAAAATGATCCGATGCGCAATTAATATACAGACCAGAAAGGCCAAAAAGTGAAAGATACACGAGGCATTTTTTAAGCCTCAGCAAAAAATGATAAACTACAAGTCAGCTGTTGCGGATGAGCATTAGGAGCTAGGAAACGGAATGCATACATTTTAAGTGTACAAATACGCAGCTGCCTAGTTTTTGGTAAAATACAACTTACCTGTGCTTATCTCCAAAAGAATGCTCAGTGAGGCCACAATTAAACCAGGAAGATCACTGCTGCAGAATTAAATAATACATTTGAAGCGATGCAATTCCACAATAAAAAATAACCTCCTCGAGCTCCCTAGAGCTGGAGTGTGAGAAATGTGTGCTCAGTGAGGGGGTGTCAATTTGCCCGCCATTTCGGACTACAATCCGATCACACTATTTTCCTGACCACGCTTTACCTCAAAGCAATTCGGAAACAGGGGCTGCGAAATCCTAGAGCTGCTGGTTGCTGAAAAACTCAACTGAGAAGGGCAAAGAAGAGCAGTCATTCTCCTATTTCACATACCTCTTCGATTTTCCGGCCGCGTAACCCTCGCCTGTTCCTAATAATGTCGGCACAGGTAGGTGATGTCACTTCCTGGCTGACGTCTCTTCCGGCGTCACCGGATGTCCGCCCCAAAGTGCTTTAGAAACGTGCTTGAGACGCATGTGTCATGTAGGCAACTTGTACATTAGTGGTCCAGCTGTTGCAGGTGGAGGTAAAAGTGCGTGGTGCAGCTGCATGAAATCTAGAGTTTCAGAAAACTTTTAGTTAGGGTTGAATTCCTGCGCTCCTATTTAGTTTGTAGAGTTCCGATTTTTTCAGCAAAACTAACCTTATTTTTATTTTCTTTACACTAAATGCCCTTAATGGAAGTTAATTGGAGAAGGTATTTCTCTCGATGTTTCGATCTCTGCAAGAGTTTCCTTGTGTTGTCACGTCTAGTTTGGAATGTGCAAGAACGAGGAAATGGGTGCAAAACAGTAAATGTGACATTTGTTTTAAGAGCAATGAAACTGTAAATGATTATACGTGCGCACCAAGGGATGATTTATGCATACAATTTTAGAAAAAGAAAGTGAGATTTTTAGAAAAAATGTCTATAAGCTAAGGCAATTTGAGGTGGGAGACACTAAAATATAGTCATTTGTGCCTTCAAAAAATCGGGAGTCTCCCACCTGAATCTGGTCTATTGGCACTTATGTTTATGTACCAATTAAGATATGCATATCTGACTTTTTACGTGCAGCACATTACGTCTGGAACTGATAGTTTCACTTTTAATGACTTAAAAGCCCAGAATGCAACAAGCAATTCAGAAGAGATAAAATGTTGAGGGAAGCCACGGATAGTTATACTTTACAGGAATAGCATGTATCTTTCTCAAACACTGTAACATGCTCCCTAACTTAAAGATTACCAGTGACTGCTCAAAAATGAATAGCATTACCACTTGGAAATTTATAGAACGTCGTACCCTCATCAAGTGCGTAGTAGTCACCTTGGAACTTGTGTAAAGCACTTGATCTGGTGCCTCTCGCTTTATGTGGTATCAAATTCTTCCAGTGACTTAAATATTATAAAGTACAGTTGTGTGTACAGCCTTCTGTCCATAAATGCAATGTATTTTGAATTTCGTTAAAAGGTTCATACTTCCCATGGTAAAGGGCTATCACATAACTCTAAACTGCAATATGAGCGTTATTAATATTTGTAGTGGCAAGCTATCACATAACTCTAAACTGCAATATGAGCGTTATTAATATTTGTAGTGGCAAGCCTCAGCTCCACTGCACTAATTACAAAAGCAACCTTAGGGGAAACGCCGTGACGCCGAAGGAAGACGGCGGAGAAGTACCGATAGCAGGAAATATCCAGCCATATGCTCAGGATGACTAGGGAATCACATTGGACGTCCAACCTCTGATGCTTTGTGATAGCTGCCAAATCACACGAAACAGAAAGAATAGGATCACTGCCTGTTTTTTAGGATAGAACTGTTTGTGCACTTGCATAGTCGACATAATAAACAGAGTCACCCTTGCAGGTTGACTCATTGTGTGTCCAATACTTGGGAGATAAATAAACTGACCCAGATTAACCCCACTCAACACTTTTTCTTGAAAAATCAATGAATTACAATAGGTCCTGATGAAGGTGGTTTAATTTATGTCCCACCGAAACGTGTGTTGACCTACTTTTCACAGACGGGAATCCGGTTTGAGACATACAATATAAGAAGAAATCATTGTGATGCATCAGCACACTTTAATCACAAAGCTAATGATCTCCTTCTAGCCTACTGCATCCCCTATATGTTTCTGAACAGTTATTTGTATATATTGTTGGTCTAGGATGTATGATAGTATGGATGAGGCATGTGATGGGTATGAATGCATGTTTGATGATTGAATATGGGGTTATTCTTAGACTCATGTCATGTTGTAATTGTCCTTTTCTAATGTGTATTGTTTATTTGTACATATTGAAATTGTTTTGTCTGTCTAATTTATTCATGCTAGAATAATTGAGACACTAAGTCATCCATGAAACTTCGTACATGAGATGTAAATGTATTGAAAAATTGATATAATTGAAATACTCTGCATGTTTGTTTTCATGTTTTGTGCTAATTTACAATAATGAACTCCTTGAAAAATCAAAAAAAACTTTTTATAAATAATAAATATTGTTTTATGAAAACATTCCGGTTGAGTGAATACTGTGGGGACATGTTCTATGCATGAGCTTTAGTGGCCAGCTATTTAAGTGATAAAGGTCAGCTTAGAGGTTTTTGCAGAATTTTTACAGCATTCTGTCCATAAATGCAATGTATTTTGAATTTCGTTAAAAGGTTCATACTTCCCATGGTAAAGGGCTATCACATAACTCTAAACTGCAATATGAGCGTTATTAATATTTCCAAATGTAGTGGCAAGCCTCAGCTCCACTGCACTAATTACAAAAGCAACCTTAGGAGTGAACAGGTATGCTGCTGTCATCCTTCCCTGTTCTGTTCCGTAACGGCCTCACACATAGTTGCTGGCCTTAGAGATCAAAGTGTCAAAAGGTTGGGGTTACAATAGGAGGTGCTCCGCCATGCTTGGCTGTTGCTGTGCTTCAATTAAGATCAACATCTTCTTTATGAAGATTAGGTTCTGTTTGGATTTGTGTGGTTACTACTCTTTACGTTCAGTGGCCTCAAACAGTTCCCAGAAGTCCTGGAGAGTGGGGTTCAAGATTTTGAACATTGTGCGCTGTGGCTTTTACAGGAGTTTTGAGGGCCCTGTCCTTCCACACGGGTTCATGGTGTAGGAAACTGGCTCTATATATACTACACCAAAATGAGGTATAGTGTGTATTGAGTCCAGGTGACCCCAGAGGTAGGCAGAGGTTAAAGTTAGATAGAACCTTACTCTCTATTTGTGGTAGAGTGGTCGAGCAGTAAGGCAGTATCAGAGGACAGTGTTAAGCATTTGATGTACACACTCAGTCAGCAAATTAATTCACACACTCAAGAACTGAACTCTAGGCCAATTGTTTTTGTATAAAAATATATACTGTTGTTTTATTTTTAGAACCAAGCAAGCCTGGCACAGGTAAGCATTAAATACTTTTCAGTAATAAGTTGCTGAATATAGAACAGTTTGAATATGCAATAGAAATTGTACTTTGTTTGATTTACAGGGGATGCAGTAGGTTGCAACACTTAGCAAATACAGTACATTGAAATGAATAGGCTTTTTCAGTAAATTACAGGTAAGTTACTTTTTATGTTACTTTTCTAACTCAGTGCTGGATACCGAGATTCAGCACTGGGACATTTCCTGCAAACAGGTAAGTAAATACGTTTTGGTTATTCACACAATTTTTTAAGAATATCTTTAGATTTCAAAACTCCACACTTAGAAACTTTTTCAGGAAAAACAGTCAATGTTATCCTATGGAGGAAAAGTAGGTTATCGGTTCAAAGGTAAGTTATCGTCTGTGGGAGTTAAGTTTCTGGGGTTAGACTCAGGGGTCCCCCAAGGTCAGTGATGCACTTTTGTTTCACCCTCCCCGGCACTAGGGCGGCCGGGTGCAGAGTGTTGAGGCCCAATGTTATCCAATGGGGGATTGGGGGCCTCCGGTTGGTGGCTGCTGGCAAGCAGGCCACTGGGTTGTGGGAGCCAAGCTCCTAGGGTTAAGGTCAGGGCAAATGTAGCACAAGAGGTGCACCCTCAGCGGCACTGGGCGGCTGGGTGCAGAGTGCTGTTTCGACGTCGGGCGCCCTGTTGTTTTCTATGAAGAACCTCCGGTTTGCAAAAGCACTACAGGCAGGGAGACGAAGGACTTCTGGGGGCGACCACCACTTGGAGAGGTAAGTTGGGAAGTCAAGGGTTGGTTAGGCACCGTCGGTTTGGGCACACAAGGCCATGGGGCGTCGGGTGCAGGGGTGCCTATTGGGGTCAGATCTTCTTACCAGCTCCTGGTCGCGGTTAGGGGGCCTTCTGTAGGCTGCAGGCGTCGGCTGGAGGCTTGAGGCAGGTCAGGGGTCGCCGGATCTCGAGGCAGGATTGCCGGGGTGACCTCCTAGTGGTGTTTTGCCACTCGAGCTCGGGCCGGGTTCGGCGGGTGCAGAGTGGGCTGGATTCGCGGTCTCTGGCTGCTGCCAGAGGTTGCAGTTGAACAAATCCGGTATTCACGGGAAAAGCAGTCTTTGGAAGTGAAGGCAGGCAGGTCCTCCGTGGTTTTTGAGGTTGCTGGCTGCAGGACACACTGGGATTTCGCAGGAGCAGGTTCGAGGGGAGACAGGCCGGTAGGGCTGGGGCCAAGTCAGTGGCTGTCTTCCTCTTGTTGGCTGGCTGCACAGCTGTTCAGTCCTTCTTCGTTTCTTCTTGTCTGGATCTGAGGAAGCAAGGTTCAGGGTGCCCCCTAAATACTAGATTTAGGGGCATTACAGGTAGGTAAAGGGCAGGGACCAATGGGTCCCTTCCCTGGGGTGGGTACACCCCTATCGTGCCACCCTCCAGTGGGAAGGGGCAGGAGCCTGTCCCTGGTTGGTTGGGTCCCCCATCCTCAAGATGGCGGGGACTCAGAGTTGTGCTTCACCTCGCTTCCCCCACCTGAGGGGTGGAGTTGGCAGAGGTGGGCACACCTCTTTTCCTCACTTGTTTTTCCCGCCGGCTCTCCCGCCCAAAGTGGGGGGTAGAACCAGTGGGGACCAGTTGCTGAAAGCAGCAAATGGTCTGGGGAGGCTCACAAAGGTGGCATGCCTTTGAAGCTTCCCCTTCATGAACCCTGCCCATCCTGGGGAGAGACTTGGCACTTCGTCCCAGGATGTGCATTGTTTCAGGCCCCAGAGAGCAGCAGGCTCTCGACCCTTGGGTCCAGAAACATGTCTGGTGGTGGCAGCTGAAAGCAGCCCCTCAGCCTGGACACTAGTGGTGGGTTAGTTTTCAGGGGGCATCTCTGAGATTCCCTCTGTGTGCATTTTTCATTAAATCTCACACTGGCATCAGTGTGGGTTTAATGTACTGAGAAGTTTGATACCAAACTTCTCAGTTTTCCGTGTAGCCATTATGGTGCTGTGGAGTTCGTAATGACAAGCTCCCAGCACCATATACTCTTAATGGCAGCACTGCACTTACAATGTCTAAGAATGGACTTAGACACTGTAGGGGTACAGGGCTCATGCCCCTGTACCCTCACCACTGGCATAGGGCACCCAGCTAGAGGGGTGACTGATCTATGCCAGGGCAGTGGGTTGTAGGCATGGCACACAGGGATGTGTGCCATGTCGACTCTTTACTTTGTTCTGCACCAAAACACGCAGCCTGCAAAGGCAGTGTGTGTGTGTAAAGGTACAGGGCCTCTAAGGGTGGCACAATAAGTGCTGCAGCCCTTAGAGGTCTTCCCTGGTCACAGTGCCCTGGGTACCTATGGTACTATTTACCAGGGGCTGACCTGTGGCCAGAGATGCCAATTGGGTTAGTTTTGGGGAAAAGAACACAGGCCCTGGGAACCTGATTGGCAGGGACCCAGGGCACACCAAGAAAAAGTGCATCAGTAGTCTGGCAAAAAGTGGGGGTTACTGCAACAGAAACCCACACTCCTACACATGGTTCCAGAATGAGATTTGCTGTTGGTGTTAAACGTTTTACTTTGGAAGCAATTAATATTATGAGTGACCAACTTGTAGAGTACACTCAACAACCTGGATTGTCTCGCCACATTATTTAATACCTGTCCTTGTTATTGAAACCAAGGTTGTGATTTTTGTCCAGTTTTTACTGAAGTGGATGAAAGAATCAGTCACCATGCAGAAATTCAAACAAGTGGCTTGCAATTCCCTACCACAGGCATTTGGCTGACTGAGCTGACTTAGAACAGGGACTATTTGCACGCGGGTCAGGTGCTCAGTAAAAGGCTGCTATTTTCCTCTAAATAATGGAATACTGTCTTCTATAAGTTACAGTCGCGTACTGCCAGAAACTCTCTTTCCCTCCCATACAATCTTTTGACAGTATTTTTGCCTTTCATCCTTTTGCCCAGGTTTGCGTTATACAAATACCAAATATATACACTAGGCATGGGAAAAATTAGGTTGCCATAATTTACGTAATTTGTGGAATTTTACGCCTGCGACATGAAATTATGCAACATTGAACGTGCAATTTGTGGTAAAAATTTACCACAAACGAATGGGAACAACAGAACCCGAGTAGCTGTTGTTCACTGTGCATTTGTGTAAATGCGTCCTTGCACCAAAAATTGACACATTTCACAGCACAACATAGTACCAAATTATGGATTTGCATTTCAAGTAATCAAGGCAATTTTTTGCAATTGTGCCGTAATTTTGTGTAATTACTCATAAAATAAATTATGTAGATTTTGCACTCCACTATATACATGTAGATATACATGATTTAGACAGACTATTTTCATGTGAAAGATAGAAAATGCAGTATTAATTGCAAGCAGTGATAAAGTCAATCGGTCTGACGTTTGATTAGTAAAGTGCTTTGTAATTGGTGGGTGAGAAGGTGTATAGTTATTTATACACTGGGATGCACTTTGTTTCCATCTCTCTATGTGATGCAAATAGAGGCAGGTGAATATGCACCCTTCACCCACAAAGTCTGGAAACTTCACCATTTATGAAGATGCTGACGCTTCCCAGGATCACCAAGGCAAAGGTTTAGCCCCTTACCCTGAAATTTGTACATTGGACTTTTTTCCAGCCTCAGGGTGTTCCAGCCTTTGGTTTTCCAAGGTAGGACAGTTGACATGAAAAGGTGGAGACTGGGGTGACGCTCCAGCTCTGGAAGCAAAGTCTATAAGGGTGTAGGACCAAGTGACTTAGCTCGGTAGCAGGAGATGGTGCATAATGTTAGACTCAGAATCTGATTAGCAAACATGTTTCAGGTAGGGTCTCTGTTGGAGACCACAGCCACCCACCAAAAGTCGCCATAGTAGGTTTCTCACTGCTGCAAAATTCTGCTGAAGCTGCTATTTTGTTTAATTACTTTGCAGTATCGCACTTTGCACAATTAAAAAATGATGTAAAGTTCCAAGTTGCTCGAGCCTGTAACCCCTTTTAAAATGTCAAGTAGCTAAATTTAGCAATTTCACAGAACGTGCTGTATAATTTGCATTCTTTGAATTTATACTTTGTTTTACCCAGCTGCACGGTTTAAACAATACTGCCCAATAATTTCGTACTCCATTGCTGCTTAATTCCATTGGCCCTACCTACAATTGATCAAGTGGAATCAAAATTAACATGTTTTGAACATTTTATTACAATGTACTTGTTAATAAGGATTATTATAAATAAAAAGGATGTAAAATAAAAAAAAACAACATATTTACCTGTGACTTTTTTTTCATAGTCTTGTGAAAACTCTGTATGCTAATTTGCATTTAAAGAACACTCATTTAATGCCTAAATAGTGTTCACTGAGTAGTAATTAGCAGATAATTCTGAAATCACTCAGCATGTTGGACCTTTCTGACAAAAAATTAAAGCAGAATAGTGTGTATATTCTTGAGGTAATTGGAAATCATTCTTAAAACACCAGGAGCAATTTCATCATGTTAAAAAGAAATTATGCTTGTGGAGTTTTGGATGTTTATTTTCAAATTATCCTCACATCATCAAGAACAACGGGACCATATGAAGTAATCAGATACTCATTCTTAAATCCTCCTGAAGTCATCAGGAATAGTCACACCTTGTGTAGTCATCGGATACTCATTTTGAAATCCTCCTGAAATCATCAGGAATAGTCACACCTTTTGAAGTCATCAGATACTAATTTTCAAGTCATTCGCGAATCATCAGGCTCAAGTTTCTAAGCTCTGCTGATGACGTCAAGAGCTTGATGATGTCTGATGATGTGAAAATGACTTCTACAGTACTTGAATGATCATCCAATGACTCTGGGATGGCTTCTAAAGTAATCCTGTTTGACCTGGGTAGTGCCAGGGCCAGATCTAGGAACTGTCCTGTGTTTTTAGTAGCTTTGGTGCATTTCACCTAGCCTAGCAAACAATATGTAGGATCAGCAGGATTATGCACCCCTATTATGTCTGACAGAGAGATTTGTCATTGCAGCGTTCCTATAATCTGCGGACAAAACCACACCATGTGATAGAAGTCAGCTTCCCTGCCTGCCCACTTCCGGCAACTATAGCCTCCGGGTGCATTTGTATGAGGCGTGATGGGGTCAAATACGTGTGATGCGGATAATTAAACTTAGTGAATTTGAGCCGGGTGTTCTGGGAAACCTCCTTGACTACAGAGAGGTATGCTGCCCCTTGGGCATCCGTTAGGTCGCGCCCCAGGTTGCCCTCCCAGTGTCTCTTCAGTAGTCATAGTAAGTAGGGGAAGCCTTCTGTGGTCTGTAGTGCACCGTACAAAACCCTCACCACCTTCAGGGCCTTGCTGTGTATTAATAGTGTTTTGCAGCACCTGCGACGTTGTAGGGACTGTAAAGTAGTGGGCGCTAGGCCCACATACTTGCGAATAAAACACCCGGACACAGTTGTAGGGTACTGGTAACTGGCCACGTCCACGCGCACCCAAGCCCTTTTATCAACAGGCCCCCGTCACTCGTGACGCCTGTGATGGACGGGTGTCTGATGTGTGTGTCCACTCCCACGAGGGAGTGGCTGACTAACTAGTGTCTGCTGAGACACTAGAACGTGTCCACCATGACACTACATCCCTCCCAAACTTTATTCAAAATAAAACAATGTCCAACTTCTGGAAACAAACTATTCACGTCGGACACCACACAGTCTCTTGGTCCAGAGAGGCAGTCTGCGGGACAATAGTGGACATGTGCAGCTGGGGGCACCCGAGCATCTCGGCACCCGTCCATAGTTTAACCAAAGTCTACTGGGCACAAACTATTTGTTGATGGAGTCGGAATTCCTTGGCAGAATGTCCGTCAGATCAATGTCCTCTCGCATACTTCTGGATGAACTTGTGTGCTCTGGCGGTGATGCTGTTGGTGTCTGTCACCTAAACGATGGTGCACCAGGAGCATCGGTGGAGTCCTGCTGAAGAATCTTCGCTTTAGGCGTCTGGGCACTATGATGGCCAAATCGGCCATGGCTGGAATGGCGATGATGTTCAGGACGTTATTCTCTTAGGCCGCGGTTCCTCCCGGTACCTTGTCGGAGGAGCCACTTCTTGACCATCTCTCGTGCGGGGATCCCTGGGTGTGGGAATGTTCTGGAGGCCCTTGTGCGGGACTGCTGCGATACTGTGTGCACTGTGCAGGGCTGCTTGTGGGCCGCCTGGGGGCAGCTGCATGAACACTGACAGGATCCGACGATATTGTTCGGACAGCCGCCCGGGTGTGTGACTTAATGGTCGGTGAGCTTGCCAACAGAACACAGGGGCACATGGACTGTCCGATAGCCCCTGGACATTTGGTCTCTCATTTTGATGGGGGTGCCTCGGTCTCTTGGTTCTTCTGCAGGTGCAAGGCTCCACCCTGGTGACGATGTCGCTCTTTGGTTGGCTGGGGTGATGCACATGGCAGTGATGTTGTGGTTGCCATTGAACCTGGACAACAGGTGGTGGCGACTTGCTGGGAGAGAGGGTGTCTGGAGGGACTTCGCAGCCGGTATCTTTGTCTTGCTGAGGCTGTTCTTCACCTGTGGCATCTGCGGTCAGGAGCAGGGATGCCATCTGACTTTGACTGCCGATGCTTGGGACTGGACGGCTGCACTGGGATGTGTTGGAGAGAGACGTGGTGCGTGCTAGCTGCGGCATACCTTTGGTTCTCCCATTGGGCTGTCTCCAGGGACGTCGGTCTGCCTTGGTGGCTGTCTGGTGTCTCTGGGTGCGCTCTTATCTTGTGGCAGTACAAGTCCTCATTCTTCTCCTCTTGTTGGTCTTTTCAGCGCACCAGTGTTCGTCCGGTTCTTCATGGTGACGGGATTGTCACTCTTCTTGGCGGTTCTTCCTCCGGGTGCAGTAGCATGCACCTTCTTCCAAGCAGGCCAACAAGGCCTATCAACTTCCATGGTCTCTGGGCCATGCGGGCGAGACTTCCAGTTGCTCTTCATCTTCTTCCTCCTGGGTGCTGGGTGGCGTTTAGCCACTTCTCTTATCTTTCGCTGTGCTCCTCTACCAGGATGGCAGTCACCTTCTTCGCTCAAGGGCGTCGTCCTTGCACCTCGAGCCTGCGCCGTCCCGGTGCATGCTCCTGCCTCCGTTCAGACATGCTTGGTGGGGGTCAGTCACTTAGTGTGACATGCTCCTTGCTTGCTGTGCGATGTGGCATCTGGCCGCGTGTCGCATGTTGTCGGAGCACATGTTGCGGTGGCAGCTTGCCACGTGGAGTTTGCGACTCTCCTCTTGCCTGTCTTGGGCCACTGGCTACTCCATCTTGAGGCAGTGTGAGGGAGGACACTCTGGGCTGTCCTCGGCCCACTGCGGGGTTTCGCTGGTGCAGTGGAGATGTAGAGGCTCTCCCTGCTGCCTTCAGCATTGCTTCTTCTCTGTGGAGAGGTCTCTCTCTCCTGGGCACCAGCCGTAATGTCAGATTTTCGAGTGTAGCTCTCTGCGCACCTCTGACTTCTTCATGGTTGCCCTCTTCTGGCGCTTGGCATGCCCACTCACCACTGAGGGCGAGTGGCGCAGTTTCCTCACTTTCGGTGGCGTCAGACAGCCACTGGGGTTTGCACGCTCTGTGCACATTCTTCATGTGGGGCTTGCTGTCTTCTAGGGCTTTGCTGCCCTTGTCTATTTGACGCTTGTCTGGGCTGGTGCAGCTTTGGGCTTCTTGTGGCTCTTGCATTGTCTCTGCATCTTGTCTTTGCCAGGGTGAACCTTCATGAGCTCGTGCCCTTTACTGGCGCCTTGCATGCCTGTACCTTCTCTTGCGGTAGTTCACCACCGGGGACATGCAGCTCTGTCTTCTAGATTGTGGTGGCGGCAGATGGCTGCTAGAGGGCCCGTGCAGCATACAGTGCTTATTGTGACTTTAGTGCGCTTGCTGGCTGATTAGCAGGGCTTGGCTGCTTGTGGTTTCACTACCTTGGCTGTACTTTCCTTGGCTACTTATAACTTCACTGTCTTGGGTTTAGCTGGAATCTTGGCAGCTTTTACAGTTGGTGGCAGCTGTGAACTTGTTGGGTTTCTTTGCTATGCGGCAATGAGGTATGCACTGCAGGCTCTTAGATAAATGCAAGGTTTGCAGTACTTTGTGCAAATATCTGCTTCCTTGGGGGCTTTTTCTTTGCTCACTTGCTTACTTTGTTAAGGTGCAGTACCACAAAGTGCAGCTAGGTGGCACTGCGGCTACTCTTCACATACCGCGGCAGCTTTTTTCAACTGTGGGCCACGCAGCTCTCATGAAAGTGCTGTGTAGAAAGGTACTGGGGTAAGCAGGGCACAAGTCCTAAAAAAAGAAGTGGGGGGACGCACCAAGTTAGGTGGTGTCACCGGAAGTGACGTCACGAAATTTGCCGGTCTCCGTCTGAAATGCGTGAATACATACAAGATACAAGTAGAGGTATAATACTGCAATAAGTGGCAGTCACTCAAAACACAAGAACGCACTATACACAGGACCCATTCCTCGGATTACACGGTTATTACAGACTCGGGCCGTAGGCACTACAGGCATCTGTCGGGGTCCCTGGAAGTGACATGCTCGGCAGTGTTGACAGCGCAGCTCCTTGAAGCCTTGGCGCCTCGGCTGTGCTCTGAGAAAGGCTGGCAAGGGGAGGGCGCGAGGTGAAAGGGGAGATTAGTCTGAGCCTCGGGTGCATTTGAAAGGCTATCATTCGCGCGCAGGTGCAGACTCGGGTACCGGCTCCATCTTTTGGGCAGGGGGGACGGCGTCCACCCGGTAAAAACCCGGTAAAATAAGTGGGGGGACGCCGTCCACCCGCGTGGTACCCCGACTCGAGCCCTGGGGGTAAGTGTTGGCTGGTGTGGCGCCCCTCGAGCTTATGACGGGCTCCATCTGTGTATTTGGGAGCAGCTTTATTCAGACAAGGACATATGTTTGCAGACCAGGTTTGTGTTCAGTTCTGCTGCAGGAGGCAGTGCAGGGTGCCGCAGCGGGCCTCTCTTCCTTTCAGTTTGAACCTCTGTGAAGACCAAAATCGCGGGTCACAGCAGACTCGCTGGTGATTTGCACAACTTTATCTCCCGTCGGGGGGGCGTGGGGGGGGCTCATAGAAGTCACTTGCTTGTACTGGTGCAGTTCAGTGGGTTGCCGCTAGGTGGAGCTTCAGCCACCGTTCTACGCAGGCTCCAGGCAGTCGTCTTTAATCACTCGGGCCCCACAGGGGCTGAAGATGCAGGTGCGAGGCACGAAAATGTGTTGAAGCTGCAGGGTGGGCTTGTAGCTTCAGAGGCGTTTAAACTTTGTTGGGGCCGCCTTATTCTAGTCCGTTAATTGGTCCTGGTGCTGCGTGCCGTGCTGCCCTCATGGGCTCTGCAGATGCGTGTGCAGGGAGGGGTGGTGTCTGGCAGCCGGTGCACATGTCGGCGTGCCTCTACTTGGGGGTACTGCTGGTTCAATGCTGCGGGTAGGAGGCTGACTGGCATCCTCCTACTGCCAGCAGTGTCAGCCGGGAGGCATCAGTGGCGCGCTCTACTCACGCAGTGGCTGCGTTCATCTGTACTGGGTGGCAGGGCCGAACGGCACACCTCTCACCTGCCTTGGGCTGCCAGAGGGTGGGCTCAGTCTTCACAACCACATGGGCACCTCACCGTGACGAGGTGAGAGGGAATGGGGTGGGGGTCTGCAGTTGGCAGTTCTTTTGTGCGTTCAGGGGTGGCATGGCTACAGGCTCTCCCGCCGCTCTGCATGCGGATCATGTGCGCACTCCATACTTATGTTTGCGGCGGCCTGAGTGCGGCAGCGGGCTCTTCCGGGCGGAGTAGAGGCTAGATCAGGGCAGGTGCATCCTCAGTTCCTGCTTTACCTTGTTGGCAAGAACGCAGTACTTCCCGCTCGGTGCCGGATGGCAGAGTGATGCAGGCAGTGCCTGTCTGGACTTTCAGGGCTGGTGCCATCGTGGGGCATAAGTACAATGAACTGGCGGAGCGTGGTTTAGCTCCAAAATTGCTATCCGTGCTCCCTCAGTTAAAAAATGCAGGGATGCGCTGTATTTACAATGATACGGCGCACGCCTGCATTTCCCCTAGCGCTGGCGCTAAATTAAGCTGCCTACCACCAACGCAGGCACCCTTGCACAATAGTGCAAGGGTGCCTGCGTTGGGGGGAATAATTGTTCATGTGCAGGAAGGTGTTCCTTTCTGCACATAAACAATCCAGAATGGCGATTTGTAACTTCTATGTGTGCTGTATTGTGCAGCATACATGGAAATTGCAAATCGTCATGTTTTTTGATTGTTTATGTGCAGAAAGGGACACTTTCCTGCGCATAAACAATCCTTCATGGTGATTTGCTGTTTCTATGTGTGCTGCACCATGCAGCACACATAGAAACAGCAAAACAAGGAGAAATTAATAATTTCTCCTAGTTTCGCCATGTTAAGACCAGGTTTTTTTGGTCTTAATTTTGGCGCTGCCCCATATTTACGCCATCCTTGTAAATAGGGGGCAGCGTCAAAATCAATGGGTGTTGCTGCGGAATGCCCACCGCAACATCCATTACCCGCCCCTTTCACGCTAAGTGTAGTGTGAAAGGGGGCCTTATTTACAAGACGGCGTTAAGCCACATTAAAAAGTGACGTTCTGGTGGCTTTAAGTCCTTGCGTTTTGTGCCAAATCAAGAAGAGTTGGCGTGTAAGTGCGGAGTACAAAAGACAACTGCCCACAGAGAGCCCCGCTGCTGCTGTCAAATTCTCGAATGGACATAGGAGCCTACCGGTGATGAGATCCCACCAGGTGAGATGCCCCGTTTTTGTCCAGAGTTGGGTGTTATGCATGGCACTCAACTCCATGCAATGTAGTAGGATCCAAAGGAGGAGATACAGCGCATAGAGGGTATGCCCTTTTGTCAGCTGGAGGCTCTCCCTCCAGCTAAGGAACGCCACTCCCAACAGTACATTAATTCCTGAGGGAGGTGTCATCCTTAGCGATTACATCAACCATTCCAGTAAAGACACCGGGGTTGGAGTTGGGAACAGACCTCCTAATTACTGAAGGCAGTCACTGTCCAGCCAACGTTTAGGCCATTGTAAGTGGGCAGTTAAGTAGTAAGAGTGGTAATTCGGGGCCCCTCCATCAGTGGGTCATACAATTTAGCAATAGCCACCCCATGTCTGTTGGCACCCCAAATCAATGGGATCAATTGAGATTGAAGTGCCCTAAAGAAATTCCACCCCGGTGATACAGGGATCGACAAGAAGGAATACAATAAGCGGGAGCACCAGCATCTTGGCAATTGCAATGCATCCAATGGGGGACAATGGCAACCTACACCAAAAGGAGAGGTGTGGTGCAGCGGCCAGGGCAGCTGACTTCGGAGCACAGGTTTCACGGTTCAATCCCGGGCTCCGGCGGCAGCTCAGCTCAGCACCATGTGACTCTGGGCAATAGCTCACTTAATTTCCACGACGGCCCCCAGCGCCTTGAGACCCGTAAGGGTGAGTAGTTCGCGCTTTACAAATACGGATTTATTTAGATTTAGGTCCAGGCCCTCATGTCGGTCACTACCATTCCCAGATTACCAGCTTTCATATGGTCTCTCGAGTGGTAAACATGGACCCCCAGGTATTTAAAGGTCTTGAACTGCCTGGAAAGCAGGGTGGTCGGCAGTGTCGTACGTTAGGCCTCTGTCAGGTAAGTGATGGGGAAAAGGCATGACTTGTTCCAATTGACCCTGAGACCCGATATCCTGCCAAAATCTTCAAAGAAAGTGATCACATGTCTGACAAAATCCCCTCTTTCATAAAGATAAATCAGGGCATCATCTGCCCATAGAGAAATAATGTGCCATCTCCCATCTATCTGTATCACCCAGCTAGGGGCCCTGACTTGTAGCGCACATGACAATGGCTACATGGCTAGCGCAAATATGATCAGCGAGCGGGGACAGTCTTCACTGGTGCCCCTCTCTATAGGGAAGGGGTCAGAAATCACCGACCCGTTTTCACTCTGACAATAGGATTACTATAGAGTAATTTGTCCCAAGAGAGAAACACCTCTCCCAGTTGAAATTTGCAAAGCATCGCCATAAGGTATGGCATCCCAGTGTATTGAAAGCCTTCTCGATGTCTAGGGATGCCCCCCACAGGGAAGTCTCAGAGGAGCCTGCCCAATCCATCGCCATGAACAAGCTAGGCAGGTTTAGAAATGTGTTCCTTCAAAGTATAAAACCATTTTGGTCTGAGTGCACCAGCGTCTGGGTGACAGGTCTCAGGCGATTGGCTAGGGTCTCGCCCAATTTATTATGGTCTAAATTTAAAAGTGAAAGAGGATGATAAGATCCCACCAACAGGGAGTCTCTATCAGGTTTTGGAAGGACAGTGATTATCACTTCACGTAATGACCGGGGACGTTGTCCCTGTTCTCTCACTGCCCCGTACATCCTCAACAACTATGTTACCAACAGTTGTGTGAATGCCCCATAGAACTCCACTGGGTAATCCATCGGTTCCCTGAGTCTTTCCCCTTGCCATTTGCTTAATGGCTTTGTGTATCTCATGTGCCTCTAGCAGGGCATCCAGGGCATCCCAGTGTTGGACAGAGAAGGTAGGCATGTGTAAATCCTCCAACTACCTCGTAATGGTAGAGACGTCCACAGCTGCTGGGGCGGTGGTATAATTTTGTGTAGTAGGTGGTAAATGCCTCACTGATCCCAACTTGTGTGTTTACTAGAGTCTTGTGTCGGGACCTTAAAGTCGCTATTGGAGCCACAGGAGTTTCAGAGTGCAAGAGCCATGCCAACAGTCACCCTGCTTTATCACTCTCCACATGTTGACAAGCAGAATATTCCCTGTAATCGAGAGTGCATAGGCATGCCAAGGTAAGTTTGTAGTCCTGACGAGCGTGTATCAGACAGGGCACAGCTTTGGGATTGCGCACTACACTGAGTTCCTGCACACTGATCTCGGCACCAGCCCCTCGAGTTCCTGGCAAAGCGCCAGTTGACCACCATATGTTGATTTTATGCAGGGCTCCCTCAAAATGACCTCGCAGCCCTCCCATTTGACAAGGATATCCGTTGCAGTACCAGCATTCTCACAGAAAAAGTGTTCCCCCTCCTTCACCACTGAGGTGCGAAATGAGTTATCTCGTAGTGCTTCCATCTGGAAGTGCCATGTGGGGATGGCCGGTCGGCGACACCTCCAAATGAGAGATAGTCTGAGGGGATTGTGATCCGACAATGTACGACCCAGATACTCCACAGTTTCCCATCTTGTTAACCACCTTGTGGCTGAAATAAAAGAGGTCTATGCAGGTGTGCAAGTTATGCACACCTAAGTAATGGGAGTACTTCCTCACCTCAAGGTAGAGTAAACGCCAAATTCAACCACCTGTGTGTGACCACTCTCAGAGGCGTTTCGTCGCGTATATTAACTGAGCACCCGAAACAAGTGTAGTAGATCTGCCCCAGTTAGCATCCTGGACGATGTTGAAGTCCCCACCCCAAATACAAGGACAGAAAGTGTTGGTGAGAAGAGAGGGCGGGAGAGTGTCCATGAACAATGCTTGGTTGTTATTGGGTGCATAGAGCGCAATTAACGACAAAGGGCCCTATCTAATATGCCCTCCACGACTTCATATAGTTCACTAGGGTCCACCAACACTATATGGGGACCACCTGGGCCAATCTATGTCAATACTCCCCTGGCGTATCAAGAGTATGTGGTACCCACCACCACACCCCTCCAACTTTTAACAACTTTCTGAAGCTTCTCCTGGTGAAGGTGAGTCTCCTGCAAAAATGCTATGTGTATGTGGTGCCGCTTCAGAAATATATGGATCTTGTACCATTTGACACAATTGGCCATACCCCTAACATTCCAAATTAGGCGATTAGACTGAGGTCTGGCAGTATCTGCTGTGATTCCCATATATCATACTTGGCCCAAGACCTCCCGGTGCGACCCCAACTCTCCCCAAAATACCTCCCTTCCAGTTTCACAGTGATCATAGTAATATTCCGGCAATGAAAAACAGTAGGAAAAACAATCATATGAAACTCAATAACCATCCCAACACCCCTCCTTGGGTCGAAACACCAACAGGTGCTCCCCCAAACACACGATATTGTTCTGGTATAGTCACCGCAAATAGATACAGGAAAGTTCAGGGGGTGGTGTTAAACAATTTTCACCCCAGGTGATGAACGCAAGACCTTCCCAACCCAAGGACAACAACTGGAGTCCCTGCCACCTATAGCTCAGACTACGACATTGATAGTATGTCGCCCAAGTCTGCAGCACTGTCAACCTGTCCGAACATCAGGCGACTGAGAGTGCCACATCAGGGGGTCATGGAGGTCAGTTCCAGGCTGTCACGAAGGATCAAGTCTGCCAAAGCCAGATCAGCATTAGTGTATTTCAGAGAGGGGTTCAGTGAGAGCTCTGAGGGTACGGGGCTGGAGGGACCAGGGGAAGAGCCCATACAATGTTTCACTTAAGCCACCCCCCGGGCTCGTTCCCTAGCTGCTTGCTCTCTAGGTGGGCCGGCATTAGATTGTCACAGAGACCGGCACCCGGTGCGCACGGTGGACCATCCAGATGCATTGATTCCCCTGTCACTCGGTGTTGCATCAACATTCCTCTCAAGTCAGTCCCACACCTGGGTCGGCAAGGTGTAAAATGTGGTACTCTCTCAATACATGATCTTAAGCCTGCCAGGGAGTATGAATGAATGAAAATGAACAATAATGCGGAGGAATGAATAAATGAAGATTTGTTCTAGAGGAAATAAATTAATTAATCCCTCACATAGACCGTAATTTATGTCCATTTATTTGTTATAACTTAGCAACCAACAACAAAAATGTAGTCCAATGGTATTTTTATATTTAAATGAGACAATACATAAATTATATATACAAAAAGTACAAACACACATATATATACACATAATTCCTTACTACCCAAATTTATATTGCGGATGCTAATACATACAAAAACAACAACTACAGGTAGCAATCCGTACAACGAGGGAGATAGCCCTGGGGAAACACAATCGAAGGGATACTTCAACCCTCTTCTTAAAGAAGAATGTGTACCAATTTCTTTTAATTCATTCATCATTTGTTTGGGCTTCTCCAAATTGTGGAGTCGACGCGTTTCAGCCCATATGTTTGGGCCTCATCAGGACTGAGGCAAAAGGAAACAGACACCTACAACGTAAATATACAAACAAATTGACACTGTTATATTTACATTTGTGTTTACATTTATAGATGGTATTTTCACAGAGATATTATTATATGTGCGAGAGAGCCCTCTCTTGGACGAGCAGTATGTAGTGAAAATCACTACAAAATAATAAATATATTGTGATCACCCGCTATGAAAAGTGCATGTGAAAAAGGAGGATTATGTGGTGTATATAAAGCATATAAAGTCCCAAACTTTCCATAGATAAGCAAAAGGTTTTAAATCACCCATGTCTTACCAAAAATATATATATAATAAATGATTTGTTAAAAAACATGCTCGTATAGATCAAGAGGCACGTCATGCTGGTAAAAAGGAAGATTTCTATAAGTCAAGAAGAACTAGAATATAAATACATCATTCAACACCAACCTCTAATTCGGGGCGTGTGTCTTTCTATATTTAGGATTAGAGAAGTTGCCTAAAGGTTGGCTTTCCACGTGTAGCTCACTCTAAAAACCGGGAAAAAGGGCAACCAGTCAAAGGACGAAAAATGATTAGAAATGGGGTGGACGAATAACACACATTCAAAGAGCTAAATGAAAAAAACATACTTCGATGTACACGGACATCAACGTGTAATAAAGCCCAAACTTCCAGATTAGGGGGGAAGAATCTTGTAGGTGTTATTAACTCGGTATTTCCAAATGCGGCAAGTAAGTCTCTGTCAGAACAAAAAAGGAAATACAAACGGTCAGATTCTCCTACGGAGAAGTTCTACGGTAAAGTGGCTGGTAGTAATCAATCCACTTACCTATAGATAGCTAAACTAATAGGGAACCTCCAATGCGGCGTCTGTACAAATCCACTCACATCGGCATAATGGCATCTTCCGTGTTCAAAAGAATCACGTGGCTGTTGTAGGCGTGCCATTGCGTATTAAGTACGTGTAAAGCCTTGAAAAGGGAAAAAAGACTTGCAACGTCTCGGAACATCACGATTGTGTTGCCTCGCCCCCAATGTGAGCCAGGTCAGGTAACTTCAAATACCCCAGAGGTAGTAAACTGACTCACACGGAGAGTGTGAATACCGGGGACTATACCACCTATTTTTGGAGGTCTATTAACTACGGATGAGAAAACTGAAACCTTTAGTGTTCAAAATAAAAAAGAATCAAAAAGAGTGAACCCATCACCTTGTGACTACTATGACTGCTCATCCTCACAAACTATATCCCAATTCCATATTAACAAAATAAAACTTCAAACTATATAGATAAATGAACACTCAATGTTTTAACAAATGTATACATGCATATTAAAGAATAATCTCGACCAGTCAAAATACAGTATGACAACAGATGAATATAAACATATTCAGATTACAGTATCTATAGAATTATTTTTCCGATATTTAGGTATAGTATATATAAGCACCGCATATATGGGGAGAGGAGTTGGCCTAACGGCTAGGGCGTCCGACCGCGAACCTGGGGAACTGGGTTCAAGTCTCGGCAATGACGCTGAACATCCTGTGGTTCTGGGGAAATCACTTAATATCCCCGTGCCTAACAAAAATGAATGTGTGTCCTAATGTAACGTAACTGGTGCTATGTAAAGCGCTCTGATACCCGATTCTGGTCAAGTTTGCACTATATAAAACTCTGCAAAAAAAAAAAATATGTACAAATCAATACTTAACCTCGAGGTCTCAGGACTAGAGTCGGAGTAGAACATAGAAATAATCTGGCTATGGTCTTTATTGGTAAATTGGGTGAAACAGCTATGGAATACTTATTGTAATAGTGCCCATATTTCATCACGGTCGTTCAAGCCATTAATGGCAGTATGGTATTTTTCGATCATCCTGGCTTCTAAACTATTCAGCACTGTCTGTGCATTGTCTTTATCGGTGTTTTGCAATACAATCAAGACAGACCACTGAATTTCATTCTCATTATGATGTAGATTTTGGAAATGCTGAACTAATGGGGCTCCTTGGGTGTTACATATCACCCTTGATTTATGTTGCAGAATTCGATTTTTTACCGGCTGTGTCGTTTGGCCTATGTAGAACATATTACAAGGGCACTTAAGACAATAAACCACGTTTTTCGTGTTACAATTCGAGAAAGATTTGTGTACATGTTTTTGGCCATTGATCATGACATGATTTGAATCACCAGTCATTTGGCATGCTGCGCAATTGTTACATCTAAAATGGCCTACCACTGGCAGTAGTCCAAGCATTCCTCTCAAGTCCTTTTTAGGCATCTGAGTAGGTCGTGTTGCTTTCACTAGTTGTTGGAGAAGGTTTCTTCCCTTCCGGAAGACAAATAAGGGTTTGGAAATGCCTAAATGGCTCACTATTCTCCAGTTGTTCAAAATGATCTTTTTTATTTTGTTTGCCTTTGGATTGTAAGTAAGGACACAGGTCAGTGGGGTTGCCTCAGGTCGTTGTTTTGGAATCAGTAACTCTTCCCTCTGGGTATACCAGGCCCTTTTTAATGCATTCTTTACTAGTTTCCGTGGGTACCCTCGGTTCATAAGTTTGTTTTTAAGTGTTTCGGCGTTGGTAAAGTAGTCCTCTTTGTTAGTACAATTTCTTCTAATTCTAAGAAATTGCCCGTAGGGCAGATTTTCTTACAAGCTCCTTGGGTGTCAACTAGTGAAATGCAATAATGTATTGCGGTCTGTTGGTTTGGTATACAAACTTACTTCCAACATACCATTTCTGTGTTGGATCCAAACATCCAGGAAATTGATCTTTTCATTATTGCTGGACACTGTGAATTTCAAATCTGGTGCCTTCATGTTCAACCAGTTATGAAAAAGTGTTAGAGTAGGCTCATCTCCTTCCCAGACCATAAAAATATCGTCTATATAATGACACCAATGCTTAATATGTGATTTAAAGGGATTGGTGTCGCCGTATATCCAATGGTTTTCAAAGTGGTCCATGACAAGGTTAGCTATTTCTGGGGCGAAGCTACACCCCATGGCTACTCCTTTTACTTGTAGACAAAGAGAATCTTTAAAGTTGAAGAAATTATTCTTGAGACATATGGTAGCCAATGATGCTATGAATTCTGTGGGTACCTGATGAGGTTGTTCTCTCTGATCAAGTATATTCCTCAGTACCAATAATGCTTCATCCTGAGGTATATTAATATATAATGATTCAATATCAAAAGATACTAATAGTTGTTTATCTGTCTTGAACTGGAGATTTTCTATTTTTGATATCAAGTCCATGGTATCCCTTACGTATGATTTCTTGGTTTTAACAAATGGGATAAGGAAAGTGTCAATATATTTTGCCAATGGTTCTAATAAGGAACCACATGCTGAGATAATCGGCCTGTCAGGGGGATTATCAATACTCTTCTGTATTTTTGGCAAAACATATATATTAGGTGTTTTATATGTACTAGCATTCAAAAATTCGAATTCATTTTTACATATCCACCCTTCTTCTAAAGCTTCTGTTGTGAGATGTAATATTTGGGCTTTCGACCTAGTAGTGGGGTTGGTATCTATTGGTCTGTAATGTAAGATATTGTTTAACTATTACAATAAGTATTCCATAGCTGTTTCACCCAATTTACCAATAAAGACCATAGCCAGATTATTTCTATGTTCTACTCCGACTCTAGACCTGAGACCTGAGACCTCGAGGTTAAGTATTGATTTGTACATATAAGCGGTGCTTATATATACTGTGCCTAAATATCGAAAAAAAAATCTATAGATACTACAATCGGAATATGTTTATATTCATCTGTTGTCATACTGTATTTTGACTGGTCGAGATTATTCTTTAATATGCATGTATACATTTGTTAGAACATTGAGTGTTCATTTATCTAAATATTTTGAAGTTTTATTTTGTTAATATGGAATTGGGATATAGATTGTGAGGATGAGCAGTCATAATAATCACAAGGTGATGGGTTCACTCTTTTTTGATTCTTTTTTATTTTGAACACTATAGGTTTCAGTTTTCTCATCCGTAGTTAATAGACCTCCAAAAATAGGTGGTATAGTCCCCGGTATTCACACTCTCCGTGTGAGTCAGTTTACTACCTCTGGGGTATTTGAAGTTACCCGACCTGGCTCACATTGGGGGCGAGGCAACACAATCGTGATGTTCCGAGACGTTGCAAGTCTTTTTTCCCTTTTCAAGGCTTTACACGTACTTAATACGCAATGGCACACCTACAACAGCCACGTGATTCTTTTGAACACGGAAGACGCCATTATGCCGATGCGAGTGGATTTGTACAGACGCCGCATTGGAGGTTCCCTATTAGTTTAGCTATCTATAGGTAAGTGGATTGATTACTACCAGCCACTTTACCGTAGAACTTCTCCGTAGGAGAATCTGACCGTTTGTATTTCCTTTTTTGTACCGACAGAGACTTACTTGCCGCATTTGGAAATACAGAGTTAATAACGCCTACAAGATTCTTCCCCCCTAATCTAGTAGTTTGAGCTTCATTACACGTTCATGTCCGTGTACTTCGAAGTATGTTTTTTTCATTTAGCTCTTTGAATGTGTGTTATTCGTCCACCCCATTTCTAATAATTTTTCGTCCTTTGACTGGTTGCCCTTTTTCCCGTTTTTTAGAGTGAGCTACACGTGGATAGCCAACCTTTAGGCAACTTCTCTAATCCTAAATATAGAAAGACAGACACGCCCCGAATTAGAGGTTGGTGTCGAATGATGTATTTATATTCTAGTTCTTCTTGACTTATAGAAATGTTCCTTTTTTCCAGCATGACGTGCCTCTTGATCTACACGAGCATGTTTTTTAACAAATCATTTATTATATATATATTTTTTGGTAAGACATGGGTGATTTAAAACTTTTTGCTTATCTATGGAAAGTTTGGGACTTTATATACTTTATATACACCACATAATCCTCATTTCCCACATGCACTTTTCATAGCGGGTGATCACAATATATTTATTTATTATTTTGTAGTGATTTTCACTGCATACTGCTCGTCCAAGAGAGGGCTCTCTTGCACATATAATAATATCTCTGTGAAAATACTGTCTATAAATGTAAATACAAATGTAAATATAACAGTGTCAATTTGTTTGTATATTTACGTTGTAGGTGTCTGTTTCCTTTTGCCCCAGTCCTGATGAGGCCCAAACATATGGGCTGAAACGCGTCGACTCCACAATTTGGAGAAGCCCAAACAAATTACGAATGAGTTAAAAGAAATTGGTACACATTCTTCTTTAAGAAGAGGGTTGAAGTATCCCCTCGAGTGTGTTTCCTCAGGGCTATCTCCCTTGTTGTACGGATTGCTACCTGTAGTTGTTGTTTTTGTATGTATTAGCATCCGCAATATAAATTTGGGTAGTAAGGAATTATGGGGCCGATTCACAGAACTAATCTGAGATAAAATCCTAAACTTACTACTTTTGGTATTCACAGAAGGCATTTAGTAGTAGTAAAGTTAGGACTCCTAACTTTACTACTACTAAACTGAGGCAAAATCCTAACTTTACGACTTTCGGTATTCACAAAAGGCATTTAGTAGTAGTAAAGTTAGGAGTCCTAACTTACTACTACTAAATGCCTTCTGTGAATACCAAAAGTAGTAAGTTTAGGATTTTGTCTCAGTTTAGTAGTAGTAAAGTTAGGAGTCCTAACTGTACTACTACTAAATGCCTTCTGTGAATACCAAAAGTAGTAAGTTTAGGATTTTATCTCAGATTAGTTCTGTGAATCGGCCCCGGGGTGTATATATATGTGTGTTTGTACTTTTTTGTATATATAATTTATGTATTGTCTCATTTAAATATAAAAATACCATTGGACTACATTTTTGGTGTTGGTTGCTAAGTTATAACAAATAAGTGGACATAAATTATGGTCTATGTGAGGGATTAATTTATTTATTTCCTCTAGAAAAAATCTTCATTTATTCATTCCTCCGCATTATTGTTCATTTTCATTGGTTTTTTGCCCAGGTGCGGTTGGAGTAATATAGCAAACCCCATTTATATCAGGTGCCAGGGAGTATGAGGCAAAACGTATATCCAACTCATTAAGGCGTTGTTTCACTTTATAGGAGGATTCCCTCTTTTTTCCACTTCCAAGGTGTCCCTAGTGTTTTCATCTGTCCAGGGTCCTTTCATGTGGGCTACCTGTAAGATGTGATTGTGATCTCAATAATTAACGGGTCTCACCACCAAAAGCTGTGGCGGCATGCCAGGCAGGGGGAGGCCTAGCCGGGACCCTGTGGGCACGCGCAACTGAAAAAAAGGTAGATTGTTTGCCTCACAGCATGGTATTAACTGATCAATCTTCCAGGAAACGTTCCATCCTGGGGCCCTCCGCACATTCAGGAAGCCCAACAATGGGAATATTGTTCCGACACTAGCGACCCTCCGCATCGTCAACCCTCAGTCGCAGTTGTTTCAACTCATCCTGCAGAGTTAGAATACGTGCCTGCGCAGTCGTGACCAAAGAGCACAGAGCAGCCACAGCAATTTATGCACGTCCAGTCTCTCCTTCATCGTCTTATGATCAGCTCACAAGAAAATCTTGTATATCAAGAGGGTGTCCAATTTGGGCGCTAGCGTGGTTTGGATATCCAAAACTGCAGCGAAGATCTCAGAAGAGAACTTCCCTGTATGCTCATGCAGCATTTGCTCCATAGTCATGGAGGTCGCAGGGTCCTGGGTTACAGTCGTCCACCCTGTGTCATCCTGAGAGGGGATCCTGCCAGCCTTAGGTTTTCCCATCTTGGGCCACTCTGCTATGCAAGTGTAACAATATGTCTGCTCCCCCAACCGACAACCATGCAGGCAGTGATAGCAGACTAAATGGGTGATAGTGGAGGCTTCGGCAGGTGGAGAGGCCAAAAGTCACAATGCCTGAACGGGTGGAATGGACTCAGGATGTCAGAAGGGGAGGGCCCGCAGCCTCCAAAGACACCTAGGAGGAGATCCCGGGTAGGCGCAAACAGTCATTAGGGCCTCCATGGTACACAGGTAGAGGGTGTGCTCCTCACGAATATCATGGGGCCCCGCAGGCCTAGAGGGGATGTTTGGCCACCTCACTCCGATAGCACACTCCTCACCACTACCGCGCAGTGCAGTCTGCCAGCCGTGCCGGGAAGGCACAATGCTAAGTCAAGGCAGCAGCTCCCCCAATGTCCAGACTTCTAGCGCAGTAGGAGGTGGGGGGGGCCCAACTCCCGACTCCAGTCCCAGTTGCCCCTACACCTTCCAATGGGGCACTTCTTTGCTACTCCCCCTCACCGTGGAGAGCAACCCTGGCCAGGCATGCAGGGCCCCCGCCCACCGCGCAGGCCGGGCCATACTCCTGGCTGCGAAAAATGCTCCCTGGTAGGAAACAGCAAACAGGTCAGTAGCTCTGCTCACACTCTCCCAGGGCGGGGCAGCCTCCCTCCTCCATTATGGAGCACCCCTTGGTAAGCCGCCACAGTGTCTGTGGGTGCGAAACGCCCGGCAGGGCCCGTCTGATTCCACCACTGGTCCTCGGCAGGCTGCACACCACCCTTGCAACTGCTGAAGCATAGCCGGGAATGACTTAGTCTACACGCCAGCTGAACTAAGGGCACTCCGCCATCACCCTGGGCTTGCTCGGAGGATGGGAGATATGGCACTGGGGTGAATTGTCAGAGCTCACGGCCGAGTGTTCATCCCCCCCAGTTTCATACTGTTAGCATATATGTCTAGTGTCCCATGGCTTTTGTTTATGATGAGATTAGTTTCTAATAATGTTCTAGCTTTTGCTAACGTTAGTTTCTAGTGAATCATTATCTCTTCTTCTGTGAAGCATTCTAATGCCATCAGGCATTGCTCCCGCTATAAGAAAAACTGCATATACAAATAAATACATATTATTGTAAAACAGTGGGGGCAATTTAGAGCTATTGCTGTCCATCATGCTGCTCATTGCTACTAGTTCTGGGAGGCGGTGATAAGGTTTAACAAGGTTCTGTAGGCAGCAAGGCCCTGCTTTGTATACTGCACTGCAGACCAAGGAAAGAGTTTTGAAAATGATCCTCTTTTCAACCGGCAGCCAATGCAGTTCTCTGAGCTTGTTAGAGATAGAACAGTGTTTTGGGGAGGTAAAGGAACATTCTCCCTGCTGCATTATGGACGAGTTGGAGGCTCCTGATCAGAAAAGAGGGTAACCAGAGATACAAAGAGATCTAGTAATGTAATGAGTGCATGTACCACCACCTCTTTCTCATTATGGGGTAAAGATCTGATCACTTTTGCAGAGATGCAACTGTGAGGCTGACTAGAAAATAAAATATGGAATCTTGGTGTGTGATGGTGCTGGAACTGGTGGCAGTGGTGGTATGTTACTTCTGTGCTGGAGCCTCTCGTGGACTTGCTCATGATTGCCTTGCCCATCCTCATCATTGCTATCATATTCCTGGCAACAGTTACCCTTTAGAGGCAATGGCCACTGCAAAATTTCCCCTGCTGACATGCTAACCTAAGATGCTGGTGTTCCTCTGACCTGATGCCCATTTTCTACCCTTATGTAGAAGTGACTCTGAAGGAGTATCGGCCACTGTGAAGCCATCTCTTCCTACTTGTGCTGCCAGTAGGTTATCACTGGTGCTCCAGGCCTGTCATCTGTTCTGACAGCCCAAACCTAAGCCTCACTTAGGCTGCCAGCTCTTCCCACACCTCACTTAGGCAACCAAAAGCCCCACCAGATTGTGCCAGCTGCTTTCCCTTGAAACCCCAGTTACTGGACTGAGTCCATCTAGATACGTCCTATGCTCTCACCGCATAGCAACCATATACTACTGAGAGGACTTGAGCCCATGTGTTAGGCAATATGGCATGGAGAGCGCAGCCATTTTCCATCATAAAAATGCAAATGTCAACATTTCATGACCGTCGTGTTCAGCAGTCGGCACAACCATCCGCCATCATTGTTTTGAAGATGTACAGGGAGAAGATATTCAAGGTCTAAAAAGAAAACAAAAACAAAAGGTTTGAAAACGGAGAAGAATTAAGATTGTGATGGGAAGACTAAGTGAATAAGAAGCTGATCACCCTGTAATGTATTCTTTTGGCTCATTAAATGCTTTTTCTCTCCCACCAAAAAAAAAGATAAAAGGATGAAAGATGGCTGGGGTTCTAAAGATTATGAAGGAAGGAAAAAGTAAACAGAGAGAAGGTTGTCTGTAGGTCCTTGTCCTGCTACTTCAGGCCACTCCTATGCTCCTGTTAACCCCTTTTGCATTTGGACCATTTTGTCGACTGTTGACCGGAAGTTCTGCGCCTTGCTGAATGGCTCCATAAAGCCACAGATGTTGTTTATCTTTGGGAAGAAGCCCACCTCTCTCAGAAATATTGCTGCTCATGCTAAGCCTGTGAAGCATTTTTTTTGTAAATATTTTTATTGGCATTTCTGATCATGCATAAAACTTTCACATGTACAAATACAGAATTTGATATCAATGTATATAATATCTGTCTGTTTGGGCAGTGGGCCCTATATGAAATGCATGCCACACCGTGCAGAAAATAAGCTATGAATCGATCCATGCAATCCATCAATACAATTTCTGTTCGGTGCCTGTGGCACATAGCGCAAACATTACAACTCTACCCAGTCCAACGTTTGAATGTGCCCATGTCGTTCCTATCTCCGACCCCTGGGGCCCAGTCTTGACAGCGAAAGGCCAGGTATCTGTGGTCTAAGCTAATGTAACCTATGTCCGTATGCCTTTGCAAGGATAAAACATTAAATTGAACGTAAATAAACAAGAACAAAACCAGTCCTATCGGTCACTGTCACTGTTACTACTACACTGCATGCGGGAGGGTGAAGTTTCGATCGTCATCATTGGCCCGGTCGGGTGAAGTCACCCATCCGCTGTCGGGGTCAAGCCCATTCACGATTGACATCAATCAGCTATATCTACAGTGGAGGGGGGGGAAAGAGAAGGGAGGGGGAGGGGAGTAAGCAACCAGAGAGCGCTTCCTCAAGAGGAGGACATCAGTCAAGGAGAGTGAGCGTCTGGGGTCAGCCCGGGTCCAGGTCAGGAATCAAGTCGACACGCCCCCTGCATTCCCCTACCACCTCACTGTACATTCTCACGACGAGGTCCTCTATGTTGAGGCTGTCCCGCTCTCCTCGTCCTCACTATTGGGACAACTCGGGTATTCCCAATTAAATAGTACCTCCCTCCAAGCTTCTGCAATAGGGAACCTTCGCATGCCCTTCTGTTCTTCCTTTCCCAGTGCCCTGCCCTCCGCCGCCGCCCAGCGCAAGACCTCCGATTCCCAAATCCCAAACTGCGGTCCCGCCGCAGATTTACAAGTAATCGCAATTCGCCTCTTGGCCAAGGCCAGGGCCAGGTCGATAAATCGACTCCCCACTTTGCGCTTAGGCGGTCTGGGAAACAGCCGTAGGAGGCAAACCTCGATCGATTGAGTCAGTGCCCGGCCCAGTGTGTCGGCAAGTTTATTCACCACTGCGTCCCAAAACCGTTGTATAGTCGTACAGCCCCACGTCATGTGGAGGAAATCCGCATCCATTTGTCGACATCGTGGGCACTCCCTAGGCTCACCCCCAAATGCAACCTGAATGCGATGCGGAGTTATATATGTCATATGGACATAATTAAACTGTAAATATTTAAGGCGTGAGTTACGGGAGACCTTTTTGGGAAGCCTGTGAAGCATAAAGCCAAATTGGTCTTTCCACCTTGAGACTGACCCCTATCCCCACTTGAAGTAAAGATATGCCCCCTAAAAGCAAAAGGCTCATAAAGTCAAAACCAAAACCTCTGCAACCATAGAGAAGACTTCCTTCCTCAATTTGCTCATCGGTGAACTTGGCAAATATGATGGGGTCTTCATCTCCCTTGAACATGCCAGACTCCTTGATTGAGATGGCTTTTTGTTTAGTGCTGGACGAAGTAGGGGTTATGATTCCCGACGAGACTTAGTCTTCCGGCCCCTTCAGAGTACATCTGCCCATGGTAACATCTATGGTTCACAGTTTTCTTAAAAGGTCAGACACTTCTCACAGAGAGGAAGATTTGGCCGAAGCCACCCCAAACTGCAGCATCACTCTATCGATGGTGGCAAGGATCCTTTTTGTAAGATCTTCCTCATGTAGGATGGATAACATTGTTTTGTAAGCAAGGGAGTCTGTTTATTCAGACCCAGGGGTCCTGAAAAAGGTTTTGTGTTGTGACAAAGACCATTGGCTCCCCTATTCCAGAAGCGCTTTCTCAGGGAGAGGACCTTCACCAGGGTAGGGGTTCTCTTGATAAGACCGAGCTTCGGGCTATGGTTGAAAAGAGTGCCATCGTTCAGGTGGACTCAACCTGTAGAGCTTGTATTCCGATGTTTTCCTCGTTTGGTCTTACATCCCTTCATCAGTCTGTGAAGTATGAACACCTGGGTAACATAACATCCCTTCAAGATTGAGGCGATCCACATACCGGGGGACCTAATTTTTCAGGCTAATTGACTCATTTGTTTAGACCTGAAATAAGCATATGCATGTTTTAGCCTAAACAATTCAGGAGCACCAAATGCTCTTCTGTTGGAATGGCAAAATTTGCCAGTACGCTCGTCTCGCTTTTGACCTTTCCTGAACCCAGTGTGCTCCATCTAGTTGATGAGGACGGTCATGGGGTTTTACGCCTGTGTGATATACATGTGGTTAGCTGTCTTGACAAAATCTTGATCATCAGTGAGGATCGGAAGCTCCTGTCATCTCATTTCACCACCAGCCAAGTTCTTAGAGATGCTGGGTTTTTTGCCTACTAAGGGAATGTGTAACGATTCCATTGAGAGATTGGAAGTCCTGGATTTTACAATGAATATCAGAGATTGATCCCCAAAGATCCCTTATGCAAAGAATTTTCCAATCAGAACTGCCCTTAGCTCTTCCATAGCACAGCCTCTAGATAAGACGTCGCCACCACAAACAAAGTTGTTATTCATGCACTTCACAATATACCAATACCATGCTGCTGAGTCCCCAGCCAATCCCTTTCTTGCTTATGACGCTTTTGCTCATCACCAGTGTAAAGATCTGCATGAAAGGTTGATAAATTAATACAGATTTATTACAAGATCATTTGTAATGTTTTCAGGGGAGGGACACCAGACAGCAACTGCCGACCAGGAATCCCACATTCTACTTCTATAAAATGTTATTGTGTCGCAGCAGAAGTATTAATCACAGCAGACCAACATTATACCATTACCTTAATACTGGCATCCAGCAGACAAAAAACCTCCTTCTCTCAGGTAATGGGAGATATTTGTCCTAGAAGACTACCCAAAACTGAAGGTACTCTTCTCTTTGAGATGTGTGCAAAACTGTAAACCTTTCCTGTTCCTGAATCAAAAACATGGACTTATGTTTGAAGCTCCTCACAATCAGACTGACCATGCTCCTCTGTCTTGTATCTTTCCGTCATACTTCAATTGTCAAGGCTCTAGATACCTCAGTACAACTGGGTAGAGTGAGAGATTTATATATGGACCACCGTACCTCCTACATCAAGAATGCATTATCAAACAAAAGAATACCCTGTTCCCTTTGAACATGATCCTTTTTAAATCCTGTTTTACCTATGTAAGTTCACTAAATAAACATATCCTTCTCAGTGATTTAGATGCAGAGTCCTCAGCCACATTAGGTGGCATGCTTCAACATAGGGCTTGCTCCTGATCTGGTACAAAAATCAGAGGTGTGTCATCTGAGCTCCTATAGGATCGTGTCAGTGCCTCTATGTCTTACATTGCTGGTTTTTAATTATCACTATTGAGCATTTTGTGTAAAATATGTAAAAATTGTGCAGTAGTTGTTTGTTCCACTTCTTTTGAATACATTAGCATTAAGGCTAAATGCAAATAACTCAGTTGTTATTGATCTCTTATAAAATCTTGATTTTGGCGAAGTAATCAAAAATTCTACAGAAGGCGGGTGGGAGCACACTGCCTCACATCCTGGCACTCAATTTACCCCGATGAATCATGGCAAATGCAGTGCATGATAACACTTGCTTCAGTAGTAGTCTTTAATTTTTCACCCTTGTTGGTGCAGCCTATGCTGTGTAATTCTAGACACATGTTTCTGGATTCATTCCTTCATCAGTAGAGAGCAACAAGTCATTTTGGGGGTGCTGGAAATGCTGCATAAAGTCTTCTCAGGTCTCTGTACCACTCACTGGGCGCAGGTGCATCAGCACAAGCTTTTCAGCTCAGTAGATCATGGGAGCCTTTACAAACAGGAGGGTGGTAACACACTGCCTCACATCCCAGCAGTCTATTTACCCAAATGCATCATGGTAAATGGAGTGCATGATAACATTTACTTCAGTAGTAGTCTTAATCTTTTCATCTTTATTGGTGCAGCCTATACTGTGTAACTCTAGACACGTGTTTCTGGATTCATTTCTTCATCAGTAGAGAGCAACAAGGCATTTTGGGGATGCTGGAAATGCAGCCCAAAGTCTTTTTAGGTCTCTGTACCACTCACTGGGCGCAGGTGCATCAAGACAAGCTCGCCAGCTCAGTAGCTTAAGGGAGCCTTTTCAAACAGATCTAAAATCCTAGTTATTATTATTAATGTTACTATTATCACTGTAAGTAGTGGCATTGTTAAAATTCAGTACAAAGCAAGTGTCCATAATGTAGAGTTAGGCATGTAGGGGCAGATTTACAAGGCCCTTGCGCCACTTTGGCGTCACGTTTCCCATGTTAAAAGTTACGCAAAAGTGACGCAAGGGCCTTGTAAATCTGCCCCGTAATATATATATTTTTTTACATATCACCTATGCCACCAGATATCAAGTTCCAATCCTTTATACAGGCAGGAAAAAATAAGGTGAACCTGTCAGTCAGCGACGGGGATTGACAATAGTCTACATAGAAGAACAGGCAGGTCTTGATTCATTTATGGAACTCCTTGTAGTCTGGTTCAGAGAAGACATGCAGTCTGAATGAGTTCCAAAGTGGTGAGTCTTTTGAGTACAATATTCTGACCCTGAAGTTCTTATTTTGTCTTCTGGGTAGACTCGGAGGTCAGCCTCAGGCATCTGGTGGACTGGTGTGTATATATAGTTATGGAACCTTGTGTGGTCTAGGCAGAGGATTTTGAAGCCTGTACACTCTTCAACATGGAGGCAGCAAAGGGATTTCATGACTGCAGCTGTGTGGTCAGATAGCTTCAGTCCAAAAATGAATGGTTTCTGGAACTGCCCCTGGAATGTACCAATACAGCAGTCAAGTAGGACAACACTAGTGACCTGATCCAGATACTCTGTGAGAGGAGGAGGGGGAGTGGAAGGAACCCTAGGAGGAGGAAAAGGTGGTAGAATGTGCTCCTCAAATGACTTGATGAAGAGAAGGACAGACTAAATAAAACATGACAGCTGTTTTCTGTGCATACAGCTCCACAACTGATTTATTTATTTATTGTTTTATATAGTGCCAACTTCACCTAACCTGGTTTCAGAGCACTGTATGTAAGGAGGGCGTGAAAAAAACAGCAGTCTGTTCTGCTATTCCCATGTGCTTTTGTACTCATTTACTGCTCATGCCTGCATCACTTCTCCTGGAAGGCTGATCCCTGCATTCTCCTCCCTTCTGAGAAACTAAGGGGGCTCTAATGTTACTCCCATGCCCCCATTCCTGAGCACTCTCCTTTCATGGCCCCTCCTGCTGGCAGCCCTCTGCGCCTGAGGCAAACACCCCTTTAGGAGTGTGACTGTCTTTCACAACCCCTTTACCAGAGTGCAGGCCAGGAAACAACCTGGAATTTGGCAAGTCAGCCTATTAAATAAAATATCATTTATCCTCTGTGCATGTATTCCATGCATCCTTGGCAATGTTTGCCTAACTCGTCATGCCAGTTAACTGCGTTGTATAGCACAGTACAGATGCTCTGGTTCTGCTTCTGTCTGGGGGTGCAGAGGGAGGGGGCAAATCAGGCCCAAACATTTCAGTACTGGCTAAAATGTTTCGCCCCGGCTTTGCACAACGTTTGCACTCATTTGCATTTGTTATTCAACAATATTTCTCATTTAATCGTTGAGAGATGCAATTCTATCATTTGGACCGTTTATGTCCTGTTGAGCACACATCCTTGTTTTTCTGCTTCCCCCATTGGGCCACATACGCCAGCTGAGGTATCTGCAGCCTGAGCAATCTTTCGGTAAAATGTACTGTATGTTTTTTCAAAAGAAATGTATGTTTGTTTTTCCAAAATTGGATTTTTGCATTATACATGGAATGGTCGAAGTAAGGAACACATTCATGTTTGCTCGCTAGTTGTTAAAAACAACTTATCTTTTCACTATTGTTTAATGTATGATGGCAAACTAAAGCATCTCCGTTCCAAGCTGTCCTTCGCAATAACTCGAATACCTCTAATAAATACAGATTTGCACAGCACCACCTGAGCACCACCAAAGCATCACTCAGCACCACCTCAGCATCACTCAGCACCACTCAGCACCACCTCAGCATCACTCAGCACCACCTCCTCAAAAGCATGCCACCACCTCATATCACCCAGCACCACCTCAGCATCAGCACACCACCTCCACATCAGCACAGCACCACCTAAGTACCACCACAGCACCGCATCAGCACAGCACTGTCTTAGCATCAGCACAGCACCACCTCCTCAGCAGTGCACCACCAACTCAGCATCAGCACAGCACCACCTCAGCACCAGCACAGCACTACCTCAGCTCCAGTGCAACACCACCTCAACATCAGCACAGCACCATCTCAGCATTAGCACAGCATCATCTCTGCATCAGGGCACGTCCAGCACCACCTCACCTCAGCACCAGCGCAGCCCCACCTCAGCATAAACTCAGCACAAATGCAGCACCACTTCAGCATCAGCGCAGCACCACCTCAGCATCAGTGCAGCATCACCTTAGCACAGCACCAACTCAGGATCACTCAGCACCACCTGAGCACCAGCACAGCACCACCTGAGCACCAGCGCAGCACTACCACCGCAGCATGACTCAGCACCACGGCATCACTCAGCACCACGTCCCTATCACTCAGCACCACCTCAGTATCACTCAGCACCACCTCAGCACCAGCACACTGCCACCACCTAAGCATCACTCTGCATCACCTGAGTATCATTCAGCATCACCTGAGCATCACCTCCGCACCAGCATACCACCACCTCAACACCACTTCAGCATCATTCAGCAACACCTCAGTCTGCCCTCGGAATCTGGCATCTGTTCATTCTCCCCTAGTGTCCGTTCGCTGCTCGTGTTGTAATTCAGGTACTATTTCCCAAACTCCACCCTCCCATTGTTTATATCCCACCCCGCCCCCCCATAACAAAAAAAAACTATAACAAACAAGCATTAGAACAGACAGGAAGAAGTTACCAGCACTGCAAGGACGAAAACACTGAAGACATTTTTTATGTGAATTATTTCTTTAATAGGGTCGTTCAGTTGTACATAATGGGCCCGATTCACAAAAGTAATCTGAGACAAAATCCTAACTTTACAACTTTCGATATTCACAGAAGGCATTTAGGAGTACTAAAGTTAGGATTTTGTCTAAGTTAACTTTTAAGTTTTGGTCTTAAGTTAAACTTAAGACAAACTTAAGTTTAACTGAGACAAAATCCTAGTCGTAAGTTAGGATTTTGTCTCAGTTAAACTTAACTTTGTCTTAAGTTTAACTTAAGACCAAAACTTAAGATTGACTGAGACAAAATCCTAACTTTAGTACTCCTAAATGACTTCTGTGAATACAGAAAGTCGTAAAGTTAGGATTTTGTCTCAGATTACTTTTGTGAATCGGGCCCACTGTCTTTTTGGTTATATATAAGGTAACAAAAATGCTTATGACACTTTTTTATTATAACTTTTCAACATGCTGCACAACTGCTCTACAACATAGCTTAAAGACATTGGCAAAGCCAATAGCTCTAGCTAAACACTTATAAGGTCCGAAAGGCGAGACCTATTGGCAATGCCAATGCTTGTTAAAGAGGTGTGTCTTCTGTTCTTTCCTAAGCTGAAGCAAGTTTGTGGCAGTACTGATATTTATGAGGATGATCTTTCAGTTCTTGAGTCCATAGATGGAGAAGGTCTTTTTTCTGTTTTTCAGTTTTTTTTCTTCTTTTTTATACTTCTTTTTACTCCAGTCTCATTGTGTCCTGGCTGTAGGTGTAGTGAGAGCTACCGGAGGTGGTGAGCTTGCCAGCCAGGTAGGAGCTGGTTGTCATGGCTTTGTACAAGATGCAGCTGGTTTTGAAGATGGTGAGAGGGGCAAGGAGGGGTGATGCTGCTGGTTTTACTGTAGAAATTGCACACTTGGTCGGCAACAGCAGCATGGTCATTCGACAGTGAAAACGTGCTAAACACACACAATTCCTCATTGATTTCACATGAAAAAAAACAAAAGGTAAAATAGGGTCCATTCCACAGATTGTGGCGCAAGTGAAATACTGGAGAATGCATCAGTTCACACGGATTGGCAAAATATTTTTCCCATCACACAGACACCCCCAAATCCACTGTAACCCCATAATCTCCCCAAACCCTGGACTGAAAACCTGCAATTCAGAGCTGCAGGCAGCCTCGTAAATGAAGAGATGATGCCAATCTTTTGTAGCGCACATCTCAATGGATGTTTTATTTTTCACCATAAAGTATTTACGTGGCACTGAAAATGTTTAGTTGTCAAAACTAAATAAAGGACATCCGAAAATAAGCCCGATTTTGCTTTGCACATAAAAAAACTTTGAAAAGTCTTTCAGACCTGGTCATACAATAAAAATAAAATACAAAAACTTTGAAAAAAGTATTTTAGACTGTCATGAATGCAGATGGGTAATGTGTAACCAATGACAGAGATCTTGACTCGTCTTTACATTGATTCCATACATCTTGAAGCTCTTGTAAACATGATTGATCAGCCTCTCATCGACCAGCAGGTTCGACTTAGGTCTGCAGCAGAAACTCAAGCATTGACATTTTTGCGTATTCCCTGTGAGGAGGAACTTCAAAAGTCGGAGTTCACCTGTGGGACCCGCTCATCCTCTGGTCAACATCTCCTGGAACACAATCACAAACAGGGATCATCAATACAGGCAGTCATACCAGATCATCCCTGGAGGGATCCTGGAGGAAGTGCCTAATGATCGAACCAGCTTTCCCGCTGACACCAAACCAGATGAGGCCATGTTTCTAAGTGTTTGCGAAAAGCACCATGAATCACACGCAACAGGGAGGAACACCAATCCCCCCTGCTTACAGTTGCTTTGGTTGGAGTTCTGGCTGCTGAACCTTCACGTAGACATTTAATGATGAATGCCTTGGCTTACAGTAAACTTTAAGAGATACCTACCAGGTGCAGTTGTCTCCCAGGGTCATTTTGTCATAGGATCAAACTTTTACCTCCCAATGAAAAAAAGTAGCATCTAGGATTTCAAAGCTGATCTTAGGATCTTTTGCCCTACAGCTGGCTCCACTGTTCTGTTCTCACAAGTATGAGCTTGATTTCTTGGCTATTTTTATGTTACCGCTCCGCTTTCATCCTAGGAGGAGGGATGGAATACACATTATTAAATTGACGTCTTATTTGTTCCTATGGGTCTGTATGCATCTATAGCCCATTGGGCCCAACATCTGACTATTTAAATACAAAAGGATCCATGTTATGCTATGCAAAATGCATGTGATAGAATTACTCAAAAAGACGCTTTTCCGCACAAAGGGTGCCACAATACTTACCGCCCACATTTTTATGCGCTTTTTATTTAGTTTAAAAAGCGTTATTTATTTGAATTTTTTTTAAACGCTACTACCAAAATGGGGTAAAATGAGTGAATGGTACAACCGCCCCCTAACAGAAATGAGTGAATTACATTTTAAACAAATAGTCATGGTCTCTAAGCGGTTTCCGAAAGGTACCTAGAAAAAAGTGCCCCATAACTCAGATGGGGCCGGTAACAGAAGGACTGATATTTTTCACCCCAGCACTTTGATTGCAGAAAGCAGACAAAGTCTGTGTGAAACTCCTGGGATAATCATGGGAAACGGTAAGGAAATACCAATTTTCATAATTTATTCCCCAGATTTTGTAATCAGAAGTATTAACGAGAGGAAGCATAGGTAGCACCAAAAGAAGAAAATCATTTCAGAGTTTAGGCGCCATAGTGTAGAAGAATAAAAGTGAGAAGCCATATAGGGCGAATGAGAGACTGCTAAGAAACACAAATTAGTGGAATATAGAGATCTGGAAAGAAAATAGAAAGAGACCCGAAAACAGAAACAAGTTACCCTACCAAACTCCTCTAAATGCTTCTATTTCAACAACAACAAACCTCTGTTTCCGGAATGTGAGGTTCATTAGTTTGCTAACGGGTTGTAATGTCGGGAATAGTTCCTTGTTTCAGTGCATGGGTTGTAGGCCTCCTTTTAGAAGGCCTGTAGTGGATTTATTCCACAATTTTCTGTAATTTATGTGGATTTATTGTATGTGTCTAATTTGATTGGATATGTGTGTTTGAGGTTGCTTTAGATAGGGTGACCAGATTTGAGGAACAAAAACCGGAACAGGTCACCCATGCAGCAATGACTGCAATGACTTTCCAAGTTTCTTACACTCTTGTTCTATTGAATTCTTCCTTTACAAGGAAACATTTTCATAACATTAGCTATGGCTGGGCCACCACCCTGAGCCCCCTGCGCTTCTCTGCCAACCCACTCTGTCTCACCTTTGCTTGAAGCATGCACCTGACCTCCTACTGCGCTTCCTGAAAGAAAAGACATACCAAGCATTGGCAAAGCCAATACGTCTCAGCTCTGCGAGAGCTATTGGGTTTGCCAATGTGTTTTAGTTATGTTGTACACCAATATGGCTGCAATTCAGCATAGCTAAATATTAGTGGCATAGAAGAGTGGAGTAGAGTATAGTGGAGTGGCATACAGTGGAGTGGAGTAGAGTAGCGAGGAATGACCTAGAATGGAGTTCCGTGGTGTGGACTAAAGTGGAGTGGCCTAGAGTCGAGTAGAGTGCTGCAGAGTCGAATAGCATAGAGTGAAGTGGCATGGAGTGGCGTACAGTGAAGTAGAGAGGCATAGAGTGGAGTAGAATGTCATAGAGTGCAGTGGAGTAGAGTGGAGTGGCATAGAATGGAGTAGTGTCATTTAAAAAAAAAAATGTTACCAGCATTTGTAAAGCGCACAGCTACCTCCGGAGAGGTGTGCCGGCACTAGGGGCCGTCGGGAAGATTAAGCGAGCTATTGCCCAGAGTCACAAGGTGCTGGGCTACCCTGCCACCGGTGCCGGGGATCGAAACTTGAGCCCCCGTGTTCCAGAGTCAGCCGCCCTGGCCATTGCACCACACCTGCAGTGGTGCTGAGTGGGGTACAGTGTCGGAGAGTGGAGTATCGCATAGTATCATAGAGTGGAGTGGCCTAGAGTGGAGTAGAGTGTCATAGAGTGGAGTGTCAAAGGATGGAGTGGCATAGTATGGAGTAGAGTCTCGTAAACCCGAATGGATCAGATTATCATAGAGTGGAGTGGCATAGAGTGGAGTAGAGTAAAGTGGCATAGAGTGTTATAAAGTGGAGTATTGTATAGTGTTATAGAGTGGAGTGGACTAAAGTGGAGTGGTGCAGAGTGAAGTAGAGTGTCATAGCAGTGGAGTGGTGTAAAGTGGCATGGAGTGTCACAGAGAGGAGTGGTGTTGAGGGGAGTGGTGCAAAAAGGAGTAGAGTGGAGTGTTGTAGAATGGAGTGTCATAGTGTGGCATAGACTGTCCTAGAATGGACTGGCGTAGAGTGGAGTAGAGTGTCGTAGAATAGAGTGGCATAGAATGGAGTAGAGAGTGATAGACTAGAGTGGAGTAGTGTGTTGTAGCGTGGAGTGGCGTAGAATTCCATAGAGTGGAGTGTCGTAGAGTTGAGTGGGATAGTGTGGAGTAGAGTGGAGTGTCTTAGAGTAGAGTGGTGTAAAGTGGCTTAGAGTTGGGTGTTGTGAAGTGGAGTATAGTGTTGGGGAGGGGAGTGGGATGGAGTAGAGTGAAGTGACAGAGAGTGGCCTAGGTTGGAGTGCTGTGAGTGGATTAGAGTGGAGTGCAGTGGTGTAGAGTGGAGTAGAGTGGTGTAGAGTGGAATGCTGTAGAGTGAAGTGGCGTGGAATGGCATAGAGTAAAGTAGAGTGACATAGAGTGGAGTGGCGAAGAGTGGAGTGGAATGCTGTTGAGTGCAGTGGCGTAGAGTGGCGTAGAGTGCAGTGGCGTAGAATGCCGTAGTGTCATAGAGTGGAGTGGCACAGAGTGGAGTAGAGTGCCGGAGAGTGGAGTGTCGTAGTGGTGCGTAAGTTATGAATTTTTAGTGCAACTTTGCAAGGGGTGCTTTCTCAACCACAGTTGACACAGATGAACTTGGTTGCTTGCACCACAATGAATGTGAAAGACAGGTTAATGTAGCCCCGCTGTATTCTATTCAATATGTAATTGACATGGAAGCATTGCTTTTGGGTTACTAACAATCCCGTAGTGGGATCTAAAACAACTGCACAGAATATTATAAAAATAGCAAACAGACTGTTATTAATAACGAGAATAAAATAACCCTTTCTAATATTGTTAAAATGCCATCTAAATCCACGCACACTAACATTTACTTCTATGCGCTGTACTAAGAGAGCATGGAAGGTAGAGCAACTTGCAGTCTAGAGATTCTCATGGAGAAGAGGTGCACTGCATACCTTGTTGACAGCAAAGGCTGCCTTTATCAGTGGAGGTGTGAAGACAGTGTCCCCCGCGAAGGGCAAACACATGCTGCGGTAGCAGTCGGTCTGTCTTCCTCTGGGACTTAGCTTTATCAGCTTCAGGCGCGTTGTAGCATCTGCGAGGTGTGCCGATAATAGGTGAAACCGTCACTTGCAGAATTTCAGGCGATAATCTGGGTTAAGGACGGCTCCTGACAAGTGGTCAAGTGGCCGTCCTTTTTTACTAAATCCTATCAGAAATTGAAATTTCTAACATAAGTTTAGGAATGTCTGATATAGATTATGAGCATCAAGGTATGCATCCCAGACATTTCCGTATGAACACATAAGGAAAAGGCAGTCCATTCAGACTGTATTATTTTGGTTATATCTCTGTATGTGTTCTTATTTAGTGGAGGGGCATAGCGTGGCATAGAGTGGAGAAGAGTGTTGTAGAGTGGAGTGACATAGAGTGGCATGGAGTAGAGTACCGTAGACTGGTGTGGCGCAGAGTGGAGTATGCATGGTATGGTAACGCACTGCCATTACAGACAACACATTTTCAATTAGAACTACCATCCCTTACATTTGCACAGACATACAGTTTTACTGCTAAAACTATGCAGCTCATAAATGATAATGTGTGGAAATCAGCATTACCCAACCCAGTGCATTGATTTGTTTTGACCATATAAAAAAATTTGATTCCCCCACCCTTCAGAATGACAAAAAAAATGTGCTTTATTTGTGCCTTCCTAATTCTAATATATTCTGAAAAATCTGTAGCGTTCATTTACTGGCATTTACATTTTGTCGTGTTCTACAAACAAATAACTTCCTACAGCCTTTCCCTCCCGGAGTACCCAGCAAGAATGTCACATAATTCCTCTCACTTTGCAGTCAGAGAAAGAAAAGTAAACACCAATATCCCTTGAAAGACCTAGCCTGACATTTGACTTCTTTCTTTGAATACAAATGTGACAAGATAAAAACAAAATGTAAAGCCCTGTTTATGGCTCATTCACTTCTGAATTCCACCATTGTTATTTTGGGGGTGCTTCAGCACTCCCCCCTTCCGTACTTCCAGCACTTATGGCATGGGTGTGAAATTGAGGAAGAAGGTTGTTTAAGCTATGCTATTGGTAAAGAGTACTGACCAAAATAACCAAGCTCGTAGACAGAACTCCTCACAGGCATGCAAGATTGATAAACTGGTAGTGGCAGAGATAAATAGAATCAGTCAAGCAGAAAGATAGTAGCCAGGTAGTCTCTTCCAAGAAATACAGCACGTTTACTACTTCCTGACCTTGCGTACACGGGAGACATCTTAAAACACATGTACTCTTGTGGAATGCCTCACGAAAAAGAATAACAGAGTTCCCAGAAAGCAAGCACTCGTGGAAGAATGCAAGGGGCCAGTCAGAGAGGTGGTGAACAGGCTATGCTCCACGGGAGGACAAAGACATGTTGGACAGACTAAAAAAAATAAAGCCAGCAAATCGAAAGCAAGCAAGTGAGAGTTGCAAAACACAAAGTCAATGGTAAGCAAGGGGAAGAATGCATTCCTAGAGAAGCTTTCAGCAAGTTCCCAATATGCCTTTGAAGCCAGACTGCTGTGCTGTCTGGTAGGCTTCAATACAAAAAATTACTAGATGTTTCAGACTTTAGAGGCGCCTATTGGAACAAGAGCAAATATTTTAATTCTGCTTAGCAGGATGATTTGACCTTTGTCCCAAAAACCGGGACATATATTTAAAATTGAGAAAAGCACCGGGACGCTGGAACAGTCCTCTGAAAACCAGGACTGTCTGGGGAAATCCAGGATGTCTGGTGAAACTAATTTGGATGTTGGTGGACAGGGTACTCCGTGGCATTTGTGGGTTGATGATGTGATGTCTTTTTGCCTTTTCCGCCGTCATTTCTATGAGTGAAGACCAGCCTGCATTTGCTCATAACTACTTTTGAATAGATAGTTTTGCCCTAGCATGTATAGACCCTCATTAGGAGTGGCCTGTACTTATTTCTATTATTTCTCCCCCCCAGACTTCTCATTACTGGGACAAGTAAACAAGAATTATGAGTTTTTGGTGAATAACATGCAGAAGTCAGACTTACTGTGCAGGTTTTCTTCTGTTTATACCCAGCATTTCTCACGGAGACTTCACCTGCTTGACGCTTTAAGTGGTTCTGTCAAACATAATTCAGATGGACCCAGGAACACAGGTTACGATCGGAATAAATGGGCCACTCGTAAAGAGGGCTAAAGTGCCATAATAAAACTGGTAATGCTAAAATTCCCTTCCCAAAAGTCACAGGAGAAATCAGAAAGACCAAGTACTCTAAAACACTGAATTCGAGTGGCTTTACCAGAGCGATAACTCTGCGTGGAATTCCATCACCCACAATTCTGATGGTCTCCTGGCCAAGAATGATCAGGCCTACCAACTCAGACACAATAATTCTGTGTCCATTATTACCAATATTATCAGCATAATAATTAACCAGAGACCGGATGACTAACACATATATACAATAACCCTGGGCGGAGTTCGCGGAGTTGCGCTATGCGGAGCTCCGCAAGCTGCGGAGTGCAATAGAAAAATGGCGTTTGCTGTGATTTTCAGTGCCGGATGCTTGTCCGCACTGTAAAATCATCACGAACGGCACCATGCACAGCGCAAGTGAGTGCTGCTTTCCTTTCTGCCACTCGAGTTGATTTTTACTTGAGCAGCAGCTTTCTCAACGCAAACGGGCAGTTTCTCAACGCGAGCGGTCGCGAGCATACGCGACCACTCGCAATGAGAAACCCGACCCCCCGCGTTGAGAAATCTCGCCGGGAGGTTTATTTTACACGCTCGCGCTCGCCAACTTGATGTTGACGATCGCGAACGAGGAAAAATCTCGCCGGGAGGTGGATTTTCCTCGCTCGCGCTCACCAACTTGACGTTGGTGAACGCGAGCGAGGAAAAAAACTCCGCTCCGCTGCGCAAAGCGGAGTTTTTTGAAACTCCGCAAGCTCTGCGTAATGCGGAGTGCGGAAAACTCCGCAAACTCCGCAAGCAGAGCGGAGTTCACTGCCCAGGGTTAGATTATAGTGATATCTTGAAGCAGCAGAGAACACTGCTTGTGCACCAGAGCTGATGCATGAGTCAGGAAAGGCACAGAAACTACCTAAAGTGCCCATGAAGGGGGAAAGAAATCCTTTGGCTGCCCCTTTAAGGACTTGAGGTGAGTAGCACAAAGTCACTTCATTTAGGGCGATTAAGGCAGGGGCAAAAGCAGGCAACAGAAAGCTTCAGGGTGAAGGTATTTCTGATGACAGTTATCATAGGTACGTACAGCTCCCCAGGCATCTTCCCTGCACAAGCGGTCTGCATGCTTTTCAAACATTATAAATTGAAGAGTTCCAGTAGGCCATGTGGACAGAGAGGGGTTGGAAGGATGACTAGTGCAAGATGCAGCACGGAGGAATGGGTGTGGGAGACAGAGGTTTGGTGTTGCTGATGTGCTGCTGGCACTTTTCTATATGTTTACTGAATAAGTAGATGATGGGGTTGCACTTGTCAATGGGGTGTGGGATATGAGGGTTTGGCAGAGTGTTGATACAGGGCTTTATTGTTTTGATGAGTGCCCTAATGACAGCTTCACTGATGGTGCTGGTTTAGAGCTTGGGCTTGGCTGGTGCGATGTGTTGTCTGCGTGTTCCATGGAGGCGCATCAATAGCGTGAGATCATCAGCGGCTCTGTTTTTCTTTCATTTTCTTTCCTGTCTGCAGATGGAGCATTTGTTGCTTGCAAAGTCTTTGGAGTACCAGGATGATGAAGGGTTCAGGTTGCACTTTTATGTTTTAAATAGAGCGTGTGTGTTCACATGGTTTTCCCAAAATATGTTGAAGTAGTTTAGAAGTCAATTGACATCAGTTGTGGAGGTTTGCACGGTGAGATATGATTTCGGGCTTTTGGTTTTCTAGGGAGAATTCTTTGAAGGGTCTGAATGGTTGCTGTTCTCTTTTGGGTTGACCTACATATGTTAGTTGAAAGGTGAGCAGAGTGATGGGAATGTGGTCGGTCCAGTCTAGGTTTAGGGAAACTTGCATTGTATGATTGGTGATGTCGACACAATTGAGGTTGAGGATGCAACCTTTGGAGTGTGTTTATTAGGGGTCAAGCTGTACCACACTGAGAGTGTTGATGAGGTTGAGAGGATGGTTTCTTGTTTTTTCCATGCTTGAGTTGTATGGGAGGTTGAAGTTGCAAAGAATGTGGTTGTGGGCATGCTGGATGGATGAGGTGGTGAAGAATTCTGAGGATTCATCTAAAAAAGCCTTGTTCTAATCAGGAAGGCTGTTGATGAGGTGTAATATTCCAAACTTTAACGCTGAGAGTGTGAAGTGGCATGTGAGATGCTACATGGAGCTGAGTGTTGCTTGATTGTCTACTGTGCAGGAGAACTTATGGATGATGGCGAGGCTTCCTCCCTTCTAATGAGCCCAGTTCCCACACTGGATGCTGTAGCCTATGGGAAGATGGGTATCTAGATGTCTAGGATGTGTGAGGAAGTGGGGCTGAGTGATGTTTCTATAACGAAGAGTGCATGATGGTTGTGGTTTGGTAGGTGATGAGGTCCGCGACATCTGGAACATGGAGTACAGCAGAGAATGCATTGATGAGAATCAGATGGATCTTGTCTTTGGTAGTTCAGGGTGTGTGATGGTAAGTATATCTGTATAAGGTTAGGTCTATGTGTTGTTAGTATGCTGTATGTTTGTGTGGTCTAGGTCAGGGCAGTGTGGGGTGCTTGGCACGGTACATAACTAGATCTTACCTGGTAGGTGATTGTGAAGTTTACAGTGGAGCCGAGGTTCTGGCCCAAGGACCATCCTGGCTTGAACAGACCCAAAGAGGAAACGTCCTTGCCTGTATCCGCCCTTTGCTGAGGACAACCTAATGGGCTGCTTGCAGTAGGGAGAAAGCAAGAGTTGATGTCACTTCCTGTTGTGATGGATGCTGGGAAAGGCAGTGATGTCATTTACTGTGGTGATGGATGCTGTGGAAGAAAGTGTGCTTGCCTGGCCTCTTCTTTTAAAGATTGTTTTGCATAGAAAAGAGTGAAGTCAAAACCTGTAGAGATGGATGCTGGGAAATCCAGTGATGTCACTTCCTGTGGAGATGTGTGCTGGGGAATGAAGTCTGCTTGTCTGACTTATTCCTTTATAGATGGTGTTGGTTCCAGTAGAGATGGATGCTGGGAAACACAGTGCAAAAGAATGCTGTAAGAAGTTGCCTAAGGTAGGGAGAAGGCATCTCACTTCCTGTTGGGACTGATGCTGGGAAATGTAGTGATTTCACTTCCTACGAAGAGGGGTACTAGGGAAAGATGTTGACTTGTCTGCCTTCTTCCTTTATAGATTGGTTTGCAGAGAAACCAGTGATGGCAATATCCCTAGCGATGTCACTTCCTGTGGAAATCAATGATGGAGAATAATGTCTGCTTGTCTTGCTTGTTTTTTTTCATAAATTAACCTTATTGATTTTATTGATAAGCTATTACAATACGCATCTATTACAAATACCGTCATTCCTACTATGATTGTCCCCCCAGATATTTCTTATTATACAGTACATGATTCCCCTGCAAAGCTGCAGTTTTGCTACCATGTCCCCAAAACTTACTGTGTTTGCGAGGGCAAACTCTAGCGCTATAAATAGGCTCCTGCTGTACCACACACCAGTCTATTCCTGCTTGCCACTCCAGCACTTCGGGAGAGCCTATGGATTTCCACTTGCAAGCTATGTCTCTTTTGCCAATTATTGCGGCCATTTCTTTCACGGCCCGCTCTCCTCATGCGCCTCCTAGATCATCCCGAATCTCCAACTGACCCACGTTGGGTGATAGTTTTACCAAGACACGGTTCAAAATATTCCCAATTGTTAGCCAGTATTTTGCAATTTTGAGGCACTTCCAGACCCTGTGGAAGAAGTTGGTATTTTGATCTGGGAAGCAGAAGGGGCTAGATATTCTACCTGCATGCCACGGTTGGGGTGTGAAGCATGCTACATGTGGATATTTCAGATGTATGGGTGGGTCAGCAAGGGGGAGCTGATGGAGTTCCATCAGGATAGGGGTCATGTGATCATATTTCTTCAGGCATTGGATAGGACGTGCTGCTGCGTGTTGGATGTCCCTAAGGGCTACCATTGTGGAGCTGTGAGGCCATGGAGTAGGTCATTACCACCATCAAAATGGGAGAGTATGAGGGCCTGAACAGCAGTTCTCAGGTCTCTTTCTGTAAGAAACATTTTAACTTTCTTTAGACAAGAGAGCTGGTAGCAGGCTGTCTTTGTTTTTTTGCCATTTTATTTCTCAAGAGTGAGGCTGGTGTCCAGGGTGAATCAAGTGACTTGGCATTCAGTGAAAGTTGAGGTTTGAAGCTATCAAGGTTCATGTAATCAAGCCAGGTTTGTACTGCACCCTGTTTGCTGTTTGTGGCAAATAACAGGAATTCTGTCTTGGTAGGGTTGAACTTCAGGTAGACTCCAAGATCCTCCTCAATAGGACATGCTTACATCAACACACATCTTTGTGCCATTTGCTGTCCATTGCATATGAAAAAATGTGATGTTTTCTTGACAGGGGTTGTCCATCAGACTGGGTAAGAACACTTGCTAATTGATGAGACAACGTTACTAGAACCATTAGAGCTCACATACCAAAAGATGTTGCCTCAACTCAACTTAATGACCGGTATAATTTTTTATTTAATCACAACTCTCTTAATCGCTTTATTTTCCAGTCTCCATTGATGTAGTTACCCTACATAGGTCTCACTCTGCTTGCTTAAGTAGTCAAATGAATGGACTATAATATAGCCTTATAGCCTGCTGCCAAGAGCTGTACCGGTTGTTAAAGGCCCTGAACCTGAGTTATAGAAGAAAGCCACAGGCAAGGGCCTATAACGAGGGAGAGGACCTTTACCAACTAGTGTAGCCCTAGGAAGAAGGGCTACAAGGCTATTGGAACATTCCAGCCACTGAAGGTAGAATGTCTTAAATTAAAAAGGGAGAAATATAAAGCCAAACATTGGAATGTTGGAGCAGAAGGCTTATACCATTCATTATAAGCCCAGAGCTACTCCGTTGTCTTCAATGAAGCTCCCAACATTCCAATGTTCTAATAACAGGTCATGCTTTGGGCTCACAGATTCCCTCCAGTGTTGCCTCAAAGACTTCAAAACACATAGGATTATCAGTCTAAGGGCTAGGGACCTTATCTCTTTTTCTCTTAATTCATTTTACTGATTTACCATTAAACAGCAAGTGATCTTTAGTTCTTCACTGCCTATATGTTGTGTCTCCCTATCATCAGGAAACAAAAAGCTGTCTGAAGGTCACCTACAGACTAAATAGTAAGCTTCTGGAATACCCTGCAATTAATGATTTTGGTTGTTGGGGTCCAAATTTTTTCTGAAATGTTTGAAAACACTCATATTTCTCACGGTGTTAGTGTTAGTGTGTATCTGGCAGGTCTTACTTCTCAGAAGTGAGTTGTGCACTGTTGAGTAGTTTCCACTAATCAGTAGGAACTGCGCGTTTGTGGACAACATAAACTTAGGATGGTGCCAGACTGGTCCCATGCACCCCGCTGGGTATGTCGTCCCTTGGACCAGCTATTTTACAGTGCCCTGTTAGCCCCCCTAACCTAGACAGAGAGCGAACAGTTCTGGCTACTACTGAACATGACAACACTGTTCCCTCAGGAACTGTTTTGACAGATCTGAAACCTTTCGCTCAGACACTCGTGCTCTCTTTCGCTCAGAGAAATATACAAAGAATACACAAAGGGACATTTTTCAATATTTATTGAACCAAAATGATTCTTGTATAGAAAATATGTGCTGCAATGATCAATACACGCGCAAAAAGAACAATTGATAGACAGAATGCAGAACAATGTCATACATTCGCCCCAGTACAGAGATCTGGGCCTAAATCCATTGTTTTTTTGCTCCCCATGCCATTCCAGTTTGAACCCAGCCATCTGCAAATCAGTCTTGACCTGTGCCCAATGAGAACAGTCCAGCCCAAACTGCCAGGCCAGGTCCTCCCTGGACTGGAACCAAGCATCCTAGGACCGGTTTCGGGGTTTCACCCCTCATCAGCTAGAATAGCTTGACTCCAGTGGCATGGAGAGCACGGGACGCACTTCTGGGCATACCCCTTCCACTCGGGGTGACAAATGCAAAAAGAACAATTGATGGACATGGGTGCCAGGCTCACTGTGCCACTGGATTCAAGCTAGCCTATCTGATTTGGGGTGATGCCCCGAAACCAGTCCCAGGATGCTTGTTTCCGGTCTAGGGAGGAGCTGGCCCGGCAGTTGGGTCTGGACTGTTCCCATGAGGCACAGGGTCAAGACTGATTTGCATATGGCTTGGTCTAAACTGGGGTGGCATGGTGAGCAAAAGAACAATGGATTTTACCCAGATCTATTGACTGGGGGAGAATGTTTGATTTGCTCTGCATTCCATCCATCATCTGTGTGTCTTTTGCTTTCTCGCCCTAAGAGCACCAGGTATGCCCAGATGTGGGTCCCGGGGTCACTGTGCCACTGGATTCAAGCTAGCCTGGCTGATATGGGGTGATGCCCCGAAACCGGTCCCAGGATGCTTGTTTCCGGTCCAGGGAGGACCTGGCTTGGCAGTTCGGTCTGGACTGTTCCCATGAGGCACAGGATCAAGACTGATTTGCATATGGCTTGATCTAAACTGGGATGGCATGGTGAGCAAAAGAACGATGGATTTAACCCAGATCTATTGACTGAGGGAGAATGTTTGATTTGCTCTGCATTCTGTCCATCATCTGTGTGTCTTTTGCAATGATCAATAGACAGAAGCAAACAAAAGTTATAATGAGTGTCAAGACAGTGAATAAAACAAAGAGTTCCACCATCTTGCTGGTACAACTTATATATGCATTCATATACAGTTTTATAACAGTCTAGCGTACGCCTATGATGCAAACCCTAACTTGCGTGCCTGAAGTATAAATGTATGGTCTGCCATACCCCCTTCTGGATGATCTAACCCCTTTAACTGGTGGGCAAGAATATAGGAACCCATCTTGGTCACGAACGGGACACCCCTCACGGAGATGTCAGTCAGCTGCTGGGCGAAAGCTTCAGCATGCAGGGACACCTCAAAGTTAGCAGAAGTGTCTCCTCTGATTATACTTGGGAAACAAAAGGTTATATATAGAAAAAGGCATCCTTGCCTTGGGCCAAGATTGTGATCAGGCTGCCATTGTTTGTATTTCACAGATAGGTGTGTCGCCATATGGACATTATAACAAACACATTTGTATAACACATGTGAGGGCCTTGTACACAATGCCAAGGCAGTCTGATAGTGTTTTTACAAGGTTCTCCATGTCATCAAGGTCAGTGTTTCCAAGAAACAAACTCAAGAGTCATTATTACAAATGTGTGTCAAAAGTCGATGTGACAAAATGAAGGCAACTTTTTTATTTTTTATTTTTTTTTATTTTTAAAAACCTTTATTTAAGAAATATTGCACAGCACAATTACAAGACTCCACCATTGCAATGAATGAAGCACAGTATGACAATGTAATACAGTAAAGACAATCAGAAACTCATGGCACATTGGGGACAATGTTAAGAGACAATAACTGGTAAGCACAGAGGGAGTGAAATACACATTAGAAAAGAGCGCCATCAGTAGGGCAGAAAGGCAGGGGGTGTAGAGGAGGGGGGCGGGAACAGCGGGGAGACAGCTCTTGGACCTACACCGGCGGCCGCCGCGGGCGGGGCGCCGGCGGGGAGCGCGGGAGAGGTTGCAGGGCTCTGTGAGTCCTGACATGAGAGGTAGGTTACAAGCGGGCCCCAAATATCAATTGGACGGGACCTGGCTGGCTGGAGGTCCCAAAACTCAGCCAGTAGAGTTTGGCAGCGAGAAGCGTCCTCAAGCCAGAGGACAACCTTGGGCGCCGGCCTGCGGCCCCAGCACATGGAGACCCTGCGCCGCGCGAGGACTAGCAGCATGGCAGTCAAGCGACGAGTGGCGTCCGGGCAAAATTTAACAAAGCCTAAGAGGCAGAGCAGAGGGTCAGGCTGAATAGGAGATGAGGTGATTGCAGAGATCGCAGCGCATACCTCGTGCCAATATGCCGAGACCCGGGGGCACAGCCAGGCGAGATGAGAAAAGTCAGCCGCGGGCGCAGAGCAGCGCAGGCATCCATCCCCGGCAATCAGTCCGAGCTTATGAAGTTGAGCGGGAGTCCGATAGAGCCGATGGAGGTACTGAAAATGGATAAGGCGCAGACGATAGTTTGAGGAAAGGCGTTTGATTTGATTACAACAGTATAACCAATCGGCCTCGGAGATTTCGGCTCCCAGGTCATCGCCGCATGCAACGCGCGCCCGGTCGGTAGAGATGGGAGATGCAGCTAGCGTATAAGCGTAGATTTTTGTGACCAGTTTTTTAGGAGAGGAAGATGTGTAAAGAAGATCAAGAGAGGCCATCGAAGGGGGAGACTGGGGAAAAGTGGGGTGAAGCTTCCTACAGATAGCTCTGAGTTGATAATATAACAGAGTGTCCATGGGGCCAGAGTCAGCGGCGAGGGAGAAGAAAGTGTCCCCAGGGTAGAGATCCGAGACTGTGGAGAGGCCCAGACGAGTAGCGTGCTTGATTATCCCGGAAGAATGAAGAGGAGGAAAGACGGGGTGATGTGCTAGTGGCATATTGTTCGCGGAAAGTATATCAGAGCCAGACAATTTGCAAAGCCCGTCCCAAGCCCAGCGCAGGGTCCCAATCGTATCGATTTCAGTGCGAAGGAGTTTCGCAGGAGCGAATAGAGCAGTCGTGAGCGGCCACGGGGTAGCGAGGTCAGCCTCTACCGCGACGTGAGGTTGAAACGGAGTGGGGTGAAGCCAAAAGTGAAGAAAACTGGCTTGAGCACTGAGAGCATACAGCTTGAAATCTGGGGCGCCAAGCCCGCCACGCGACATGGGAAGAGTAAGGATGCTGTATGCAATGCGAGGTTGCCGACCGGCCCAAATTAAGGTGATGAGCAGAGAGCGAATCTTGCGAAAAAAGTGAGCGGTTAAAGGGATGGGGATATTGACAAATAAGTATAAAAACTTCGGAAGCACCACCATTTTAGCGATAGCGATGCGCCCAGCCAGGGAAAGTGGCAGCCGGTTCCAGAGAGGAATCTTAGACTCGAGCCAGTCCACAGCACGACCAAAGTTAACTTTCCAAAGTTCATCAACGTCCCTGCTCAACCAAATGCCCAAATATCTAGTGGGCTCCAATGCCCACACAAATGGATAGTCAGGAACAAAGGGTGTTGTAGCATTCGTAAGAGGAAATAGTACCGACTTACTCCAGTTGATCTAGATTCCGGAATAGCCGCCGAAGCGAATCACCTCACGGACCAATGGGCTGAGGTTCTCCTGGGGATGGAGGACATAAAGAGTGACGTCATCCGCATACATGGAGACTAACAAAGCGCGAGCCGCAAAACCAATGCCTCTCTGGGTATGGTGTTGCCGGAGACGAGCCGCGAGGGGTTCCATGGCGATAGCAAAGAGCATGGGGGACAGTGGACAACCCTGCTGAGTACCGCGCCCGATGGGAATGGGCTCAGAGACCTGACCATTAATGCGAAGACGGGCAGTAGGTAGAGTATAAAGAAGCTGTACTTTGCGTAAGAAAACTTGGCTGAAGCCCAACCGGGGGAGAAGATAAAACAGGAAGGGCCACTCCAAGGTGTCGAAGGCCTTGGTGGCGTCAAGAAGGGCGGCCACTGCCGGGAGCGCAGGATTAATTTGATGAATAACGGAAAAAATGGTCCGGAGGTTGTGAGAGGTCGCGCGACTGGGAATGAAGCCGGACTGATCTGGGCGTGCGACGTGCGGCATGAGGGGTAGGAGACGGGAAGCGAGCAATTTGGCGAAAATTTTATTATCTGTGTTTATGAGGGATAGGGGATGGTATGAGTCTCGCTGTTCGGGTGGTTTATCCGGTTTAAGGAGCAGAGTTAACACTGCCTCGCGCAGCGATGGGGGGAACAAACCTGTTTCGAAAGATTCATTATACATGGAGGCTAAATGAGAAACCAAGAGCGGGGCAAAAGCTTTATAGAAGGAAGCCGGCAGGCCGTCCGAACCGGGGGCTTTGTCACCAGGCATGCTGTTGATTGCCGCGAGGATCTCTTCTTTAGAGAAGGGCTCGTCAAGATATTCCCGATGAGAATTACCGAGCCAAAGAAGCTGAAGGGTGTCGAAATATTGGTCAAGTACTTCACGCGGAGGCACTGATCCGGGCGTGTAGAGTTGTGCGTAGAAAGTGGTGAAGCGCGCCTTGATTTCCTCAGGAGAGGTGGTACGATCGGGGCCGCCGTCCCGAAGGGCGGTGATGTAGGATGCCACCCGTGACTGTCGAAGGATGTTGGCTAGGGTTTTGCCAGGACGATCACCCTCGCCGAAGCGGCGTGCCCTCGCCTCCCTGCCGAGAAACGCCAGTTCTCTGCCAGCCTCATCGGCGAAGTCAGTAAGTTTCCCCCGCAACTGGGCAAGCGTGTCAGGGCGAGGGTCCAGGGCATGGGAGGCGTCAAGCGCCTTAATTTCCCCCTCCAGTCTGTCAAGAGTGCCGTGGATGGAGCGAAGAACGCCAGATTGCTTGGAGATACATTCCCCGCGGATAACAGTTTTAAACCCCTCCCAGAGCGTGGACGGAGAGTCCACGGAACCCACATTGAGCTCAAAATAGTTTACAATTGTAGTTTGTATTTCGTCACTGAAGACTGAGTCACGGAACGCGTTAGGGGGAAGCCGCCAGGAAAAGGCACGGCGAGGAGAGTGTGGGAGACGGAGGCAGAGGCGAACGGGGGCATGATCTGAGAGAGTGCGCGCCATATGGTCAACGGAGGTGAGCCATATCAAGGCATCCGGAGTAGTGATCCACAAGTCGAGACGGGACCAGCAGCCACGAGAACCAGAGACACAGGTGCCCTCCTGTAAAGCAGGGTGAGCGTGACGCCACACGTCGTACAGAGAGTTATCCGAGAGCAAGGAGCTGAGGAATGAAGCTGCGTGCGGGTGAGAAGCATGAGTGCCGGACCGGTCCAAAGCGGCAGATAGTGTTACGTTAAAATCCCCCCCCCCCAGAGGGGTGCTGCAGAGCCGAATGATGAGATGTGGTGCCAAACTTGCGCAAAAAAGTCAGGGTCATCGCAGTTTGGGCCATATAAAGCAGCAAGCGTCAAAGGTTGGGCCCGTAGGGTGCCATGAAGGATAACAAAACGCCCCCCACGATCAATGTGCACTTGAGAGGTCTACCATGGGAGCCCTTTGCGTAACAAAATGGAAACCCCCCGAGAATAGCTGGAATAAAAGGAAGAGTGAATTTCACCCCAGTATCTGGAAAGGAGTCTTGAGGAGGTGGCCGGTAACAGGTGGGTCTCTTGTAAAAAACAGATGTCCACCTTGTGCCGAATGAGATGGGCGTGAACTAGTCGTGCCTTACGGTGGTCGTTCAGCCCACGGACATTCCACGTCCAAAGTGTAGTATCAGTCATGGCGCATCGTCATGGGGTAGAGAAGCGAAAAAAGGTGTGGGAAAGCGCAGAGTCTGTGTGTGAATGCCGTGCGCCGTGCAATAAACACCAAGGAGAAATAGTAGTGCAGTAGCAATGGAATCACATTGAAACAGTGCAATCGAAAATTCAACAAATGCCTCAGAAGGAGGCAGCCCCAACATTACAAACCCCCCAACAAGGAGATGAATCGTAAGGGGGAGAAAGCATGGCCTGTAAAGGCTCGGTACGCGAGCCGGTGCTGCAAAGAGTAGCGTTGCCTCGGAAGGAGGGCGTAAAGCGCAGGCCTCAATCCCCCAACCACCCAAGACCACCCCCAAAACAAAAAAAACCAAGAATCCCCACAACCCCGCTCCCACACCAACCCCCCAATCAGGCTGAGGTACCACCCCTTCCCACCCCAGGGACCCACAACTAGGAAGGGAACAGTCTGTGTCCAAGATGGGAATTATCCCGTGTGGGCATGGCAACGCTCAGCGTACACCCCTGCCAAAGAAGACAGGGTGGCTAAGCCGTTGGAAGTGGCAAACACCAAAAAATACTTAGCAGGTATAGCACACCGTGCCAACATCAAAGAAGGTATAGCAGAATAGCCGAAGAGTCAGCGTTGGTTCAGGAGGCACCATGCGACCAGAAAGGCCGAAAAGCAAAATGTCCAAAAGAGTACTACCCATACAGCATGGCTGTCCATCTGATCAGTCATTATCACTAAGGTTGGCCCCAGCGGCAGTCTGTGAGCTGGAGGGCGGAGAGCGATGTGACCTGTCCAATTTTTTGGCAAACGCCAGCGCTTCTCTGTGATCCGCAAAGATGAGGGTCTTGGTTCCCTGCTTGACGCGCAGTTTGGCGGGGTATGCCAGCGAGTATGAGATCTCATGCTTCTGAAGGAGTCGTTTTGCTGGAAGGAACTCGCGGCGGGCCACCTTAACCGCAGTAGTGTAGTCCGGGTAGAATGACAGAGAGTTACCCTGATGGCAGATGTCCCCCTTCTCTCTGGCTGCACGCAGGATGGCGTCACGGTCCCGAAAGTTCAAAATTTTGGCTATGATAGGGCGGGCCGGCAGGCCAGGGCCTGGACGTGGGCCGAGAGAGCGGTGGGCCCGCTCAACAATGAAGACTGGGGAGAGGATGTCACCAAAGAGCTCACGGACCAGCTGTTCTACGTAGTCCTCCATGCGGGAGATATTGGTGGATTCAGGCACTCCTGTGATGCGGAGGTTGCTCCTTCGGGAGCGCGCCTCCAAATCCTCGTTTTTGCTCCGGATGAGATCAAGTATTTTGTCCATCTGCAGCAGTTTCTGTTGGTCCTGGGTGGCGGAATCCTCCGCATCCGATACCCTGGTCTCCACGTGAAGGAGGCGGGCATCATGAGAATCGACACGAGCCTTCAGAGTGTCCAGACGAGTCGACAGCTGATCCAACTGGGCCGCAATGTTGGTAACAGTGGACTTAACGTCCAGCATGATGGTCTTTAAGTTGTCCTCACGAGTCGCAGCCATGTCGGTAGAGACCGGGGGGACCCCCCCGTCGGCGCCCGTGTCGTCCTGGCGCGTCTGGCGACGTTGATCGAAAGCGATTTTAGGCTGCTTGGGGTCTGTCCTCCCCATGTCTGGCGTGGCAGGCTAGCAGCAACCCGGGGCAGCTGTGACTGGAGGTGAGTGCTGCGCTCGTTGGAGGTGGAGCAGCTTCAGGCAGAGCGGAGGATCAGGACCGGCAGGCGGCGGAGGCAGCCAGCAAAGGCCATGTGCAGCTGAGCCGGTTATAGCATGTTGTGTAGACCCTCAATGGCAGACCCAGCTCCAGGAGGCAGGAACAGGTGGGGAGCGGGTGCGCCAGCACTAGAGGGAGAGCAGTGAGGACTGGCCAACGCCAGGAGGCCGGGCCGCCGAACGACCAAGCAATGCGCAGGCCGCCCGGGAGAAGGAGAGTGCAGTAATGTCACTCCAGTCACAGGTGCTGGTAGAAGGTCATAGGGCCAGCGTGGGCAACGGCGCAGAGGGTGGAGGATGAAGGGTCTTCACCATGCAGCACCCAGGTGGGGAACCCCCCGGGAGGCGGCAAGCCCCAAGCCAGAGGAGCGATGGTCCACGGGCACCAGATGGCCCCAAGAGCAGGGCCCAGCAGTAAGCGGGGGGCCAGCGCCAGCCGTAAATCCAAGCGCTGGTGCAAAGCAGGGGTGAAGCAGCCAGGAGCACACACGCGCCAGTGTGGTGGCGAAGGAGGCCAGTGGTACACCGCAGCGGTGGCGAATGGCGATGTGCCGCAGGGCGGGCGTCCAGCACCCCTGGCAGCAGAAGGCGACGCGCCCCCAGGGTATTGCGGACCGCCGTCGCAGCCCGGGATGCAAGGGCAAAGCGGGCAAATGAGCCTCCGCAGCAGAAGTCTCCAGGGATCCGGCAGGCCGCAGCGGGAGGGGGGCGGCACGCAGCGAGGAGCCAAGGGGGGCGCACCGTCCGCGTCGCCCAGCCCGGTGGAGCGAGGCCTAAGCAGCGGGCGCCGAGGTGAGGAGCGTGGCACCCGCAGTCAATCAGACCAGGCTGGGCGGTACGACCCGCGAGCCCCCAGCCCCGCCGCAATGCGCCCCCACAGCAACGGCGCTTACCGGCTGAGATCCAGGAACGCCGGCGTCTGGATGTAGGAGCCGAATCTGGTGGCCAGGAGGGAGCCCACAGACAGCTTCGGGATGGCCGGGACGGCCGCGCTGGTAGCGGGCCTCAGGCTCGGGGCCCACGCGACGGTGGATCCCAGCCCCACAGCGTCGCTGGAAGACGGGAGCACGACCAATCTGTACCCCAGGAGCAGGTGAGTGGCTGTGGTGCGGCAGGAAGCGGCGATGGGCACTGTGTCCGCAGGATAATAGACGGATAATAGGCTTAGCCGGCAGAGCCCACTCAGAGTGCGGCCATCTTGCAGCCGGTCAAGCCACGCCCCACAAAATGAAGGCAACTTTAGCAAAGAACCGTGTACGTATAAAATAGCACTATTTCCTACCAGGCCGAACTCGGGCACATGACACCCACTCCTTGTAAATAAGTCAGCTAAGTAGCTATTCAAAGCAAACTAATCCCTTAATTAAAAAAATGCAGCAACATATAGAAAGGAAAATACTAAAATTTATATTAGAAAAGGATGATAAAATCACTTTAAAATCAGGCACTCATGCAATTTGGAGAGCCAAAGCATAAAGAAAGCCAATAGCTGTTAAAAATATAAAAACAATAAAATGTAAGACAATTTTTAAAAAAATTGAAAGTTAAAAACAGGCTGTATCAAAAGTTCCCACTACACGGAAAGCTAAATGTTTACATGTTCCGAGTGGTAGACGAAACATTTCTGTTCCCTGCATCAGCAGGTGATGATCCCAGAGGCACACCTCAGAGCAAATTGATAGAGCAAGTATGTTCCTATCCAACTCCCAGAGCAGCCGCTGAGGGAGCGAAGTCCACCACTCGATGTTCTGTTGAATCAGAGCCTAGATCCAAACCACCAGGTGCGGAGGCAACCCAGGGAAGCTCATAGAATGTGGCCAGGAGCAATGGAATCCGCAAGGGACAGCTGCACAAATGGGGCTTCAGCGGGTCTATTAGTACTTGTATGTCCGAAGGTTCAACCAATTGCGACCCCAAGCACAAGTCCAGGGCACACTTGTAAGTGCACAAGAGGCAGCAGAAAACAGGCTGTACGCAATGAAGCCATACAGGCTGAAATGACAGGAACCAATGCTCATCCAGTTCTCGAAGCAAAGGTGTGCCAAAGAAATGCACAATGCGTTCACTGCACAACAGGACGTGAGGCCGTGCCAGCTCCTTTTGATCTTGAACTGGGACATCCATTGCAGAGCAAAAATATTAAACGCAATATCCCTGCAACTAGGAGCAGAACCAGTGGAAGACCTCCAAAGATGCTTCCGAGGACGGAGTAGTAAGAGGATGGTATAACTCCAAACATCGTCTGGAAGGTGCTGACCAACCCAGAGCCAATGCTCCTGAAAAACTGTACAATTCCAGTTGTACTAGACTTGTTAAAAATATGATGGACCAGCTCCCCAAAATGTTGTGGGAGGTTGGTACGGAGAAGCGCCTATATCTCCGAAGAGGAACGCGCCACCTGAAGATCAAATGCCCCCTTGGCCGAATTAAGGCCACATCTTTTTAAAATAATAAGGCCTGCAGTTTGCTCAGGGCATCAAAACGCATATTTGTAAGATTAATTGAAAGCCACAGCATATCCTCCCTAACGACATAGGCATACGGAAACAGGCCTGGTTTACAGCATGTAACAATGGAAGATACCATCACCACATAAGCAGCCCCTGGTTTCATCCCTCAGCAACCTTGGCTGTTCAAAATCAGGTAACTCCTATTCGAGAGCAATCTGAAAGTTGGGCAAATCTTGGCCGCCGGAGACCCTTTCAAGTAGCAGGACAAGTTCGCCACAGAAGCATTGCATTCTCCGTGCAACGAAACGTCCTTGCACACTAGGGACACACTTAAAGTATTCTCGCAGTCATAGCAGCTGAGAAAAACTTCAGTATCCTTATTCCGACACCAAAATGTGAAAGGAAGCTCCCATTGTTCGTGTATGTACCCTTCACCCAATGCTTCATATCTGCCCATTTGATGGTGTTGTAGACAATACTGAAGTGGAAAGTCGAGATTGGTAATGTAATGTACCCATGGATTATCCAATCTGATGATGCTTTGGTAAAAGGTAATTTCTCCAGCCTTTCGATGTTTAACATTGTGTATTTTGCATCCTTTCATGCCATAGCTATCTGTTGTTCAGAAAGATGGTAAGGTGAAAACAGATTTGTGATGTTTATGTGTCGCCACGGCACGTGGCCAGAACGTAGGGTTTGTAGTGTCCAGCTTAACAATAGAATTGACCTAAATTGGTACTGCCCATGTTGTAACGCAGACATGTCTTACTGAAGCACATCTATTGTGGATGAGACAATGAAACCTAAAGAATAAATTCCATACGATAAGGTAGTCATACCGTTGTCTACTTCTGCAAGAGCCTGTTCTAAGTCGGCCCTGTCAATCTCACACAGCCTTTCAGCAGGTTTTCCATATTTCATTATAGACGGCATAAAGGAAGCACTTTTGATGTGGTTTCCAAGGATCCAACAAGAAGTCTCATAATTCCAAGTCATCAGATAAAAGGGAAAAGTGCTGTTTTACCTGCGACAGTGCTAATGTTTTTAGCCAATCGAGGCACAACTTCCCAACACTGTAAGTTGTTACCACCACCGAATGTTCACTCTGCACATATCACTTATCAGGCCTCTTAGCTGTAAATCCCTTGCTGTTACCTAGGAATCTATTCTGACATTTGTTAGTGTCTAGCGGCCAGACTAACCATCCCTTCCAATTGGGATCTGATGAGTTATGCTTACTCTTACGCAGCATGTTATCAATAGTGTTTTCATCGTATGGTGGTAACTGCTGCCAGTTGTCAAATCGTTTAAGAGTGGGAACCCGCGGTGTGTTCAAATCCTTTATCTTGGCTAAGCCAAGACACGTATTTTGTTGCACAGTTTTGTTGAGGAAAATCTTCTGTTGTGGTATTAAGCAGGCCCTAAATAAAGCCTTCGTTCCCTGAACCTGCCAATCTTTAGTCCCCAGATAGATTTTACATCTACCATATCCCTTCGAAAGTCAAAAACTTGTACAGAGAGTAAATCAGCTTGGTGTCAGTTAACATATTTTTCTTTGCAGATGACGGCGCAAGCCTATAGTAAAAAGAGGCTGGGTTATACATGTCTTAACCAGCACAATAGTCAAACTTCTGTGTGAATACTTTTGAACTACCACTTGATGGTGTAGGGCAATGTTCCCATTGTACAAAGTTAAATACTTCACGTACTAGCCTTGTGTAGAAAATGATGACCGTAATGTTGAAAACAGAACATCTCATCAAAATTAGCTGTACCATTATATAACTCATCGGAAGAAAACACAGTGGAATGTTCTAGATCTTCTAACATTTCATATACTGCATCAATGTCTCAGTCCTCAGAAATAGTAATAGGGGTGATAATATCATTTAAGGAAATTTTAATCAAATGCGAAATTTGTAAAAGCTCAGTGAAACCATACACATCAAATAATACCTTATCCCATATAACCCTGTCTGGAACTGGAACAGCTGAAATGTTCAAGAGGGAGAAGTCTCTCTGTTCACAGTGTGATGATACATGTTTTTTCAGAACCAAGTTTACCATGTGTACTGCAGAGTGTTCTGGGATAAAGTGTCCATTCAGAAGCAAAAAGAACACAGTCACAAAACCAATGCAGAGAACCAGGAAAAGTAATGCAATTGTAATCCAAAGATGTAACCATGGAGAAACAAAGGGGCATATTAGCAAGACTGGCGATAAAATTATCGCCGTTTTAGCGGCAGGAAACTGCAGCTAAAACGGCGATAATAGGCTTGCTAATATGCGTTATAGAATTCAATAGAAGCCCAGGTTAGATGTGCAGGACATCTAACCTGGGCTTCTATTGGAATTCTATAACGCTTATTAGCAAGCCAATTATCGCCGTTTTAGCGGCAGTTTCCTGCCGCTAAACGGCGATAATTTTATCGCCAGTCTTGCTAATATGCCCCAAAGTATGTTCTCTTCAACCAAAGAAAGATGACATGCACTTTCAGTGCGTCAGAGGAGAAGTCATCAAAGTCGATGAAGTATCCAGAAGCCGTCCGGTCTATCTTGGGCAGCTCAGCAGGTTGGTTTGAATTCAATGAAGTCTCGATCTGTAGTACATTGACGTAGACCTTTTTCTTTTCAGGAGTCTGAATTAAAATCTGTGTTTCTGTACTTGTTGACTGCACAGTTGTCGTTGTTTTTAAAACAGGTAAAAGATATAGGGCCAGATGTATCAAGATTAAATTTTGCGAGTCTATAATAGCGAATTTTACCGATTCGCTATTATAGACTCGCAAAATGCAATGTATGCAGGTTTCTGCAAATATTTTGCGATTCCTACATATTCCTTAATAGCGAGTCGCACATTGCTTTTCGCTATTAAGGAATGCCTTCACATTCATTCCTATGGGCCTAGAGGCCCATAGGAATGGATGGGAATTGCATGCGCAATTTGCGAGTACCCAATAGGTACTCGCAAATTGCGCATGCAATTTCAAGGGTGCCAAAAGGATACCCTGTTGCACCCCTGAAATATGCATGTGTACACATGTGGCGCACATACATGCCCTAAAGGCATGTATGTACGCCACATGGCACTTAGAAAAATGCTAAAAAGTGCATTTTTCTAGGAATTTGCAATTTACCACCAACTTGGAGTTGGTGGTAAAATGCGATTCTTTAAAGCAGGGTCGCAAATTTAAAAGTGCTTCCTGCATTGCATTTAGGGAATCGCAAATTGCGATTCTCTAAATGCATTCGCAAAATAGGTAATCGCAAAAATTGCAATTCCCTATTTTGCGATTGCCTTTTGGGATGATACATCCCAAAAGGCTTTTTTCCCTTTCGCAAATGGGAAAAAGATTGATACATCTGGCCCATACTTCATTGTTGTTTATCGTTGTCTCTTGTTGAGAGCAAACTTCATTTGCATTTAAAGCTTCCATCTGTACCTCCTGTATGGCAGCAAGAGGAGATTGATAACTACCCAGGAGTCTACGTGGCTTACTGTTGAGAATCGGCCACATAGTGTGATTTCTTCAGATCAATAGAGACAAACTGTTTGTCTCGGCGTCCGGCAAGGGGCGGGAGAATTACTGTTCATGTACCTTCAACAGCCAGGACAGGCACACAATAGCATACATAATGTGGAAATGGGTCGGCCCACTTCAGCCATTGGCTAACTTCACTGAGATTGACAATATTTTGCTCTTTCACAAGGAGCACATTCACACAGAGGCAGTGCCAGTGACTACAGCAATTTGTGCTTTTTAAGATCAAAAAATATTCTAGCCCTTAGCCAATGTTTTTTTTTATAGATTTATGATGGCCCAGTGGCTTCTCCAACAATAAAGTTTGCAAAAACCATGACAAAACAAAACAAGCATTGATAAAGCCCAAATGCTGGCAGCCTATGCCAGTCCTATTGGCTTTGACAATGCGTGTTTGGGCTGGCATTTGCCAAGACCTTTTCTTTCTATTTAAAAATATATATATACTATACATACTTACTTACTCAGACCGCTTCATCCATTGGTCTGCTCTAGTGTCACTCACATTTTGTTTCTGCACACCACAGAATACAGCATAGTGCATGGGGTCAGCCCACTTCAATCACTGACTTACCTGACGGTGAGTGACAACATTCTTCTTTTGCACAATGTGTTGATCAGCATAATAAGTAGTTCTCGTCAGTGCTAGGGAATACTCGTGCAATGTGCGCTTTTACATTGAAATATCTATTTTTACTTTTAGACAATGATTGTTTTACTTAGATGAGGTACCAGTACCAGTACCTCTCACAACAAAGCTTCCAGGCACCTTCTTTGTCATGTGTTGTCATACAAAAACCATTCAACCTGCCAATCTTTAGTACCCAGATAGATTTTACATCTACCATATCCCTTCGAAAGTCAAAAACTTGTACAGAGAGTAAATCAGCTTGGTGTCAGTTAACATATTTTTCTTTGCAGATGACGGCGCAAGCCTATAGTAAAAAGAGGCTGGGTTATACATGTCATAACCAGCACAATAGTCAAACTTCTGTGTGAATACTTTTGAACTACCACTTGATGGTGTAGGGCAATGTTCCCATTGTACAAAGTTGAATACTTCACGTACTAGCCTTGTGTAGAAAAAGATGACCGTAATGTTGAAAACAGAACATCTCATCAAAATTAGCTGTACCATTATATAACTCATCGGAAGAAAACACAGTGGAATGTTCTAGATCTTCTAACATTTCATATACTGCATCAATGTCTCAGTCCTCAGAAATAGTAATAGGGGTGATAATATCATTTAAGGACATTTTAATCAAATGCGAAATTTGTAAAAGCTCAGTGAAACCATACACATCAAATAATACCTTATCCCATATAACCCTGTCTGGAACTGGAACAGCTGAAATGTTCAAGAGGGAGAAGTCTCTCTGTTCACAGTGTGATGATACATGTTTTTTCAGAACCAAGTTTACCATGTGTACTGCAGAGTGTTCTGGGATAAAGTGTCCATTCAGAAGCAAAAAGAACACAGTCACAAAACCAATGCAGAGAACCAGGAAAACTAATGCAATTGTAATCCAAAGATGTAACCATGGAGAAACAAAGTATGTTCTCTTCAACCAAAGAAAGACGACATGCACTTTCAGTGCGTCAGAGGAGAAGTCATCAAAGTCGATGAAGTATCCAGAAGCCGTCCGGTCTATCTTGGGCAGCTCAGCAGGTTGGTTTGAATTCGATGAAGTCTCGATCTGTAGTACATTGACGTAGACCTTTTTCTTTTCAGGAGTCTGAATTGAAATCTGTGTTTCTGTACTTGTTGACTGCACAGTTGTCGTTGTTTTTAAAACAGGTAAAAGATATAGGGCCAGATGTATCAAGATTAAATTTTGCGAGTCTATAATAGCGAATTTTACCGATTCGCTATAATAGACTCGCAAAATGCAATGTATGCAGGTTTCTGCAAATATTTTGCGATTCCTACATATTCCTTAATAGCGAGTCGCACATTGCGTTTCGCTATTATGGAATGCCTTCACATTCATTCCTATGGGCCTAGAGGCCCATAGGAATGAAAGGGAATTGCATGCGCAATTTGCGAGTACCCAATAGGTACTCGCAAATTGCTCATGCAATTTCAAGGGTGCAAGGGTGCCAAAAGGATACCCTGTTGCACCCCTGAAATATGCATGTGTGCACATGTGGCGCACATACATGCCCTAAGGGCATGTATGTACGCCACATGGCACTTAGAAAAATGCTAAAAAGTGCATTTTTCTAGGAATTTGCAATTTACCACCAACTTGGAGTTGGTGGTAAAATGCGAATCTTTAAAGCAGGGTCGCAAATTTAAAAGTGCTTCCTGCATTGCATTTAGGGAATCGCAAATTGCGATTCTCTAAATGCATTCGCAAAATAGGTAATCGCAAAAATTGCAATTCCCTATTTTGCGATTGCCTTTTGGGATGATACATCCCAAAAGGCTTTTTTCCCTTTCGCAAATGGGAAAAAGATTGATACATCTGGCCCATACTTCATTGTTGTTTATCGTTGTCTCTTGTTGAGAGCAAACTTCATTTGCATTTAAAGCTTCCAACTGTACCTCCTGTATGGCAGCAAGAGGAGATTGATAACTACCCAGGAGTCTACGTGGCTTACTGTTGAGAATCGGCCACATAGTGTGATTTCTTCAGATCAATAGAGACAAACCGTTTGTCTCGGCGTCCGGCAAGGGGCGGGAGAATTATTGTTCATGTACCTTCAACAGACAGGACAGGCACACAATAGCATACATAATGTGGAAATGGGTCGGCCCACTTCAGCCATTGGCTAACTTCACTGAGATTGACAATATTTTGCTCTTTCACAAGGAGCACATTCACACAGTGGCAGTGCCAGTGACTACAGCAATTTGTGCTTTTTAAGATCAAAAAATATTCTAGCCCTTAGCCAATGTTTTTTTTATAGATTTATGATGGCCCAGTGGCTTCTCCAACAATAAAGTTTGCAAAAACCATGACAAAACAAGCATTGATAAAGCCCAAATGCTGGCAGCCTATGCCAGTCCTATTGGCTTTGACAATGCGTGTTTGGGCTGGCATTTGCCAAGACCTTTTCTTTCTAATTAAAAATATATATATACTATACATACTTACTTACTCAGACCGCTTCATCCATTGGTCTGCTCTAGTGTCACTCACATTTTGTTTCTGCACACCACAGAATACAGCATAGTGCATGGGGTCAGCCCACTTCAACCACTGACTTACCTGACGGTGAGTGACAACATTCTTCTTTTGCACAATGTGTTGATCAGCATAATAAGTAGTTCTCGTCAGTGCTGGGAATACTCGTGCAATGTGCGCTTTTACAATGAAATATCTATTTTTACTTTTAGACAATGATTGTTTTACTTAGATGAGGTACCAGTACCTCTCCCAACAAAGCTTCCAGGCACCTTCTGTGTCATGTGTTGTCATGCAAAAACCATTCACAAACAAAATAAGCACTGGTAAAGGCAACACGTCAGCAGCCAGCACCAGACCTACTGCCACTTTACATATTTGTTGTAATTAGCTATGTAAATGTGTTTGTTTTAGGTCTGCCACCATTCTTCATTATTGATATTCAACAAGAGCAAATTAACATAGCATACAATCTAGTGTGAAATCAAATTACTTCCTCCTTGGCCTCCTATTGAATGTAACATTTAAAGTGCTAATGTTATGTTAGATTCCTAATCTTAGCCCTAAAATTGGGGTACACATTTCTGGAACTTTAAGGCAAAATTCATATTACAAGTAAATGTATTCCTTTTTTTCTTTCTCCAAATTGAATTCAATACTTATTGCATATTACAACCAGCGTACTTATTTAAAATTGCAATGCAAATAGAGGTGTCAATAAGTCACATACCATACTCTTGTAACATAAATGCATGTTTTTCTAAGATCAACGTGGCAAGATATATATGCATGCTGATATTTTCAGAGGAAATTTAGCAGCATCACAAAACAGAATGAGATAAAAATCCTGGGATAAATGGACCCACCCCATGTCAATTTCTGTATTTATTTATGTATTTGAACAGCTTTGCAAATGATTTTTAAAGGACCTTTCAGAGCACTTTGGGAACCAGATGGCCTGCAGAGTGGAATGAGAGGATAAAAAAGAAAGAAGGCAGAAGGGCAAATATAGGAGGGAATGGAGAAACAGATGATTCTGAAATTCATTTCCAATTTCTAAATCGCTAAAGGTGTTAGAAATCAGCAGTAAATTAGTAACCTCTGCAGCTTCTGAAAAGTCGTGGTCTTGAGCCCCTTGTTGAGTTCTGGGAGAAAGGGGCTACAAAACTGTAATTATAGGTAACACAGGGATCTATCTTCCAAGAGGTGGTTTTTTATGTTCAAGAAGATGACCTGAGATATCCTTCTTAGGTGAAGAGATTCTGCAAGTTGAGAGTGGTGCACCCACGCTGCATGTAGAGCTTGCTTCTGAGAATGTGTCAATTAATTAGTGGAGGATCCTGAAGGAGATCCTGTTCATGGTCCATGGAAAGTGAAGGTATTATGTTGTACTGTAGCATTTATATAGCGCCACATACCCCTAAGTGGGACTCCAAAGTGCATTTTCGAGCGGGTAGCACACCACACTGTGGAGGAGTGTTGTGATTCTATGTAGGAAGAGTTTTGGTATTGTGCATGAATGACCAGAGATAGCTGCTCTTGTCTAGGAGGTAGTGCCTAGAAGTGAGACGAAGAACGACATGTGGAAGAGAGGCTCACAAATTATAGTTATTCTTAGGACAAAAACATCTAGGCAGCTATATAATGCTGACCTAGCCAGAGGTGAACAAAACAATTGGTTCACCTGGAATTCATTCAAATACCTATGCAATATGTCAACATTAGACCATGGCAAGCAATTAATGCAAACGCAATGATCCCACGTATATCCTCAATAGTGTTTTTTTCTCAAACATTTTAAACATGTACATAAGACTGACAAAGCATACAAAACATAACACTTACATAAATAATCACAAATCAAAAAGACACAAGAACAATTGTGCAGGGTGTCCCAAAGTGACTAAACACACAGAAGTCAATATATTGTATTTTGGTCTGCTTAGAGGTTTGAATTATTTATACCAACATCAGTCAGGACACCTTATTATCTTACTGATGTAGGCATAAATAATTTAAACCTCTATGGCAGACGATCATATAGGTGCTATAGAACACATACTTGAAAGTGCAATTTTGTATATAATCTACAATATATTAACTTCTGTGTGTTTCTTCACTTTGGGACACCCTGCACAATTGTTTTTTTAATTTTGATTTGTGATTGTTTATGAGTATTCAGGGTTGGCAAACTTTAAAAGATTTCACTTATTCCTGCTAGGCCAAAGGAGACAAAATTTTGAGCAATGGTTCATGGCCCAAGCACTCTCAGGTTCCCAATGGCTCTCAAAAAACAGAGAAGCATCAGCCCCAGAAGTGTTATGGCTCAGACCCTTGATAGACCAGCATCCTGCACACGCAAGGGTGAGAGAGCAAGCGCTTGATAGGTTGTGGCTGTGACGGCACAAGATTGAATCAGCCCACCCAACTTACCCTTTTGTCTTCACCCATGCCAGGTTAGCACAATACGTGCTCCTAAATCCCGAAGACCCTTAGGGGCATATTTACAACTAAATGGTGCAGAGTGGCACTGCAAGCAATTTAGCAGCACCAGTTATCTAATTTTAAAAACGTAGGGATTGGCCATATTGCCACTGCAGCCAAGCTATACCTGTCTGATGAGCCCAAATAAGGGCAAACCGGTCCTGGCTTGCTTGTGTTCTGTTTCAGGGAGGACCTAGCCGTGCAGTTTGGGATTGGCTGTTCCCACTGGAGCAGAGAGAAGACTGATTTGCAGATGGCTGGGTCCAAGTTGAGGTGGCATGGTGGCGCATGCACCATTCTGCCAAAATTAAAGCCAGGGCTGTAGCAATTGTCCCTGGAGATACCCTTCATTGTAAATAAGCTGACATTTCTATCTAGTACAATTCCTCTTGTTCCAGATAAGCAGTGGATCAGGGGGGAGATGTGGCCTAGGGGACAGAGCTACCTACTATGCAACTAAGGAACCAGGGGGCATATTAGCAAGACCGGCGATTAAATTATCGCCGTTTTAGCGGCAGGAAACTGCCGCTAAAACGGCGATAATGGGCTTGCTAATATGCGTTATAGAATTCCAATAGAAGCCCAGGTTAGATGTGCAGTACATCTAACCTGGGCTTCTATTGGAATTCCATAACGCATATTAGCAAGCCCATTATCGCCGTTTTAGCGGCAGTTTCCTGCCGCTAAAACGGCGATAATTTTATCGCCGGTCTTGCTAATATGCCCCCTGGTTCGAGTCCCAGCGTCGGCTCAACATTGTGTGATTCTGGACCAATCGCTTAATCTACCTGTGCCTAAAAAAATGAATCTGAACTTGTTGAATGTAATCTGGTGCTCGTGCTTACTCCGCTCAAATCCCCTGTGCCGAATTCGATCTAAATAAATCTGCTAAAGAATACATGCTATTCAGTCCTTTAAAAAGGCCGGTACTGTCAGGTACTGAGTACCTGCACTTCATTATTTTGAGAGGGATAGTACCTGCACTTCTCAGCAAAGGTACAATACTTTAAATTGGAGAGTACCGGTACTTCTCAGGAGCATGCAGGTACTCTGATATAGGGTACCTGGGCTTCTATTTTTCCATTTCAAGCACTGATGTCATTCACACACCTTCTCCTGGGACACAATCTTATGACTTAGTTTCCCAGAAAGAGCGTATACATTTCCTGCATGGCGGTAGCAAGTTCTGCACTGGTAGGGCTTCGTGAGTCGATTTGTTTGCCACAAATTTGACAGCGGCTAAAAAAGACAAAAAACACAACACATCTACCCGCGTGCTAATGTTCTTCCAAAGGGCGCTCCCGCGCGCCGCATGGCAGCACTTTGTCTCATGTCGCTTTGCCTATTTTTAGAGCCCTTTGAATTGGATTGATGCTGTTCCTGCCCGTATCGAGCGAAGGGTGTTGAATTTCCATCATCCAATATTCACTGTGTGACATACCAAGCGCCTGCTCGCAATGCTTGCTCCGAAGGCTGGAAAATCGGCCCAGAGACCAAACGAAATTGGCCTGCGGTTCATTCCGGGCTTGTTACAATTTAATGTGGAGGACTGGGAATCCAAAACAGGTCTGGCAAAATCGGGGTCGAATTGGCCTATATATAGAGCAATCAGGCAGTGCCCGATGGACTGGTCTGACAGGTCAGTGTGCGGGCCAGATTCTTTGCTATTTGTGGGTCTGTTTTATGATCTGCTAGGCTGGTTTTTGCTGTTGATTTCCCTGATTTTAAAGCAAACATTGCCTGCAGCATGCTCAATCCATGCAGGCTTCCTTCCATACCTTGTAAAACACTTCCGCAGCGTGTCCGTAGAAGTTCAGAACTGCCCCAATTTGCAAACATGCGTTATTTTTAAGCTATCTAATTCTCTAATGAGGGTCACTTTTTTTTTAGTGCCCAATGCTATTTCTGTCCCAGTCCGACCGTGGGTAAATTATTCAAACCAGTCCCACGCCTCTCTGTGTAAGTGAACATGGTGACCAGACCCAACTCTTTCCACTGGTTTTACTGAGAATGAGTTGTTAGGCTAGGCACATTTTAGAAAAAATGTCTCATAACAGTGCATAATACAGCTCTATTTTTCAAATGGATGGATCTTGGAAGCCTATCCAACACTAAAGCATCCACTAGCTTTCACCCCACCGGGAAATGTACTGAGTGCAAGCCTTCAATCTCGGCAATGGGCTCCCTTCTTTGCCCTCCTGTCTTCATTTTGTGATTGCTTTTTAGGTTTCGCCTGAGGCAGCACATGCGCTGTCACTTGCAAGACTTTTTGTTAGCTTACAGGGGGCTTAAAGCCCACCCTTTGCTTACCATTGGTTGGTTTCATTGCCACTCTAATTTGCTCACTTCGCATTCATTTACGCATGCGGGCTTCATTTTCTCTTCTTGTGTTTGTCCTTCCCATGGCATTTGGACGCATTACTTGTGTCCTTCCATTGATCCATTTGTTTCCCCTAAGACAGCACATATGCTGTCACTTGTGAGACATCTTGTTATCTTACAGGGGGATTGAGCCCTCCCGTTGCTTACCAATGGTTGGCTTCATGCCACTCTTATTTGCTTACTTCCCATTCGTTAGCACAGCCAGGGTTAAGTTTTGCTTCTTGTGTTTATCCCTTCCCTGGCGCATGGACACAAGCAACCTGGATTAACAAACAAAATGAAAAAAAAAGCCCCTGCGTCATTTTTTAAGTGCACACATGCGTGCCCCTACAAAATGATGGCCAGTCACATTTTTTTTTTATTTTTAAAAAAAAAAAAATTTTTATGAGCCATGCTATACAGCATTGGGGATGCTGTGCAGCATGACTGCAACCATTGGCAAGCCCAACTGGTCCCAAAGTTGGCCTCCTCCAATAATAGGTCAATAACCTTTCCCAGCTCCATCTAATTTGCAATCTGCAACTTAACTTCGTATATTGCAAACCTAAACATTTAGATAACGTGCAGTTTCTAAAGAAAACTACCCTCAGTGAATGTGCAGTATGTGATAAGAATTCTGATAAGATCATGCTTACTCTCGAGAAGCTGACAGGCAGACGATGTAGTGCTTCATTACAAGTGGCTCAGGGAGGTATCTTGGGGGGTATACTGCTCCAGACCATTCTAACTTGCCCACAGTCTCTAAAACCCAGAATTACCAAGTCCATAAATACTGGACAACATAATCATAGGTCTGCAAACTCCGGACTTGTTAATTTTGCGCCCAAAAAAAACAGAACCAGATCCATTTGCGTTGCTGCGGAGTCTATAGTCAGCTGCTGCACCTGGCCCATGCTTGCACCATTCCTGAACCACAGGAGGAGTTGTAAATGCTCATCCTAGATCTCCCCTCACCTTCTCTTCCCTCCCTCCTGCCCCCACCGCCTGCACCATAGGTCTCAATAAAAACCCTTGTATCCATTTACAACCTGCTACAAACATGTGGTAAATAGATGCAGATTTGGACAGTGTGTTCTCCCAGAAGGTCTGCATGTTATTCTTCATTCTAGGGAAAATAACTAATAATTCCCAGATTCGGGTGTAAGGACGATGGCCAAAATTGAAGATTCTGGCACTTGGTGTCACCAAACCTAACTCCAGCTGATAAAAGCCCAAGATCAAAACCACCAATACATTTTATGGTGAGAACTTGACTAAAACGCAAAGAAAGTGCCAGAACCCAGAATGTTTATGGTCCAACATCATATGAGAAGCTGATCAACTTGCCTGCAAAACAAAAAAGGAAGGTTTACCACGAGCCAGTAACTTCAGCAAAATGAGTCTATTTCAACAATTATAGCAACAAAGCTACATACCCCAAAAATGAGACATTCAACAGTGTTCAAGAAATATCCAACCCTAAGTGTTGAAACACTCACCAGTGGCCTCACAGGCAATTTACAAAGATTTCATGAGCTTTGTTAATCTAAAATCACTAATGTCTGCAAATCCAATGCATCACTAAAAAAAATTCTTAAAAGCCGTAAAAAATATCTTCCGCCCCAATCCTCCTTCAAACTGAAGCTGGAGTTGGAAGTCACATAACTGGCCAAGAAAACCAACGCCTCAATCCTCCCAGTGGAACCCTGACCAGCTGCTTTCATGAAGAAAGATTTCCAAACCCTTGCAGCTGACATTACAAGCATTATTGATGCTTCTCTTATATGCGAGTGAGCAGCGTTGGACTCTTTGAAAACTGCAGTCCTCACCCTCCTCTGAAAGACGGCTATGTCTGATCCACATACGCTTTCCAACTACCACCCAATCTTATACCTTCCTTACCCAGGTAAAATCTTAGAAAGATCAGTCACCAGGCTACTCAAGGAGTACGTGGAACAGAATCTTCGGTTCTCCAAAACTGGTTGCAAATTGTGCACAACTATTTGCAAATGAAATCAGTTTTTGCAAACCAAGCTATGTATGAATAGGACGACATACAAAATTCCAAATTGGAGTGGGTCACATTCTGACCTACCTCATTAACATTCATGAGGAAGGTCTCAAATTTAAACTCACTCAAAGTGGTGGTAATCACCAATTGGTCTCCTACGGGTCAATAGACCACCATGTCTGTGATCACCTTTAAATAAAGGTAACTGTTTTTAAAATGCAGTCTGTTTTTCTTAAAGGAAACAGGGCTGCATTTAGAAAACTGAAATTTTGGGAAAAGTTTGTTTGAGAGTTGGTAGTGGTCTGCTGCCTACTCCCAAATACATTTTTTGTTACGTTCACAGAAGGGAAGGGGTGCCCCTGAGACCCCTTCCTTTTGTGAATGGGTTACCACCCCAACTCAGGAGTTGCTAACTTTTCAATGTTTTCAACCGGATTACAGTTGCAAAACATTGATATATCTCCTACCATTTTGCAATTAGGAAAGAAGACCTCCAACTCAACCCTTCCAAATTGCGAATCAGTATCCAGTGGCAATCCCATTTTTGCAGTTGGTAAAAGTTTACTGACTCCTAAAATGAGATTCATAAATTTGCTAAATCTATTTTACAGTTGCAAATGCTCCCATTTTGCGAGTTGCAGCATTTGCAACCACAAAATAAATTAGTAAATGTGGCTGCTTATTCTGAATGATCACCAGTCTAGAATCAGACATTCTTCAGGTACAGTCAGTGCTACCAAAAATCAGAGAAGAATTCCTCATCTCCCTTGTTGAAAGAGGGGAAGCTGCTCTGGTCCTCAATGACCTCTTAGCTGCTTCCCCCAAGATTAAGCACACCATCCTAATGAACAGACTTGAGAAGTGGACAGGGTCTCAGATACATGTATGCGTTTCTTCACTTCATCCTACAATGCAAAGTTGAGCAGCCTTCTTCTGCCTCAGCACTCCCTTTAATATCTACACACTTTCGTTGGCACAAATTCTTGACCACCATAAGTTAAAATTCCATGTGTACAGATGATACTGAAACACTCGATGATACTGAAACACTCGTCAATTTAGAGAACAGAGCATAGAAGCATATGAGCAATGAAGAGTGCAGGGCGTCGTCAACCCCGCTTTACAGCACTGGGATGCCTTCGGGTCGCCATGCGCTCTATAAATTATAAAAATATAAATATAAATGTAGTTGTTGTGGATTTCTTGATGGAACTCTTCTGTCTGCAGCTCAGCAGACAAAGACTAATAAATAATGTGAAAGGGTTGAGTGAGTGAAAGGACGGGTGGATGGGTGTGTGACTGAGAGGGTGGATTGGTAGATAGATGGATGAATGAGTGGAAGAATGGATGTAAGGATGGACGAGTGAAAGAATGGCTGGATTAGTGAATGGGAGGGCGGATGGATGAATGGATAAGTTAAAGAATGGATGATTGAATGAAAGGATGGGTGGATGGATGGATGAAGGAAAGTGAAAGGGTGGATGGATGATGTGGATGGATGAGTGAAAGGGTGGATGGATGGGTGGAGTGAAAGTGTAGATGGATGGATTGAATGAAAGGGTGGGTAAACGGATGAGTGAAAGGATGGATGGATGAGTGAAAGGATGGAGTCGGGGCACTGTGAATGGACAACTTTAGCAGCTACAGAAAGGCTGGAGTTCTTTCTTGATGGGCCTCTTCTTTCTGCAACATAGGTGAATAAGTGAGTCAAAGGATGGATGGATGTGTGAGTAAGAGGGTGGATGGATGAATGAATGAAAAGATGGATGGATGAGCAAAAGGGTGGATAGATGATGAGAGAAAGGATGGATGGATAAATGAGTGAGTGAAAGGATAAAAGAGTGAGTGAAAGGATGGATGACTGAGTGGAAGGGAGGATGTATGGATGATGAGAGGATGGATGAGTGAGCGAAAGGATGGATAGCTGATTGAAAGGTAGGGTGGATGGATGGATGGGATGAGTGAAAGGGATGTTGGATGGATTGAAAGGATGGATGGATGGAGTTAAAGTGTGAATGGGTGGATGAGAGAAAGATATGGATGGATGAGTGAAATGATGGATGATTAGTGAAAGGATGGATGAGTGAAAGAATGGATGGATGAGTGAAGGGGGTGTGGATGGATAGATGGATGAAAGGGTGGATGAATGGATGAGTGAAAAAGAGGGTGAATTCTATTCTATTCTATTCTATTCACAGGTTTTTATTGAGTGCATGGCTACCAGAGACGGGCTTCCCAGCTCTAACAGCCCTTGCTTGAGTAAGGCGCGTTTAGACGTACAGATAGATTTTAAGTTGCTTTCTGGAACTTAATATATTGTTGGCTATCCTAAGGCTGGTTGGTAAGGAGTTCCAGAGTTTAGAGGCTAGATAGGTGAACGAGCGGCCTCCTCCTCTGGCTCTCTTAATTTTGGGGACGTTGAGAAGGCATAAGTTGTTTGACCTAAGTTCTCTGTTGGGTTGGTAAGGATTAATGAGGTGGTGGAGGATACATGGGCCTACATTGAGTTTTGCACGATGTGCAATGCAAAGTGCTTTGAATTGTATCCTTCTACTTATTGGCAGTCAGTGAAGCATGGTAAGAGCCAGATGCGCTGATTGAGTTTTGGGTATACCTTAGGGGGTCATTAGGATAGCGGGCGGATCGCCACCGCCCGTATGGCGGTGGTGATCCACCCACTATTTCCCACCGCCCGCCTCACATTTCCCCACCACCATATTAGTATGGCGTGGGGACCCAGGCGGACGGCAAGACCGTCCGCCGGTTTTCCACCGGTCAACCAGTCGACCGGGCGGAAAAGGGGCTGGATATGGTGGCGGTGTCTGCTAGACACCGCCATCCATATTATCATGGGCAGCGGTGCAGGGCTTTCCATGGCGGAGACCCCGCCATGGAAAACCAGGCAGAGTTTGCTTTCAGGGGCCTGTTGCGGGCCCCCAGGGTATTGGGGGATGGGGGGTGCACATGGGGGGTACCTATGGTACCCCCCTGCATTGGCATGGACATGGTGGCAGGCACCTCGCGGTGCCTGTCACCTTGTGCATGACAATGCACACAGTGCATTCCCAGCATTGTGGCGGGCGGTGCTGTGAGCACCGCCCGCCACACAATGCTGGGAATGGAGGATGCCACCGCCGCGGTGGCATCCTAATCACCGGTGCGGGACCGCCGCACCCCTGGCGGACCGTCCCGCATTCCGTTACGGTGGCGGGCGGACTTTGTCCGCCCGCCATCGTAATGACCCCCTAAGAGTGGGCTGTCTAAATAAAGGGAATTGCTGTAGTCAAGGCAAGATAGTATGATGCCTTGGACCACTATTCTACTCGCATCCAGAGGAAGCCATTTAAGAGTCTTCCTCAGTGCTCTGAGGACGCCGAATCAGCTAGCTGCAACCTTCTTTGCCTGGGAGTTCATGGTGAGATGTCTATCCAGTGTGACACCTAGACTTTTGGCTTCTGGTTTGGGGAGTGGGCGATCACCCAGGGACAGGGCCAGTTAAGTTGGTCCCATAGTGAAGGACTGGTGCCAATTACCAGTACCTCAGTTTTGTCCCCATTTAACTTTAGGCAGCTAGCTGACATCCAGTTGGTAACCAGCTCTAGACATAAGTTTAATGTTTTGAGACATAGAGCCTACGTTGGGTGATAGAGAGACGATAATCTGTGTATCGTCCGCGTATGATACCATGGTGAAACCTAAGAACAGATGATGTCAGATAGGGGGCAGACTTACAGATTAAAACGTTTTGAGCCCAAGGAGGAGGCCTACGGCACTCTGCATTTTAGCGGATGGTTCTTAGAGAGAAAAGGGCCCTTGCTGTCTTGGGAGCTCTTTTTGTTAAGGAATGATGAAAGCATTTTAAGGCACTAACTGTGATACCTTATTCTTCCAGTCTGCAGAGTAGAGTGGGATAGGGGACCATGTCGAAGGCTGCACTTAAGTCAAGGAGTATAAGCGCAGCTGATCAGCACTGATCCAGGATCTTTTTAAGATCCTCCGTAGCCATCAGGAGCACTGTTTCCATGCTGCAGCCTGGTAGGAAACCCGTTTGGATGGATGGATGAGTGAAAGAATGGATGGCGGGATGGATGGATGAGTGAAAGAATGGATGGATGAGTGAAAGGGAGGGTGAATGGATGGATGCATGAGTAAAAGCGTGGATGGATTAGTGAGTGGATGGATGGATGAGTGAAAAGGTAAATGAATGAATGAGTGGATGGGTAAAAGATTGGAAGGATGAGTGAAAAGGTGGATGGATAGATAAGTGAAAGGGAGGATGGATGGAGTGAAATAGTGGATCGATGTATGGATGAATGACTGAAAGGATGGAAGGATGAGTGAATGGGTGGATGGAGAGATGGATGAGTGAAAGGGTGGATGGATTGATAGAAAGATGGATGGATGGATGGATAGGTTTGCAGATGGAGGGATAGGTTTGGATATGGATGGGTGGATGGACAGAATTGTGAAAGACTGAATGATAGATAAAAGAATGAATGGATGATAGAATATAAAGGTGAAATAATGGATCTCTGAAGGTGGATGGAAGGATGAAAGAATGCATGGATGGGTACTTGAACGGACGACACATGCGAGCTCTTCTGGAGATAGTCGTGATGACTTGCTTGATTTATTTGGTGCCATAAGAGCTTTGGTTCGAAGTGGGGGGCATTTTAATTTTCTGGGTACTCCCTTGGAAGAGTGCCTAGGCAATGTGCTCTTCTGGATGAAGGAGAGTTACCTCTGAGTGATTAAAAAAAAAGAAGTGCTCATTGTATAGGTTATCGCCTCAAAGTCTCTGATGTTCAACTGCCCTGCCAACATGAGATGTCATCCTCAGTAGTGGCTGCTACCGGACGGGGTTGGTAGGGCATGGGGTGCGGGGGGGCTTAATTAACAAAAAAAAACACACTTACCTTAGAATGGCCGGCCGGCTGCCGCCTCTCCTGCGTCCTCTTCCATTTTCCTTTCTGCAGTCCGGTCGGAAGTAGGAAGCACCCGGCACACAGGCTCCCCTAAGCCAATCACAACGCTGCAATGCAGCATTGTGATTGGTCTGAGCGCCGTGGATCAGCGCTCAGACTGGAACAGGGATCCTGTGCATGTTCCTCACCAGGCTATGTAATGCAGCCTTGTGGGGAACATGCAAAGTGCGCATGAACTGTTTGGCTGGCCCAAGAGGGCCGGCCAAACAGTTTGTGCGCCCTTTAGGAGTGCAAACCACTCCTCACCTGCTCTGGCCAGCCCCGTCCCAACCCACACAGGCCACTGATTGCATGCAATCGGAAAAATAAAATGACAATTGTGAGAAGTTGGCCTGGCATATGCTGTCCACTAATTATAGTGGGCACCTTGCACCAGTCCAAACAACCCCTTATTGGAGATAGGTTAAAGACAACCTTATTGAAAGCTATCCTAGTGGTAGCTATGGAGAGCAGCCTTCAGGCTAAGTCTTGAAGGAATGTAAAGCAGCTTGTTTTACCAGTCTATAATCTCTTGAGTGACCAAATGAAAGAGCACCACACCAGGTATATATTCAAAATATATGTATTTATTGCTAAACACACCCCTCTAGTCTCTTTATGAGGCTAGAGTTCGAAGTACATAAGTTAGAAGTTATTAAATCACAGTAATAGCACAAATACACGTTTGGGCCCTAGGGGCGTACCAAACCATATACCAATAAAGTGGTATGCGAACCACGACTGAACTAGACACTAGGCCTAGAGCCTCTAGAAGTGCTTGGACCACAAGGAACCACCCAAGGTAGTGACACAGGGGACCCACGGGAGACGCGTGCAGTGTAAATACACAACCGCGATACGCCGTTGACTTCTATGGAGAAAGTCGGGATCGGGAAATTAGAGAAAAGGGACACTTAAAAGAGGACTAGGACAAAACCCTTTGAGATCTAGGACTTTGAAGAGTCTCTACCTACGGGAGCACCGGAGTACTCGTGTTACCTCACCCAGGAAGCCGGGTGCATAGGTGCCTTTCGGGGTCGGGTTTCGTCGTCGATTCGAATGGCGATCTGCTGCAAAGTGCTGCTGGCGGCCAAGAGAAAAGTGTCCGGGTGGATCCAAGAGTGGATCGGAGTTCTGAAGAACCTGAAAGCAGAGGGGACAGAGTCTGGGTCACTAGCCAGTGACCAGGAAGGCGATGGACAGATGCCCACCGATGTCGAGTGCTTCAGGTGCATTGACGGTCGTCTTGACTCTTCAGCCACGAGGTCCAGGAGGCGTTGTCGGCGACCAGGAGCAGGATTCGGGCTGGTACACGATGTTTGTCGAGTGCTGAGGTGTCGGCGACCGGATTGGACCCAACAAGCCTTGGCAACGGCAAGTCTTGATGAAGATGTAGATCGTCGATGGTGCAGATCAGCAAGGTCTGTGGAACTCACCCAGCGAGGGTAAGTGAGGGCAGGCCTGGAGCAACCAGGATGCCAAGTTAGAAAAGGATTGGCCTTCGTTAAGGGCTACTAGCCAACGGGCTAGCGACCGCGAAGGAGCCTCGTGACGCCGCACGTGGATCTGGCTTACAGGACATTCGTGGAGTGGGGGCCAGTGATCTTCGGTGCAGGTGGTGCTGGAGGCTAGGGCTACTCGGAGCCCAAAGCACGACTTCTTGGGAGACCCAGAAGAGGATGCACTTGCAAATGTGCTCGGTGTCCAGGGGTCACGGTCTCAAGTCACCGACGATAGCCACGGGCCTCAGCTTTGCTGGGAACTCAGGGTAGCCTCGGGGAAGTCTGAGAATCTACCTCTGGTGATGCGATGACTTCAGCGTCCGACGGGAGCTTCAGAAATGCGAACCGGACAGATGCTTCTTTGGTGCCTGCCAAGCAGGGGAGTCACTCCTTGACCCCAAGGGAGATTCTTCTGTCCTCTAATCGTGAGTAGAGCGTCGAAGGTCCAGGATTCAGTTACAGAGTTTCGTCCAGGGATAATCTAAAGTCCTAAGGACTGGGTTCCTATACTTATACCAAGTTTAGGGGTTGGACTACTCTGTGGCCCCACCTATGGGTGGGTCAGGGCAGAGGGGTGGCTACACCCCTTTCCCTTTGTCCAGTTCGCGCCAAAGCAGGGGCTGCAAGCCCTGATCCGGTTTGAACTGGGGTATGCACAGGGACACCAAGTGTGCCCCCAGTGCAGGACTTCAAAGCACCAGAAAGTGCTCCCGCCCAGCCCCAATACACACTATCCTGTCTGGGGAGGTGGTCACACCTCCCTGGGACAGGAAACCTATTGTCCAGGCCTCCCCTGCCGGAGTTTCGTCCAGCAGCAAGAGGCCAGACTTGTGTCTGTGGCAGCAGCATCCATTTTGTGATGCCAGGGCTTTAGAAAGAAGTTACCGGCCAGGCCAGGGTTAACATGTCTCTCCCTCTAGAAGGGTGGAATGCTACCTCCGCCACCAGAATTGGCGGGGGGGGTAGTATTCCAAGATGTTTGACACCAAACACGACATGTTTAGGTGCAGCCATTCCAAAGTTAGCATTTAACGCGAGGTTATAATGCGCTTAAGAGTATATGGTCAGGCTGCACTACAAACAGCATCAGAGAAGGGTCTCCGAACGCTGCAGAGGGGCCCTGCTCATGCAGGGGCACCCTCTCACATAGGAACCACGCACTCTGCCTTCAGGATTGATAAGGCCTGCCTTAGGAGTGACTTATAGGTTTATATGTGTGTATGTATTTAGTGATATAGGTAACCTATATCACAGTAAGGGGTGCATGCACCACCTTACCCAGGCTGCAGTAGCAGACCTGTGGTGTCAGTTTGGATGGCCTTCCAGGGGTGGCATAATACATGCTGCAGCCCCTGGTAGGCCTCTGAGGTACCTATGCCCTTGGTACATAGTATACCATATACTAGGGACTTATAAGGGCACTCCAGATTCCAATCAGAGATGTGCCTAAGGCACATGGAAACCTTTTACAGAGAAAGCAGATAGACTGGGGCCCTGAATAGCAGGATCCCAGTCCAACTAAGTCATAAACCAGCAAAACACCATAGAAAAAGTGGGGGCAACCATATAGTCAGATTCCACCTTCCTACATAACCCCCCCCAAACGAAAGGAGATAAGGCTAACCTTGACCAGTTGAGCCTTCATTGACTAAGTGGTCATATAAGGAAGCACCTGCACTAGCATGGTTGCCCCCTGTCTTATGGTCCACTAAGCAATCCCTCACCCTAAGGGTATGAGAGGGTCTCCACCATGGGGAATCACTACCTGTGGTGTGCTTAGGTAAAGTACAAGGCTGGTGAGGTGTCTGAGTAGGGAAGTGAGGCCCTAGGAATGTTGGCCTCAGCTTCCTCAGATCACTGGTCACCATGCATGCCTGTCTTTCCATGACTGAGTTGCACTTTGCTCTAAGGGTCAACCTTTGGCTGCCTACAGCTGGGGGTTGGGTCCCTTTGGATGGATTACTGGAGGGACATGGCAGGTTTGGAACCTTCAGGTCCCAGGTTTGCCCTTGCCTACCAGAGTCCTTCTGGGGAGGTCCCTACATAAAGGCATGGGGGATCCCTCAGTGTGTAGAGGAGTTTTCACCTGGCTAGGGCTACTAGACTGGGTGCCCCTAATCTGCTGATGGGGGGTTCCTCTGGACAGGGGGCCCTGGGGGTCCACTGACCTCCCTGACCTCTGCAGCCCTGGGCTGACTGAGGCAGGGTAGAGAGGGGCAGGTTACCTGCTCCAGACTGGGTACCACCTTGGAAGGGTCCTCTGCCATCAGGGGTGTGGCCAGGCCAGGCCTGACTACCTCTGGGGCAGTTCCTTCACTAGGGGTAGGGTCAGTTCCCTGAGGAGGCTGACCCTTACCTACCGTCTGGAGGGAAGAAGACTTTTCTTCAACCCTTGTTCTCTCTTTGGGGAGAGTGGGCCATTCTTTCAGGCTCCATCTCTCCCAATTCTTGGGCTGGGGCTGTGGCCATCACAGCCCCACTAACCTTTACAGGGACGCCCAACATCCTAAGGTGGGTTTGGTGTTCAACTTCAGCCCAAGCTGAAATCTCCAGATCATTGCCCATCAGGCAATCTACAGGTAAGGTGGGGGACACTGCCACTCTCTTTGGGCCTGTGACCCCTCCCAGCTGAGATTGACTATGGCCATGGGGTGATCTGTTCTGACACCATCAATGTTGGTCACCTGGTATTTAAACTCAGGTAAAAGCTGGTGAGGGGGACTAGTTTCCCTGCCACCATGGTGACACTAGCCCCTGTGTCCCTAAATGCCACAGCTTTCTGACCATTAATCATTGGCTCCAGTCTGTACCTGCCCATTGCTGTGGGACTCATGGTAAAGGTGGCAAATCCTACACCACCATCAGAGTCAGAGGAGTCTGTTGAGGGGTCCCTGTCTGAACCAGGGCCCACCTCTGTTCCTGTTGCAAAAGCACCTAACTTTTTGGGTGCACTACTCCCAACTGGAGGATTACTACTGGTAGTACCAGGAGGGGGTAGTAGTTGCTGGGGGAACATTTTCTTTATTGCCAATCCTGGGGCAACTGGGATCAGATTTCCAGTGCCCAGGCTTTTTACAGACATGGCAATATGGTGTCTTTTCAGGAGAGGAAGGAGTTTGGGACCCACCCCCAGAAGAGGAATTTTGGGGCCCTGTAGTGGACTTATCCTTAGATTTATCCCCACCTTTCTCTTGGGACTTAGTAAAATCTTTCTTCTGGTCACCACCCTGATTTCTAGTCTTTACTCTGGTTCTGACCCATTTGTCTGCCTTCTTTCCCAATTCTTGGGGAGAGGTCAGATCAGAGTCCACCAGATACTGGTGCAAAAGCTGGTTTTGACAATTATTAAGGATCTGCTCCCTCATAATCAAATTGTACAATCCTAAAAAGTCATGCACTTTGTTGCCATGTATCCAACCTTCCAGAGCCTTTGTAGCACAATCTACAAAATCAACCCAGTCTTGAGTCTGAGCTTTTGGGTGTCTCTGAACTTCAACCTATACTGTTCAGTGGTTAGGCCAAACCCATCTATCAGAGCACTCTTCAAGACTGTGTAATTGTCAGCATCCTCTTCTCTTACAGTGAGGAGCTTGTCTCTACCTTTGTCTGCAAAGGAGAGCCACAAGATTGCTGCCCACTGCCTCTGGGGGACCTTCTGAACTTTACAGGCCCTCTCCAGTGCAGTTATCCATTTGTGGATGTCATCCCCACTCTGGTAGGGAGGGACAATCTTGTTTAGGTTTCTATGGTCATAAGACCTTTCCCTATCTCTAGGGATATTGCTGCCACCATGGAACTCTAGCCCCAACTTTCTTTTCTCTCTAAAGAGATCTAGGGACTCCCTGTCTAAGGCTACTTGCTTCCTTCTGAGTTCAAGCTGAGCTTCCTCATATTGAATCAGCCTTGTTCTCCTCTCATGAGAGGATTCCCTCCTATGAGATGATACAGAGCTCCCTGTTGAGGTGCCAGAGTGGTTAGACTCCTGAGAAGGAGATCTAGACTTTCTGGGCACACTCATAATCCTTCCTGGGGGGACAAAGAGGGCATCATCCTGATCATCCTCTTCATCTTCCTCAGGAGGGATTGGGTTATCCAGGTCAGGGTCATTGTGACCCTCCTGGCCAGTCTCAGAGGGGGGGCTGGGGGTATTGGTACCTCTGGCCTCCTCCTCTTCCTCTGCCCCACCCTCAGCTCCTACCCCTTCAGTCCCCAAGGGCTTACTAAGGTCATAAGCCACCAACAACTCCTTGAGGTGTTGGGTGGTGGGGCTTTGGCCTGTCCTTATTTTTCTCAAGTTGCATAAAGCTCTCAATTCCAAGAATGGGAGTGTATCATACTTGGAGGGTGGAAGCTCAATGGCTTCCTGCAAGGATTCTTTAGATCCTACCCTTAAAGACATTACTAGTGTGGTGTGGTGTATGCACTACCTACTCTAGTGTGGCCTACTAAACTCTCTTGAGTTGTAGAAAGGGTTGTGCTATCCCTTAACACACAACTCTAAGTTCAGTAGAACTTACTGTATTCTAAGCTTAAATTATATGTACCTTAGGTACCTTTAGTGGTTTTCAGTTGATCAATTCAATTGAGATTATCTGGTAAAACAATAGCAAGCTGGAATCCCACACGCTGCACACCAATGTGAGAAGTTCGCCTGCCATATGCTGTCCACTAATTATAGTGGGCACCTTGCACCAGTCCAAACAACCCCTTATTGGAGATAGGTTAAAGACAACCTTATTGAAAGCTATCCTAGTGGTAGCTATGGAGAGCAGCCTTCAGGCTAAGTCTTGAAGGAATGTAAAGCAGCTTGTTTTACCAGTCTATAATCTCTTGAGTGACCAAATGAAAGAGCACCACACCAGGTATATATTCAAAATATATGTATTTATTGCTAAACACACCCCTCTAGTCTCTTTATGAGGCTAGAGTTCGAAGTACATAAGTTAGAAGTTATTAAATCACAGTAATAGCACAAATACACGTTTGGGCCCTAGGGGCGTACCAAACCATATACCAATAAAGTGGTATGCGAACCACGACTGAACTAGACACTAGGCCTAGAGCCTCTAGAAGTGCTTGGACCACAAGGAACCACCCAAGGTAGTGACACAGGGGACCCACGGGAGACGCGTGCAGTGTAAATACACAACCGCGATACGCCGTTGACTTCTATGGAGAAAGTCGGGATCGGGAAATTAGAGAAAAGGGACACTTAAAAGAGGACTAGGACAAAACCCTTTGAGATCTAGGACTTTGAAGAGTCTCTACCCACGGGAGCACTGGAGTACTCGTGTTACCTCACCCAGGGAAGCCGGGTGCATAGGTGCCTTTCGGGGTCGGGTTTCGTTGTCGATTCGAATGGCGATCTGCTGCAAAGTGCTGCTGGCGGCCAAGAGAAAAGTGTCCGGGTGGATCCAAGAGTGGATCGGAGTTCTGAAGAACCTGAAAGCAGAGGGGACAGAGTCTGGGTCACTAGCCAGTGACCAGGAAGGCGATGGACAGATGCCCATCGATGTCGAGTGCTTCAGGTGCGTTGACAGTTGTCTTGACTCTTCAGCCACGAGGTCCAGGAGGTGTTGTCGGCGACCAGGAGCAGGATTCGGGCTGGTACATGATGTTTGTCGAGTGCTGAGGTGTCGGCGACCGGATTGGACCCAACAAGCCTTGGCAACGGCAAGTCTCGGTGAAGATGTAGATCGTCGATGGTGCATACCAGCAAGGTCTGTGGAACTCACCCAGCGAGGGTAAGTGAGGGCAGGCCTGGAGCAACCAGGATGCCAAGTTAGAAAAGGATTGGCCTTCGTTAAGGGCTACTAGCCAACGGGCTGGCAACCGCGAAGGAGCCTCGTGACGCCGCACGTGGATCTGGCTTACAGGACACTCGTGGAGTGGGGGCCAGTGATCTTCGGTGCAGGTGGTGCTGGAGGCTGGGGCTACTCGGAGCCCAAAGCACGACTTCTTGGGAGACCCAGAAGATGATGCACTTGCAAATGTGCTCGGTGTCCAGGGGTCACGGTCTCAAGTCACCCACGATAGCCACGGGCCTCAGCTTTGCTGGGGACTCAGGGTAGCCTTGGGGAAGTCTGAGAATCCACCTCTGGTGATGCGATGACTTCAGGCGTCCGACGGGAGCTTCAGAAATGCGAACCGGACAGATGCTTCTTTGGTGCCTGCCAAGCAGGGGAGTCACTCCTTGACCCCAAGGGAGATTCTTCTGTCCTCTAATCGTGAGTAGAGCGTCGAAGGTCCAGGATTCAGTTACAGAGTTTCGTCCAGGGATAATCTAAAGTCCTAAGGACTGGGTTCCTATACTTATACCAAGTTTAGGGGTTGGACTACTCTGTGGCCCCACCTATGGGTGGGTCAGGGCAGAGGGGTGGCTACACCCCTTTCTCTTTGTCCAGTTCGCGCCAAAGCAGGGGCTGCAAGCCCCTGATCCGCTTTGAACTGGGGTATGCACAGGGACACCAAGTGTGCCCCCAGTGCAGGACTTCAAAGCACCAGAAAGTGCTCCCGCCCAGCCCCAATACACACTATCCTGTCTGGGGAGGTGGTCACACCTCCCTGGGACAGGAAACCTATTGTCCAGGCCTCCCCTGCCGGAGTTTCGGCCAGCAGCAAGAGGCCAGACTTGTGTCTGTGGCAGCAGCATCCATTTTGTGATGCCAGGGCTTTAGAAAGAAGTTACCGGCCAGGCCAGGGTTAACATGTCTCTCCCTCTAGAAGGGTGGAATGCTACCCCCGCCGCCAGAATTGGCGGGGGGTAGTATTCCAAGATGTTTGACACCAAACACGACATGTTTAGGTGCAGCCATTCCAAAGTTAGCATTTAACGCGAGGTTATAATGCGCTTAAGAGTATATGGTCAGGCTGCACTACAAACAGCATCAGAGAAGGGTCTCCGAACGCTGCAGAGGGGCCCTGCTCATGCAGGGGCACCCTCTCACATAGGAACCACGCACTCTGCCTTCAGGATTGATAAGGCCTGCCTTAGGAGTGACTTATAGGTTTATATGTGTGTATGTATTTAGTGATATAGGTAACCTATATCACAGTAAGGGGTGCATGCACCACCTTACCCAGGCTGCAGTAGCAGACCTGTGGTGTCAGTTTGGATGGCCTTCCAGGGGTGGCATAATACATGCTGCAGCCCCTGGTAGGCCTCTGAGGTACCTATGCCCTTGGTACATAGTATACCATATACTAGGGACTTATAAGGGCACTCCAGATTCCAATCAGAGATGTGCCTAAGGCACATGGAAACCTTTTACAGAGAAAGCAGATAGACTGGGGCCCTGAATAGCAGGATCCCAGTCCAACTAAGTCATAAACCAGCAAAACACCATAGAAAAAGTGGGGGCAACCATATAGTCAGATTCCACCTTCCTACAACAATAACGATACGTTATTGTCATTTTATTTTTCCTTTTTGCACAGTGGGGCAACGCTCCTCCGCCTTAGCGGAGGAGCCACCACTGGTCATCCTCCTCTTGCCAGCACACCAGAAACGTGAGATTGAACTTCAATTCAGATTTCACTCCTCAAATGAAAAATGAAAAAAAAGTTGTACAGGGAACTCATTTCCAACACTCCCTCCTCCAAACAATCTGGAAAATCTTTAGCTCCCTCAAAACCAACCACTTGATGAAACCGGCACATGCTTTAGTCACTACTGTAATGTAATACACTGGCTTTCCAAAATAACTATTTGTCAGACTGCAAAGAGTGCTAAATCAGGCAGCCAGATCATGCTAGCAAGTACAGGCGTAGGGCCATAACAACCTGCTCTGAAAGCTCTCCATTAGTTACCAGTTGAATTCAGGATCAGATTCAAATCACTATGCATCGTGCAGAAGACATTTTGTGGGGAAAGGTCCTGGTTACCTTCAAAAGATATCAGCTCTCTGTTTTCCAGGCACAAGTTACATTTCTTCTGAACACATCTGATCCAAGAATGTGCCTTTAGGAGGCTAAACACTTTTGGGGATCCCGGACCCAAAAGACTGGAACAAGCTAAGCAACTGACTCTAAATAGAACCTTGTTACCTTCAGTTAAGGGACCTTCTGAAAACCGAATTGTTCAAATATACTTTCAGTTAAGACTAGCATCATACCTGCTACTATAAGGGATTGTCAGAGCTCTGCATCTGGCTGGACTCTGACTCTCATGCTTACAGTGTCTTGGCACTCTAAAATGACCTAGATGATGTGCAATGCTTTAAAAAACAGATAATAAACAAATATATTCATAATGCTTAAGTTGAGTCACAAAATCACTTGCAGCAGCTTGGCTAGGGCAGTCACCAATCCATTTGAACTCCACAACACCCACCTCTTTGGTTCAAACCCCCACCCAAACCACCTGTTTTCAGCTAAATATGTATTCTCTCTTTTGTGTGTGAAATGTTTCTCCCTGCTGTGATGTGAAGAGCTGTAGATCCCTAGCTGTGCAAATAAAAAGGTGCCTAAGTTTCCCAGGTCCAAATACCACTCTATCCTATACCACTATCAAATCCACACATCACCAACACAACCCACACCCACATTATACATAACCTTAATCCCTTCAAGCACACATTCCCTGTTCATACACAACACCACTTCTACGCTCTACTTATTCCTACCATAACCCTTTCCATCATCACCAAACTTATACTCAACCCTCTATCATATTATCCAGCAACAAACCCTCCTTCTCTTTTTTCCAAAAACACACAACCATACAATCCTTACACTCCACTCCACCACACATATAACCTCTTCCTGCTACCAAATCTAACACAAATACTCCCTGTCCATCCCCTCTCACACACTACATACACCTTCCTCTAATGCACACCACCACTCCCTTTACCACTGAACTTCCACTCAACAGCAATACTTTACATTCAAATCCTTCACAGAAATTCACTACATCAATGTGTCATTTCATTACTCCACAAAAGCAAAACAACATACACACCAGCACATCCAAATTTCACCCACACCCACAACTTCATTCTACATTCCGCCACAAAATAGAAACAAACCCCCACTCCCACCTTCATGACTACACAAATAATACAAATCCTAAACCATGTTGACTCCCAATTTTTCTATCTTCACCAACATTTACCACAAACACCCGAACACAACAACACTCATTCACCCGCCTCTCATCAATTGCACAACTTAGAGCCTTAAAACATGACCCACATGCTCTGCCACCGCCCCTAACCCATACACCTTCCAACCTAAACAGATGCAAACAAAATAAATAACATGCCACTCTTCACAACTTCACATCTCCTTGTCTATTGCACAACAAGGCTACTCTACAAAAACAACACAGCTCACCAACTCACTCTCAACCACCATCTTCACCACCTACACACACAGACCCAACAAAATACCTTCTGAGCCTGCTGGACGAGAATTATGACATAGACAACCAACATTATGGCTATCTTCATACAGTTAATACCAACACTAATATTACACCTGCTACAAGTTCAAAGAATACTACTCACTCTTCAGAAAAACAAAGTCACACCACCACCAAAACACAATCTTTAGACTGCCTACTAACAAATGTTCAATCACTCTCTAAAAACAAGCACCCCATCTACGACCTATTCACTGACAGAATTACTCATCATAACTGAATCATGGTTGGGAGATGACATGACTCCAGTGTTGCATGAAGCCGTTCCTCCAGGCTATCAAACTGTCACGCAAAATAGCATAAGCAAAAGAAGAAGTGGACTAGCTGTTATATTCAAGGAAATAATAAATCTCACCAAAACTGTCAACATTTCTATACAAGGTTGTGAGGCCCTCATCACCAAATACAACCCTACACCAGCCTCTTCCTGTAACTTACTCCTTCATTACAGATCACCACCTAGCAATGCAACATTCCCAGACATGTTTCTAGACACAGTCTCAAACCTTATGACACTACACTCGAACCTATACATCCTTGGTGACCTAAACATGGGGTTTGATAAACCCAATATGCTGCATCCTAGAACTATCATCACTGGCCTAGATACACTGAACCTACATCAGATCATCCACAAACCCACACACATCGCTGGACACATTCTAGATGTCATTTGTGTAAATCCAGAACTAGTTACCTTTCAAAGGATTACTCCAGTCACATGGCCAGACCACCATCTAGTAGTTTTACAACGCAAAACACCACAAATCAACACATCTAAGGCAACCTTACATGCATCCACCTATCGGCCATAAAACAAACTCAATTTTGAAAACTCAGAAACACAACTAACATTCAACTCAGATATAGACACGAGAAATTACATTCAAAAACCTTATGAGTAGCTCCAGGCAGATTTTAATATCCTAATACTACTAAGAACAACAAAACAGGAAACAGGACAAAAAAACTAGCACTGTGGAGGAATGAAGAACTAAAAAAGATAAAACAACAGATTGCAAAGCTGAAACACACCTGGCTAAAACAAATAGTAGTCAAGACAAACTTCACCTACACAAACTTAACAGAATGTACAGGTCAAAGATCAAAAAAGCTTTAAAAAAGGTACAATTCAGACAGAATTCAAAATGCTAAATGTGCAAATAAAGGATTTTATAAACTTCTCATTGAATTTTGTAAACCTAAATGTAGAGAAGGAACTCATCCCATCACTCAAGAATTTACTGACAAACTGGCAAATCATTACACAACCAAAGTAGGCATGTTGGATCCTATTTAAAACAAAAGAAAGCCACCAGCACCAACCCATTTCCAACAATCCCCTCCAAGGGTAGGCTAACTCAGCCTCTGCATTTCTTCAAACAACTATCACAAAGTGAATTTATGGATCTTGACAAAGCAAGCAGGCCAACCGGCTGCCCTTCTGACCCTTGTGCACCACAAATCTTCAAGAACATTCTTTTAACTATCTCTGCTGCCACACAATTAAGAATAATCATCAATAATTATTTAACTACAGGAATCTTTCCAGAAGACTTAAAAAGTCTACACCTATACATACACATACGCCATACATACATACGCCCATTTGTAAAGAAAACAAACCTGGACCTGCATGACCCAAACAACTACAGAATGATTACAAATGGACCTTTTCTGGGAAAACTGCTAGAAAGAGCAGCATTCACCCAGATGTCACAATTCATTGAAGATAACTCCATACTTTCCGACTTCCAAACAGGATTCGCTCCAGGAAGAGGCACAGAATCTGCCCTCATCACCATCTGGGATGACCTTAAAAAGACAGTAGACTGGACGGGGTCACTGCACTACTTCTCTTGGACCTTTCATCTGCCTTTGACACAGTTGACCATGACACTGCAATCCAAAGACTCTACGAAGCCAGCATAGAGGGGACTGCTCTCGACTGGATCACATCCTACCTTCAAAACAGAACAGATGTCATCCATATTCCACCTTTCTCATCCAAACCGTGCTTCACAAAAGCAGGGGTCCCTCAAGGCTCTTTCATCTCACCCATGCTTTTCAATGAAGTCATTACCAGCAATGATCAATGAATTTCAGCTCACATGCTAGAACTACGGAGACGACACACTAATACTTCTTAAACTGGAAAGCCCCAAAAACATTGGAAACTCAAAAATCTTCAGGTGCCTCAGGGCCGTTAATCAGTGGACGACATCTCAAACTGAATGCTTCCAAAGGTGAAATACTCACATGTGGTGGCTGGAAAAAATTATGACCTACTCTGCTCCTGGCCTGATGATCTGGGACCACCTCCTAAAGAATCTAAGGAAGTAAGAAACCTTAGAATTACCATGGACTCCAAATTTTTAATGAATGCCCAACTGGAAAAGTTAGCATGATCAAGCTTCATTACTATGAAAGCTTTGTGACACGTCTTCCCCCACCTAGGATTTCCACACAAGGTCCAGGCTACTATCTCTCTTGTACTGTCTAAACTTCATTACGTCAATGGCCTCTACCACAGATCATCTTTCTCAACCATGAAAAGACTACAACGGATTCAGAATTCTGCTGCCAGACTACTCCTATATATAAAGCCATAAGGGGGCGGAGTTTGCTCGCGACCAAGATGGCTGCTTGAGCCTTGAGCTCCGTAACGCCGTATCACTATCCTCAAATTATCCGACAGCACTTCACTAACCACTTTCTCCCCAACAGAGAATTGGCTGTCGCAGCACGCCCGCGTGCCGAGGAGCGAACCCTGGCACCTCTCCGACCCACTGTTCCGGAGATATTGTCGTGAGTGGCTGGCTGGCGGTTAGGCTCGCAATCCAGAGTGGTGCTGAGGGCGGAGTTACGTCTGCTGACGTGCGGCGTAACGACCCGCGATCCTGCAGGCACTGGGGAGCCTCGGACACCCGGCAGTGATCGCCGCTCGGGACTGGCCCCAGAGCTCGGAGCGACACTGGAGGGACCATCGTGGCCGTGAACTGGAGAGGCGGAGCGGCGTTGGCGGAGACGCGCCCGCCGCGATGTATTGCCATTGACACCCCCGACCGCGAGCTCACGAGCGCGGGCAGAGGTACGGAGCAGCGCGTCTGCTGAAGTGGCGCGGTGTTGAGGGACACTGTGGAGCCCAAGTGAGCCTGCCCGCATTTTGTAACTGTAAAAGCCTGGGGCGCGGCACTTTTAGCGGGACCCATTACAACGAGGGTCCGCCATTGCAGTAGGACGGCAGCTGGAGCGCGGCGCCCCTGGGCACATAGCGAGACGCTGAGGCTCCCTGAGACGTGTCTCAGGACTCCGTACCTGGACAGAGAGCGGCGGTGTGACGCCCACTGTGGATCGCTAAACATAGCTTTGGCCTGGCTGTAAACCCTGCTGGCTCGGGGAGCCTGAGGGCGGCCTATTGGCGGAATACCAACTACGCCTGAGGTCAGTGTGGTACAGGAGCCTACACCCTCCACGTGGATACAGCGAGACAGACTGAGGGCTTGCACCGGTGAAGCTGAGGGCAGAATCTGAACTAACTTAAGTACACACCTGCGAGATGGGACCTCAGAGGTGAAACACAGGCCGAGACCAAGGGCAGAGAGAGTACCTTAGGGCGGCAGCGTAGTACCCGGCAGGCGCCTGAGCCTCACCCAGGGTGGGCAATGTGGGACTCCACACACGACCACACTGTCCTGGAGCCTGGGAGGCTGGATCTGGAGGGTGGAGCAGCCCTCTGAAGACGGACCTGCTGCACTACACACTGAGGGACACCCGCCTGGCTAGCTGGAGAACGCAGACGGCGATCGCCAGACGCACATAGCGCTAGACCTGACTACGCTGGGGACAGGAGGCTGGTGCAGTGTGCTGCTTAACCCCTGACTGGCGAACCCATCCTGCCTCCAACATGGGTAAAGTGGATAGAGCACAATCTAAACTCTCCTTCGAGCAGAAACGCTCGAAATCGCACGACACCACCATAGACGAGGCTTCCAGGCCACACACCCCCATTGAAGAGGACTCTGGCCCGGATATTCGCAATATGCTCCTGTCCATGGAAAAGAGCTTGCAAAGCGGCATCGCCTCCCTAGGCACGAAAATGGACGCTCTCTCCTACAGGATGGACAGAATGGTGGAATGTCTGGACAAACATGCGGAACGTTTGGACAAGTCTGAAAGGAGACTCACGGAGGTAGAAGAGGCGCACACTACGTTGGATTCGGATCACAAGCAACTAGGGAAGGTTATACGCGTCCTTCAAGATAAAACAGAGGATTTGGAAGCCCGCTTGCGTCGCTGCAACTTGAGAATTACTGGCCTGCCGGAGACGACCTCTACTGGTAATATGGAACAATTTATTGAAAAACTACTGATCACACTTCCTGGGGAAGGCGTTTTCTCCAATATGTTTGTGGTGGAGAGAGCACATCGCTCCCTGGGCCCACGTCCACCTCCGGGAGCTCCGCCTCGACCAATTATTGCAAAGCTGCTCAATTACCGGGACAGAGACGCGGCGCTACGTCTTGCACGGGAAAAGCAAGCACTGATGTATGAAGGCTCTCCAATATCGCTCTATCCGGACTTCACTATCCGTGTGCAGGAGGCACGCAGACAATTTGCTCCTATGAAAAAACAACTGCGGGACTTGGGCTTGGATTATGCTATGCTGTATCCTGCCAAGCTTCGAATTAATAGGCAAGGTCGATCCCACATTTTCACGGATCCGAAGGTCCTGCAGAAGGCCCTAAAAGGTTGGTCCAAAGAACAACGTGGGAGCCCGGACCGGCACCTGCTCGACGAAGCGGCTGGAGGATCGATGGAAGACCAGGACTGAAACAGATGAGCACCCGCTATATGATGAGTATAATGGGGGAGCATCGGACGATGGGAGATCGGGGGGTCCTGAGGGTGGAATGCCTGTTAATTGATGATTTCAGGTTTGTTTGCACACTGTCGAACTATGTTAGTACTTCACCTGTGACATTGTGGAATTGTTTGCAGCACACGGGCAGGGCGGGACCCAGTGAATAGCACGTACTACCCAATTAGTATGAATGCCGAAGTGATAGTGACCAAGGGCTCCAGGCACAGATTGGGATAGAGAGTCGGCGTAAGTGGCTCGGCGCTCTACTGCGCAAACAGGGGAGGTTTAGTCGAAGATGCTGTATAACTTAATGAGACGGCTTACGTGAGGCGGTGCAGAAGAGTGTTTGCATTTTTCTCCTGTTCATCGTGCAACCTCCGCCCACGAGTGCCACACACCAGAGTCGTAATTGTTGATTTGGGGGGGAGGGTAGCGGGGGTTGAGTGGGTGTTTTTGGGATGCTGCGCGACCAAGTTGGGGGAGGTCTGCTGTGGGTTGGGGGAGGGAGGGGAAGGGATAATGTTAGATTGTATTGGTTGATTGCGGTTTTATTATGCTCTACACATGATGCACGCACTACATACGCGCTGCGCAGGTCAGGAAACATTATGGGAACTGAAACACAGTATGACGACACCTAGCGAGGCTAACGCTCTGAAGCTGATAGACTCCCTCCGCGCACTGTCATGGAATGTTCGAGGGCTTAATGACTACCGTAAACTGCGTAAGGTGTTGAGCTATTTGAACAGGCAAAACATAGATCTGGCCTTGCTCCAGGAGACACATCTCCCACAGACTAGCGCGTTGCTGCATGGTAGGGGATTGCTGGGCAATATTAACCCCTTCGGTGCTTATGACGAGCTGGACTCGTCATGGCACACAGTGCTCGTGTGCTCATGACGAGTCCAGCTCGTCATAAGACCACCCACGGGGGAAGCGCTGGCGCTCCCCCGTGGGAATCCGATCCTTAGGTTTTTTTGGGGGAGGCAGGGGAAGGGCTTCCCTGCCTCCCCGCCTCACCCCCCCGCCCTCCCCATCAATGACGCCAGCGCGCGAGGCGCGCTGACATCATTGAGGGTTTCCTTCTTCCGCGACGCGCTGGAAGCCATTTGCTTCCAGCGCGTCGGGGAAATAAGGTGAGGTTTGGCTCGGGGAGGGGGTGTTTGTATCAAAAGAGGCATCGAGGGAAAGGAAAGGGTTTTCCTTTCCCCCGATGCCTCTTTGTGCATTCCTGCTGCACGATCATGTGATCGTGCAGCAGGAATGCCCACGAGGGAGGGAGGGAGGGTCCTTTACGCAGCTGTAGTGTAGGAAAGGCACTATACATTTACCCAACGAGGTAGCATTTACTGATTAGCCAGTAGAAAGTACTCCAGTTGAGTAGAGGTATTGCACAAAACGGTGGCATCTTCGTGGATAAATATGCAGGGCAGATGTGCCTTCTCTCCATTTCCAACGTGAAAAGTTAGCTGTAATCCTTGATGGAGGTCTTTGCATCCTTCATTTTCTCGAGCGCAATTCTCGTGTAGAATTCGTGAGCGTGGTTAAGCAGATGTGGCTTCTCTCCATTTACACCCTGAAAAGTTAGCTGTAATCCTTGATGGAGGTCTTTGCATCCTTGAATTTCTCGAGCGCAATGCTCGTGTAGTTCCTGTGACCAGGAGGTTCCTTCTCCTCGTCTGCCGCTGAGATCGTGCTCTGACCCTTTATAAACAAGAGGCATGTGAACGGGCCTAGAAGCCCCGCTCGTTTGGCCCCGCCACACATACACTAGCGGTATGCAACGTCTGCCCGCCCTTTCCCCACTATGATGGACAGCTTATCAAAGGTTCCCGGCGCTTTCGGCGCGGTGGCAAAATTACAGACACACAGGTCACTGGAGACAATTCTTCTGATCCTTTACGCAGCTGTAGTGTAGGAAAGGCACTATACATTTACCCAACGAGGTAGCAGTTACTGATTAGCCAGTAGAAAGTACTCCAGTTGAGTAGAGGTATTGCACAAAACGGTGGCATCTTCGTGGATAAATATGCAGGGAAGATGTGCCTTCTCTCCATTTCCAACGTGAAAAGTTAGCTGTAATCCTTGATGGAGGTCTTTGCATCCTTCATTTTCTCGAGCGCAATTCTCGTGTAGAATTCGTGAGCGTGGTTAAGCAGATGTGGCTTCTCTCCATTTACACCCTGAAAAGTTAGCTGTAATCCTTGATGGAGGTCTTTGCATCCTTGAATTTCTCGAGCGCAATGCTCGTGTAGTTCCTGTGACCAGGAGGTTCCTTCTCCTCGTCTGCCGCTGAGATCGTGCTCTGACCCTTTATAAACAAGAGGCATGTGAACGGGCCTAGAAGCCCCGCTCGTTTGGCCCCGCCACACATACACTAGCGGTATGCAACGTCTGCCCGCCCTTTCCCCACTATGATGGACAGCTTATCAAAGGTTCCCGGCGCTTTCGGCGCGGTGGCAAAATTACAGACACACAGGTCACTGGAGACAATTCTTCTGGTCCTTTACGCAGCTGTAGTGTAGGAAAGGCACTATACATTTACCCAACGAGGTAGCAGTTACTGATTAGCCAGTAGAAAGTACTCCAGTTGAGTAGAGGTATTGCACAAAACGGTGGCATCTTCGTGGATAAATATGCAGGGCAGATGTGCCTTCTCTCCATTTCCAACGTGAAAAGTTAGCTGTAATCCTTGATGGAGGTCTTTGCATCCTTCATTTTCTCGAGCGCAATTCTCGTGTAGAATTCGTGAGCGTGGTTAAGCAGATGTGGCTTCTCTCCATTTACACCCTGAAAAGTTAGCTGTAATCCTTGATGGAGGTCTTTGCATCCTTGAATTTCTCGAGCGCAATGCTCGTGTAGTTCCTGTGACCAGGAGGTTCCTTCTCCTCGTCTGCCGCTGAGATCCTGCTCTGACCCTTTATCCCTTCGGTGCTTATGACGAGCTGGACTCGTCATGGCACACAGTGCTCGTGTGCTCATGACGAGTCCAGCTCGTCATAAGACCACCCACGGGGAAGCGCTGGCGCTCCCCCGTGGGAATCCGATCGTTAGGTTTTTTTGGGGGAGGCAGGGGAAGGGCTTCCCCTGCCTCCCCTCGCCCCATCAATGACGCCGAGGCGCGCTGACATCATTGAGGGTTTCCTTTCTTCCCGACGCGCTGGAAGCCATTTGCTTCCAGCGCGTCGGGGAAATCAGGTGAGGTTTGGCTCGGGGAGGGGGGGTTTGTATCAAAAGAGGCATCGAGGGAAAGGAAAGGGTTTTCCTTTCCCCCGATGCTCTTTGTGCATTCCTGCTGCACGATCATGTGATCGTGCAGCAGGAATGCCCACTAGGCACGAGGGAGGGAGGGAGGGAGAGAGAGAGAGAGAGAGAGAGAGAGAGAGAGAGAGAGAGAGTGTGTGTGTGTGTGTGTGTGTGTGTGTGTGTACACCCCAGCTTCTATTTTATTTTAATTTGCTTCTCCATGAAATGTAAATGGGCAGTAGACCACAAAGTTATTATTGGTATGTGGCTAGGACGCGTCAATTCAAACTGCTCCCAATTCACACCGGTGAGCGTATTGTGTAGGTGGGTAATTAATGTGCACTGGTGTTCAGCTTTGCGCTGCAGGATTTTTGTACAATGCATATGCATGTTGACTGTGTGCACGGGGGATTTATATAGGTGCTGGTCAGTGCATGAGGAGTGTCAGCAGGACACGTGTATTGCCTACATAGAGACACAGGTTATGTGGACTGGACTAGGTAAATTTAGAATATATCTGCGTTTGTGAACTACATCTACACTGTGTGTGTATAGGTAGAAGGGTACATAAACTCCAGCACGCAAGGGTGAGGAATGTACAGGAAAAAGTACAAATTTACAATGAAGAGCGAACTTCCTAGAGGGGGCTGAGAGTGAAAGTATTAGTTCTGAAAGTGTCTTTGGAAGAGAAGAGATTTGAGGTCAGCTTTGAAGATCCGGGTAGAGGAGGTGGCATGGAGCAATGGGGGAAGCGAGTTCCAGATTCTCACCGCATTTCCTGAGAAGGATTGCGCCATCGATCTTTCCCTTTTTGAAGACGGGGGGTGGGCTCAAGCAGAAGCTTTTCCGCATTGCGAGAAGGGCGAGAGCCACCGGACAATTTCAATTTATTTGCCAGGTAACGAGGGGAGGAGGTGTGTAAGGCTTTGTGTGTGATGCAGGCAGTTTTGTAAATCGATCTTGCCTCGATCGGAAGCCATCGAAGAGAGGATAGGAGTGACGTGGTCGCTTCGTTTAGACCCTGAAATGAGGCGAGCTGCTGAATGGAGGATGGATTTGAGAGGGGAGAGGTGGGATTTGGGTAGGCCCGTCAGAAGAGAATTGCAATAATCCAGTCTTGAGAGAACCAGAGATTGTACCAAGGTTTTTAAGTCTTTCTCCGGGAAGAACCGACGGATCCCCCGTAGAAGGCGCAACTGGTAACGTGCGTTCTTAGCAATAGAGTTGATGTGGGAGATTAGGTTGAGTCTTTTGTCAAGAATGACACCTAGGGATTTAGCGCTGTCAACAATGATGGGTTTGTTGTTGAGTAGGTTCAGCTGATCCATCCAAGATTGAACAGGAGGAGGTGAGAGAGAGGTAGAGAGGAGGAGGAATTCAGTTTTGGCGGGATTCAGAATGAGTTGGTGAGCTAACATCCAGTTGTGAATAGAGTTGAGAGTAGAGTTGAGTAGTGAGAGATCGTGTGCGGAAGATAAAGGTATCTTCCCACTAGTCCACCAGGCTTTTATTTGTGGAGAGTGACCCCTTGGGTGGCAGAATAGCAGTATGTTTTTAGGCCCATCTGCCCCCAAGGAGGGCAGAAGCCACTAGACACCAGGGTTTTTTTTAATTTTTGTGTTGGGGAGTGGCCAAAAGGGCAAGGGTTGCTCCCCTTTTACGGGGGTGAATATTTTATTTATACTGTTAGGCCCACCTACCCCTTAGCTTGGCTGGTGGATTGTGTGTGGACTGGTGCATTATTTGCATATGTGATTGTAATGTTTTTTTTTCTCCTTTTTATTCTAGTGTAAAGCTTTTGATTCCTGTTTGCGGTTTCGGCAGTGGTGGTTCTGCAGTTTTGCGTAATTGCATTTATTTGGTAAGAAAAATATTTTTGTTGTGTGTACTCCAAATGAGTATTATTGTCATGCATGAATGAATTTTTTTGTAAGTGGTGCCATAATGGCAGCATATTTGTTAGTGTTCAGAGCATGAAATTCTTTGCGATGTTTTGCATTGTCTTATGTGTAATTTTTTTCTTCTTCTTTTTTAGTGGGATATTGTTGATCCTTACTGTGTCTGTGCAGAGTAGGTGGTGGTGAGTCTAGCTGCTTCTGTCACGTGAGTGGTATAGTGTTGGAGTATATAGGTCTTTGTGATAAAGCTACATTTTGTTTATTTCTTTTTTTTACAAAGGGTTTGTTGTTGTTGACTTGTTTGACAAGTAACCTTTATTAGTAAGCATTATGGCTAGCCGTAGAATTACTGCTCAGCAGGTGGTTGGTTTGCTTCTTGAATCTTCCTCTGAGCAGGATTATGAGACTGACAGTGCGTCTGAGGGAGAGGAGGGAGGGGAAGATTCAGGCAGTGAGTTTTCTCTCCACATGGAATCATCGGATGATGAAGGTACTCTCAGTGCAGATGAAGTGCCTGATTTAGAGGAGGATACTACTGTGCCGATGGTGCAAGAGGCATCTGGATTGCAGCCTGGGGCTGCTAGGCTTCCTACTGGAAGTGCTGGACTCTGGGTTGATCCAAACATGGTGCAGCCGGTGTTGCCTGCCTTTAGTGGTTATGCAGGGTGTAGAGTGGATTGTGAACATTATTTGCCTATACAGTATTTTCAGTTGTTTATGGATGATGTATTTTTGGGTGAGATTGTTGAGCAGACTAATTTGTATGCTGAACAGTTTTTGAGGGACAACAGTGCCAGACTTAGGCCCCATTCTAGAGCTACCCGGTGGAGTCCCACAAATCTGGAAGAGATGAAGAAGTTTTTGGGTTTGACTTTTTTGATGGGTTTGATAAGGAAGCCGTCCATGGGTTCATATTGGTCTACCAGTCCCTTGATGGCAACGGCCATATTTCCTGCAGTTATGACTCGTGATCGGTATTTACTTTTGCTTCGGATGCTGCATTTTGTTGATAATGGTTTGGCGTTGCCACGAGATCACCCTGAATGTGACCGTCTTTTTAAGATTCGGCCTGTTCTTGATCACTTTGTAGATCGATTTTCAGAGATCTATACTCCAGGGAAAGAAATATCTATTGATGAGTCTTTGGTCCTGTTCAAGGGCCGTTTGGTTTTAGGCAGTACATTCCTAGCAAGAGGGCACGCTATGGAATTAAGCTGTATATGTTGTCTGAGAGTAGGACAGGATATGTTTTTAATTTGCGTGTGTACACTGGTAGGGATTCCACTATTGACCCCCTGGTTGTCCGTCCACTTTTGGAGTTTCAGAGAAAATTGTGTGGGATCTTGCTAGAGGACTGTTTAACAGAGGCCACCATTTGTACCTTGATAACTTCTACACTGCTGTGCAATTGTTTAAGGAATTGTTCAAAGTGGACACTTTTGCTTGTGGCACAATCCGCTCTAACCGTAAAGGTTATCCAAAAGAGCTTGTTTGCAAAAAACTTCAGAGGGGACAGTGCAGTGCCTTGCGTAGTGAGGAACTGCTAGCTGTGAAATTTGTGGACAGGAGGGATGTGTACATGCTGACTACCATCCATGATGAGAGTACTTCACCTGTGGCTGTTTGGGGTCAGATTGCTGAAGTGCGCAAACCTGTGTGCATTTTAGACTACAATAAGCACATGGGTGGTGTTGATAGAGTAGATCAGAGGTTGGAACCTTACACTGCTATTCGTAAGTCTTACATTTGGTATAAGAAGTTGGCCATCCATCTCTTCAATTTAGCAACTTTCAATGCTTTTGTTGTGTTCAAGGAGTGTTCTCCTGCGTCAAAGTTGACTTTTGTTCAGTTTCAGGAGTCTGTCATAGGCAGCCTTGTTGTTGTGGAACAGGCAAGTGTTCCTAGAGTTGGAGTGGTGGAGGATGTGGCTCGATTGAAAGATCGCCACTTTCCTGATCACATTCCTCCTACACCCTCAAAAGACTTTCCCACTAGGAGATGTAGAGTCTGTTGGCGAAGAGGTACGCGGAAGGAGACTCGTATGTACTGCCCTGAGTGTCCTTCTAACCCTGGGCTGTGTGTGCCTGCTTGTTATAGAGCGTACCACAAGCAAAAGAATTATTGGGAGCAACCATGAGTGGTAAAGTGAACTGCCTGGTCTGTAATGTTTAAGAATTGTTGTTCTGTTTCAAGGTTGGCATTAGTGCAATGTATTTAGTTTCTGATTTTGTGTTAGTAGATTTGTATCTATTTGCAATTTGTTTGTGTTTTCTTTTTTGTATAAAAAAATCCTATATGTGATGGTGGTGTGTGTAGGCTGGTGCTTGGCTGGCGGTGTGCGTGGAGTGGCGCTTGGCTGGCGGTGTGCGGGGAGTGGCTCTTGGCTGGCGGTGTGCGTGGAGTGGTGCTTGGCTGGTGGTGTGCGTGGAGTGGCGCTAGGCTGGCGGTGTGCGTGGAGTGGCGCTAGGCTGGCGGTGTGCGTGAGTGGCGCTAGGCTGGCGGTGTGCGGTAGTGGCGCTAGGCTGGCGGTGTGCGTGGAGTGGCGCTTGGCTGGCGGTGTGCGTGGAGTGGCGCTTGGCTGGCGGTGTGCGTGGAGTGGCGCTTGGCTGGCGGTGTGCGTGGACTGGCGCTCGGCTGGCAGTGTGTGAGTAGTGACTTGCTGCTGGTCACTACACACACTGCTAGCCGAGCGACACTCCACGCAATCCATCAGCTTGTGTGGTTGCTGTGTTAGGAATGTGGGCGTGTGAAAGTGATGGGCCCTTGAATGGCGCTGTCTGCTGGTGTGAGTGTTGTAATGTGATGGGCCCGCGGCTGGTGGTGTGAATGGTTTTGTATTTGTCACACGTATGAAAGGTGTATGAATGGCCTGTAAAGAGGTTGGTGCCTTGTCGTGGCTTTACAGGCTCACGAGCTGTGAGTCAATGGTTCAGTTTCTCGTCCTTTCAATTATTAACAGTGCATTTCATTTTTGTGAAATCACTTGTTAATACAATTGTATATACTGAACCATCACTCACCCTCGTGCCAAATCCAACCAGTATGTGTGTGTGTGCTTGAGGATTAGATGGCTGTGCAGTAATATTTTTTTTTTGTCTTTCTCAAGCAGGGTGTACCTTGTCCCTTTTTGTGAATGTTGTAATGTGTTTGTTTCGTGCCTGGGGGTGTGAATGGTCTTGTGTGTATCACGTATGAAAGGTGTGTGAATGGCCTGTAAAGCGGTTGGGGCCTTGACGTGGCTTTACAGCTCACGAGCTGCGAGTCACTGGTTCCGTTTTTTGTCCTTTCAATTATTGACAGTGCATTTCATTTTTGTGAAATCTCTTGTTAATAAAATTGTATATACTGAACCATCACTTGCCCTCGTGCCAAATCCAACCAGTATGTGTGTGTGCTTGAGGAATAGATGGCTGTGCAGTAATCTTTGTCTTTTTAGTCTGTCTGCCAAGGTGTACATTCCGTCTAAGAATAACCTACCAACTGTAGATATTGTCGTAAACGAAACACCCATGGGAGTACATGGTGATATCTCTCTTGTGGATCCCAACAAGTTATGGTACCCACAATGTCCTGCAAACCTCAAAATGTCTGTCACATTTTCCTTGCAATATTGTGCCAAAATATTCACGCTGCAGAAATAAACAACACATTATCTCAAAATGACCTGGTTTTGCAAGGGGGTCACCTGGGTTTTGGCCCGGGGCTCGGCGGCCACATAGGGAAACCTACCAAACCCACACATTTCTGAAAAGTAGACACCCGGGGGCTTCCAGGGAGGTATGGCTTGCGTGGATCCCCCAACGTTTCCTTACCCAGAATCCCCTGCAAACCTCAATTTTAGCTGAAAAAATCACTTTTTTCACACATTTTGTGTGGGAAAGTGTGGCATCACTGGCCTCACACAAATTTCCTACCACCCAGCGTTCCCCCAGGTCTCCCGATAAAAATGGTGCCTCACTTGTGTGGGAGGCCCAAGTACCCGCGACAGGCAAGGGCCCACAACGTATTGAGGCGACCTCAAAATGGCCTTTCACAAAACCACCTGGTTTTGCAAGGGGGTCACCTGGGTTTTTGGCCCTGTGCTCGGCGGCCATCTAGGGAAACCTACCAAACCCACACATTTCTGAAAAGTAGACACCCGGGGGCTTCCAGGGAGGTATGGCTTGCGTGGATCCCCCAACGTTTCCTTACCCAGAATCCCCTGCAAACGCTCAATTTTAGCTGAAAAAATCACTTTTTCACACATTTTGTGTGGGAAGTGTGGCATCACTAGCCTCACACAAATTTCCTACCACCCAGCGTTCTCCCAGGTCTCCCGATAAAAATGGTGCTTCACTTGTGTGGGAGGCCTAAGTACCTGCGACAGGCAAGGGCCCAAAACATTTTTTGATAGGCAATGTTGATGTTGCCTCAAAACGTTTTGTGTCCTTGCATGTCGCTGGTACTTGGGCCTCCCACACAAGTGAGGCACCATTTTTATCGTGAGACCTGGGGAACGCTGGGTGGTAGGAAATTTGTGTGAGGCCAGTGATGCCACACTTTCCCACACAAAAATGTGTGAAAAAAGTGATTTTTTCAGCTAAAATTGAGGTTTGCAGGGGATTCTGGGTAAGGAAACGTTGGGGGATCCACGCAAGCCATACCTCCCTGGAAGTCCCCGGGTGTCTACTTTTCAGAAATGTGTGGGTTTGGTAGGTTTCCTAGATGGCCGCCGAGCACGGGCCAACAACCCAGGTGACTCCCTTGCAAAACCAGGTGGTTTTGAGATAGGCAATTTTGAGGTCGCCTCACTACGTTGTGGGCCCTTGCCTGTCGCGGGTACTTGGGCCTCCCACACAAGTGAGGCACCATTTTTATCGGGAGACCTGGTGGAACGCTGGGTGGTAGGAAATTTGTGTGAGGCCAGTGATGCCACACTTTCCCACACAAAAATGTGTGAAAAAAGTGATTTTTTTCAGCTAAAATTGAGGTTTGAAGGGGATTCTGGGTAAGGAAACGTTGGGGGATCCACGCAAGCCATACCTCCCTGGAAGCCCCTGGGTGTCTACTTTTCAGAAATGTGTGGGTTTGGTAGGTTTCCCTAGATGGCCGCCGAGCACGGGGCCAACAACCCAGGTGACTTCTTGCAAAACCAGGTGGTTTTGAGATAGGCAATTTTGAGGTCGCCTCACTACGTTGTGGGCCCTTGCCTGTCGCGGGTACTTGGGCCTCCCACACAAGTGAGGCACAATTTTTATCGGGAGACCTGGGGAACGCTGGGTGGTAGGAAATTTGTGTGAGGCCAGTGATGCCACACTTTCCCACACAAAAATGTGTGAAAAAAGTGATTTTTTTCAGCTAAAATTGAGGTTTGCAGGGGATTCTGGGTAAGGAAACGTTGGGGGATCCACGCAAGCCATACCTCCTGGAAGCCCCCGGGTGTCTACTTTTCAGAAATGTGTGGGTTTGGTAGGTTTCCCTAGATGGCCGCCGAGCACAGGGCCAAAAACCCAGGTGACCCCCTTGCAAAACCAGGTGGTTTTGTGAAAGGCCAATTTTGAGGTCGCCTCAATACGTTGTGGGCCCTTGCCTGTCGCGGGTACTTGGGCCTCCCACACAAGTGAGGCACCATTTTTATCGGGAGACCTGGGGGAACGCTGGGTGGTAGGAAATTTGTGTGAGGCCAGTGATGCCACACTTTCCCACACAAAATGTGTGAAAAAAGTGATTTTTTCAGCTAAAATTGAGGTTTGCAGGGGATTCTGGGTAAGGAAACGTTGGGGGATCCACGCAAGCCATACCTCCCTGGAAGCCCCCGGGTGTCTACTTTTCAGAAATGTGTTGGTTTGGTAGGTTTCCTAGATGGCCGCCGAGCACAGGGCCAAAACCCAGGTGACTCCCCTTGCAAAACCAGGTGGTTTTGTGAAAGGCCATTTTGAGGTCGCCTCACTACGTTGTGGGCCCTTGCCTGTCGCGGGTACTTGGGCCTCCCACACAAGTGAGGCACCATTTTTATCGGGAGACCTGGGGGAACGCTGGGTGGTAGGAAATTTGTGTGAGGCCAGTGATGCCACACTTTCCCACACAAAAATGTGTGAAAAAGTGATTTTTTCAGCTAAAATTGAGGTTTGCAGGGATTCTGGGTAAGGAAACGTTGGGGGATCCACGCAAGCCATACCTCCCTGGAAGCCCCGGGTGTCTACTTTTCAGAAATGTGTGGGTTTGGTAGGTTTCCCTAG